>JAIOJX010000029.1:71676000-72276000 GCA_022376925.1 Tragulus kanchil | reverse complement strand
AGTGGCTGTCATCATAAAGCCTAAAAATTATAAATGTTGGTGAAGATGTGGAAGAAAGGTAATCTTGTTGCATTGTTGGGTGGAATATAAATTGATACAGACACTATGGAGAACAGTATGGAAATTCCTTAAAAGCTAGGAATGAAACAACCATATGACCCAGCAATCCCACTATGGAGATATACCCTGAAAAAACCGTAATTCAAGAGA
Organism: Tragulus kanchil; assembly: GCA_022376925.1. Lineage (NCBI taxonomy): Eukaryota > Metazoa > Chordata > Mammalia > Artiodactyla > Tragulidae > Tragulus > Tragulus kanchil. The sequence continues at coordinate 72,275,790 of JAIOJX010000029.1, read as the reverse complement.
CACATATACCCATGTTCATTGCAGCACTATTTACAGTTGCTAGGACATGGAATCAACCTAGATATCCATCAGCAGATTAATAAAGATGTGGTACATATATACAGCAGAACATTACTTAGTCATAATAAGGAACAAAGTTGAGTCAGCTGAAATGAGATGGATGGACCTAGATCCCATTATACTGAGTGAAGTCAGAAAAACAGGTATCTTGTGTTAATACACATATATGGAAACTAGAAAAATGGGACTGCTGAACATGTATGCAAGGCAGGATTAGAGACAACAGACATAGAGGACAGTCTTGCGGACACAGAAAGGGAAGATGAGTGTGGATGAATTTAGAGTAGCACTGACATATATACACCAGATGTGTAGATACCTAAATGGGAAGAAGCTGCTATATAATCCAGGGGGTCTAGATGGGGATAGGGGGATGGTAGGCTCAAGAGGGAGGTGATATTTGTCGTCTGCTGTCTCGTCCTAAGTTGTGTCTGACTCTCTGTGACCCCATGAAGTGTACCAGGTTTCCCTGTCCCTTACCATCTCCTGGAATTTGCTCAAACTCATATCCATTGAGTCAGTGATGGTATCCAACCATCTTATCCTCTGTTGCCCCCTTCTTTTTTGGCCCTCAATCTTTCCCACCATCAGGGTATTTTCCAATGAGTTGGCCCAATATTTTAGCATAAGGAGGCCGAAATATTGGCCTTAAGCTTCAGCATCAATCCTTCCAGTGAAATATAGGGTTGATTTCCTTTAGGATTGACTGGTTTTATGTCTTTGCAGTTCACGTGACCCTCAAATGTCCATGTGACTGGAGAGTCTTCTCCAGCACCACAGTTAGAAAGCAGTGGTTCTTCAATGCTCAGCCTTCTTTATGGTTCAGCTCTAACATCTGTACATGACTGCTGCAAAACCCACAGCTCTGACTATACAAATGTTTATTGGGAAAATGATCTCTTTTGAATATGCTATCTAGGTACTTACAGCGGATTTGTGTTGTTGTAGGACAGAAACCAACATGGCATTGTATAGTAAGTAACTATCCTCCAATTAAAAACAAATTGTTTTATGACAAAAAAAGTAAATTACTCCTTCAACGAGAAGCCCTGAGACTAAAGTTGGAACTATGAACGAACAAAAGGGCCAGATGCTTTGTATTACAATTGCAATCTAGAGGCCCAATTAAATCCAAATTCTTTTTAAAGCATTGGAACTTTTTGTCATAATAAGGAACAAAGTTGAGTCAGCTGAAATGAGATGGATGGACCTAGATCCCATTATACTGAGTGAAGTCAGAAAAACAGGTATCTTGTGTTAATACACATATATGGAAACTAGAAAAATGGGACTGCTGAACATGTATGCAAGGCAGGATTAGAGACAACAGACATAGAGGACAGTCTTGCGGACACAGAAAGGGAAGATGAGTGTGGATGAATTTAGAGTAGCACTGACATATATACACCAGATGTGTAGATACCTAAATGGGAAGAAGCTGCTATATAATCCAGGGGGTCTAGATGGGGATAGGGGGATGGTAGGCTCAAGAGGGAGGTGATATTTGTCGTCTGCTGTCTCGTCCTAAGTTGTGTCTGACTCTCTGTGACCCCATGAAGTGTACCAGGTTTCCCTGTCCCTTACCATCTCCTGGAATTTGCTCAAACTCATATCCATTGAGTCAGTGATGGTATCCAACCATCTTATCCTCTGTTGCCCCCTTCTTTTTTGGCCCTCAATCTTTCCCACCATCAGGGTATTTTCCAATGAGTTGGCCCAATATTTTAGCATAAGGAGGCCGAAATATTGGCCTTAAGCTTCAGCATCAATCCTTCCAGTGAAATATAGGGTTGATTTCCTTTAGGATTGACTGGTTTTATGTCTTTGCAGTTCACGTGACCCTCAAATGTCCATGTGACTGGAGAGTCTTCTCCAGCACCACAGTTAGAAAGCAGTGGTTCTTCAATGCTCAGCCTTCTTTATGGTTCAGCTCTAACATCTGTACATGACTGCTGCAAAACCCACAGCTCTGACTATACAAATGTTTATTGGGAAAATGATCTCTTTTGAATATGCTATCTAGGTACTTACAGCGGATTTGTGTTGTTGTAGGACAGAAACCAACATGGCATTGTATAGTAAGTAACTATCCTCCAATTAAAAACAAATTGTTTTATGACAAAAAAAGTAAATTACTCCTTCAACGCGAGAAGCCCTGAGACTAAAGTTGGAACTATGAAACGAACAAAAAGGGCCAGATGCTTTGTATTACAATTGCAATCTAGAGGCCCAATTAAATCCAAATTCTTTTTTTTAAAGCATTGATAGTTCGAAGGCGGTATTTATTACTGCATCACCTCAGAACCCTATCAACAGATCCACGTGTGTGCTAAGTTGTGTCAGTCATGTCCCAAATCTTAGTGACCCCATGCACTGTACCCCACCAGTCTCCTCTGTCCATGGGATTCCCCAGCCAAGAGTACTGGAGTGGGTTGCCATGCACTCTTGCAGGGGTTCTTCACAACCTAGGGATTGAACCGATGTCTCACTTCTCTGCACTGGCAGATGGGTTCTTTACCACTAATAATCTGGTGGTCAATCTGAGGTTCAGCCTGATTCCATCATCATTAAATCCTCCATCAGTTTTAGCACCCACTAATGATTGGTGCTTGAATTTACTATTTCAAGTAGCAACGCAGTGCCTTTCTACAGTCACAGGAAAAGTGGAGACTAGACGAATGGCCAGCACTCCAATCAAATAACTGAACAGGGGAAACATCTCTTCAGAACACATAACCAAGTTTCAATTACCAAAGAAATAAAAACTGGAGAAGGGTCACAGTGATTAAGAGATCTGAGACAAATTATCTATGTGTGGCCCATGACTGGGTGCTGATTCAAACTAACAAGAATTAACTTTTTAGTTAACCATGAAGCTTTAAATTATAGACTGTCAGATAAAAGATTTTGTTAGTTGTAATACTGGCATTATAATCCTATATATATTAAAAAACAAGTTTGGGAACTTCCCTGGTGGTCCAGTGGCTAAGACTCTGTTCCCAATGCAAGGGACCCAGGTTTGATCCCTGGTTAGAGAACTAGATCCCACATACCACAGCTAACAGTCAAATAAATAAAAATAAGGATTTAAAAATAAATTAATAAAAATAAATGTTTAAAGATACACAGCATAATATTATGGGTGAAATGATATGACACCTGGTATTTGTATTTAAATACAATAGAAAAAAAAATGCATTTCTCACTTTTTGCTAGTGATTTGTTACTTTTTAAATATTTATTTTTGACTAGGCAGAGGTCAGATAAAAAGGCAAATAGGAGCAATTTCTGTTTTAAAAATTTGGACTCTTTTATTATTTTTATCCATCTTTATTCTATGGCCTGTGTGGGCCTCCCATTGCATCATTGTAGAGCACTGGCTCTGGGTGCATGTGCTCTAGAGCGCTGGCTTCTAATTGGACACACAGGCCCAGCCACTCTGCAGCACGTGGGATCTTCCTGAGCCAGGGATCACACAAGTGCCCCTTGCATGGCAAGGCGGACTCTCTACCCACTGAACCACCAGGGAAGCCCTGAAGCAATTTTTAAAACTTGAGTTAAAAATGGGTCATAAAGCAGCAGAGACAATTCACATCAACACATTTGGCCCAGAAACTGCTAATGAACCTGCAGTTCAGTGGTGGTTCAAAATGTGCAAAGACAAGAGCCTTAAAGATGAGGAACCTAGTGGCCAGCCATTGTTGACAATGACCGATCATTGGTCATTGAGAGCAAACATCAGAGTTGACCCTCTCACAACTACATGAGAAGTTGCGGAGAACTTGAGCATTCTATGGCTGTTGGGCATTTGAACAAACTGGAAAGGTAAGCTCAGTAAGTGGGTGCCTCATAAGCTGACCAGAAGTCAAAAACACTGTTTTGAATTCTCTTCTCTTGCCGTGTGCACAACGAACCATTTTTCATTTGGATTGTCATGAGATGAAAAATGGATCTTACACACCAACCAGTGATGACTAGCTCAGTGGCTGGACCAAGAAGCTCCAAGGCACTTTCCAAACTTGCACCAAAAATAAAAAGGTCTTGGTTACTGTTTGGTGCTCTGTTGCCCATCTGATCCACTAGCTTTTCCAGTGAAACCATTACATCTGAGAAGTATGCTCAGTGAATCTGAGATGCACTGAAAACTGCGACGCCTGGAGCAGGTACTGGTCAACAGAACAGATCCAATTCTCTATAACAATGCCTAACCACACACTACATAACCAACACTTCAAAAGTTGAATGCCTTGGGCTACAAAGTTTTGCCTCATCCACCATATTCATTCTTAGAAAATGATTTCCAAGAATTCACTGAATTCTGAAGCATGGCAGAGGTCAGATAAAAAGGCAAATAGGAGCAATTTCTGTTTTAAAAATTTGGACTCTTTTATTATTTTTATCCATCTTTATTCTATGGCCTGTGTGGGCCTCCCATTGCATCATTGTAGAGCACTGGCTCTGGGTGCATGTGCTCTAGAGCGCTGGCTTCTAATTGGACACACAGGCCCAGCCACTCTGCAGCACGTGGGATCTTCCTGAGCCAGGGATCACACAAGTGCCCCTTGCATGGCAAGGCGGACTCTCTACCCACTGAACCACCAGGGAAGCCCTGAAGCAATTTTTAAAACTTGAGTTAAAAATGGGTCATAAAGCAGCAGAGACAATTCACATCAACACATTTGGCCCAGAAACTGCTAATGAACCTGCAGTTCAGTGGTGGTTCAAAATGTGCAAAGACAAGAGCCTTAAAGATGAGGAACCTAGTGGCCAGCCATTGTTGACAATGACCGATCATTGGTCATTGAGAGCAAACATCAGAGTTGACCCTCTCACAACTACATGAGAAGTTGCCGGAGAACTTGAGCATTCTATGGCTGTTGGGCATTTGAACAAACTGGAAAGGTAAGCTCAGTAAGTGGGTGCCTCATAAGCTGACCAGAAGTCAAAAACACTGTTTTGAATTCTCTTCTCTTGCCGTGTGCACAACGAACCATTTTTCATTTGGATTGTCATGAGATGAAAAATGGATCTTACACACCAACCAGTGATGACTAGCTCAGTGGCTGGACCAAGAAGCTCCAAGGCACTTTCCAAACTTGCACCAAAAATAAAAAGGTCTTGGTTACTGTTTGGTGCTCTGTTGCCCATCTGATCCACTAGCTTTTCCAGTGAAACCATTACATCTGAGAAGTATGCTCAGTGAATCTGAGATGCACTGAAAACTGCGACGCCTGGAGCAGGTACTGGTCAACAGAACAGATCCAATTCTCTATAACAATGCCTAACCACACACTACATAACCAACACTTCAAAAGTTGAATGCCTTGGGCTACAAAGTTTTGCCTCATCCACCATATTCATTCTTAGAAAATGATTTCCAAGAATTCACTGAATTCTGAAGCATGGAGTTTTACATTACAGGAATAAACAAATTTTCTTGTTGGCAAAAACGCGTTGACAGCAACTTCCCCAGTGGTCCAGTGGGTAAGACTCACTGCTTCTAATGTAGGGGCCCCAGGTTTGATCCCTGGTCAGGAACCTAGATCCCATATGCCACAACTAAGACCCAGTACAGCCAAATGAAAATAAATCAGTAATTAAAAAAATCTGTTGATAGTAATGGTTCCTATTTTCATTAATAAAGATGTGTTTGAGCCTAACTACATTTAAAAGTAACAGTCTGAAATAGCAATCTGGCACTAAGCTAGTAAGATCCCAAATGGGTACTCAGTGGGTACTCAGTCACTAGGCTGTGTCTGATTCTTTACGACCTCACCAAGCTCCTCTGTTCATAGGATTTCCCATGCAAAATTTTTCTTCCATAGGAAAATCAGCAGCAGACACTCATGTCAGAGAGGTATCACTCTCACATCACTAAACTTTTTTTCTACTTAACTCACTGAATTTTCACTTTTAATTCCTAAACTCCCATGAATCAGGCCTAGGAATTAGCTAGTACCCTTTAATGAGGAATGTAAATACTTTTCAGAAAGGAAAGGAGTTAGCATTCATTAACTTATTAGTAAGAAATACTGTGATTATTTTTTCTCTGCTCCTGTATTCTGCTATCAGCTAAACAACTGAGTTTCTGATGGGGAGAATGTAACATTAATTTGGGAACCTGAAGTACTTGTAGGGAAAGGTTGGAAGCTTTAGTGGCACTAGCAGTAGGGAAACAGGAAAATAAAGGACTTAATCTCTATAACTATGTTCTGGAAAAACCTTTTCTTTACACTGAATGCTCCTTTAAAACACCTTAGTCACATAACACAGTTCAACTCTATGTGGACTGCATCAGAGGCCTTAACATAATTTATGCAGTGATGCTATGGCAAAATTTAGTTCTTAAATTCCTAGTCAACTTCAGGGACTTGTCTTTACTGTATTTGCAAATGCTGCCAGTGGATCACTTACGGAAACCCACCCTGGCTCCACTATTTGTCATACTAGAAATTACAGGCACTTTATGTTCAAAATATAAATAAAACTCAAACCTTTGGTCATGTATTCCAGAAATGTGGATACTTTTAACAAAAAATCTGTATCTAGATAATCAATCATGAATTTTGTAACAAAAAATATTTTCACTTTGCATACTGATCAATGTCAATTTTGTTTTTTTTTTTTTTACTAAATTAACGTTTACCATATACTTTTTAGTGTGAAACAAACAGTAAGGAAAAATACCTACTGGCCAACAAAAAGTTCATTATGTTAACCAATGGGTCTGAAAACTTGTTTTCCCCTTCAAGTGTTTTCCAGTCAAATCATCTTTTTTCCAGTACAATTAACATAAATATAAGTTGCTTAGTAAAACCTTAAAGTCTCATAGACTGAGATTTAAGCTATTTATACTTCATATGATAAGGAAACAGATATTGGACAATCTCAATACTCCTGAAGATCGGGCATTAAAAACAATCTCAGTAATCAAAAGTTCCTATTTCTATGTTTGTGATATAAATAGGCCATTGGAAAAATAGGGCTTTTCAAGCTAACTTTCCATTTAATTTTAAATGAAGTATGTATGTGGTTTTCTTAACCTATCACGATACACAAATTGGTATCTTTCCATGAATGGTACTTACCACCACTGACATCATCCAATGCAACAGAACACAATCCTTAAAAACCTAATGAAATTCCAACAGCAATTATTTCCTATAGGATTAGGTTTCTAATATCTGCCTACCTAGAGTTAATAATACTATCTTTTCAACAACTACAGGAAAAAAATTTCAAGAAAAGTCTGAGATATACTCATTTAAGAATGAAGTAGTCAAGATATCCTTTTACTCAAACAAACAAAAAAATCACTTCAGAGTCAACTTTCATGTACAAAACACAAGATCAACCACATTTATCACTGCACACAAAACATATTCCAAAGGTTTGTAAAAACAGTAATCAATCTCAAAAAAGGAAAATTAACTTTAGCTTTTATATTCATTATCAAGACCATGTTTGCTTAATAAGGTAATTATGCTATTGATACAAAACATACAGTATTTACACTTAACTGTACAAAATAATTTAATGTTTACAAAAATATTAGAATGTTTACAGCTGACTGACACAGTCTTAAGTAATCTCTTCTAGTGAAGTATAGTAAGACCACTGACTTCCATTTCATTTCATTTTTAATAAATCAAAGAAAGGATGCTGCAATGCTTCATCCAAAGTAATTCTTTTCATTGGATCATATTCTAACATTCTTCGAACTAAGTCAAAAAGTTTCTCATGTTCTTCATCATGACAAAGCATAAATTCCTGAAGAGAAAAATGTTGTTGAAGACATTAAAAAAAAGAATTAAAACAGTACCCCCCCTCCCCACCCCACCGCATGCTTCTTTTATTTCCATTTATTTTTATCGATCTTCTAATTCTTTGGCATGTGTGGGCCTACAGGGAAAACCATAGCTTTGACCATACAGACTCTTGTCAACCAAGTGAAGTCTCCCCCAAGGAGCAAACATTTAATTTCATGGCTGCAGTCACCATACACAGTGGTTTTGCAGCCCAAGAAAATAAAGTCTGTCACCATTTCCATTGTTTGCCCATCTATATGCCATTAGTAACAGGACCAGATGCCATGATCTTGTTTTTTAAATGTTGAGGCTTTTCTCTTTTCCCCTATCAGGCCTCTTTTATTTATATTTACTTTCATCCATCTCTTAATTCTTTGGCATGTGTGGACCTCCCATTACAGTGGCCTCTCTCACTGCAGAGCATTGGCTCTGAGTGAATGCGCTCCAGAGTGCTGGCTCGTAATTGGATACATCAGGCCAGCTGTTCCTTGGCACATGGGATCCTCCTGGGCTGGGAATCAAACTGGTGCCCCTTGCACTGCAAGGTGGACTCTTTACCCACTGGACCACCAGGGAAGCCCCTAAAACGGTCTTTAATAAAGAAACATAAGCCTTAAATGCCACACTAGAAGAGATGGACCTCACTGATATCTTTAGGACCTTCCATCCAAAAGCAGAAGAATACACTTTCTTCTCATGTGCTCACGGAACATTCTCCAGGATAGACCACATCTTGGGCCACAAATCAAACCTCAGTCAATTCAAGAAAATCGAAATTATATCAACTATCTTCTCTGACCACAATGCAGTGAGACTAGAGATCAACTACAGGAAAAAACTGCTAAAAACACAAACACAGGGAGATTAAACAACACATACCTAAAAAACAAACTGATTACTGAGCAAATCAAAGGAGAAATAAAATTCCTAGAAGAAAATGACAACGAACACAACGACAGTGCAAATCCTATGGGATACGGCATAGGCAGTTCTAAGAGGGAAGTTATAATTCTAACATTCTTGAACTAAGTCAAAAGTTTCTCATGTTCTTCATCTGACAAAGCATAAATTCCTGAAGAGAAAAATGTTGTTGAAGACATTAAAAAAAAGAATTAAAACAGTACCCCCCCCCCCCACCCCCCCCCCTGCCTCTTTTATTTCCATTTATTTTTATCGATCTTCTAATTCTTTGGCATGTGTGGGCCTACAGGGAAAACCATAGCTTTGACCATACAGACTCTTGTCAACCAAGTGAAGTCTCCCCCAAGGAGCAAACATTTAATTTCATGGCTGCAGTCACCATACACAGTGGTTTTGCAGCCCAAGAAAATAAAGTCTGTCACCATTTCCATTGTTTGCCCATCTATATGCCATTAGTAACAGGACCAGATGCCATGATCTTGTTTTTTAAATGTTGAGGCTTTTCTCTTTTCCCCTATCAGGCCTCTTTTATTTATATTTACTTTCATCCATCTCTTAATTCTTTGGCATGTGTGGACCTCCCATTACAGTGGCCTCTCTCACTGCAGAGCATTGGCTCTGAGTGAATGCGCTCCAGAGTGCTGGCTCGTAATTGGATACATCAGGCCAGCTGTTCCTTGGCACATGGGATCCTCCTGGGCTGGGAATCAAACTGGTGCCCCTTGCACTGCAAGGTGGACTCTTTACCCACTGGACCACCAGGGAAGCCCCTAAAACGGTCTTTAATAAAGAAACATAAGCCTTAAATGCCACACTAGAAGAGATGGACCTCACTGATATCTTTAGGACCTTCCATCCAAAAGCAGAAGAATACACTTTCTTCTCATGTGCTCACGGAACATTCTCCAGGATAGACCACATCTTGGGCCACAAATCAAACCTCAGTCAATTCAAGAAAATCGAAATTATATCAACTATCTTCTCTGACCACAATGCAGTGAGACTAGAGATCAACTACAGGAAAAAACTGCTAAAAACACAAACACAGGGAGATTAAACAACACATACCTAAAAAACAAACTGATTACTGAGCAAATCAAAGGAGAAATAAAATTCCTAGAAGAAAATGACAACGAACACAACGACAGTGCAAATCCTATGGGATACGGCATAGGCAGTTCTAAGAGGGAAGTTTATAGCAATTCAATCCTACCTCAAGAAACCAGGAAAATCTCAAACAGACGACCTAACCCTATGCTAAAAACAATCGGAGAAAGAAAAACAAAAACAACCCAAAGTCAGCAGAAGAAGAGAAATCATAAAGATCAGAGCAGAAATAAACAAAAAAGAAACGAAAGAAGCAATAGTAAAGATAAATAAAACAAAAAGCTGGTTCTTCAAAAAGGTAAATAAAATCGACAAACCACTGGCGAGACTCATCAAGAAAAAAAGAGGAATCAGATCAACAAAATTGAAAAAGGAAAGATTACAACAGATAATGCAGAAATCCAAAGGATTATAAAAGACTATCATGAACAACTCTATGGCAACAAACTGGACAACCTGGAGGAAATGAACAGTTTCTTAGAGAAGGTTAATCTCCCAAGACTCAACCAGGAAGAAACAGAAACTACGAACAACCTGATCACAAGCTCAAAAATTGATTTTGTGATCAAAAATCTACCCAAAAATAAAAGCCCAAGGCCAGATGGCTTCACTGGCAAATTCTACCAAACATTTAAAGAAGAGCTCATGCCTGTCCTCCTAAAACTCTTCCAAAAAATTGCACAATTGAACACTTTGAAACTCATTCTACGAGGCCGCCATCACCTTGATACCAAAACCAGGCAAAGACAACACACAAAAAAGAAAATTATAGGCCAATTTCACTGATGAACTTAGATGCCAAGATCCTCAACAAAATCCTAGCAAACAGAATTCAAGAACACATGAAAAAGCTCATACATCATGGATAAAGTCGGGGTCATCCCAGGCATGCAAGGATTCTTCTCATGTGCTCACGGAACATTCTCCAGGATAGACCACATCTTGGGCCACAAATCAAACCTCAGTCAATTCAAGAAAATCGAAATTATATCAACTATCTTCTCTGACCACAATGCAGTGAGACTAGAGATCAACTACAGGAAAAAACTGCTAAAAACACAAACACAGGGAGATTAAACAACACATACCTAAAAAACAAACTGATTACTGAGCAAATCAAAGGAGAAATAAAATTCCTAGAAGAAAATGACAACGAACACAACGACAGTGCAAATCCTATGGGATACGGCATAGGCAGTTCTAACAGGGAAGTTTATAGCAATTCAATCCTACCTCAAGAAACCAGGAAAATCTCAAACAGACGACCTAACCCTATGCTAAAAACAATCGGAGAAAGAAAAACAAAAACAACCCAAAGTCAGCAGAAGAAGAGAAATCATAAAGATCAGAGCAGAAATAAACAAAAAAGAAACGAAAGAAGCAATAGTAAAGATAAATAAAACAAAAAGCTGGTTCTTCAAAAAGGTAAATAAAATCGACAAACCACTGGCGAGACTCATCAAGAAAAAAAGAGGAATCAGATCAACAAAATTGAAAAAGGAAAGATTACAACAGATAATGCAGAAATCCAAAGGATTATAAAAGACTATCATGAACAACTCTATGGCAACAAACTGGACAACCTGGAGGAAATGAACAGTTTCTTAGAGAAGGTTAATCTCCCAAGACTCAACCAGGAAGAAACAGAAACTACGAACAACCTGATCACAAGCTCAAAAATTGATTTTGTGATCAAAAATCTACCCAAAAATAAAAGCCCAAGGCCAGATGGCTTCACTGGCAAATTCTACCAAACATTTAAAGAAGAGCTCATGCCTGTCCTCCTAAAACTCTTCCAAAAAATTGCACAATTGAACACTTTGAAACTCATTCTACGAGGCCGCCATCACCTTGATACCAAAACCAGGCAAAGACAACACACAAAAAAGAAAATTATAGGCCAATTTCACTGATGAACTTAGATGCCAAGATCCTCAACAAAATCCTAGCAAACAGAATTCAAGAACACATGAAAAAGCTCATACATCATGGATAAAGTCGGGGTCATCCCAGGCATGCAAGGATTCTTCAATATCCACAAATCAATCAATGTGATATACTGTATCAACAAACTGAAAGAGAAAAAGCACATGATCATCTCAATAGATGCAGAAAAAGCCTTCGACAAAACACAACACCCATTTATGATAAAAACTCTTCAAAAAATGGGCACAGAAGGAAACTATCTCAACATAGTGAAAGCCATATATAAGAAGCCCACAGCCAACATCATCCTTAATGGTGAAAAACTGAGAGGATTTTCTCTAAGATCAGGAACAAGACAGGGATGTCCACTTTCACCACTACTATTCAACATAGTCCTGGAAGTTCTAAAAACAGCAATAAGAGAAGAGAAAGAAATCAAAGGAATCCAGATTGGAAAGGAAGAAGTCAAGCTCTCTCTTTTTGCAGACGACATGATATTATACATAGAAAATCCAAAAGACACGGTTACAAAGCTACTAGAGCTAATCAACGAATTCAGCAGAGTCGCAGGATACAAAGTCAACACACAGAAATCACTGGCATTCCTATACACAAACAATGAAAAATCAGAAAATGAAATCAAAGAGGCAATCCCCTTCACCATTGCAACCAAAAGAATCAAATATCTAGGAATAAACCTACCCAAAGAAACAAAACAACTGTACACAGAAAATTACAAGACACTCATGAGAGACGTTAAAGAAGACTTAAACAGATGGAGAAATATTCCATGTTCCTGGGTCGGAAGAATCAGTATTGTGAAAATGACCATACTACCAAATGTCATCTATAGATTCAATGCGATCCCTATCAAACTACCAATAACATTCTTCACAGAACTAGACCAAATTTAAAAAATAAAAGCTCATGCCTGTCCTCCTAAAACTCTTCCAAAAAATTGCACAATTGAACACTTTGAAACTCATTCTACGAGGCCGCCATCACCTTGATACCAAAACCAGGCAAAGACAACACACAAAAAAGAAAATTATAGGCCAATTTCACTGATGAACTTAGATGCCAAGATCCTCAACAAAATCCTAGCAAACAGAATTCAAGAACACATGAAAAAGCTCATACATCATGGATAAAGTCGGGGTCATCCCAGGCATGCAAGGATTCTTCAATATCCACAAATCAATCAATGTGATATACTGTATCAACAAACTGAAAGAGAAAAAGCACATGATCATCTCAATAGATGCAGAAAAAGCCTTCGACAAAACACAACACCCATTTATGATAAAAACTCTTCAAAAAATGGGCACAGAAGGAAACTATCTCAACATAGTGAAAGCCATATATAAGAAGCCCACAGCCAACATCATCCTTAATGGTGAAAAACTGAGAGGATTTTCTCTAAGATCAGGAACAAGACAGGGATGTCCACTTTCACCACTACTATTCAACATAGTCCTGGAAGTTCTAAAAACAGCAATAAGAGAAGAGAAAGAAATCAAAGGAATCCAGATTGGAAAGGAAGAAGTCAAGCTCTCTCTTTTTGCAGACGACATGATATTATACATAGAAAATCCAAAAGACACGGTTACAAAGCTACTAGAGCTAATCAACGAATTCAGCAGAGTCGCAGGATACAAAGTCAACACACAGAAATCACTGGCATTCCTATACACAAACAATGAAAAATCAGAAAATGAAATCAAAGAGGCAATCCCCTTCACCATTGCAACCAAAAGAATCAAATATCTAGGAATAAACCTACCCAAAGAAACAAAACAACTGTACACAGAAAATTACAAGACACTCATGAGAGACGTTAAAGAAGACTTAAACAGATGGAGAAATATTCCATGTTCCTGGGTCGGAAGAATCAGTATTGTGAAAATGACCATACTACCAAATGTCATCTATAGATTCAATGCGATCCCTATCAAACTACCAATAACATTCTTCACAGAACTAGACCAAAGAATAACACAGTTCATATGGAAACACAAAAGACCTCGAAGAGCCAAAGCAATCCTGAGGAAGAAGAACGGAGCTGGAGGGATCAGCTTCCCCAACTTCAGACTCTACTACAAAGCAACAGTCATCAAGACAGTATGGTACTGGCACAAAAACAGAACTATAGACCAATGGAACAAGATAGAGAACCCAGAGATAAAGCCACGCACCTATGGGTACCTTATTTTTGACAAAGGAGGCGAAACTATAAAATGGGACAAAGACAGCCTCTTCAAAAAATGGTGCTGGGAAAATTGGACAGCTACATGCAAAAACATGAAGTTGGACAACACTCCCTGACACCATACACAAAGATCAACTCAAAATGGATTAAAGACCAAAGTGTAAGACCAGAAACCCTAAAACTCTTAGAGGAGAATATAGGCAAAACACTCAAGGACATAATTTAAAGCAAGATCTTCTCTGGGGCTTCCCTGGTGGTCCAGTGGGTAAATAGTCTGCCTTGCAATGCAAGGGACACGGGTTCGATCCCTGGCCTGGGAAGATCTCACGTGCTGCAGAATGGCTAGACCGGTGTGTCCAATTGCGAATCTGCACTCTGGAGCATAGGCATCCAGAGCTGGTGCTCTGCAGTAAGAAGAGGCCACTGTGATGGGAGGCCCACACGGGGGCCTCTTTATTCCAAAGAATAAAAAAGATGGACGAAAATAAGTGAATAGGAGACCAATAAAAGAGACCAAAATTTAAAAAAAAAAAAAAAAACAAACAAAATAAAAAGCAAAGGATTGGGTTTCCAAAAAAAGATCTTCTCTGACCCACCTTACTAGAATAGCGGAACTCAAAAGAAAAATGAACATGTTGGACCTAATGAAACTGAAAACCTTTCGCACAGAAAAAGAAACTACAAAAAAAGCTGAACAGACAACCCTCAGAATGGGAGAAAATCATAGCAAATGAAATAACAGACAAAGAATTAATCTCCAAAATCGACAAGCAACTCAGACAACTCAGCACTGGAAAAATGAATAACCCAAACAAAAAATGGGAAAAGGACCTAAACAGACACCTTTCCAAAGAGGACATACAGATGGCCCAAAAAGCACATGAAAAGATGCTCAGCCTCGCTTATAATTAGAGAAGTGCAAATCAAAACTACAAGGCGATATTGCCTCACAACCGTCAGAATGGCCATCATCAACAAACTGACAGACAATAAATGCTGGAGAGGGTGCAGAGAAAAGGGAACCCTCTTGCATTGCTGGTGGGAATGTCAATTGATACAGCCTCTATGGAAGACAGTATGGAGATTTCTTAAAAAACTAAAAATAGAAGCACCCTACGACCCAGCAATACAACTATTAGGCTTATATCCTGATGAACTCAAAACTGAACGAGGCACCCGTACCCCAATGTTCATTGCAGCTCTCTATACAAAACAGCTAGAACATGGAAGCAACCTAGATGCCCACTGACGAAGAAATGGATACAGAAGCCCTGGTACATATATACAATGGAATACTACTCAGCTGTAAAAAGAAATGCAGAAGAATCAGCCCTAATGAGGTGGCTGGATTTAGAACCTATCATAAAAAGTGAAGTTAGTCAAAAAGAGAAGGACAAGTACAATATACTAACACATATATATGGAATCTAGTAGGATGGTGATGATGGCACATGCAGTGAAGTGACAAGAGAAACCGACATGGACAGTGAGCATATGGACATTGTGGGGAAGGAACAGTGGGTGGGAGGTGTAAAGGAAGTAGCATGAAGGCCTATACTAAATGTGAAGAAAACAGCTATAGTCATTGCTCTGTGAGAAAAGGGGATCCTGCAGGGGTGTTGTGTGACGTTCTGGAGGCATGGGATTGGGGGGATATACATATGACTAATCTGGGAACATACATATCTGTAAACAACAAAACTCTGTACAAGTTAAAAGTAAAATAAAAGTTTTTAAAAAAAATTAGTTCTTTTTTGTTTTTTTAAATTTTAATTCTTCGTTTTTACCTTTAATGGTTTACAGCGTCTTCTAACATATCTACCAGCAGAACTATGTTCATCCCAATCTAGTTGATTATGATGAAAATACTTGCGTTTCCTGGGTTAAAACAAAAAAAAGATTCACATGCCAACCCTGTACCCACAAGAAGATTCTCTCTCTCTCGCTCTATATATATACACACATATAATATACACATGATTTCCAAAAATCTCAGCAATAATTACATATCAGATACCTTAAAAGATATCTTTCTTAATCTTGTACCCTGAGGCTTTAGTATCCCACCCTAAGTTCCCAAATACGATACATGTAACAATGCCAGCTTTAAAAACAGAGGCTACTACATTCACTTGTGTAAATTCTGATTTCAACAGATGTGGAACCAGGCTGAAAATATTTAACAATTCCCTGGATGACTGGTGGTGAAGCTATGTCTTGAAACCTCTTGTAGCATCTTGTCCAAATACATACTGCCAGTTAGCCAACAGTCTAGGATTTAAACTTAGACTGAAAATATTTAACAATGTTCATTGCAGCTCTCTATACAAAACAGCTAGAACATGGAAGCAACCTAGATGCCCACTGACGAAGAAATGGATACAGAAGCCCTGGTACATATATACAATGGAATACTACTCAGCTGTAAAAAGAAATGCAGAAGAATCAGCCCTAATGAGGTGGCTGGATTTAGAACCTATCATAAAAAGTGAAGTTAGTCAAAAAGAGAAGGACAAGTACAATATACTAACACATATATATGGAATCTAGTAGGATGGTGATGATGGCACATGCAGTGAAGTGACAAGAGAAACCGACATGGACAGTGAGCATATGGACATTGTGGGGAAGGAACAGTGGGTGGGAGGTGTAAAGGAAGTAGCATGAAGGCCTATACTAAATGTGAAGAAAACAGCTATAGTCATTGCTCTGTGAGAAAAGGGGATCCTGCAGGGGTGTTGTGTGACGTTCTGGAGGCATGGGATTGGGGGGATATACATATGACTAATCTGGGAACATACATATCTGTAAACAACAAAACTCTGTACAAGTTAAAAGTAAAATAAAAGTTTTTAAAAAAAATTAGTTCTTTTTTGTTTTTTTAAATTTTAATTCTTCGTTTTTACCTTTAATGGTTTACAGCGTCTTCTAACATATCTACCAGCAGAACTATGTTCATCCCAATCTAGTTGATTATGATGAAAATACTTGCGTTTCCTGGGTTAAAACAAAAAAAAGATTCACATGCCAACCCTGTACCCACAAGAAGATTCTCTCTCCCCGCTCTATATATATACACACATATAATATACACATGATTTCCAAAAATCTCAGCAATAATTACATATCAGATACCTTAAAAGATATCTTTCTTAATCTTGTACCCTGAGGCTTTAGTATCCCACCCTAAGTTCCCAAATACGATACATGTAACAATGCCAGCTTTAAAAACAGAGGCTACTACATTCACTTGTGTAAATTCTGATTTCAACAGATGTGGAACCAGGCTGAAAATATTTAACAATTCCCTGGATGACTGGTGGTGAAGCTATGTCTTGAAACCTCTTGTAGCATCTTGTCCAAATACATACTGCCAGTTAGCCAACAGTCTAGGATTTAAACTTAGACTGATATGACTCTAGAGTCAAGGTCTTTTTACTACTCTATGTATTATTTTCTTACTGACCTAGGAAAACATTTATGCAAAGGTTAACTTGAGTGCAAAAACACCACTTGATTTATTACATCACAAAGTAAACACTATTTTCAAAAACTTGACTTCATGAAAAAAATCCAAAATCTTCAAGTTATTGGAATAAGCAGTAACAACAAAAATGGATTTCTGTAGTCTGACTCAAGAAGGGCTTTAATCATAAAAAACTTACCTTGTTTTCTGAATCATGTGTGTTGGTATGGGTCCTAATATTCGTTCCATCATTGCGAGATGCTCTTTACTATCATGAGTCTAAAAAAGTAGGAAAAAGAAATTTAGCCTGTTTCATTTCCCTACATGCACATGAAGCGAAACAAGAAAACACTGTTTTCATAAAAGGACTAGGTTAGACAGTTATACAATTTAGATTACATTCTTCTTCAAAGACAGATTATAACTGAATTAAGCTATACTGTCTAAAGCAAACCCAATCAAACTTAAGTCTTTCTTAAAATGATCAGTAAGGGCTGTACAGTAGATGATAATTTGGCTTTTTTTAATGTACTTTATTGATGTAGAGTTGATTTACAATGTTTGAATGATGCTTGATGTAAACCTTAAATTTTTCCTTATTTATCTTATTTATTGCAAGGTTTAACTGAGGGATGCCTGGGGAAGATGACCAAAAACACATCTCCTCCTTTTATCAGTTCTTCTTCTTATTAAAATTTTCCTTTTATTAATTTTTTTCATTTTTTTGCCTCTAAGTCATCGTTTATTTTTCACCCATCTTTATTCTTTGGCCTGTGTGGGCCTCCCATCGAAGTGGCCTCTCTGGCTGCAGACCATTGGCTCTAGGCGCATGCGCTCCAGAGTGCTGCTCATAATTGGACACACTGGCCCAGCTGCTTCGCAGCACGTGGGATCTTCCCGGGCCAGGGATCGAACTGGTGCCCCTTGTGCTCCAAGGCGGGCTCTACCCACTGGACCACCAGGGAAGCCCTCTTTTATCAGGTCTTAACTAACCTTTGCTAACCTCTTGCTAACCCTAGATAGCAACCTTGTAACACTTACTAAAGTTAGACAATAAAAATCTCAGTAATACTTACAACCCAGAGCTAGGTATGTGGGAATGTGCCTTTCAGACAGGTTAAGATACTAGCTCAATGTTATATAACTCATAAATGAGGAAACCTGAGCTGTGAACTCAAGTGAAAAGTCTCACTCTTAAATTACATAGTAACAGAACTTTGGCTAAAGTAGAATAAAGTGTTAAAAGTGACAGCTGGGAATAATGAAAAAAAATTGAAATTATACACTCCTTGAGCAGAGAGAGGCTGGCAATTTTTCTGTAAAGGGCCAGATAATAAATGTTTTAGGCTTGGATGGTCATAAATGGCCTCTATCACATATTCTTTTTTGTATTTTAAAGCAGGCATCAGGCAGGATACAATTTGCCAACCTCTGCTCTGGAGAGCAGAGTCTGTGTGCAATGCTTTTTAAATCCATTAACTACAATGCTAAGCACAATGCCTTCAAAATGACGGCAGGAAAAAATACAAGCTCTATAACTTACAAAGTTCCTTAGTTAAAAACTATTTCAGAGGGTGGAATTCAGATATGAACCACATCTCAAACTAAAATTAATAATCCACGCTTAAGATCTGAGATTTACAATTATAAAATAATCTGAAAGATTTTAAGTATCAGAATGAAGAAAGCACACATTCTGCTCAACATTTTCCTTGACCCTACATCTTACTACCACAAAATTAGATAACCACCTCCTAGAAATGACCCAACAGCTATTTTCTAGATATCAAATGTGTCTAAAGACTACTTTTAATAAGATCTCTACAGATTAGACAAAAGCAGAAGTCTGATGAGGTGGCCCACAGTAGTAAACACATATATTCTACAAAAGTCACCTAAATGACTTTTAATCCACTGATGCATCCTCCTCATCCTGCACTGAGTTAGCCAGGAACTCCCTAACAGCCCTCACTCTGCCCAGAACACACTTCTGACTGTATTACAACCCTATTTAAAGCTCTTCAATGGTTACCCCAATTGAAGCTTTCAACAGTTTGAGCTTTCAGACCTAAGTAAAATTATGAGGAAAAAAAACATGGAGACCTACATAACCTTTCACCTTTTTATTTTGCCAAATAAGGACTTATATTTTTTAAAAAGCCAATAACTATTACTATTATTTCATTAAAAGGACATTTTAAAATGAAAAACAACAACAAACAAGGAATGATAACCTAAATGGAAGTCAGAATGGCAATCCTACAAAATTACTTTCATTTTAGATAGGTCTACATTTGGAAACCACTGACTCATAGGATAAAACAAATACCTTTCTAAGGCAAACAAGTTCACTATGAATGAGCACTTGCCTAGTGACACTATTTTCCTATTTATCCAAAGAATGACAGCACAACACATTCTTCCTCAACTAGAGTACGTTCCTGTATGTCTCTTGCATTTATGAATACAATGTCTTCTTCCTGATATGGCCATCACACATATTCTAGGGTTCTGACAAATTCCTACTCTTCCCCTATATCATGGATTAAAGTCCCTCGTCTTCAGTGAGGCCTTCACTGAGGAAACTACTGTTCATCTTTTCTGGGTTTCTGCTACACTTCCTATGTTGTTCCATCATAACAAATATCTCACTGTATTTTAACAGTTCTTTCATGTCTATCTTGTGTATGACTTCCTTGAGGCAAGAGATGTTGTCTTTTCTTTTTTTAAAATATTTATTCATTTGACTGTATCAGCTCTTTCATTGCAGCACAGGCTCTGTAGTTGTGGCTCAGGGTTAGTGCTCTGCAGCATGAGGGATCTTAGTTTCACAACGAGGGATCAAACCCACATCCCCTGCATTACAAGGGAGATTCCCAACCACCAGAACACCAAGTGAGTCTTGTCTTTTCATTTTTATACATGTAGTGCTTAGAAATGTGCCTAAGGTGAACAGATGCTCAAGACAACTTATTGTTTCTGAATTCTTTTAAAAACAAGTGCAACATACCAGAAATGAATTAAGGCTGACCATAGTTACAATAATTTTAACTCTAACAGCCCTCACTCTGCCCAGAACACACTTCTGACTGTATTACAACCCTATTTAAAGCTCTTCAATGGTTACCCCAATTGAAGCTTTCAACAGTTTGAGCTTTCAGACCTAAGTAAAATTATGAGGAAAAAACATGGAGACCTACATAACCTTTCACCTTTTTATTTTGCCAAATAAGGACTTATATTTTTTAAAAAGCCAATAACTATTACTATTATTTCATTAAAAGGACATTTTAAAATGAAAAACAACAACAAACAAGGAATGATAACCTAAATGGAAGTCAGAATGGCAATCCTACAAAATTACTTTCATTTTAGATAGGTCTACATTTGGAAACCACTGACTCATAGGATAAAACAAATACCTTTCTAAGGCAAACAAGTTCACTATGAATGAGCACTTGCCTAGTGACACTATTTTCCTATTTATCCAAAGAATGACAGCACAACACATTCTTCCTCAACTAGAGTACGTTCCTGTATGTCTCTTGCATTTATGAATACAATGTCTTCTTCCTGATATGGCCATCACACATATTCTAGGGTTCTGACAAATTCCTACTCTTCCCCTATATCATGGATTAAAGTCCCTCGTCTTCAGTGAGGCCTTCACTGAGGAAACTACTGTTCATCTTTTCTGGGTTTCTGCTACACTTCCTATGTTGTTCCATCATAACAAATATCTCACTGTATTTTAACAGTTCTTTCATGTCTATCTTGTGTATGACTTCCTTGAGGCAAGAGATGTTGTCTTTTCTTTTTTTAAAATATTTATTCATTTGACTGTATCAGCTCTTTCATTGCAGCACAGGCTCTGTAGTTGTGGCTCAGGGTTAGTGCTCTGCAGCATGAGGGATCTTAGTTTCACAACGAGGGATCAAACCCACATCCCCTGCATTACAAGGGAGATTCCCAACCACCAGAACACCAAGTGAGTCTTGTCTTTTCATTTTTATACATGTAGTGCTTAGAAATGTGCCTAAGGTGAACAGATGCTCAAGACAACTTATTGTTTCTGAATTCTTTTAAAAAAACAAGTGCAACATACCAGAAATGAATTAAGGCTGACCATAGTTACACTAATATAAATTTATGAAAGCATGTCACAATAGAAAAAACATTCATACGAACCATATTTTAATATGGTCCATATTCAATATGAACCATGTGTTTCAAAATTCTAATCACATGCAGAATGAATTATGACCATTCACTAAGAGTAGCATTTCATTCAACTATGGTTTTAGAAAAGGATGACTATTTTGTATATACAAATTTTAATTAAGAATAATAACACACTATGGCAACTTTTCAATATAGAAATTAAAACTTCAATAGGGCTTTAACTTAAATGTTAAACTACATAGCTCATTATAATGCACTGTAACTAGAGAGGAGCGTCTGCTCATAGTTAAAGAAAAGCCCGTGCAGAGATGACCCAGTACAGCCAAAATAACACATATAAGGCTTATTATGAATTAGTAACATTTACTAAACACATACCTGAAAGACTGTGAAACCAAGATAATATTCAATAAGAATGCAACCAATGCTCCAAACATCACAAGGCTGAGACCAACCTAAAGCTATTTAAAAACAAAACCAACCATTTTATTATGCAACAGTTTTTAATTGTCAATACACTAGATCCTTTCCTATGTGGATGCTCTCTTTACATAGCCCATTTAGATGAATATGATAGTAAAGTCACAGCTTACATTTCTAGCTTTATATCAAACATTACATAATATGTTTTGAGTCTTCCATATCCTTATATCAAATTAACAGTATTTTATCCAAGGGGAAGAGGCATTTTATATAAAATAAAAGAGGGAATAGCATATTCCACAGTTTCTTAACTGCCTGGGCAAAGAGGAGTTCTGTTATGCCCAGCTCATGGTTTATGAAATTTTATATTAATACAAATATAAACCAACATTATCCTCAGAATGTAATCACTAACCCCTTGTCAACTGTCAGCTTGGTAACTTAGTTTATTTCTTCCCTTAAAAGAAATATTGTGTCACATACATTATGTAGAAATTACAATCAGTATTACAAGTAGTGTCACCCAAAAGCAGAATTATTATAGCCATTTAAAAGTTCACACAGAGAGGCATCTATATATGTACTTTCATATCGTCTAAACATGATCTAAAACATGTCTAAAATACTTTCTCCTACAGATTTTCAGTAGTAGTTGTTATTCAGAAAATACACCTAGCCTTAGGCATATATATAATTATATATAATCAGAAAAAGGAAAACAGAGATGTTTGCAAAGTGGAAATCAAACAGATGTTTTATCATTTAAAGATTAAACTATATAATAAAATAATAATGTAGAAGAAAACCTGCATTAAAAGACATAATGGAGATTGAGATGGTGGAGTGGAAGGATATGCGCTCATCTTCTGCCAGAGCACCAAAACTGCAACTAGCTACTGAACCACCATAGAAAGGAAGACACTGGAACTCACCAAAAACGACGACGACAAAAAAAGATACCCCACATTCAAAGACAAAGGAGAAAGCACTACAAAATGGTAGAAGGGGAACAATTATCATAAAATCAAATCCTATGCCTGCAGGGTGGGTGACTCACAAGCTGGAGAACAGTATCACCAAAGAAGTTCTAGCATTGTTGTGAAGGCTCTAGGCCTACACATCAGGCTCCCCAGGCTGGGGATTTGGCAAAAGGACTGGGAATCCACAGGGAAATCTAACTTCCAAGGTCAGTGGGATTGTATTTGAGCACTTCCACAGACTCCTATGGGGAAGAGAATTTGATTAAAGAGGGGAGAAAGATTCTTGGAGTGCAAAAACGAAATTCTGCGCACCACAGGGCCCTGGAGAAAGGAGCAGTGACCGCACAAGAGACTGAGCCAGACCGACCTGTGAATGTCTGAGGGTTTCCTGCAGAGGTGCCAGTTGGCAGTGGCTTGCCACAGGGACAGGGGCACTAGCAGTATCAGGAGCTGTGTCATGGCATAAGCCCTCTTGGAGGGCAGCACCTAGGCCTATTATAGAATATAGAAGCCTGTAAGACTTCAGGACTGAGCTGCCTCAGGCCAAACAACTAACAGGGAGGGAGCACAGCCCCCTCCCTCCACCATCAGTACACAACTGGATTAGAGTTTTACTGAGCACAACCCTGCCCACCACAGCAAGACCCAGTTTCCCCCATAGCCAGCACCGCCCATCAGGAAACTTGGACAAGCCTATTATCCTCATCAGAAGGCAGAGAGAAGAAAGAACTACAATCTCATTCAGCCTCCAGAACTAATACCACAACCACATAAAGATAACCAAAATAAATCAGATTCTGTCCCAGATGAACAAGACAAATTCCCCCAACAACTAAATGAAGTAGAGATAGGCAACCTCCCAGATAAAGAATCCAAAATAATGACAGTGAAGATTGACAGAGGATCTCAGAAAGACAATAGAGAAGATGCAAGACATGTTTCCTCAGGACCTAGAACTAAAGAACAATCAGAGATGAAAAATATACTAGAAGGAGTAAACAGCAGAATAACTGAGGCAGAAGAATGGATAAGTCTCCTGTAAGTCAGAATAGTGAAAATCAATGCTGCAAAACAGAATACAGAAAAAAAAGAATGAAAAGAAATAACGACAGCCTAAGAGACCTCTGGGACAACATTAAATGCACAGACATTTGCTTTATAGGGGTCCCAGAAGAAGAGTGACAGAAAGGATCTAAGAAAATACTGGAAAAGATAAGAGCTGAAAACTTCCCTAACATGGACAAGGAAATAATCAATTATGTCAAGGAAGCACACAGAGTCCTAGGCAGGATAAATCCAATGGAGACATGTGGTAATCAAACTGACAAAAATTGAAAAGATAAATTATTAAAAGCAATCAGGGGGCTTCTCTGGAGTGCAAAAGCGAAATTCTCGCACCACAGGGCCCTGGAGAAAGGAGCAGTGACCGCACAAGAGACTGAGCCAGACCGACCTGTGAATGTCTGAGGGTTTCCTGCAGAGGTGCCAGTTGGCAGTGGCTTGCCACAGGGACAGGGGCACTAGCAGTATCAGGAGCTGTGTCATGGCATAAGCCCTCTTGGAGGGCAGCACCTAGGCCTATTATAGAATATAGAAGCCTGTAAGACTTCAGGACTGAGCTGCCTCAGGCCAAACAACTAACAGGGAGGGAGCACAGCCCCCTCCCTCCACCATCAGTACACAACTGGATTAGAGTTTTACTGAGCACAACCCTGCCCACCACAGCAAGACCCAGTTTCCCCCATAGCCAGCACCGCCCATCAGGAAACTTGGACAAGCCTATTATCCTCATCAGAAGGCAGAGAGAAGAAAGAACTACAATCTCATTCAGCCTCCAGAACTAATACCACAACCACATAAAGATAACCAAAATAAATCAGATTCTGTCCCAGATGAACAAGACAAATTCCCCCAACAACTAAATGAAGTAGAGATAGGCAACCTCCCAGATAAAGAATCCAAAATAATGACAGTGAAGATTGACAGAGGATCTCAGAAAGACAATAGAGAAGATGCAAGACATGTTTCCTCAGGACCTAGAACTAAAGAACAATCAGAGATGAAAAATATACTAGAAGGAGTAAACAGCAGAATAACTGAGGCAGAAGAATGGATAAGTCTCCTGTAAGTCAGAATAGTGAAAATCAATGCTGCAAAACAGAATACAGAAAAAAAAGAATGAAAAGAAATAACGACAGCCTAAGAGACCTCTGGGACAACATTAAATGCACAGACATTTGCTTTATAGGGGTCCCAGAAGAAGAGTGACAGAAAGGATCTAAGAAAATACTGGAAAAGATAAGAGCTGAAAACTTCCCTAACATGGACAAGGAAATAATCAATTATGTCAAGGAAGCACACAGAGTCCTAGGCAGGATAAATCCAATGAGGAACACATGGAGACATGTGGTAATCAAACTGACAAAAATTAAAGACAAAGATAAATTATTAAAAGCAATCAGGGGGGGCTTCTCTGGTGGTTCAGAGCATAAAGAGTCTGCCTTGCACTGCAAGGGGCGCCAGTTCGATCCCTGGCTTGGGAAGATCTCACGTGCTGTGGAGCGGCTAGACCGGTGTGTCCAACAGTGAGCCACCGCTCTGGAGTGCATGAGCCCAGAGAGCTGGTGCTCTGCAACGAGAGAGGCCACTGTGAACAGACAGGCCAAAGAATAAAGACGGGTGAAAATGAATAAATAACCAACCAATAAAAAGAGGGCAAAATTAGAAAAAAAACAAAACCAAAAAGCAATGAGGGGAGAAAAGACAAATAATATACAAGGGGAGACCCATAAGGTTATCAGCCAATTTCTCAACAGAAACTCTATGAGCCAGAAGGAAATGGCATGATATATTTCAAGTGATGAAAGAACCTACAACCAAGAATACTCTATCCAGTGAGATTTGCATTCAGATTTGATGGAGAAATCAAAAGCTTTAGAGACAAGCAAACAGAGAATCCAGCACACTAAACCAGTTTTACAACAAATCCTAAAGAACTTCTCTAGGCAGGAAACACAAGGGAAAAAATCTACTAAAAATAAATCCCAAACAACTAACAAAATGGTGCTAGGATCATACACATCAATAATTACCTTAAATGTAAATGGATTCAACGCACCAAACGAAAGTCATAGACTGGCTGGGTAGATACAAATACAAGACCCATATATATGCTGTTTCATATCTAGTAACACAGGTAAGCTAATGATAAACAATACAAAAAGACAACCCACAGACTAGGAGAAAATATTTGCAAATGATATGACTGATAAGGCACTAGTCTTCAAAATCTGAAACAGCTTATCACACTAATAGCATTAAGACAAACAACCCACTCAAAAAAAGGGCAGACGATCTGAACAGAACTTCTCCAAAGATGACATACAGGCATAAGAAAAGATGTTCAAAATTGCTAATTATTAGAGAAAAGCAAATTAAATCGACAAGGAGGTACCACCTCACACTGGCCAGAATTGCTATCATCTAAAAATCCACAAACAAATGTTGGAGAGGGTGTGGAGAGAAGGGACCCCTTCTGCATTGTTTGTGGTAATATAAACTGGTACAGCCACTATGAAGAACAGTATGAAGGTTCCTTGAAAAACTATAGCTCCCATATGACCCTTCAATCCCACTCCTGGGCATATATCCAGAAAAAACATGGCCCCAAGAGATACATGCACCCCCATGTTCATTGCAGCACTGTTTACAATGGCCAAAATGTGGAAACAACCTAAATGTCCATCGACAGAGGAATGGATAAAGATGTGGTGTATATACACACACAATGGAATATTACTCAGCCATTGAAAAGAATAAAATAAGGACATTTGAAGCAACACGGATGGACCTAGAGAGCGTCATACTGTCTGAAATCAGACAGAGGAGGAGAAACATCATATGACATCTCTTTTATGTGGATTATAAAAAGAAATGATACAAATGAAGTTATTTACAAAACACAGATTCACAGACTCAGAAAATGAACTCATAGTTGCAGCTGGGGAGGGACTGTTAAGTACTTTGGTAAGGTTACGTACACACTACTACATTTAAATTGAATAACCAACAAAGACCTACTGTATAACACATGAAACTCTGCTCAATGTTATGTACTAGCCTGGATGGGATGGGGGCTTGGGGGAGAAGGGATACATGTATATGTATGGCCAAGTCACTTCACTGTATAATTACCTTAAATGTAAATGGATTAAAGAGTCATAGACTGGCTGGGTAGATACAAATACAAGACCCATATATATGCTGTTTCATATCTAGTAACACAGGTAAGCTAATGATAAACAATACAAAAAGACAACCCACAGACTAGGAGAAAATATTTGCAAATGATATGACTGATAAGGCACTAGTCTTCAAAATCTGAAACAGCTTATCACACTAATAGCATTAAGACAAACAACCCACTCAAAAAAAGGGCAGACGATCTGAACAGAACTTCTCCAAAGATGACATACAGGCATAAGAAAAGATGTTCAAAATTGCTAATTATTAGAGAAAAGCAAATTAAATCGACAAGGAGGTACCACCTCACACTGGCCAGAATTGCTATCATCTAAAAATCCACAAACAAATGTTGGAGAGGGTGTGGAGAGAAGGGACCCCTTCTGCATTGTTTGTGGTAATATAAACTGGTACAGCCACTATGAAGAACAGTATGAAGGTTCCTTGAAAAACTATAGCTCCCATATGACCCTTCAATCCCACTCCTGGGCATATATCCAGAGAAAAACATGGCCCCAAGAGATACATGCACCCCCATGTTCATTGCAGCACTGTTTACAATGGCCAAAATGTGGAAACAACCTAAATGTCCATCGACAGAGGAATGGATAAAGATGTGGTGTATATACACACACAATGGAATATTACTCAGCCATTGAAAAGAATAAAATAAGGACATTTGAAGCAACACGGATGGACCTAG
Organism: Tragulus kanchil; assembly: GCA_022376925.1. Classification (NCBI taxonomy): domain Eukaryota; kingdom Metazoa; phylum Chordata; class Mammalia; order Artiodactyla; family Tragulidae; genus Tragulus; species Tragulus kanchil. Next base: position 72,247,763 of record JAIOJX010000029.1, on the reverse strand, counting down.
AGAGCGTCATACTGTCTGAAATCAGACAGAGGAGGAGAAACATCATATGACATCTCTTTTATGTGGATTATAAAAAGAAATGATACAAATGAAGTTATTTACAAAACACAGATTCACAGACTCAGAAAATGAACTCATAGTTGCAGCTGGGGAGGGACTGTTAAGTACTTTGGTAAGGTTACGTACACACTACTACATTTAAATTGAATAACCAACAAAGACCTACTGTATAACACATGAAACTCTGCTCAATGTTATGTACTAGCCTGGATGGGATGGGGGCTTGGGGGAGAAGGGATACATGTATATGTATGGCCAAGTCACTTCACTGTTCACCTCATATTATCACAACTTTGTAAAATGACTATACCCCAATACAAAATGTTTTGGGGATTTAAAAAATTAAAAATTAAAATTAAAAGAGAACCACCCCCTCCACAAATACAGCTTAATTGCTTTTAGTAACATCACTGAATTTAAAGACAAAGGAAGAAACAATATATTCAAGGATCTTTCAATTTAGTTATTTTTGTTAATCCTCATGGTGCCTTATCATTTGAACAAATGGATGAAGGAGCATGTTTCTTCTTACAGGAACATACATTAACTTTTACCAACTTCTCCCAACTTCTGTTTATCACCAAAACCCAAGACATGAGACCAACTGTCTTCCTCTTACATTTTCCTCTTTAACCTAACTCTGGCTTTGTCTTCTGGATAACACTTCACAAAACACACAAAGAACCCCTCTAATCTTCTCATCTCTTGATTTCTTTTCCTGAAGACCAACAACCCCAATTTCTGATTTATTTCAACTATTTGCAGCCTGGACATCCTGTATTAATACTAACAATGACTATATCTTACCCAACGTAGGAAGAGGCCAGTAATTGAATGTAAGGTATCTTACATACCAATAACAAAGAAAAACTGCCGATTGTTTTGTGTTCTCCCCCATAAAACTGATAAAAACATAGCCAGTTCTTTTAAATTTTTTTGTACTGCACAGCATTCTGGATCTTAGTTTCCCATGCCCATTGTAATAGAAGAGCAGAGTCTTAACCACTGGGGAAGTCCCAGAAAGTTACCTCTTTTTAAGCTCTGAAAATACCTCTCCATCCACGTCTCTTTACACACTCTTCTGCTTTTATTGCAGCCTTCAACCATAAGCATAGTTTCTAAACTACTGCCACACAGCAGCTTCTTTCAGACTATACTAAGCAGTAATCCTAGTAACATCATCTCGAAGACAAGCTCTTTTTAAAAATGAACTCATAGTTGCAGCTGGGAGGGACTGTTAAGTACTTTGGTAAGCTTACGTACACACTACTACATTTAAATTGAATAACCAACAAAGACCTACTGTATAACACATGAAACTCTGCTCAATGTTATGTACTAGCCTGGATGGGATGGGGGCTTGGGGGAGAAGGGATACATGTATATGTATGGCCAAGTCACTTCACTGTTCACCTCATATTATCACAACTTTGTAAAATGACTATACCCCAATACAAAATGTTTTGGGGATTTAAAAAATTAAAAATTAAAATTAAAAGAGAACCACCCCCTCCACAAATACAGCTTAATTGCTTTTAGTAACATCACTGAATTTAAAGACAAAGGAAGAAACAATATATTCAAGGATCTTTCAATTTAGTTATTTTTGTTAATCCTCATGGTGCCTTATCATTTGAACAAATGGATGAAGGAGCATGTTTCTTCTTACAGGAACATACATTAACTTTTACCAACTTCTCCCAACTTCTGTTTATCACCAAAACCCAAGACATGAGACCAACTGTCTTCCTCTTACATTTTCCTCTTTAACCTAACTCTGGCTTTGTCTTCTGGATAACACTTCACAAAACACACAAAGAACCCCTCTAATCTTCTCATCTCTTGATTTCTTTTCCTGAAGACCAACAACCCCAATTTCTGATTTATTTCAACTATTTGCAGCCTGGACATCCTGTATTAATACTAACAATGACTATATCTTACCCAACGTAGGAAGAGGCCAGTAATTGAATGTAAGGTATCTTACATACCAATAACAAAGAAAAACTGCCGATTGTTTTGTGTTCTCCCCCATAAAACTGATAAAAACATAGCCAGTTCTTTTAAATTTTTTTGTACTGCACAGCATTCTGGATCTTAGTTTCCCATGCCCATTGTAATAGAAGAGCAGAGTCTTAACCACTGGGGAAGTCCCAGAAAGTTACCTCTTTTTAAGCTCTGAAAATACCTCTCCATCCACGTCTCTTTACACACTCTTCTGCTTTTATTGCAGCCTTCAACCATAAGCATAGTTTCTAAACTACTGCCACACAGCAGCTTCTTTCAGACTATACTAAGCAGTAATCCTAGTAACATCATCTCGAAGACAAGCTCTAAATTGTGTTCTCCTATGTGGTAGCCACTAACTACATGTGGTTATTTAAATCTAAAATTTAAATTAATTTAAAATTTAATTCCTCAGTCACACTGGCTACACTGCAGGTACCCAGTAGACTACATACAGCTACTAATGGCTACCATATTTGATAGTGCAGATGTAACACTTCTACCATCATTAAGTTCTACTGGCTAATACTATAAAATATTAATTTCCTTATCCGTAAAAGGAATCCTCTATTCTAGGTAAACATCATTAGTTTGCTTTCAAACCTTGGTTTTTTGTTTTTTTGTTTTTTTTTTAAATTTTGGCCTCTTTTACTGATTTTTTATTTATTTTCATCTATCTTTATTCTTCGGCCCATCTGGACCTCCCATTGCAGTGGCCTCTCTCATTGCAGAGCACTGGCTCTGGGCAAAAATGCTCCAGAGTGCTGGCTCATAACTGGACACACCAGTCCAGCTGCTCTGTGGCACATGAGATCCTCCCGGGCGAGGGATCGAACCAGTGCCTCTTCCACTGGAAGGTGGTCTCTACCTACTGGACCACCAGGGAAGCCCTATATTTTGCTATACTTGACCACATATATTTTGCTATACTTGGACAAAAAAGTAAAAAGTGGAAAAGAATGATTTCATAAAAATGTTTTAGGGTTTCCCTGGTGGTCCAGTGGTAGGGACACCACCTTGCAGTGCAAGGGGCGCTGGTTCAATCCCTGGCCTGGGAAGATCCCACGTGCCGTGGAGCGTCTGGACCCATGTGTCCAACTACTGAGCCGGAGCTCTGGAGTGCATGCGCCCAGAGCCGGCGCTCTGTGACAACAGAGGCCACCGCGATGGGAGGCCCACAAAAGCCAAAGAAAAAAGACGGATGAAAATAGACAAATGAAAGACCAATAGAAATGGCCCGCCCGTCCCCCTCCCTCCCCACCCCACCCCCTAAAAAGTAAATAAATAAATGTTTTTTTTTAAAAAAAAGTGTTTTACTAACCAACCTCAGTTGAAACTTAAATTTAGCCAAGTATCATGTTTATTCCATTTAACTATTCCCAATATTATCTGATCTGAATATTCCCCCCAGTCTCTAAGTCCTCAAAGCCATCTCTGACTTCCTTGCTCTAACATGATCATGTTGCTAACTTTTAAATTTTGAGGATTAAGATGCATTGAGTTTCTTCTTACTAATACTTAAAAAATCATGCACCTTAAATAACTTTCCTTTCCAGCCTTTCTCATGTCAAAGATGATCAAAAGAAGCTCTCCTTAGACTAGTCTATTTTTCTTCTCTTGACCTTCATCCGCCCTGTCTGCCAACTAAATCTTCAGCATTTTCATCAGCATCAAGCTTTTGTTAAGAGCCAAAACAGGTACCCACATGACTTCAAAATTACACTATGATGTATTTCAGCCAATAAAACATATTCTTTTATGATGCTCTAAGACTGATTTGTTCAAAAATAACTACCACTTCGAGTATCTTTATAGATGGTATATTTTTCCCATCAAAAAAATACAGGTTGTATGAAAGGTGCTGGCTCATAACTGGACACACCAGTCCAGCTGCTCTGTGGCACATGAGATCCTCCGGCGGGATCGAACCAGTGCCTCTTCCACTGGAAGGTGGTCTCTACCTACTGGACCACCAGGGAAGCCCTATATTTTGCTATACTTGACCACATATATTTTGCTATACTTGGACAAAAAAGTAAAAAGTGGAAAAGAATGATTTCATAAAAATGTTTTAGGGTTTCCCTGGTGGTCCAGTGGGTAAGGACACCACCTTGCAGTGCAAGGGGCGCTGGTTCAATCCCTGGCCTGGGAAGATCCCACGTGCCGTGGAGCGTCTGGACCCATGTGTCCAACTACTGAGCCGGAGCTCTGGAGTGCATGCGCCCAGAGCCGGCGCTCTGTGACAACAGAGGCCACCGCGATGGGAGGCCCACAAAAGCCAAAGAAAAAAGACGGATGAAAATAGACAAATGAAAGACCAATAGAAATGGCCCGCCCGCCCCTCTCCCTCCCCACCCCACCCCCTAAAAAGTAAATAAATAAATGTTTTTTTTTAAAAAAAAGTGTTTTACTAACCAACCTCAGTTGAAACTTAAATTTAGCCAAGTATCATGTTTATTCCATTTAACTATTCCCAATATTATCTGATCTGAATATTCCCCCCAGTCTCTAAGTCCTCAAAGCCATCTCTGACTTCCTTGCTCTAACATGATCATGTTGCTAACTTTTAAATTTTGAGGATTAAGATGCATTGAGTTTCTTCTTACTAATACTTAAAAAATCATGCACCTTAAATAACTTTCCTTTCCAGCCTTTCTCATGTCAAAGATGATCAAAAGAAGCTCTCCTTAGACTAGTCTATTTTTCTTCTCTTGACCTTCATCCGCCCTGTCTGCCAACTAAATCTTCAGCATTTTCATCAGCATCAAGCTTTTGTTAAGAGCCAAAACAGGTACCCACATGACTTCAAAATTACACTATGATGTATTTCAGCCAATAAAACATATTCTTTTATGATGCTCTAAGACTGATTTGTTCAAAAATAACTACCACTTCGAGTATCTTTATAGATGGTATATTTTTCCCACTCAGAAATAATATTTATAGCAATGTCCATACAGGTTGTATGGGAACAGAAAACATTTTCTGTACACTAAGAAAATCACAGACATCCCACTGTGATTTTAATTTCTGTAAGTGATACATTCTGCTTAGAGGACCCAAATCATAATCTGACTTGCAAACAATATTTAGGAACTCATTTATAGCTCAAGAGTGTAAGTCACTTGGGAAGATCCCCTGAAGAAGGGCATGGCAACCCATTTCACTATTCTTGCCTGGAGAATTTCATGGACAGAGGAGTCTGGTGAGCTTCAGTTCATGGGTTACAAATGAGCGACTAACATACACAGTAACACATTCTGCACTATATGTGCCGCCCACCCACTACAGAAGCTAGAGAGAGCAAAAATATCTTTTTCAAACAAAGTATCAGAAAGCCTGGTGTCTACTGACCCAAAATGACCTCTGGAGCCCTGTAATGCCGTGTAGATACCAAAGTACTATGATGCTCATCATCATATGTTGCACTTCCAAAGTCAACAACTTTGATATCTGTATTTTTCAGTGTGCGTTCATCACGTTTCTAGAAAACAGTTGAGTAAACACAAAGATCAATATATGAAATATTTTACAGGACTATCCAAAAGGCTTGCCCATGTATTATCTTTCTAATTTTCAATATAACCCCACGAGAAAGGCAAAGGATTACCCTTTTTGGGTTAAACATCAAGTAGTAAGCCTTGGAAGTAAAATTTCTCATCCAAAAATTACACTAAACTAAATTAATTTTAAAGACAGCTACCAAAATTAAAACAAGCCTTTGACTTACCATTTTAGAATTATATTTGACTACATAGTCAGACTTCACAAATAAAATATTTTCAGGCTTTAGATCTGTATGGGTTAATTTATTATGATGCAAAACTACAACAAAAGAACAAAAAGATATTATTAGTGTCACTGACAATTTTAATCTGTGCTGGAGGAAGGATTAGTAATAGATGTAGGAATCAAAAGCGGTTTCATCTTTACTTATAATACGTGCACTTTCAGTGACAATATTCTGATACATTACTTATATATAATAAAAACTTTATTGGTATTTAAAAATTTAACAAGTATACTTACAATTTATTGACTGGCAGATCTGATATGCCATTTGCCTGATGTGGTCAATCTGAAATGGGAGAAAGCTATTTTCCTTAATGAAATCATAGGTACTAAGTCCCAGTAGTTCGAATACAATACAAACATGACCATGATGATCAAACCATTCTAGCATCTGGACACATCGGCTAAAACAGATCAAAAGAAAAATAATTAGTAGTTCGAATACAATACAAACATGTACCATAGTCACTTGGAAGACCAGAAGGGCAGAATTTCTTTGGTTGAGCTTCAGTTCATGGGTTACAAATGAGCGACTAACATACACAGTAACACATTCTGCACTATATGTGCCGCCCACCCACTACAGAAGCTAGAGAGAGCAAAAATATCTTTTTCAAACAAAGTATCAGAAAGCCTGGTGTCTACTGACCCAAAATGACCTCTGGAGCCCTGTAATGCCGTGTAGATACCAAAGTACTATGATGCTCATCATCATATGTTGCACTTCCAAAGTCAACAACTTTGATATCTGTATTTTTCAGTGTGCGTTCATCACGTTTCTAGAAAACAGTTGAGTAAACACAAAGATCAATATATGAAATATTTTACAGGACTATCCAAAAGGCTTGCCCATGTATTATCTTTCTAATTTTCAATATAACCCCACGAGAAAGGCAAAGGATTACCCTTTTTGGGTTAAACATCAAGTAGTAAGCCTTGGAAGTAAAATTTCTCATCCAAAAATTACACTAAACTAAATTAATTTTAAAGACAGCTACCAAAATTAAAACAAGCCTTTGACTTACCATTTTAGAATTATATTTGACTACATAGTCAGACTTCACAAATAAAATATTTTCAGGCTTTAGATCTGTATGGGTTAATTTATTATGATGCAAAACTACAACAAAAGAACAAAAAGATATTATTAGTGTCACTGACAATTTTAATCTGTGCTGGAGGAAGGATTAGTAATAGATGTAGGAATCAAAAGCGGTTTCATCTTTACTTATAATACGTGCACTTTCAGTGACAATATTCTGATACATTACTTATATATAATAAAAACTTTATTGGTATTTAAAAATTTAACAAGTATACTTACAATTTATTGACTGGCAGATCTGATATGCCATTTGCCTGATGTGGTCAATCTGAAATGGGAGAAAGCTATTTTCCTTAATGAAATCATAGGTACTAAGTCCCAGTAGTTCGAATACAATACAAACATGACCATGATGATCAAACCATTCTAGCATCTGGACACATCGGCTAAAACAGATCAAAAGAAAAATAATTTAGTTCACAGAATTCTGATTATTTCATGTAACATGATGGATCACAGTTTATACTTACAAGACGCTACTGGGATCAGTACTATTTAAATGCTCTAATACTTGGATTTCTGAACGAGCTGCTTCACGATATCGTCCAACGTTTTTTACGATTTTCACTGCTACATGTATGCCATCCCTTATAAACAAAATGAAAATAATGAATGTATATGAGGTGGCTGAAGACATGTATCCTCTAAAGTATAATTTTATGCTATTTTCCTAAAATAATCTTTCAGGGCAGATTATAGCAAAACATTTTAACAAAATATACTTACATGGAGTAATTCTCTTAATACTTGTGAATGTTAATATTTGTTTCCAGAAGTTTAAACTTACCGAGATTTTATAGTTTTTTTTTTTTTTTAGGAGGATAAAAATATAAACCTTGAATAGAACATACTACTGCTGAAAGTATTTGGTAGTTCACCAGGCTAGACTGATTGCCAGATGGTGCATAGGTATTCGTGATAAAAAGGGCTTGTCCAATGTATCTCAGTTTAATGGAAAAGACAGACACTTAAACAATTTATCATAAGGTTAGAAGTGCTTGATATGAGATAATATGGAGCAGACCAAAGAATAAACCTAATAATTGGTTTAGGGGAACTTAGATGTTTTCAGAAAAGAGTCTCGCACAACTGAACCCTAAAAGACAATGATTAATTTGTTAGACTTAGGAGAAAGTTTTAGCAAAGGAGACATTGTAATTAAGCCATGAAGTCAAAAAAACGTTAAGTACATTCACAGATGCCAACAGGTACAAACAGCTACAATGTAGCACAGTGTGCTTTAGACTAGGGCATCTACTAGGTATATGCTAAGTCACTTCAGTCTTGTCTCTTTGCGACCCTATGGATCGTAGCCTACCAAGGTCCCCTTGTCCATGGGATTCTCCAGGCAAGAATACCAGAATGGGCTGCCATGCCCTCCTTGAGGCGAATTTCCCGACCTAGGGACTGAACTACATTGACAGTCTCGACTGCATTGTAGGTGGATTCTTTACCAACCGAGCCACCAGGGAATACTTCTTATAAAGCACAGAGGGAACTCCCTAGTGGCCAAGTGGTTAAGACACGGGCTTTCACTGCCCTGGGTCCAGGTATGATCTCTGATAGGGAACTGAGATCTCGCAAGCCATGTGACAAAGCCAAAAAAAAAAAGATACAGCCCTGATTGATTTGGAGGAAACAGATTTCCATATCTTCACCTTCCTTTTGTCCTCTTTCTTAAACATGATCTTCTTAAAGGCAAGCCAGAATTCAAACCTATTTTATCTTTACTATGGCCTTTTCATGTTATAAAAGAAAAGAAAGCCTCATGTATGTAAAAATTATTATGGCAAGGTATGTGTCCTAGGCTGTTAAAAAACAAAATCTTTGAGGCAGTTTTCTAGTGGCTAGAGAACAAATTTTTTCCAACTCATTTATTTTAAGAAGGTCCCAATTAAGTTGTGGGCTGAATCGTTAAATAATTATTTTGATGATAATAAAATCTATGATCATAAAATCCTGCATATATCTCAAGACTTAAAAAAATTACTGGGGCTTCCCTGATGGTCCAGTGGGTAAGGACACTGCCTTGCAGCACCAGGGGCGCCAGTTCGATCCTTGGCCTGGAAAGATCCCACGTGCCGCAGAGTAGCTGGACCAACCCAGGATCAAACCCAGGTCGCCTGCACTACAGGCAAATTCTTTACCACTGAGTCACCTTGTGAAACCCACTTTAAGTAAGTACCAAAATTTATAACAGATTAGTACTTAAATTGAACACTATTAATTGGAATGCCTCAAATACTTGTGCCTTGGACCCTCAATAAATTTTAAGATTTTAATGGGACAACTAGTGAAATCTGAATCTAATCTGTAAATTAGCTGATAAAATTTGAAAATATGCATAATATGTTAATAAAGAGAATGAAAAAGTAAGTACTATAAAATGTTAAAACCTGTGGAATCTGGGTAAAGAATATATAGGAATTCTTTTAGCAACCTTCCTAAGTCAAAGTGGGCCTTCCCTGGTAGCTCAGACGGTAAAGAATATGCTTGGTCGGGAAGATCCCCTGGAGAAAGGAATGACTAACCTACTCCAGTATTCTTGCCTGCAGAATTCCATGGACAAAAAAACCTGTGGGCTGCAGTCCATGGGGTCTCAAAGAGTCGGACATGACTGAGCAACGAGTCAAAGTATTTCAAAGTACCTTATTATTTTACTTTATGTTCACATTTTTGTGGTTAGAGAGGAAAGCATGATAATAAGACATTTAGCATACTATTCTTTAAGAAAAGTGGAGTAGAAATAAGTTCCAGGATAAAGCATTTCTAAGAATTAAGAAAAGTTTGTTCAGGGATGACAGGAGGTATCAAGGTGTTATACTTAGATTCCCCCAAATATAAAGATACCATTTTTCCCCCCAATAAATGCTTCCCCACCAAAAATATTAGAATGTTCAAAAAAGAAAAGACAACAAACTTACATGCCATGATCAATGCACTCTACAACTTTTCCAAAGGCCCCTTCACCCAAAGTGTCCACGATTTCATCTAAAGTGAGGGGGAAGAAAGAAGTCTAAGTATCTGAGAACAAATGATCAGTTATTCAAACAATGAATGCTTAAGTGTGGAATATTTTCAAATGATCTCTATCAAAGCATAACTAAGATTTCAGCACTCAAAATTATTTTATTTTTGGCTGTTACAAAAACTATTCAGATAGAGCTATCTTTCTTGCTTCTAATCTCAAATTCCACTGATTATTTTGGAACTTTAGAGTAGAAATATTTAAACTCTATAGAAAAGAAGAAATACAAAAGAACAAACCAACCCACGAAAAACAAAACAAAAAAGCAATGAAGAGTTCTTTAGCCCCCCGCTGACAAACTATTCTTAAAGATTATTCTGTCTGCAAAGTTTAAGAAGTGTTGAAAAATATTCTATACATCTTGCTCTTAGAACGTCTCCACTTTGACAGATCAGGTGACCCTCCTCATCATCCTCTATACTCCTGGATCTTTTCCTTCGGTGGCTCTTCTGGAACGGCAAGTGGGCAGCACCAAGATCGTCCAGCCAATCAATATATCAGAGTGAATTCAGGGCAGAATACGCAATTCATTCAGCGGGGAGATATTCAGGCATTCAGATAAGCACCAGGCCACGAACAGTTGGCAGGAGCAATTTCAAATTCAGTCCCCAGAAATTCACAGGGCACAGTTTATGTTACAGAAGAAAAACATGGCAAGGAACAGATTTTCAGATAAGATACTTAAAGTGGCAATAGAAAAAAAACAACACAATTGTCTCTTTAAAATACTGACTTAATTGAAGTCTGAAATTTAAAGAATGCAATGTCATGATCTACTCTTGTTATAAAACAGCATATGCTGTGAGTTGGGACATCTAGTTTTTCAGGAAAATGTTTTAAAATGTCAATATTCGTTCAACAAATAGATTATTTAGCAATATTTTTAAACATACATGATTAAAATATAAGGGGCAAATAAAGACTAAGTAATTTCAATGTTAAATCTAATCAATATTAGTTCTACTGAAGAAAACTTGGGGAGGAAAATAATAATTCAGTTTACTGATCAAACAAGTGAAGATATGACTGTAAAAAAAAAAAGACAGGCTTTTTGGACAATTAATTTCCCATTTAGCACCCACTTTCAGAATTCCAACATAACTAGTTGCAGACAATGATGCACTGCACTATGGGACTGTGCTATATACAGGGTAAGTATCCATAGTGCAACATTCTACATTTGTTTCCAAGTATTAGGAAAGAGGTTTCTTTTTGAAAAAATTTAAGATGAAAGAAAAGATGGGTGCTTCATCTTTTCATAAAATGTTGTAAAACATAAAAATATTTTTAATATTAAAATCAAGTTGTCTTTTGAAATGTGGGCAAATGATGGCTAGAAAAATATTTAAACTCTATAGAAAAGAAGAAATACAAAAGAACAAACCAACCCACGAAAAACAAAACAAAAAAGCAATGAAGAGTTCTTTAGCCCCCCGCTGACAAACTATTCTTAAAGATTATTCTGTCTGCAAAGTTTAAGAAGTGTTGAAAAATATTCTATACATCTTGCTCTTAGAACGTCTCCACTTTGACAGATCAGGTGACCCTCCTCATCATCCTCTATACTCCTGGATCTTTTCCTTCGGTGGCTCTTCTGGAGCGGCAAGTGGGCAGCACCAAGATCGTCCAGCCAATCAATATATCAGAGTGAATTCAGGGCAGAATACGCAATTCATTCAGCGGGGAGATATTCAGGCATTCAGATAAGCACCAGGCCACGAACAGTTGGCAGGAGCAATTTCAAATTCAGTCCCCAGAAATTCACAGGGCACAGTTTATGTTACAGAAGAAAAACATGGCAAGGAACAGATTTTCAGATAAGATACTTAAAGTGGCAATAGAAAAAAAACAACACAATTGTCTCTTTAAAATACTGACTTAATTGAAGTCTGAAATTTAAAGAATGCAATGTCATGATCTACTCTTGTTATAAAACAGCATATGCTGTGAGTTGGGACATCTAGTTTTTCAGGAAAATGTTTTAAAATGTCAATATTCGTTCAACAAATAGATTATTTAGCAATATTTTTAAACATACATGATTAAAATATAAGGGGCAAATAAAGACTAAGTAATTTCAATGTTAAATCTAATCAATATTAGTTCTACTGAAGAAAACTTGGGGAGGAAAATAATAATTCAGTTTACTGATCAAACAAGTGAAGATATGACTGTAAAAAAAAAAAAAGACAGGCTTTTTGGACAATTAATTTCCCATTTAGCACCCACTTTCAGAATTCCAACATAACTAGTTGCAGACAATGATGCACTGCACTATGGGACTGTGCTATATACAGGGTAAGTATCCATAGTGCAACATTCTACATTTGTTTCCAAGTATTAGGAAAGAGGTTTCTTTTTGAAAAAATTTAAGATGAAAGAAAAGATGGGTGCTTCATCTTTTCATAAAACTGTTGTAAAACATAAAAATATTTTTAATATTAAAATCAAGAAACTCATGATCTGGTCTGCAGAAAATGAGCAAATGTGGGCAAATGATGGCTAACTAGTATCAATAAATACGGATTAGTTTTAAGAACTTTGATACTTCTTTAAGGATTCAAGTAATATAAACAATTATATCCATATAGTATTATAACTTTTCCAAACTTACTGGCTCAATAAAAGCTTTTACACACAAATAAGTATCTACCCAAAATAAAAACAAAATGAATCATACCGAACGTGACTGATGACTTGAACCATGTCTATTACGCTTCCTTTTAGGACTGCTTCTCCTGCTTCGGACTGAAGATTTACTGCAGTGGATACGATAACTGCTTTCAACGTCTCTGTGATAATGTCTAGGAACGTATCTTTCGCAGTAGTCATTTTTGTATTCATCAATGTATCTCCGGTCCCGATAATCTCTCTCATTCAAGGACCTTGCTTCTAAATAATGACTGTAAACACATTGAAGTATTAAAAATTAAACTCTTCATTCTAGAATAACACAGTCAAAACCAAAACACTCAAGTGTTGCTGGTTTAAACAGCTAATTCAATAAAAGACAAAAAATACAAATCGATGAATCAATTATACTTAACTCACAAAACAATTTTACTTTAATTAACACACAAATGGGTTCATATACTTCTATTAATACATTATGCTATCAAGAAATAGTCTGAGTCAAATCATTCAACATATTCAATGTTTATTTAACTGTCCCTTTATCTTCTGGTCAAAGTTAAGACCAATTATTCACAAAACTGCTTTTCTGAAATTCATCAGTCTTACAATATATGCATCTGTAACTAAACTCTCTTCCTTTTTTCAGAGCTACACACAATCTGAGACAGGGAAAAATGGATTCATTTCTTACTGTAAGTGAATTTTAAATATCTCTGGCACACAGAGAATTCTTTCATGAAAGCTGAATTAAGAGGAATCAAATACAAATATATTTCATTTTACAGATGACTGGGATCCCTAGAAAGAAAACAATTTGCCATGGTTGTCCAGTACATTCTAAATTCTATTGTGTGTGCCAACTTTATTGCACACACTATCTATCCTATCTTCTCTCCTCTTTATTTCAAGCTTCCTATATCCTCTGAGAAGTAGACAACATGGTTTTTGAAGGCTGCTTCATGTGCCAAAGATATCTGAAAAATATATTCCTCTTAAATTGGAAAAATAAATCTAGTACTTGCTTGCCTAGGATTACCCAACCCCCTACTTCCTTTTACATTTCAAATTTCCTGTTATTCTTGCATGAGAAGTACATAAGAATTCAAAGAAAACAGCATCATTTAGTGACATAGTGCTTAACTTCTGAATCTACAGACCCCTTTGAAAATATGGTAAAAGACCCTGTCTCCTAAGAAATGCATAAATGCATAAACAAAACTTGGCAAGGAATTTCAGAGGCCATGGACCTCAGTAAGTCAATGGATTCCAGTTAAGCAGCCTTGGTCTGATGGAAAGAACAAAACAGATTCAACGGGCCCAGTTTCCCGTCCCCCTCTCTACCTGGGATGAGTGTCCTCTTCAACAGAGTGTGAAGCTTCAAGAGGGATGCACATGGAGCACTGAGGGAGAGAGGGGACACCTGCCCAGTCAGACACATCAACTAAAATAATCCTAACAAGCAATGGAGTGACAGATGTTGACTAGACTGCCCTCACCAATAGGCTTCTTTTCCCCAGAATATGCTGTCATTCTTTTTCTCACGGGGCTGGTTTAGGCAGAAATAAAGGAGAAGCATCTCTTAAAACTCTTACTCAACAGCATTGGCATCAAATCCAGGCTGGGGAGATGCAGAAACCCCCTTACCCTTTTCCCCAGTCAGCCACTGGAGAAAGAACTCAGGATACTAGGATAAGACTCTGCGTCTATCAGTTCTTGGAACCATAAGGGATCTACATCAAGCTAGACATGACCATACTCTGAAGGGCATCTGTTTAATCCGGTAAAGCATTCTCCCCATAAAAGTCTAAAATTTATCAGAAAAAAAATAACTAATGATCTTTAGCTGGACTAGTGCATGAAATTAGAGCTGCTGATAACCATAAATAATCTACAGAATAACAAACACAGGGTAAAGTAATATCATGAGGATAAACTAAAAAGATGAGGACCTCTTCAATTTATAACAACCAAAGCTTAGAGATTATATAAACAAAATCTACAGAATTTTAAAGGCTATGTGGACAGTGTGAACAGGATGAATTATTTATTTAGTTTCTGAAAATATTCACTAAATATCCAGTGACTATTTCACTGTAGTTCTTCAAAATAGCCAAGACTACTGAGGCTATGTTCATTTCCACAAAGGCCCTGTGGGAGATAAAAAACATTTATGAGGCAAAATCTCTGCCAACAAATAATGACTCAACAAAGCAGGAAATGCCAAATGAGTACTCAGGGTCACAGAGGGAGGAAAAAACCTGGAAATGCTTATAATGATCATGGAAGATCTTATGAAAAAGGGAAGAACTGCATCTTAAAAGGAAATCAGGATCTGAACAAAGTACAAAGTAGAAGAAATGACAGGGGAGAAAAACGGCATATTACCACCTTATATTTATAGAGCATTTTAGTCATAATGGCTTAGAGAGGAGTTTGTCTACATATTACTCAAGAAATAATAATCAGATAATTTCAGCAAGAGCAATTCTTATATAGGGATGTATAGGCAAATAAATAAACTGGGAACAAATCATCCAAAATCTTACATGCAAGCCTAAAGGGCTTAAAACAGTGTTTCTCAAAGGGGCGCATGCTCATTAGCAATACCAAAATACTGAATTATTAAAAATGAAGATCCCTGGGCCTCAGGTGAGGCTCGCTGAATAACCTGGTAATGTGCATTTTAATCATACCACCAGGGTGCTTCCATTCCCACTAAAGTTTGAGAATCACTCCTTTAAGCCTTGATACTTTATGTTACAGGGATGCCCCTTGTGGCTCAGAGGTAAAGAATCCATCTGCCAATGCAGGAGACAAAGGTATGATCCCCAAGTAAGGAAGATCCCCTTGGAGAAGGAAATGGCAACCCCTTCAGTACTTCTGCCTGGAAAATCCCATGGACAGAGGGGTTGGAGGGCTGCAGTCCATGGGATTGCAAAGAGTCAGACACATCTCAGCAACTAAACAATGATAACTGTGTTACAGGAAGACATTTAAAGACATGAGAGAGTGTTCAGAGTCCAATCAGTTTTCCTGTGCAGAGTTAACTGATAAAGTCTGAACAGGCGGGGCATTCATAGGCTACTTGCAAATCAGGAAAGAAAGACACTTTGCAGTATATGTGAAAACAGGTATAGTAACTCATATACAATAATATTGCTTATAAATCAGTAAGCAAAATACACTAATAGAAAAAAGGTTAAGAATAGAAAAATAATGTTCAACATCAACTAAAACTAAAAAAAAAGGAAACAATAATGTTCGAGTGATCAGTGAATTTATGACAGATGACAAATTCGGCAGAAACTTTAACACTCAAATGATAACAAAACACTATTCTTGGCATTTTAAAATAGCCAAGACTAGTGAGAGAATGAAAAAGCAAGTTGTAGGGAATATAACTTGGTTATATTCTGGAAAAACACATGAATATGCAGCAAGAGCTTTATAAGAATCGAGACTCAAATCTGTCCTGTCTCGTCTTAGAACATATTTTCAGTATGTCAGAGGCAAATATTTGTATACAAAGGTATTTTTTCAAAATAATTTTACAACCAAATAATGGGGGACTAGCATCCTATCAAGATTATTACCTTTACACATTTCTGTATTTTTTCAATAACTTTTTTAAAAAACACTATCTGTAAAGTTTTGAATCTTTAAAAAGACTTATCAGACTCTCCAGATTCTGAAGAATCATTACCGCCAGACCTCTTTTATGCCAAGAACTATTGGCCTAATGGTTATTGGGCTATCATGTTTATATACTTAATTATGAACATGAATGAACTATTCATTATTCATACCACTTCTTTTTTACACACACAATGCATAATAAACTCATAAATGAATAGTATTACGTTACACCTTACAGTATCTTGCATTTATTTTGATATAGGATACAGATGTTCTCTTATAGTATATTAATTTAGCTCAAGTAATTGAAATCCCAGCAGATTCTCTTTCTTCCCTCAATAGTGTGTGAAGAATGACTAGTTTGCACTGATGACCAACACGCTGTTCTGCAGAACAAGTCTGTTTTAGCATGGGAAAGGAAAAAAAATTACATAGTTTTTTTTTTAAGATTTTCATTTAAAAAAAAAACAAACACCTTTTTTCTCCAACTTCATGCCACGAGCTCTTTTTTATTTATTTATTTTCATCCGTATTTATTCTTTGGCCTGTGTGGGCCTCCCATCACAGTGGCCTCTCTCGTTGCAGAGCACTGGCTCTAGGCGCACGCACTCCAGAGTGCTGGCTCATAATTGGACACACCGGTCCAGCCACCCCACGGCACATGGGATCTTCCCGGGTCAAGGATCGAACTGATGCCCCTTGCACTCTAAGGCAGACTCTTTACCTACTGGACCACCAAGGAAGCCCCATACTGTTTTTTAAAGAAACCTCAGTTGGCTAATTTAGAAAGCAATCTGGCAAATAGTCCCAATGGAATAGCTGCACAAAACAAGGAGAAAACATGGAACCAACAAAAACAAATAAGAAAGGGAAATTAATGGAGGACAGAATGAAAGAAACAACTCACTTAGGCTTTGTTTAATCACTGAGGAACATTAAAAACTCCTCCAATTCTATATAAATGCATTACTTTCAAATTTTACAATGGTAAGAATAAAACAGGACACATACCATTGAAAATTTTTATTGAGGCCCTTCCCTAAATTACTGGCTACTGTCTATGCAAAGGAATGGTTCTTAAAATAGCTAACCTTCCAAAAATCCCAAATATATTAACTGGCTTTATCTACAAATATAACCTGCAGAATACAGTAAAAGCAACTAATTCCCAATGCATTTTAACATTCTTAGAAAATACACACTATTTTCTGAATCTGAATGAACTCTCCCCACCCTTCATTATCTCTTATTTGTGGAACCCTAAATAAGCATGTATGTGTCTCCCTACTACTTACATACAAGTTAAAGGCACTCACTGGTCCTTTAATCACTTACTTAAGCACTTCTTTGTGTTCTATCATCACTTTTGTGTCTCACTTCACCCAACTATACTACTGGCAGCTTGGACTCAAAGTTTCCTGCAGCTCTCAAATGCATGTTTAGGTAAGAAAACTGTTCTATCCACAGCGATGTCTAGCATGTAACAGGCACTCAGTAAATAATTTCATAGGTGAAAGCTATATAAGTTAATGACAACTCATTTGAACTATCAGTGTTAAAATGGTACTAGTTCAAGAGTAATTTACCAATCAGATTCTTTAAACTGGTGATGTGGTTTACAGTATCTGTTCTCTTGTGTACTGCTGTGGGATCTCCTCTTCCGTTTATGACTTCCACGACTGGGGCCCCCAGAGTGCTGGCTCATAATTGGACACACCGGTCCAGCCACCCCACGGCACATGGGATCTTCCCGGGTCAAGGATCGAACTGATGCCCCTTGCACTCTAAGGCAGACTCTTTACCTACTGGACCACCAAGGAAGCCCCATACTGTTTTTTAAAGAAACCTCAGTTGGCTAATTTAGAAAGCAATCTGGCAAATAGTCCCAATGGAATAGCTGCACAAAACAAGGAGAAAACATGGAACCAACAAAAACAAATAAGAAAGGGAAATTAATGGAGGACAGAATGAAAGAAACAACTCACTTAGGCTTTGTTTAATCACTGAGGAACATTAAAAACTCCTCCAATTCTATATAAATGCATTACTTTCAAATTTTACAATGGTAAGAATAAAACAGGACACATACCATTGAAAATTTTTATTGAGGCCCTTCCCTAAATTACTGGCTACTGTCTATGCAAAGGAATGGTTCTTAAAATAGCTAACCTTCCAAAAATCCCAAATATATTAACTGGCTTTATCTACAAATATAACCTGCAGAATACAGTAAAAGCAACTAATTCCCAATGCATTTTAACATTCTTAGAAAATACACACTATTTTCTGAATCTGAATGAACTCTCCCCACCCTTCATTATCTCTTATTTGTGGAACCCTAAATAAGCATGTATGTGTCTCCCTACTACTTACATACAAGTTAAAGGCACTCACTGGTCCTTTAATCACTTACTTAAGCACTTCTTTGTGTTCTATCATCACTTTTGTGTCTCACTTCACCCAACTATACTACTGGCAGCTTGGACTCAAAGTTTCCTGCAGCTCTCAAATGCATGTTTAGGTAAGAAAACTGTTCTATCCACAGCGATGTCTAGCATGTAACAGGCACTCAGTAAATAATTTCATAGGTGAAAGCTATATAAGTTAATGACAACTCATTTGAACTATCAGTGTTAAAATGGTACTAGTTCAAGAGTAATTTACCAATCAGATTCTTTAAACTGGTGATGTGGTTTACAGTATCTGTTCTCTTGTGTACTGCTGTGGGATCTCCTCTTCCGTTTATGACTTCCACTGTAGCTTTCATGTCCCCAGCTTTCTCTGCTGTCCCAATCAGGGCAGTGAGTTCTTTTGGAATGCCGCATCTGTTAAGGGAAACGAAAAGGGCTTCTAAAATTACAGATGGCTTATTTAGTAAATATAGTATTTTATTAATACTGATTAAATATAAAACCACCGAGGACATGTGGTCGTATAGTTTCTAAAATCTTTGTAGGTAATGTTTCCCAATGCACGGGGCCACTATCCCACTATTATGTCAGATTAATTCTAAGTGGCATATAGATCTGATGATAACACTGAGAAACCTTAGTGTTTTTTGTTGTTTTTTTTTTTTCAATTCTTCTGGATAAATTCTCAGTTTGGTTCTTGTCTTCAACTAAGCCTGAGTTAGAATTCAGGTTTAGAGCCTTCAAAAGACCATAATATCTAGCTAGCAATTAATAACTTCTAGTTCTATTTTTGTCATTACCTTCTTTGTGTGTGTGTGTGTGCGGGGTGTGCTACCTCATGTCCGACTTTTTGAGATCCCATGGACTGTAGCCTGCCAGGGTTCTCTGTCTATGGAATTTTCTAGGCAAAATTGCCATTTCCTACTTAGAGGGGATCTTTCTGACACAGGGATGGAACTGTACTTATTGTGTCTTCTGCACTGGCAGGCAGATTCTTTACCACTGCTTCCCATCCGGGAAGCTTACCTTTTTTCTATGGTCAAGTACTTAGAAGTAATTATTAAAATTACTACTCTTAAATTATTGATATTATCAAATTATAAGTTATTGATGTTAACTTTATATGTGAGTTAATTTAAAACAAATATCACCAAGGATCATGCAGCTTTGGCAAAATATTGTAACACAAATAATTGAAGTCAGAGAAATAAGGATACTGAATATAGATGGCTTTGTTTTAAAGGTAAACAGCCACTAATGAAGATTTTTTCTCAAACACTCAAGAGTTCTTTTTCTAAATCTTAGAATGACTCTCAGCTTTGAACTATCAGTGTTAAAATGGTACTAGTTCAAGAGTAATTTACCAATCAGATTCTTTAAACTGGTGATGTGGTTTACAGTATCTGTTCTCTTGTGTACTGCTGTGGGATCTCCTCTTCCGTTTATGACTTCCACTGTAGCTTTCATGTCCCCAGCTTTCTCTGCTGTCCCAATCAGGGCAGTGAGTTCTTTTGGAATGCCGCATCTGTTAAGGGAAACGAAAAGGGCTTCTAAAATTACAGATGGCTTATTTAGTAAATATAGTATTTTATTAATACTGATTAAATATAAAACCACCGAGGACATGTGGTCGTATAGTTTCTAAAATCTTTGTAGGTAATGTTTCCCAATGCACGGGGCCACTATCCCACTATTATGTCAGATTAATTCTAAGTGGCATATAGATCTGATGATAACACTGAGAAACCTTAGTGTTTTTTTGGTTGTTTTTTTTTTTTCAATTCTTCTGGATAAATTCTCAGTTTGGTTCTTGTCTTCAACTAAGCCTGAGTTAGAATTCAGGTTTAGAGCCTTCAAAAGACCATAATATCTAGCTAGCAATTAATAACTTCTAGTTCTATTTTTGTCATTACCTTCTTTGTGTGTGTGTGTGTGCGTGTGTGTGCTACCTCATGTCCGACTTTTTGAGATCCCATGGACTGTAGCCTGCCAGGGTTCTCTGTCTATGGAATTTTCTAGGCAAAATTGCCATTTCCTACTTAGAGGGGATCTTTCTGACACAGGGATGGAACTGTACTTATTGTGTCTTCTGCACTGGCAGGCAGATTCTTTACCACTGCTTCCCATCCGGGAAGCTTACCTTTTTTCTATGGTCAAGTACTTAGAAGTAATTATTAAAATTACTACTCTTAAATTATTGATATTATCAAATTATAAGTTATTGATGTTAACTTTATATGTGAGTTAATTTAAAACAAATATCACCAAGGATCATGCAGCTTTGGCAAAATATTGTAACACAAATAATTGAAGTCAGAGAAATAAGGATACTGAATATAGATGGCTTTGTTTTAAAGGTAAACAGCCACTAATGAAGATTTTTTTCTCAAACACTCAAGAGTTCTTTTTTTCTAAATCTTAGAATGACTCTCAGCTTTGAAAATAAAAAAGCCAGCCTGTGAATGGAACACAGTATTCAATGGTGAACCTGAAGAGCAATAAAAATTCATTTTATGAACCCATTTTTTTCTATTCACAAGTTCATGTTCAGATCATCCTGCAGTTCTCAAAATTAAATGCATCGGGGCTTCCCTGGTGGTCCAGAGGGTAAGGACACAGCCTTGCAGTGCAAGGGGCACCTGTTTGATCCCTGGCCTGGGAAGATCCACGTGCTGGACGATGTGCCCAACTATCAAGCTGGAGCTCTGGAACACACGCGCCCAGAGCTGGTGCTCTGCAATGAGAGAGGCCACTGTGATGCGGGGCCCACACAGGCCAAAGAACAAAGATGGAAACAAATGAAAGACCAATAGAAGTGGCCAAAAAAACCCACAAAACCCATTTAAAAATATTATATGCCTTGGTTGTAGACCTGGGGGTGACTAAAGATATAAACCTGTAAGAATGAATATGGTCATACTGAAATCAGGTAGCAACCTACAAACTTTGTAGGTTTCTGTCAGGATCAAGATCTGCTTTTAGCAAGTCATCCCTATCTGCATCACCATCTTAGTTCTCTCACAAAGCAGAGATGTCCAAACTCTGTTGAAGAGGGTGAGTTTCACAACCCAGCAAGGAGCTGAAAAGGCAAGCGTGAGCAAAACCAGTTTAGTTAATCTCCTTCAGTTTGCCCAAATGACTCAGTAACAAGCAAATAAATTCAAGTAACAAAACTTAAAATGATTTCAAATCTTTCTGACACAGGGATGGAACTGTACTTATTGTGTCTTCTGCACTGGCAGGCAGATTCTTTACCACTGCTTCCCATCCGGGAAGCTTACCTTTTTTCTATGGTCAAGTACTTAGAAGTAATTATTAAAATTACTACTCTTAAATTATTGATATTATCAAATTATAAGTTATTGATGTTAACTTTATATGTGAGTTAATTTAAAACAAATATCACCAAGGATCATGCAGCTTTGGCAAAATATTGTAACACAAATAATTGAAGTCAGAGAAATAAGGATACTGAATATAGATGGCTTTGTTTTAAAGGTAAACAGCCACTAATGAAGATTTTTTTCTCAAACACTCAAGAGTTCTTTTTTTCTAAATCTTAGAATGACTCTCAGCTTTGAAAATAAAAAAGCCAGCCTGTGAATGGAACACAGTATTCAATGGTGAACCTGAAGAGCAATAAAAATTCATTTTATGAACCCATTTTTTTCTATTCACAAGTTCATGTTCAGATCATCCTGCAGTTCTCAAAATTAAATGCATGGGGGCTTCCTGGTGGTCCAGAGGGTAAGGACACAGCCTTGCAGTGCAAGGGGCACCTGTTTGATCCCTGGCCTGGGAAGATCCACGTGCTGGACGATGTGCCCAACTATCAAGCTGGAGCTCTGGAACACACGCGCCCAGAGCTGGTGCTCTGCAATGAGAGAGGCCACTGTGATGCGGGGCCCACACAGGCCAAAGAACAAAGATGGAAACAAATGAAAGACCAATAGAAGTGGCCAAAAAAACCCACAAAACCCATTTAAAAATATTATATGCCTTGGTTGTAGACCTGGGGGTGACTAAAGATATAAACCTGTAAGAATGAATATGGTCATACTGAAATCAGGTAGCAACCTACAAACTTTGTAGGTTTCTGTCAGGATCAAGATCTGCTTTTAGCAAGTCATCCCTATCTGCATCACCATCTTAGTTCTCTCACAAAGCAGAGATGTCCAAACTCTGTTGAAGAGGGTGAGTTTCACAACCCAGCAAGGAGCTGAAAAAGGCAAACGTGAGCAAAACCAGTTTAGTTAATCTCCTTCAGTTTGCCCAAATGACTCAGTAACAAGCAAATAAATTCAAGTAACAAAACTTAAAATGATTTCAAATCATTTAAAAAGGACTCGAGGGCTTCCCCTGGTGGTCCAGTGGGTAAGGACACCACCTTGCAGTGCAAGGGGCGCCGGTTCGATCCCTGGCCTGGGAAGATCCCACGTGCCGCGGAGCGGCTGGACCGATGTGTCTAATCACCGAGCCGGAGCTCTGGAGCGCATGTGCCCAGAGCCGGTGCTCTGCAACGACAGACGCCACCGCGATGGGAGGCCCACAGGAGCCAAAGAACAAAGACGGATGAAAATAGAGAAATGAAAGACCAATAGAAGTGGCCCGCCCGCTTCCCTCCCTCCCCAACCCAACCCCTGCCCAAAATAAATAAATAAATAAATCTTAAAGACCAATAGAAGTGGCCTGCCTGCTCCCCTCCCTCCCCAACCCAACCGCTGCCCAAAATAAATAAATAAATCTTTAAAAAAAAAAAAAAAAAAGACTTGAAATGAGGTATCTCCTGGGAAATATTTCCCAAGAAAACACAGGTATCATGCCATCGAATCTGAAGCCACCTAATATTCAGATCTTTTAACTCACTTGTCTTGCTGATTCTAATGTTATGCCCATCACGCATACCTCTGATATGTAGCTTCTCTTTTAGAGTACTTTAAAAAAGGAAGAGAAAGCACTGGTTAAGTCAAACAAATATTCTAACACTCCAGTCAGAGTTCTCACTGGAAATTGGTAAACGAGAATTCGGCCTTAACATAGGTCATTTGTATATGGGGAACTGAAATAAAACACACTACAAACTAACTTGAGCAAAAAAAGGCCCTTAGAAAAGTCATAAAAAAACTATTTCTAGTGGAATTCTTCTGACCCTTTAATTACCAATTGTATTTTAACCACATAGGAACTTTAAAATCGCTTACTGAAGCACTCTTACATCATAGCAAGCAAAATCATACATAATATATGACCACTATTATCATGACTAAAACAGTTTCTGCTAAACATATGTCTGCTACAGCTTTTTTTTCTTCTACTGTTAGCTGGTCATAACTAGCTTACCTGTTAACAAAACAGAATTCTTACATAACCAGTTATAGATGCGCAAATATTAAAAATAAGCATCTTGGGAGAGCCAAAGGTTTTTATTTCTCTAATCAAGTTCACTACTTTAATTTTAATTCAGCTGTCAAGAAGCCCTCCTCACTACTGTTCAGATATATTTTCTCAAGAGGCCAAAGAATCCCAGACCCAGCTTACGCAGACTGTTCCTTCACATACAAAAACAAACCAATCAACCTAGAATTACTATACTACCTCTAATTAATAAAGAATCTTACATGTTAGAATCATCAGACATCTTCCAATAAAAACATCAGATATGCTTACATCCGTCTTGGAAACTCGACTCTCTATTGTCATTTAACACATTACATTACCCAGCTACTTTACATCTATATATATAACTTTAAAAATATCTATAAAAGCTAGTTACGATGAGATGGTTCCAAGAGGGCTGTGCGTGACAAGAAGCCTGGAGGTGTGTGTCGTGTACGGAGCACAAGCAGACAAAGACGGCTATAAAACGAGACCAGGTTATCGACCCCATCAGTTTGGAGTGCCGTTTCCTAAGGGTAGTATAAGCATATCCCCGTTGCTTAAGTAGTCAAGGATACGTGTGAGCAAAAGCATCAGAAACACAGATCCGCTGCAATTCATGGTACCTCCACTTTAGGGAAAAAGTAGTTTGCACGAAGGATGAGTCTCTCCGGGTTTCAACCTCACAAGCACGGAGCTAAACCCCTCCACCTGGACTAGCAGCTCCGCGGACGCCCCAGTCCTCGGCCAGGGTCTAACCACAGGGCATCCGGCCAGGGCCTTTGGCTCCCTCAGAGATCTGACCTCGGAAAATCCCCGAATGCTACGCACAGCCGAGGCCAGACGCCCAGTGGAAGGCTCGCTCCAGGCGGATCTCCGGGCTGGTCCGTCCTCTGACCCGCGGGACGAGGCAGGGCCTACGTACCCGTGATCCAAGAGGCCGGGTTTCTTTGAGAAACACTAGTGACAGACGCGAAGCTTTTCAGCCCAAAGATTTTAAATCTACTATGACGCCTGGGCAACTTTAAGCTTTTAAATGCCACGAGCAGAGCCGTGCCCCTAAAGGAACCCGGTTGCTAAGGGCCAGAATCCTGTCGTTTTTCCGACACCTGGCTTCGAGACTGACAAAACTGGGAAGCCGACCAGTCCGGAACACCCTACTCGAAGTCTTACCTCGCAAAAGCAAAAGGCCTTTTGGCCGAAAACTGTCGCCAAACCGCCGTCTTCTCTCTCCAGCCGCTGCGACAAAACACCCCACAAAATGGCTGCAGCGCCGTCTCCCTACAGCCCCAGCGGCCTCTAGCACCGCCTCCACGCGCGAACGCGCCTGCGTAACAGAGGCCGCACGCTCCGCCCCTCCCTAAGGGGCGGGTGGCCGTGTGACGTCAGGGCTGGAGTCCTCCACGCAGCTGCTGCCTCAGCTGAGCAGTTACCACCCCGAGACCTGCTTTGGCTGAGCCAGCGCCCTAGTTTTTGTTATGGGGGCACCCGCGTGAAGATGGGTGGAAGCGCCCTAAGCTTGGCGCTCCTGTCTGCTGCGCAAGATTCAGATTTAGAGTTATTCTGAATGCAGCACTAATCAGCAGAGCCAACCTTGACTCCGTATCGGGGTCTCGCGCCGACGTGGGCCCTCACCAATGCGCTTTGGCTGCTTGGCCTCCTCCAACCCTAGGACCCGAACTCCGGCACAGCCGCCGTGCAAGAGACAAGCCCCAAATCGACTCGGTATCAGGCCCGGGCTGGTGCTGGGGATACTGTAGTCCAGCACGCTTGGAACTTCCTGTCTGAAAATGAATTCTGATAATTAAGAGTATGTCTTAGCAGATAAACTCAGAGGTGCTTACCTTTTTAAGGCCTGAGCTCCTAATAGAGACAGCAACAAAAAAAGAGTTTCATTTGAGACTCCTTACCTGCCTCCTGAGCACATTCGGTAGCTGGAAGTTTCCCAAAGTTTTTCCTATTATTTGCCCCAGTGGGTTTTATTCAACCAAGGCAGAGAGTGTATGAGAGCTAGTGAATAAGGTATTTCACAGTCAATAAGAATCCCCACTTTTCCGTTGTGAGCTTTAAGTGATAAGAGAAAAGAGGGTCAAAAATCTGAGCCCGGGGGAGCACTTAAGGCACAGAGGAAAAGAGCCTGAAAAGGAATGATCAGAAGGAGAGGAGAACAAGAACCTGGTGTCAGAGTAACGTAGTGAGGACACGTAAGAGTAAGAATGTGTGTGCTTAATCACTAAGTGATGTCTGACTCTGCAACCCCATGGACTGTAGCCCACCAGGGCCTACTGTCCCTGGAGTTTTTCAGGCAATAGTATGGAGTGGGTTGCCATTTCCTACTCCAGTATTTGTTTAGAAGGACTGACGCCAAAGCTGAAGCTCCAGTATTTGGCAAGGAGCCAACTCACTGGAAAAGACTCTAATGCTGGGAGAGATTAAAGGTCAAAGGAGAAGGGAGTGGCAGAGGATGAGATAGCATCACGGACTCAATGGAAATGAATCTGAGCAAACTCCAGGAGATAGTGAAGGAGAGGGCACATTGCAGTTCATGGGGCCACGGAAAGCGTCAGACACAACTTAGTGACTGAACAATTCCAGGGGATCTTCCCAATGCAGTGATCGAACCCCCATTCCTTGCATCTTCTGCATTGGCAGGCAGATTCTTTACCCTAGCACTACTTGGGGAGCCCAGACTAAGGCGGGGGAGGGGGTTGGTGCTGAAAAGTGCTGAGAGGATTCTGTGTTATGACTTTGAGTGAACAAAAGAGAAAATCAAACTGGCTGCTGCTCGTGTCCTAGATTTCCTTTTGATGTTTTACAGTGACCTATACAATGACTTTAAATATTGAAAACTTTTAGCACAGACTATTTTTCTATTGATAGAATGGTCTTCAGATAAACTCCTTTGTTT
The DNA here is from genome assembly GCA_022376925.1 of Tragulus kanchil. Classification (NCBI taxonomy): domain Eukaryota; kingdom Metazoa; phylum Chordata; class Mammalia; order Artiodactyla; family Tragulidae; genus Tragulus; species Tragulus kanchil. The sequence goes on along the minus strand of JAIOJX010000029.1, from coordinate 72,220,806 downwards.
ATCTCTTTGCCTGGCTCCTATCTTCTTAAGAGATATTCCTTATGAATTTTGATTTAATTCAAATGAATGCAGACCGGGGGAGGGAAGAGTAAGGGGATCAGTTCAGAGTTCACAACAGATCTATCATGTCCACAATTTTTTAAAACTTGATCAGACATATCAGGGGCAAGATAGGGCGATGTTTCTTCTGCAACTGATCAGTTCCTGCTAGTATCTTTCTGAAAAGGTTGCTGTCGTGAATGTGAAGATTTATTAAACCTCCATCCTTGACAACTTGCTCATCAACATTTAAAGTTTTTTGAAATCCAAAAACGTGTGCACAAACCCTGTGATCTTGATGTGCATGTGTATATGTGTCTGTGTGCTCACTCACTGTATAACCCTAAGTTTGGTTTCAAGCTTGAATCTGTAAACGTGGATTCATGTTTGTGAAGATGTTTTTGAATCATTAGTCGCTTAAGACTTCAGTTGAAGAGACACGCCAGGCTAAGCCGATCCTAGTAAACACTGGATTTTGCACGTCTTCTAGTGTTTCTTTTCCTGACTTCAATTTGACATTGTTCTGACACGGATTTGAAAAGTATTTCTCAGCTTTGTGAAATTCACATCAACATCTGTTCACCACTGTAAAAGCTTAGAGATATGTAGAAATTTGAAATGTAAATCAGATATCATTTTCTGTTACAACTTTCAATTAAAAAGAAATAGCTAGATGTTTTAGGGGAATCAATGTTAACAGAAGGATGCACATATAAATACTTTTATAAATCTAAATTTGTGCTAGACAATGCCAGTTTCTTTTTGTGGTGATATTTTGTGTTTTTGTTATATAGTGAGAAACATACTCCTTCTCCGAAATACTTCTAATGGTAGGAAACACTTAAAATTTATTAATTTTCAGCCATCTTGTTGTCTCAGCCTATATTTTATAAAGAGTGATTCTAATGTTTCTGAAGCAAGTTCAAAACAGGCTTTTCTACATTTAAAATTACTTGAGACTTCTCCATTATAAAGGAGAGGTTTCTCTGACCTAGAGCTGGATAGATTTTAGTAGTATTGGCAATGCTAATGAAAAGGCTTTATTTACTATTAAGTACTTTATAAAGTGCTTTACCTGCCATGTTAAGAGACATCAGTAATGGTTTTGGGATTAGTAAAGGCACAGAAGGAAAAATGCACAATAAAAGCAACGGAAAACTGGGTGAGATCCTGGTAATGAATTGGGAGACTTTTTACTAATTGCCTTTTGTAGTTAAAAGACATATCACAATTTTTAAAACTTGATCAGACATATCAGGGGCAAGATAGGCGATGTTTCTTCTGCAACTGATCAGTTCCTGCTAGTATCTTTCTGAAAAGGTTGCTGTCGTGAATGTGAAGATTTATTAAACCTCCATCCTTGACAACTTGCTCATCAACATTTAAAGTTTTTTGAAATCCAAAAACGTGTGCACAAACCCTGTGATCTTGATGTGCATGTGTATATGTGTCTGTGTGCTCACTCACTGTATAACCCTAAGTTTGGTTTCAAGCTTGAATCTGTAAACGTGGATTCATGTTTGTGAAGATGTTTTTGAATCATTAGTCGCTTAAGACTTCAGTTGAAGAGACACGCCAGGCTAAGCCGATCCTAGTAAACACTGGATTTTGCACGTCTTCTAGTGTTTCTTTTCCTGACTTCAATTTGACATTGTTCTGACACGGATTTGAAAAGTATTTCTCAGCTTTGTGAAATTCACATCAACATCTGTTCACCACTGTAAAAGCTTAGAGATATGTAGAAATTTGAAATGTAAATCAGATATCATTTTCTGTTACAACTTTCAATTAAAAAGAAATAGCTAGATGTTTTAGGGGAATCAATGTTAACAGAAGGATGCACATATAAATACTTTTATAAATCTAAATTTGTGCTAGACAATGCCAGTTTCTTTTTGTGGTGATATTTTGTGTTTTTGTTATATAGTGAGAAACATACTCCTTCTCCGAAATACTTCTAATGGTAGGAAACACTTAAAATTTATTAATTTTCAGCCATCTTGTTGTCTCAGCCTATATTTTATAAAGAGTGATTCTAATGTTTCTGAAGCAAGTTCAAAACAGGCTTTTCTACATTTAAAATTACTTGAGACTTCTCCATTATAAAGGAGAGGTTTCTCTGACCTAGAGCTGGATAGATTTTAGTAGTATTGGCAATGCTAATGAAAAGGCTTTATTTACTATTAAGTACTTTATAAAGTGCTTTACCTGCCATGTTAAGAGACATCAGTAATGGTTTTGGGATTAGTAAAGGCACAGAAGGAAAAATGCACAATAAAAGCAACGGAAAACTGGGTGAGATCCTGGTAATGAATTGGGAGACTTTTTATACAATGACATTGTGTTTTCATCTCTTGATGGTTATATTATTTAATTTCTTTTGTTTCTTTTTAACAAATGAAACGTGTTGGGAAAATTATTGTTCAGTCAATATGATAAACTCAAGGAAATCAGAACCACAGGAGCAGTTCTTCAGTATCTGCTCGAGTGTTTAGAATTTAAAAATAGAAGAATGTCGACGTTGATGGCATCTAAAGTTCAATGTCTATAATAAATTTTTTTAAATGTCAAAAAAAGAGAGAGAGAGAAAATCAGAAATCAAAGGTAGGAGGGCACAGTTGCACTATTGTGAGCATAAACCTGATAGAATGTGGATTTTTACCTTATTGGGTGCATAATCTAATATAGAAAACATGCCAGGTACCCAGTAGTGGAGTCTGCTTTGTAGTTACTGCTGTCTTGTTTTAGTGTTGGTCTGAGTATTTAAGTTTCTGTGCCACTTAAATATTAAGGTCTAATATTTGAAAATGTGTTGTGATCAGGAGGAGGTTGAGAATGTCCCATAATTAGCATTTCTGTATTACATGTATGGTGCTCCCAATTACTCTCTGCAGCTTATGTGCTTAGACTGGAGATAAGAACCTGATCTTTATTATCTTCGGAGTCTTAGTGGCTACAACCCAGTACGTATTTGTAGGTTGCTTATGGAAGCTGCTTTTGACTGTTTTCTCAATTGGGTTGTGCTCAGTCACTCAGTCATAGCCAACTCTTTGTGACGCCATGGACCATAGCCTGCCATTTGATTCCTAAGAATACAGAGTAGGTTGAGTCTTTTCACTTAAAATTAATTTCAGCCATTGTTGTCTCAGCCTATATTTTATAAAGATGCTAATGTTTCTGAAGCAAGTTCAAAACAGGCTTTTCTACATTTAAAATTACTTGAGACTTCTCCATTATAAAGGAGAGGTTTCTCTGACCTAGAGCTGGATAGATTTTAGTAGTATTGGCAATGCTAATGAAAAGGCTTTATTTACTATTAAGTACTTTATAAAGTGCTTTACCTGCCATGTTAAGAGACATCAGTAATGGTTTTGGGATTAGTAAAGGCACAGAAGGAAAAATGCACAATAAAAGCAACGGAAAACTGGGTGAGATCCTGGTAATGAATTGGGAGACTTTTTATACAATGACATTGTGTTTTCATCTCTTGATGGTTATATTATTTAATTTCTTTTGTTTCTTTTTAACAAATGAAACGTGTTGGGAAAATTATTGTTCAGTCAATATGATAAACTCAAGGAAATCAGAACCACAGGAGCAGTTCTTCAGTATCTGCTCGAGTGTTTAGAATTTAAAAATAGAAGAATGTCGACGTTGATGGCATCTAAAGTTCAATGTCTATAATAAATTTTTTTAAATGTCAAAAAAAGAGAGAGAAAATCAGAAATCAAAGGTAGGAGGGCACAGTTGCACTATTGTGAGCATAAACCTGATAGAATGTGGATTTTTACCTTATTGGGTGCATAATCTAATATAGAAAACATGCCAGGTACCCAGTAGTGGAGTCTGCTTTGTAGTTACTGCTGTCTTGTTTTAGTGTTGGTCTGAGTATTTAAGTTTCTGTGCCACTTAAATATTAAGGTCTAATATTTGAAAATGTGTTGTGATCAGGAGGAGGTTGAGAATGTCCCATAATTAGCATTTCTGTATTACATGTATGGTGCTCCCAATTACTCTCTGCAGCTTATGTGCTTAGACTGGAGATAAGAACCTGATCTTTATTATCTTCGGAGTCTTAGTGGCTACAACCCAGTACGTATTTGTAGGTTGCTTATGGAAGCTGCTTTTGACTGTTTTTCTCAATTGGGTTGTGCTCAGTCACTCAGTCATAGCCAACTCTTTGTGACGCCATGGACCATAGCCTGCCAGGCTCCTCTGTCCATGGAATTTTCCATGAAAGAATACAGAGTAGGTTGCCATTTCCTTCTCCAGGGTCAGTTTGGTTAAGTTTAAATAAATCAAAATTTGGAATTTACTCCCCAAATTCCTATGGTAGTTGGCTTAATAATCTTATGTGACACCTTGGCTTCCTATTAACTCAGTTACCTGGAAAATGAACATCTTGAGTCAAGGGACTTGATGAAAAAATCTGTATAAATTTCTCAGAATCTGCTACTAACACCAGGTCTTCCCAGATGGCTCAGTGGTAAAACAAAACAAAAAACCAAACCAAATAAACAAGAACAATCTGCCTGCTAATGCATGAAATGCCGGTTCAATCCCTGTGTTGGGGAGATCCTCTGGAGAAAGAAACGGCAACCCACTCCAGTATTTTCACCTGGGAAATCCCATGGACAGAGGAACTTGGTGGGGTACAGTCCACGGGGTCACAAAAGAGTCAGACAGGACTTGGTGACTAAACAACCACTACTAACACAAGAAGAAACTGTCTTATCTGGTAGCTTCATCTCAATACAAGAACAAATATGTCTAAGAAAACCTTAAGGTAAGCCATATGTAAAGAAAATCTTAGCTTTGAAGAACAACCCTAGGAATATTCTTATTGTATATTTCTAGCACAGATATTCTGCAGGTTTAATTTCTGACATAGGAAAAGCAGAGTTCTAGAATAAAAGTCATCTCTGAAAGCAGAGTTCCAGAGTAAAAGTCTAAATTGTTATGTAAATTAAGTTTAACAAAATCTTATCATTTATATGGAGAAACCTTTATGGGTTTATAATTTCTAAGTTGTTATTACTGATAATTTAATTACTTTTTTTGGGGTATTTTTAGCTCTCAGTTTATACTCATTTATGTGCTGAGCACTTGGTATACATGATCTCATTTAATAATTCAGACAACTCTATAAAGTGATCATTGGTTATCAGCTTGCAGTCACAGTTACCATACCAGAACCAAGATTCAATTTCAGGCTTTACTTGCTCCAACGCTGTTGTGTTTAACCCATTCTACTGACTGCTTCAAGTCATATAGCAAAGTATTGATACATTGAGCAACTTATTTTACTTAGTCATTAGAGAAGATGGGCAGAGTCCATCTTTCGGCAAGACCAAAGGAGTTTGCCTTAACAACAACAACAACAACAACAACAACAAAACACTTTTAAAGATGATATATCAATGAAAGCTCTCATGATGAAACAATGAGTCAGTTTACCACCAGCACATCAAAGTCATCAGGGTGCCTTATTCACTTTTCAATGGTAGGTCACAAAAGGTCTTCCATGCTGCCTAAGATGGATAACATACCAGGTTTCTACAATATTTTCTGAGCTTGGTTGTAAGGAGATTCACACGGCACACTATGAAGCAGAATCCAGTCCCATAAAGCACTGCCAGAAGCATTCCCTGATACACAATGCACTTTGCAGAGTGCATTGTATTAGGAATAGGATGGCCTGATCTTTCCAATCTTATTGTCAGTTTTCACTACTTCTATGTGAAAGGGTTATGGACCTAGATTAGTAAATTACTTTGTCAACACCTGCTACCAATAGTTTCAATGTCAACTATCCGGGGTACTAACACAAGAAGAAACTGTCTTATCTGGTAGCTTCATCTCAATACAAGAACAAATATGTCTAAGAAAACCTTAAGGTAAGCCATATGTAAAGAAAATCTTAGCTTTGAAGAACAACCCTAGGAATATTCTTATTGTATATTTCTAGCACAGATATTCTGCAGGTTTAATTTCTGACATAGGAAAAGCAGAGTTCTAGAATAAAAGTCATCTCTGAAAGCAGAGTTCCAGAGTAAAAGTCTAAATTGTTATGTAAATTAAGTTTAACAAAATCTTATCATTTATATGGAGAAACCTTTATGGGTTTATAATTTCTAAGTTGTTATTACTGATAATTTAATTACTTTTTTTGGGGTATTTTTAGCTCTCAGTTTATACTCATTTATGTGCTGAGCACTTGGTATACATGATCTCATTTAATAATTCAGACAACTCTATAAAGTGATCATTGGTTATCAGCTTGCAGTCACAGTTACCATACCAGAACCAAGATTCAATTTCAGGCTTTACTTGCTCCAACGCTGTTGTGTTTAACCCATTCTACTGACTGCTTCAAGTCATATAGCAAAGTATTGATACATTGAGCAACTTATTTTACTTAGTCATTAGAGAAGATGGGCAGAGTCCATCTTTCGGCAAGACCAAAGGAGTTTGCCTTAACAACAACAACAACAACAACAACAACAAAACACTTTTAAAGATGATATATCAATGAAAGCTCTCATGATGAAACAATGAGTCAGTTTACCACCAGCACATCAAAGTCATCAGGGTGCCTTATTCACTTTTCAATGGTAGGTCACAAAAGGTCTTCCATGCTGCCTAAGATGGATAACATACCAGGTTTCTACAATATTTTCTGAGCTTGGTTGTAAGGAGATTCACACGGCACACTATGAAGCAGAATCCAGTCCCATAAAGCACTGCCAGAAGCATTCCCTGATACACAATGCACTTTGCAGAGTGCATTGTATTAGGAATAGGATGGCCTGATCTTTCCAATCTTATTGTCAGTTTTCACTACTTCTATGTGAAAGGGTTATGGACCTAGATTAGTAAATTACTTTGTCAACACCTGCTACCAATAGTTTCAATGTCAACTATCCGGGGACACCACTGAAGGGAAAATATATTTACCTAAATTCTGAACTTCTCAAGAATATTGTAGAATCCTAGATAAGTGTATGGAAACAGGTAATACATATATTTTTCTCCAAAACTTCTGGGGTTATCTTTTATTTTAGTGTATGAGTATCAAGTTCCTATTTCATTTCATAATTGTAGGAAGTATAGTATCCTCCAAAGTATTCTGAGTATTTCTCGAGCAGATGTTAGCTTCTCTGGAGCTTACTGACACTTTTTCCCATTCCTGGCACTATCCCTCAGCTCCCATATACTCTCTCATTCTGTAGTTGCTCTCCTTGTTTCATAACATTTTGTACCAAGTATTGACACAGACCTCTTCTCCTTGAGTCTCCAAAGACTCTGTAACTTTTAGGAGGAATAGGCTTAAAATTTTGAGAATATGAAAGAGTTGAATAGCTAGATTAATAGACAGATTTGGTAAGGAGGTCAGTGGGCTCCAAGGAGGAGGAGGTAAAGGACAAAAAGAAGAAGGATAAGTATTTTTCTAACCAGAAATGTTTGTTAGGATAAGATCAATCCAAAACCAAGTTTATTGTTTTATGTTGATGCTGTGGGCCTAGAAAGGCCTTTACACCAGAATGTCTCCCCTAGCCTGGAGACTATCCCCTAGCTAATCTCATGTTGTGGGTGTGGGACTGGAATGCCTTTACAGCCTTAAATTTTGTTTTTATAACCAACTGGAAAATACAAATTGTCATGCTTACACTGGCAAAGCAGGGTACTCTTCTATCCCCCTTCCAGTGCCTGTCCTGAAAGCTCTTCCCTATCCTTTCTTACTTTAATAAACTTTTCACTGCACAAAGCTCCGAGTGACCATCGCTGAGTTTTTTTGATCTCAATGTGAATTCTTCTCCGTTGGAGATCAGGAATCCGACACCATTCACAGCAACATACCGTCGTCTATCACCTATCAGATACCATGGTAGGTACAGTGCAGAAACAAAAGAATTTAAATTTCAGTATCAGAATTCAAAATTCTGAAGGTCCTAATCATTTATTATCACAGATTTCTTACTGGCTTTTAGCTCCTTAGGACTCAACTGGCCAAGTTCCATAGAGTCATCCTCAAGTTTTCTCTCAAGAACTTTCTCCCTTTTTCTAGTTATTTATTTATTTTTATTTTTTGCCTTCATTCAGTCATAAAGTATTTGGTGGGCACCTACCTATGCCAAACACTGTCCTAGATGCTGATAATGCAAAAATCACACGAGACACAGTAGAGTTTACATGAGACTTTATAGAGTTTAGGTTCCAGTGGGGGAAAGAGAAAAATAAAAAAGGAAATATTTCAACATTTTATATATCCTATAAAGAAAGCAAACTAGGAACTGAATGAATATCTGAGAAATGCTTGCTGTGAGTGGCATGGTAAGAGAAAAGTTCTTGGCAGATGTGAGATTTTTAGGTTTATTGAGTGAAGTACCAAGTATTGACACAGACCTCTTCTCCTTGAGTCTCCAAAGACTCTGTAACTTTTAGGAGGAATAGGCTTAAAATTTTGAGAATATGAAAGAGTTGAATAGCTAGATTAATAGACAGATTTGGTAAGGAGGTCAGTGGGCTCCAAGGAGGAGGAGGTAAAGGACAAAAGAAGAAGGATAAGTATTTTTCTAACCAGAAATGTTTGTTAGGATAAGATCAATCCAAAACCAAGTTTATTGTTTTATGTTGATGCTGTGGGCCTAGAAAGGCCTTTACACCAGAATGTCTCCCCTAGCCTGGAGACTATCCCCTAGCTAATCTCATGTTGTGGGTGTGGGACTGGAATGCCTTTACAGCCTTAAATTTTGTTTTTATAACCAACTGGAAAATACAAATTGTCATGCTTACACTGGCAAAGCAGGGTACTCTTCTATCCCCCTTCCAGTGCCTGTCCTGAAAGCTCTTCCCTATCCTTTCTTACTTTAATAAACTTTTCACTGCACAAAGCTCCGAGTGACCATCGCTGAGTTTTTTTGATCTCAATGTGAATTCTTCTCCGTTGGAGATCAGGAATCCGACACCATTCACAGCAACATACCGTCGTCTATCACCTATCAGATACCATGGTAGGTACAGTGCAGAAACAAAAAGAATTTAAATTTCAGTATCAGAATTCAAAATTCTGAAGGTCCTAATCATTTATTATCACAGATTTCTTACTGGCTTTTAGCTCCTTAGGACTCAACTGGCCAAGTTCCATAGAGTCATCCTCAAGTTTTCTCTCAAGAACTTTCTCCCTTTTTCTAGTTATTTATTTATTTTTATTTTTTGCCTTCATTCAGTCATAAAGTATTTGGTGGGCACCTACCTATGCCAAACACTGTCCTAGATGCTGATAATGCAAAAATCACACGAGACACAGTAGAGTTTACATGAGACTTTATAGAGTTTAGGTTCCAGTGGGGGAAAGAGAAAAATAAAAAAGGAAATATTTCAACATTTTATATATCCTATAAAGAAAGCAAACTAGGAACTGAATGAATATCTGAGAAATGCTTGCTGTGAGTGGCATGGTAAGAGAAAAGTTCTTGGCAGATGTGAGATTTTTAGTTTAGGGATAAAGAAAAAGGAGAAACTGATCATGTGAAGATGAAACAGAACCCCACTGGAAGTCTCACGTAACCTTATATGGAAATATGTGTGAAGATATTCTGACATTTTGTGGTAGGAAGAAAAAATTGGAAACAATGTAGATGTCCATTACTTGGGGAATGGATAAGTAAAATGGATGTAGACTACACATTAGTTAAATGCAGTGAATTTAATTTACAAGTGGGCCTAAAAACTTAATGTTGAGTAAAAAGAAAATGTGATTTATAACACGGTCACTTAGGCATATTTTTAAAAACCGCAACTACACTACATATTTTCAAGGATACATATGTATTTAAATAAAGATTTGAGAACAGATTGGAAGGACAATGTATTAAATACACTAGAAATGTACATTTCAGAATTCTGAGCATTAGTGTAGGAGACCATTTAGGCTATGCACTCAGTTCACTTTGTAGCTTTGCTGCCCTTAAAATTAGATCCTAAGTCTAATTTTCAATACAGTTTTCCCTGTGGCTACAGGAGGCAGCTGACACTATAGTGTACCTTAAGTTGACTACTGGCTGACCTGATCTTGCCATTTTCCCTTTTCAAAGCTTTTAAACAGCTAACCAAAGGCAGACAACTCTATAATTCTTATAATTGCTATTGCCCCCATACTATTCAAGTACTTCCAGCTACTGCATAAGCTAGTGTTTTACCTCATCTGAACCTCACCCCAATTCACCACCAGTGAGTTTTTTCCTATATTCAAGTGGTGTGTTTTTTGTTCTATTTCATCACTTTGTTCTTCTAGAGGACATCTTTTCTTTATTCCTGCTTGTAAAGGAATGATTTTCTACAGTTTTAGTGAAGTTTTATGTTGAAACTTTTCTTTTCAATATATTGTAGAAATATGTCCAATAAATACCAATAAATAAATATTTGTATATAACCAATCCTCATTATTTGTGGGGATTCTGTATTTCAAAATCAGCTACTAATTAAAATATATTTGTTATTGTTTAGTCACTCAGTCATGTCCAACTCTTTGTGACCCCATGGAATGCAGCACACTAGGCTTCCCTGTCCTTCCCTATCTCCGAGAGTTTGCTCAAACTCATGTCCATTCATTGAGTCAGTGATGCCGTCGAACCATCTCATCCTCTGTCATCTCCTTCCCCTCCCAAATAAATACTAACTGTGTTTTCATGAGCATTCATGGACATGAGCACAGCAACAAAAAATTCCTCAATGTGTATATTCTCAGCTGAACTCAAGCCAGGCAATGCTCTGCCTTCTTGTTCACATATTGTAAAGTAGTACTTTTTTCATAATGTATTTAATAGTTCATTTCTTTGCTTTTTCTTGGTGACGTCACCTTTTTTACAATGTTACCAATGAGAGGCAGTGCCTTTAAAAATTTGTCTTCTTTGTTTTAAAAGTCATTAATGAGTTTTAAAGTTTGTATTTATTTCAATTTAGTGTTCAACTGTGCAAGAGAGAATATGAGTAAAGTACGAAGGAATTGGTAAGGACAAAGCACAGGTTAAAGAAAAAGAAAAAATGAAGTCAATGAATAAAACTAAGATCTTGTTCTTTGGAAAAACTAACAAGTAAGCTTTACACTGGAGTGATTTTTAGGCATAAGATACATACAACATAAAGAATAAAAATGCAGTTTAATAGACAACAATATAACAGTTAATGTGAATGCCTAGGCCAAAGATTATTTTCCAAGTAAATATAAATTATAAAAGTAAGCTCCACCTAGATCAAAACTAGCTCTTGAACAAATTGACAGGAAGACACTGGAACCCACCAAAAAAGATACCCCACAAGCAAAGACAAAGGAGAAGCCACTACAAAACATTAAAGGGGGGAAACAGTTATGACAAAATCAAATCCTATGCCTGCCAGACTGAGAAGCCTCAGGGAATCTGACTTTGAAGGTCAGTAGGATTTGCTTCCAAAGTTTCCATAAGATTGGAGGAGTCAGAGACTCTTGGAGAGCACAAACAAAATCTTGTGTGCCCCAAGGACCCAGGAGAAAGGAGCAGTGACCTCACAAGAGACTGAGCCAGACCTACCTGTGAATGTTTGAGGTCACCTGTGAGACATAAGTTGGCAGTGGCCTGCCATAGGCATGAAGGCACTGACAGCAACAATACTGGGAGCTGTGTCAGGCATGGGCCCTCTTGGAAGTCACCACTAGCCTGAGTACAAAGGCCTAGGACTGAGTTGCCTCAGGCCAAACGACTAACAGGGAGGGGAGGACAGCCCCACCCATCAGTAGACAACTGGATTAGTTTTACTGAACATAACCCTGCCCACCACAGCAAGACCCAGTTTTCCCCACAGCCAGCACCGCCCATCATGAAACTTGGACAAGCCTATTATTTTCACCAGAAGGCAGACAGAAGAAAGCATTACAATCCCATCAGCCTCCAGAACTAATATCACAACCATAGAAAGATAACCAAAATGAAAAGAAGTCAGATTATGTTCCAGATGAAGGAGAAGATAAATCCACCTGCAAAACAACTAAATGAAGTAGAGGTAGGCAAACTCTCAGATAAAGAATCCAGAATAATGATAGTGAAGATTGATAGAGGATCTCAGAAACAGAATGGAAAAGATGCAATAAATGTTTTCAAGTACCTAGAAGAACTAAAGAACAATCAAACGGGAAAAAAAAAATGCAAGTTTTTTGAATAGACAACTGGAGTGATTTTTAGGCATAAGATACATACAACATAAAGAATAAAAATGCAGTTTAATAGACAACAATATAACAGTTAATGTGAATGCCTAGGCCAAAGATTATTTTCCAAGTAAATATAAATTATAAAAGTAAGCTCCACCTAGATCAAAACTAGCTCTTGAACAAATTGACAGGAAGACACTGGAACCCACCAAAAAAGATACCCCACAAGCAAAGACAAAGGAGAAGCCACTACAAAACATTAAAGGGGGGAAACAGTTATGACAAAATCAAATCCTATGCCTGCCAGACTGAGAAGCCTCAGGGAATCTGACTTTGAAGGTCAGTAGGATTTGCTTCCAAAGTTTCCATAAGATTGGAGGAGTCAGAGACTCTTGGAGAGCACAAACAAAATCTTGTGTGCCCCAAGGACCCAGGAGAAAGGAGCAGTGACCTCACAAGAGACTGAGCCAGACCTACCTGTGAATGTTTGAGGTCACCTGTGAGACATAAGTTGGCAGTGGCCTGCCATAGGCATGAAGGCACTGACAGCAACAATACTGGGAGCTGTGTCAGGCATGGGCCCTCTTGGAAGTCACCACTAGCCTGAGTACAAAGGCCTAGGACTGAGTTGCCTCAGGCCAAACGACTAACAGGGAGGGGAGGACAGCCCCACCCATCAGTAGACAACTGGATTAGTTTTACTGAACATAACCCTGCCCACCACAGCAAGACCCAGTTTTCCCCACAGCCAGCACCGCCCATCATGAAACTTGGACAAGCCTATTATTTTCACCAGAAGGCAGACAGAAGAAAGCATTACAATCCCATCAGCCTCCAGAACTAATATCACAACCATAGAAAGATAACCAAAATGAAAAGAAGTCAGATTATGTTCCAGATGAAGGGAGAAGATAAATCCACCTGCAAAACAACTAAATGAAGTAGAGGTAGGCAAACTCTCAGATAAAGAATCCAGAATAATGATAGTGAAGATTGATAGAGGATCTCAGAAACAGAATGGAAAAGATGCAATAAATGTTTTTCAAGTACCTAGAAGAACTAAAGAACAATCAAACAGAGATGAAAAATATACTAGAAGGAGTAAATAGCAGAATAACTGAAGCAGAAGAATGGATATGTCACCTGGAAGACAGAATGGTGAAAATCAATGCTGCAAAACAAAATACAGAAGAAAAGAATGAAAAGAAATGATGACAGCTTAAGAGACCTCTGGGACAACACTAAACAAACTGCTATCTGCTTTATAGGGGTCCCAGAAGGAGAAGAGTGACAGAAAGGCCTAAGAAAATATTGGAAGAGATATGAGCTGAAAACTTCCCTAACATGGACAAAGAATTATGTGCAGGAAATGTCAATTATGTCCAGGAAGCACAGAGAGTCCCAGGCAGGATAAATCCAATGAGGAACACACGGAGACATGCAGTAATCAAACTGACAAAAATTAAAGACAAAGATAAATTATTAAAAGTAACAAGGGAAAAAAGACAAATAACATATAAGGGAAAACCCATAAGGTTATCAGCCAATTTCTCAACAGAAACTCTATGAGCCAGAAGGAAATGGCATGATATATTTCAAGTGATGAAAGGAAAGAACCTACAACCAAGAATACTCTACCCAGTGAGATTTGCATTCAGATTTGATGGAGAAATCAAAGGTTTTAGAGACAAGCAAACAGAGAATTCAGCACACTAAACCAGTTTTACAACAAATCCTAAAGGAACTTCTCTAGGCAGGAAACACAAGGGAAAAAATCTACTGAAAATAAACCCCAAACAACTAACAAAACGGTTCTAGGATCATACACATCAATAATTACCTTAAATGTAAATGGATTAAATGCACCAAGCAAAAGTCATAGACTAACTGGGTAGATACAAATACAAGACCCATATATATGCTGTCTACAAGAGACCCTTTTTATACCTAGCGACACATACAGACTGAAAGTAAGGAGAGGGATGAAGATATTTCATGCAAGTGGAAATCATAAGAAAGTTGGAGTAGCAATACTCATATCAGACAAAATAGACTCTAAAATACAGACTGCTATTAGAGACAAAGGACACAACATAATGATCAAAGGTTCAATTCAAGAAGATAGAACAAAAATATACATGCACCCAACACAGGAGCACCTCAAAATGTAAGGCAAATGTTAACATATCTAAAAGGAGAAATCGACAGTAAAAGAACAGCAGTGGAGACTTTCATACCCTACTTTCATAAATGGACAGACATGATATCAGTAAGGAAACCCAAACCTTAAATGACACTTTAGATGAACTGGCCTTAATTGATATTTATAGAGCATTCCATCCAAAAGAAGCAGAAAGTGCCTAGGCAAGGATAAAAAAAGGGTGACAGAAAGGCCTAAGAAAATATTGGAAGAGATATGAGCTGAAAACTTCCCTAACATGGACAAAGAATTATGTGCAGGAAATGTCAATTATGTCCAGGAAGCACAGAGAGTCCCAGGCAGGATAAATCCAATGAGGAACACACGGAGACATGCAGTAATCAAACTGACAAAAATTAAAGACAAAGATAAATTATTAAAAGTAACAAGGGAAAAAAGACAAATAACATATAAGGGAAAACCCATAAGGTTATCAGCCAATTTCTCAACAGAAACTCTATGAGCCAGAAGGAAATGGCATGATATATTTCAAGTGATGAAAGGAAAGAACCTACAACCAAGAATACTCTACCCAGTGAGATTTGCATTCAGATTTGATGGAGAAATCAAAGGTTTTAGAGACAAGCAAACAGAGAATTCAGCACACTAAACCAGTTTTACAACAAATCCTAAAGGAACTTCTCTAGGCAGGAAACACAAGGGAAAAAATCTACTGAAAATAAACCCCAAACAACTAACAAAACGGTTCTAGGATCATACACATCAATAATTACCTTAAATGTAAATGGATTAAATGCACCAAGCAAAAGTCATAGACTAACTGGGTAGATACAAATACAAGACCCATATATATGCTGTCTACAAGAGACCCTTTTTATACCTAGCGACACATACAGACTGAAAGTAAGGAGAGGGATGAAGATATTTCATGCAAGTGGAAATCATAAGAAAGTTGGAGTAGCAATACTCATATCAGACAAAATAGACTCTAAAATACAGACTGCTATTAGAGACAAAGGACACAACATAATGATCAAAGGTTCAATTCAAGAAGATAGAACAAAAATATACATGCACCCAACACAGGAGCACCTCAAAATGTAAGGCAAATGTTAACATATCTAAAAGGAGAAATCGACAGTAAAAGAACAGCAGTGGAGACTTTCATACCCTACTTTCATAAATGGACAGACATGATATCAGTAAGGAAACCCAAACCTTAAATGACACTTTAGATGAACTGGCCTTAATTGATATTTATAGAGCATTCCATCCAAAAGAAGCAGACTACACTTTGTTCTCAAGTGACCACAGAACATTCTCTAGGATTGACTACATGCTTGGTCACAAGGCAAGCCTTGGTAAATTTAAGAAAATCAAAATAAGATCAAGCATCTTTTCTAATCACAACACTATGAGATTAGAAATAAACTATAAGAAAAAGAAAACTCTAAGAAACACAAACACGTGGCAGCTAAACAATATGCTAAGAAACAACTGTTAGATCACTGAGGAAATCAAAAAAAAAAAAATAAATCAATACTTAAGACACAAATGAATTATGAAAGCACAATGGTCCAAAACTTACAGGATGCAGTGAAAGCAGTTCTAAGAGGGAAGTTTAGAGCAATGCAATCTTAGCTCAAGAAACAAGAAAAATCTCAAGTAAACAATCTAATCTTGCATGTGACACAACTAGAGAACAAAGAACAAGCAAAACTAAAGGTTAGTAGGAGGAAAGAAAACATAAAGATCTCATCAGAGTTATATAGTTTCTGGTCTTATATGTTGGTTTTTAACCCATTTTGAGCTTATCTTTGTGTACGGTGGTAGGGAATGTTTTAATGTCATTCTTTTACATACAGATGTCCAGTTTTCTCAGAACCACTTATCGAAGAGGCTGGCCTTTCCTCACTGCATAGTCTTACCTTCTTTGTCAAAGTAAGGTAACCAAAAGTGCATGGGTTTAACTCTGGGCTCTCTATCTTGTTCCATTGGCCTGTTTTTCTATTTTGTGCTAGTACCATACTGTCTTGATGACTGTCACTTTGTAGCTATAGGGTCATATCAGACAAAATAGACTCTAAAATACAGACTGCTATTAGAGACAAAGGACACAACATAATGATCAAAGGTTCAATTCAAGAAGATAGAACAAAAATATACATGCACCCAACACAGGAGCACCTCAAAATGTAAGGCAAATGTTAACATATCTAAAAGGAGAAATCGACAGTAAAAGAACAGCAGTGGAGACTTTCATACCCTACTTTCATAAATGGACAGACATGATATCAGTAAGGAAACCCAAACCTTAAATGACACTTTAGATGAACTGGCCTTAATTGATATTTATAGAGCATTCCATCCAAAAGAAGCAGACTACACTTTGTTCTCAAGTGACCACAGAACATTCTCTAGGATTGACTACATGCTTGGTCACAAGGCAAGCCTTGGTAAATTTAAGAAAATCAAAATAAGATCAAGCATCTTTTCTAATCACAACACTATGAGATTAGAAATAAACTATAAGAAAAAGAAAAACTCTAAGAAACACAAACACGTGGCAGCTAAACAATATGCTAAGAAACAACTGTTAGATCACTGAGGAAATCAAAAAAAAAAAAATAAATCAATACTTAAGACACAAATGAATTATGAAAGCACAATGGTCCAAAACTTACAGGATGCAGTGAAAGCAGTTCTAAGAGGGAAGTTTAGAGCAATGCAATCTTAGCTCAAGAAACAAGAAAAATCTCAAGTAAACAATCTAATCTTGCATGTGACACAACTAGAGAACAAAGAACAAGCAAAACTAAAGGTTAGTAGGAGGAAAGAAAACATAAAGATCTCATCAGAGTTATATAGTTTCTGGTCTTATATGTTGGTTTTTAACCCATTTTGAGCTTATCTTTGTGTACGGTGGTAGGGAATGTTTTAATGTCATTCTTTTACATACAGATGTCCAGTTTTCTCAGAACCACTTATCGAAGAGGCTGGCCTTTCCTCACTGCATAGTCTTACCTTCTTTGTCAAAGTAAGGTAACCAAAAGTGCATGGGTTTAACTCTGGGCTCTCTATCTTGTTCCATTGGCCTGTTTTTTCTATTTTTGTGCTAGTACCATACTGTCTTGATGACTGTCACTTTGTAGTATAGTCTGAAGTCAGGAAGGTTGATTCTTCCAGTTCCATTCTTCTTTCTCAAGACTGCTTGATACCCGGGGTCTTTTATGTTTCTGTGTGAATCATGCTATTTTTTGTCCTATCGTTGTGAAAAATGCCATTGGTAATTTTATAGGGATTGCGTTGAATCTGTAGATTACATTTAGTGGTATAGTCATTTTCACAATACTGATTCTTCCAACTCAGAAACATGGAATATCTCTCCATCTGTTGATGTTGTGCTTGATTTCTTTCATCAGTGTCTTATAATTTTCTGTATATAGTTCTTTTTTCTCCTTAGGTAGGCTTATTCCTAGATCTTTTTTTTTTTAAATCTTTTTGTTGCAGTGGTGAATGGAATTGATTCCTTGATTTCTTTTTCTGATTTTTCATTGTTAGAATATAGGAATGCAAGAGATTTATGTGCATTGATTTTGTACTGTGCAACTTTGCTAAATTCACTGATTAACTTTAGTAATTTTCTGATTAGTATCCTTAGGGTTTTCTATGTATAGTATCATGTCATTGGCAAAGAGAGAGTTTTACTTCTTTTCCAATCTGGATTCCTTTTATTTGTTTTTCTTCTCTAACTGCCATAGTCAGAACTTCTAAGACTATGTTCAATAATAGTAGTGATGCTGTGTGTTTATTATATATGGCTTTCACTGTTTTGAGGGAAGATTGAATTTTTCTAAGAATTTGTCCATTCCATAGGCAGAACACTCGATGATATAAATCGACAAAAGTTTGGTCCTAAAAAAAAAATAGGGGCATAAAGATCTCATCAGAGTTATATAGTTTCTGGTCTTATATGTTGGTTTTTAACCCATTTTGAGCTTATCTTTGTGTACGGTGGTAGGGAATGTTTTAATGTCATTCTTTTACATACAGATGTCCAGTTTTCTCAGAACCACTTATCGAAGAGGCTGGCCTTTCCTCACTGCATAGTCTTACCTTCTTTGTCAAAGTAAGGTAACCAAAAGTGCATGGGTTTAACTCTGGGCTCTCTATCTTGTTCCATTGGCCTGTTTTTTCTATTTTTGTGCTAGTACCATACTGTCTTGATGACTGTCACTTTGTAGTATAGTCTGAAGTCAGGAAGGTTGATTCTTCCAGTTCCATTCTTCTTTCTCAAGACTGCTTGATACCCGGGGTCTTTTATGTTTCTGTGTGAATCATGCTATTTTTGTCCTATCGTTGTGAAAAATGCCATTGGTAATTTTATAGGGATTGCGTTGAATCTGTAGATTACATTTAGTGGTATAGTCATTTTCACAATACTGATTCTTCCAACTCAGAAACATGGAATATCTCTCCATCTGTTGATGTTGTGCTTGATTTCTTTCATCAGTGTCTTATAATTTTCTGTATATAGTTCTTTTTTCTCCTTAGGTAG
The DNA here is from genome assembly GCA_022376925.1 of Tragulus kanchil. Classification (NCBI taxonomy): domain Eukaryota; kingdom Metazoa; phylum Chordata; class Mammalia; order Artiodactyla; family Tragulidae; genus Tragulus; species Tragulus kanchil. The sequence goes on along the minus strand of JAIOJX010000029.1, from coordinate 72,201,861 downwards.
GCTTATTCCTAGATCTTTTTTTTTTTAAATCTTTTTGTTGCAGTGGTGAATGGAATTGATTCCTTGATTTCTTTTTCTGATTTTTCATTGTTAGAATATAGGAATGCAAGAGATTTATGTGCATTGATTTTGTACTGTGCAACTTTGCTAAATTCACTGATTAACTTTAGTAATTTTCTGATTAGTATCCTTAGGGTTTTCTATGTATAGTATCATGTCATTGGCAAAGAGAGAGTTTTACTTCTTTTCCAATCTGGATTCCTTTTATTTGTTTTTCTTCTCTAACTGCCATAGTCAGAACTTCTAAGACTATGTTCAATAATAGTAGTGATGCTGTGTGTTTATTATATATGGCTTTCACTGTTTTGAGGGAAGATTGAATTTTTCTAAGAATTTGTCCATTCCATAGGCAGAACACTCGATGATATAAATCGAAACAAGATTTTCCATGACCCACTTCCTAGAGTAATGGTAATAAAAGCAAAAATAAACAAGTGGGACCTAATTTAACTTAAAAGCTTTTGCACAGCAAAGTAAACTATAAACAATGTGAAAAGACAACCCTTAAAAATGGGAGAAAATAATAGCGAATGAAACAACTGACAAAGAATTAATACACAAAATATACAAGCAGCTCATATAACTCAATATCAAAAAGAAGAACAAGTCAAACAAAAAGTGGTAAAAAAACCTAAACAGACATCTCTCTAAGAAGACGTACAGATAGACAACAAACACATGAAAAGATTCTCAAAGTCACCGATTACTAGAGAAATGCAAATCAAAACCACAATGAAATATCACTTCACACCAGTCAGAGTGGTCATCATCAAAAAGTCCATAAATAGTAGATGCTGGAGAGGATGTGGAGACAAGGGAATCCTCTTGCACTGTTGGTGAGAATGTAAATGGATACAACCATTATGGAAGACAGTATGGAGACTTCTTAAAAAACTAGGAATAAAGCTACAATATCATTCAGTAATCCCACTAGTAGGCATATACCCTAAAAAAAACAAAATAGAAAAATACACATGTACCCCATAGTTCATTGAAGCATTTTTTACAGTAGAACATGGAAGTAATCTAGATGTCATTTGGCAGATGAATGGAAAAAGAACCTGTGGTACATATATACAATGAAATATTAGTCAACTATTAAAAGGAATGCATTTGAGTCAGTTCTAAGGAGGCAGATGAACCTAAAGTGTCTTACACAGAGGGAAGTAAGTCAGAAAGAGAAACATAAATATTGTATCCTAACTCACACATATATATGGAATCTAGATAGATGGTACTGATGAATTTATTTGCAGGGCAGCAATGGAGAAAGAGACATGGAGAACAGACTTATGGATATTGGGACTGGGGAGGTGAGATGTTTGCGAGGGTATCATGGAAACTTACATTTCCATATGTAAAATAGATAACCAATGCTGTAAGGCTAAGGAAACTCAAACAGGGGCTCTGTAACAACCTAGAGGGGTGTTACAGGGAGGGAGACAGGAGGAAAGTTCAAGAGGTAGGGAACATATGTATACCCATGGCTGATTCATGTTGACATTTGGCAGTAAATAACAAAACTCTGTAAAGTTATTTTCCTTCAATTAAAGTAAATAAAAATTTTTAAAAAGATCAGAGCAGAAATCAATGAAAAAGAGACAAAGAAAACAATTGCAAAGATCAATGAAACTAAAAACTGGTTCTTTGAAAAGATAAAGAATATTGATATACATTTAGCAATACTCATCAAGAAGATAAAAGAGGACTTCGAAAAGAAAAAAAAGAAACCTAAACAGACATCTCTCTAAGAAGACGTACAGATAGACAACAAACACATGAAAAGATTCTCAAAGTCACCGATTACTAGAGAAATGCAAATCAAAACCACAATGAAATATCACTTCACACCAGTCAGAGTGGTCATCATCAAAAAGTCCATAAATAGTAGATGCTGGAGAGGATGTGGAGACAAGGGAATCCTCTTGCACTGTTGGTGAGAATGTAAATGGATACAACCATTATGGAAGACAGTATGGAGACTTCTTAAAAAACTAGGAATAAAGCTACAATATCATTCAGTAATCCCACTAGTAGGCATATACCCTAAAAAAAACAAAATAGAAAAATACACATGTACCCCATAGTTCATTGAAGCATTTTTTACAGTAGAACATGGAAGTAATCTAGATGTCATTTGGCAGATGAATGGAAAAAGAACCTGTGGTACATATATACAATGAAATATTAGTCAACTATTAAAAGGAATGCATTTGAGTCAGTTCTAAGGAGGCAGATGAACCTAAAGTGTCTTACACAGAGGGAAGTAAGTCAGAAAGAGAAACATAAATATTGTATCCTAACTCACACATATATATGGAATCTAGATAGATGGTACTGATGAATTTATTTGCAGGGCAGCAATGGAGAAAGAGACATGGAGAACAGACTTATGGATATTGGGACTGGGGAGGTGAGATGTTTGCGAGGGTATCATGGAAACTTACATTTCCATATGTAAAATAGATAACCAATGCTGTAAGGCTAAGGAAACTCAAACAGGGGCTCTGTAACAACCTAGAGGGGTGTTACAGGGAGGGAGACAGGAGGAAAGTTCAAGAGGTAGGGAACATATGTATACCCATGGCTGATTCATGTTGACATTTGGCAGTAAATAACAAAACTCTGTAAAGTTATTTTCCTTCAATTAAAGTAAATAAAAATTTTTAAAAAGATCAGAGCAGAAATCAATGAAAAAGAGACAAAGAAAACAATTGCAAAGATCAATGAAACTAAAAACTGGTTCTTTGAAAAGATAAAGAATATTGATATACATTTAGCAATACTCATCAAGAAGATAAAAGAGAGGACTCAAATCAGTAAAGTTAGAAATGAAAAAGGAAAAGTTAACAACTGACTCCACAGAAATACCAAGAATTATAAGATACTACTATGAACCATATGCCAATAAAATGGAAAAGAAAACCTGGAAGAAATGAACAATTTCTTAGAAAGGTATGTTCTCCCTGGACTGAGCCAGGAAGAAGAAATGAACAGAGCAATCACAGACACTGAAATTGAAACCGTGATTAAAATTCTCCCAACAAACAAACATCCAGGACCTGATGGCTTCACAGGTGAATTTTATCAAACATTTAGAGAGCATTTAACACCTATCCTTCTGAAACTTTTCCAAAACAATACAGAAGAAGGAAAACTCACTGACTCTTTTTATGAGGCTACCATCATCTTGACCAAAACCAGATAAAGATGTGAAAGAGGTGAATAGGCAGACTTGGTAAGAAGGCCAGCAGTTTCCAAGAAGGCAGAAGAGGGGGAAACAAACATTTTCTAGCCTAAATTTTTGCCATGATAAAGAGTCACTCTGAAACTAACTTTATTGTCTCATGGATGCAAACTATTTTGCATTGGAATGTCTCATCCAGTCCTGAAGTCCAGAGATCATCCTCTGGCTAATTTTATGTTAATATTGTGGGAGTGGTTCTAGTAAGACCTGTACAGCTTTAAAATATTCTTTTGATCGATTGTTAATAACCAACTGGAAAAGTAAACATTGCCTTGCCTAAACTAGCTTCTGGAGGTACTCTTCTATCCCCCTTTAGTTCCTTTAAATGGAAGCTTTCCCTATCCCTTTTTTTCTTTACTAAATCTTTCACTGCAAGAAGTTTTGAGTGACCAAAGCCAAGTCTTGATCCGAAAGTGAAAATCTTCTCCTTTGGAGGTCATGAATCCGACACCATTCACAATAAGCTATTTACTGTCATCTATCAAATGTCACAAGAAAAGAAAATTACAGCCCAATATCACTGATGAACACAGAGGCAAAAATCCTCAACAAAATTCTAGCAATCCATATACATTTAGCAATACTCATCAAGAAGATAAAGAGAGGACTCAAATCAGTAAAGTTAGAAATGAAAAAGGAAAAGTTAACAACTGACTCCACAGAAATACCAAGAATTATAAGATACTACTATGAACCATATGCCAATAAAATGGAAAAGAAAACCTGGAAGAAATGAACAATTTCTTAGAAAGGTATGTTCTCCCTGGACTGAGCCAGGAAGAAGAAATGAACAGAGCAATCACAGACACTGAAATTGAAACCGTGATTAAAATTCTCCCAACAAACAAACATCCAGGACCTGATGGCTTCACAGGTGAATTTTATCAAACATTTAGAGAGCATTTAACACCTATCCTTCTGAAACTTTTCCAAAACAATACAGAAGAAGGAAAACTCACTGACTCTTTTTATGAGGCTACCATCATCTTGACCAAAACCAGATAAAGATGTGAAAGAGGTGAATAGGCAGACTTGGTAAGAAGGCCAGCAGTTTCCAAGAAGGCAGAAGAGGGGGAAACAAACATTTTCTAGCCTAAATTTTTGCCATGATAAAGAGTCACTCTGAAACTAACTTTATTGTCTCATGGATGCAAACTATTTTGCATTGGAATGTCTCATCCAGTCCTGAAGTCCAGAGATCATCCTCTGGCTAATTTTATGTTAATATTGTGGGAGTGGTTCTAGTAAGACCTGTACAGCTTTAAAATATTCTTTTGATCGATTGTTAATAACCAACTGGAAAAGTAAACATTGCCTTGCCTAAACTAGCTTCTGGAGGTACTCTTCTATCCCCCTTTAGTTCCTTTAAATGGAAGCTTTCCCTATCCCTTTTTTTCTTTACTAAATCTTTCACTGCAAGAAGTTTTGAGTGACCAAAGCCAAGTCTTGATCCGAAAGTGAAAATCTTCTCCTTTGGAGGTCATGAATCCGACACCATTCACAATAAGCTATTTACTGTCATCTATCAAATGTCACAAGAAAAGAAAATTACAGCCCAATATCACTGATGAACACAGAGGCAAAAATCCTCAACAAAATTCTAGCAATCCATATACAACAGTACATTGAAAAGATCATACACCACAATCAAGTGGGAATAATCCAGGGATGCAAGGATTTTTCAACATCCACAAATAAATGTATTGCACCATATTAACAAGTTGAATAACAAAAAGTATATGATTATCTCAACAGATGCAGAAAAGGCTTTTGACAAAATTCACCACCTATTTATGAGAAAAAGTCTCCAGAAAGTGGGCATAGAACATACATAACTCAACATGACAAAAGTATATATAACAAATCTTCTTCAACTATCATGATACTCAATGGCGAAAAGCTGAAAGCATTCCCTCTAGGATCAGGAACAAGGCAAAGATGTCCACTCTTACCACTTTTGTTTTTTTTTAAAACTATTTTATTTTGATTTTACAGAGTTTTGTTGTTTACAGCTCTATATAATCCCAAATTTGTCATAGGCATGTCTTCGCTCCTGCCCAACTGAGCCCCACTGCCACTAACCCCCATCCCGCCCCTCCAGGTTGTTGCCTATCCCCATGTAAGATCCCTTAGCTCCACAATGCAGTCACAATTGTTAGCTTTTTTTTTTAAAAAGATTTATTTATTTATTTTGGGCGGGGATCGGGTTGGGGAGGGAGGGGAGTGGGCGGGCCACTTCTATTGGTCCTTCATTTCTCCATTTTCATCCATCTTTGTTCTTTGGCTCCTGTGGGCCTCCCACCACTGTGGCGTGTCGTTGCAGAGCACTGGCTCTGGCTTCAGAGCTCCGGCTTGGTGATTGGACACATCAGTCCAGCCGCTCTGCGGCACGTGGGATCTTCCTAGGCCAGGGATCGAACCAGCGCCCCTTGCACTGCAAGGCGGTGTCCTTACCCACTGGACCACCAGGGGAAGCCCAATTGTTAGCTTTTTGACATATAATAATTTAGGTTTCCATGTTACTCTTCCCAAACTTCTCACTCACTTTTCCCTTCTCAGGATGTCCATAGGTCTGTTCTCTATGTCTGTTTCTCTATCAGTGCTCTGCATGTGTATTTATTGGTACCGTTTTACTAGATTTCACATACAAGAAAAGAAAATTACAGCCCAATATCACTGATGAACACAGAGGCAAAAATCCTCAACAAAATTCTAGCAATCCATATACAACAGTACATTGAAAAGATCATACACCACAATCAAGTGGGAATAATCCAGGGATGCAAGGATTTTTCAACATCCACAAATAAATGTATTGCACCATATTAACAAGTTGAATAACAAAAAGTATATGATTATCTCAACAGATGCAGAAAAGGCTTTTGACAAAATTCACCACCTATTTATGAGAAAAAGTCTCCAGAAAGTGGGCATAGAACATACATAACTCAACATGACAAAAGTATATATAACAAATCTTCTTCAACTATCATGATACTCAATGGCGAAAAGCTGAAAGCATTCCCTCTAGGATCAGGAACAAGGCAAAGATGTCCACTCTTACCACTTTTGTTTTTTTTTAAAACTATTTTATTTTGATTTTACAGAGTTTTGTTGTTTACAGCTCTATATAATCCCAAATTTGTCATAGGCATGTCTTCGCTCCTGCCCAACTGAGCCCCACTGCCACTAACCCCCATCCCGCCCCTCCAGGTTGTTGCCTATCCCCATGTAAGATCCCTTAGCTCCACAATGCAGTCACAATTGTTTGTTTTTTTTTAAAAGATTTATTTATTTATTTTGGGCGGGGATCGGGTTGGGGGGGGCACTTCTATTGGTCTTTCATTTCTCCATTTTCATCCATCTTTGTTCTTTGGCTCCTGTGGGCCTCCCACCACTGTGGCGTGTCGTTGCAGAGCACTGGCTCTGGCTTCAGAGCTCCGGCTTGGTGATTGGACACATCAGTCCAGCCGCTCTGCGGCACGTGGGATCTTCCTAGGCCAGGGATCGAACCAGCGCCCCTTGCACTGCAAGGCGGTGTCCTTACCCACTGGACCACCAGGGGAAGCCCAATTGTTAGCTTTTTGACATATAATAATTTAGGTTTCCATGTTACTCTTCCCAAACTTCTCACTCACTTTTCCCTTCTCAGGATGTCCATAGGTCTGTTCTCTATGTCTGTTTCTCTATCAGTGCTCTGCATGTGTATTTATTGGTACCGTTTTACTAGATTTCACATATATGTGCTAGTATACTGTATTTTTCCTTTTCTTTTTGACTAACTTCACTTTGTATACTAGGTTCTAGATTTATCCATGTCATTAGGACTGATTCTTTTGCATTTCTTTTTATGGCTGAGAAATATTCCATTGTATATACGTACCAGGGCTTCTTTATCCATTCATTCACTGATGGACTTCTAGGTTGCTTCTGTGTTCTAGCTATTGTATAGAGTGCTGCAATGAACATTGGGGTACAGGTGTCTCTTTCAATTCTAATTTCATCAGGGTATAAACCTAATAGTGGGATTGCTTCCTTTGTCAAAAATAAGGTATCCATAGGTGCATGGGCCTATTTCTGGGTTCTCTATCTTGTTCCATTGGTCTATATTTCTGTTTTTGTGCCAGTACCATATTGTCTTGATGACTGTTGCTTTGTAGTATATAAAATGGGACAAAGACAGCCTCTTCAACAAATGGTGCTGGGAAAACTAGACAGCTACATTGCAAAAAAATGAAGTTGGAACATTATCTGACACCATACACAAAGATAAACTCAAAATGGATTAAAGACCTAAAATGTAAACCAGAAACCTAATAGTGGGATTGCTGGGTCATATGGTGCTTCTATTCTTAGTTTTTTGAGGAATCTGTATACTGTTTTCCATAGTGGTTGTGTCAGTTTACATTCTCACCAACAATGCAGGAGTGTTCCCTTCTCTCTGCACCCTCTCCAGAATTTATTATCTGCAGATAATTTTTTTAATTTTAATTTTACTTTTTACTTTTACGGAGTTTTGCTGTTTACAGATATGTGTGATCCCAGATCAGTCATATGTATATCTCCCCATTCCACTTCTCCAGGCCGTCACACAGCACCCCTGCAGGATCCCCTTTCCTCACACGGCAATGACAATAGCTATTTTTTTCACATATGATAGTATAGGTTTTCATGCTTCCTTTACCCCTCCCACCCACTGTTCATTCCCCACAATGTCCATATGTCTATTCTCCATGTCTGTTTTTACATCACTTCACTGCATGTGTTATCATTACCATTCTACTAGATTCCGTATATATATATATACGTGCTAGTATATTGTACTTGTCCTTCTCTTTTTGACTTACTTCACTTTTTATGATAGGTTCTAGAGCTAGCCACCTCATTAGGACTGATTCTTCTGCATTTCTTTTTACAGATGTGTAGTATTCCATTGTATATATGTACCAGGGCTTCTGTATCCATTCATTTGTCGATGGACATCTAGGTTGCTTCCATGTTCTAGCTATTGTGTAGAGAGCTGAAATGAACATTGGGGTACAGGTGCCTCGTTTAGTTTCGATTTCATCAGGGTGTAAGCCTAATACTGGGATTGCTGGTTCGTATGGAGCTTCTAGTTTTAGTTTTTTAAGGAATCTCCATACTGTCCTCCATAGGGCTGTATCAATTTACATTCAAATAAGCAATGCAAGAGGGTTCCCTTTTCTCTGCACTCTCTCCAGCATTTATTGTCTGTCAATTTGTTAATGATGGCCATTTTGATGGGTGTGAGGTTGCATTTCTCTAATAATAAGAGAGGCTGAGCATCTTTTCATGTGTTTTTTGGCCATCTGTATGTCCTCTTTGGAGAGATGTCTGTTTAGGTCCTTTTCCCATTTTTTGATTGGGTTGGTCATTTTTCCAGTGCTGAGTTGTCGGAGTTGCTTGTAGATTTTGGAGATTAATTCTTTCTCTGTTGTTTCATTTGCTATGATTTTCTCCCATTCTGAGGGTTGTCTGTTCAGCTTGTTTGTAGTTTCTTTTGCTGTACAAAAGCTTTTAAGTTTCATGAGGTCCCACATGTTCATTTTTGGTTTTAGATCTGCTATTCTAGTAGGTGGGTCAGAGAAGATCTTGCTTTGATTTATGTCCTTGAGGGTTTTGCCTATATTCTCCACCAAGAGTTTGATGGTTTCTGGTCTTACATTTAGGTCTTTAATTCATCTTGAGTTGATCTTTGTGTATGGTGTCAGGGAATGTTCCAACTGCATTTTTTTTTTTGCATGTAGTTGTCCAATTTTCCCAGCACCACTTGTTGAAGAGGCTGTCTTTGTCCCATTTTATAGTTTTGCCTCCTTTGTCAAAAATAAGGTACCCATAGGTGCGTGGGTTGATCTCTGGGTTCTCGATCTTGTTCCATTGATTTATATTTCTGTTCTTGTGCCAGTACCATACTGTCTTGATGACTGTTGCTTTGTAGTATAGTTTGAAGCTAGGAAGGCTAATCTCTCCAGCTCCATTCTTCTTTCCCAGGATTGCTTTGGCCATTCAGGGTCTTTTTTGTTTCCATATGAACTGTGTTATTTTTTGGTCTAGTTCTATGAAGAATGTCATTGGTAATTTGATATGGATCACATTGAATCTGTAGATGATATTTGGTAGTATGGTCATTTTCACGATATTGATTCTTCTGACCCAAGAATATGGAATATGTCTCCATTTGTCTATGTCATCTTTGATTTCTTTCAACAGTGTCTTGCAATTTTCTGTATACAGTTCTTTTGTCTCTTTAGGTGAATTGTTTTTCTTTTTGGTCACTTCTATTGGTCTTTCATTTATTTATTTTCATCCATCTTTGCTCTTTGGCCATCTCCCTCTCGCTCTCTCCCCCATCGCAGAGGCCTCACTCGCTGCAGAGCACCAGCTCTGGGCACATGTGCTCCAGAGCTTCGGCTTGGTAGTTGGACACATCGGTCCAGTGGCTTCATGGCACGTGGGATTCTCCCAGGCCAGGGATTGAACTGGCGCCCCATGCTCTGCAAGGTGGTTCCCCTCCCACTGGACCACCATGGAAGCCCTTTAGGTAGATTTTTTCCTACATATTTTATTCTTTTGGTTGAAATGGTGAATGGGATTGCATCCTTGATTTCTTTTTCTGTTTTTTCACTGTCTGTATGTAAGAATGCCAGTGATTTCAGCATAATGATTTTGTATCCTTTAGCTTTACTGAATTCGTTGATCAGCTCTAGCAGTTTTCTAATAGTGTCTTTGGGATTTTCTATGTATAGTATCATGTCATCTGCAAATAGAGAGAATTTCTTTTTTCCCTTTTAGCATGATTTTTATTTGCCATCTTTGATTCAAGACAGAGATATAGAAATACTCTCATACCATAACACCATAATAGTGTGGGTGAGACACCTGATGACCACTGGACACACAGTCTCAATGACAGGGGACTGGGGAGTGCTGGGGACCATGAAGCACTAGCTACATCCTCCTGGGGCCTGTGAGGCACTAGGCATGTCCTACTGAAGAAGAGGCCACTATTTGGCACTGGCCCTTGTCATGAGTTTGGCTCAACACTCTGATCATCCAATCAGAGCGTTTGGATTTTTATGTAAAACTTGCTAACTTAACATTAATTCCATTCAAAATAAAATACTCTATAGTATTATTAAATGTCTGGTGTACATATATAACTAACATGAAAGCTAAAAACAGTGAAACAAAAGAAACAAACAAACAAAAAACCAGTGAAACGTACTCATGTTCCACAATTGGCTTGACATAGCTTTCACTTGCCTGTTTGTTTGGGGTATGCACACTATCAGCAGACAGACGCAGATGGGAGATGTTATGGAATAGTGAATAAAATTATAGTCTGTAATCATAGTTCTTTGCCTCTTAAGCTCGGAGAAACCACACAAATAAAACACAAAAACCTAATATGACAAACCCAGCACAAAAGTATTTCGAGGGCTTCCCTGGTGGTCCAGTAGTGGGTAAAGAGTCTGCCTTGCAGTGCAAGGGGCACCACTTCAATCCCCGGCCCGGGAAGATCCCACATGCTGTGGAGCAGCTGGACCAGTGTGCCCAATTATGAACCAGTGCCCTAGAGCGCATGTGCCAAGAGCCGGTTCTCTGCAATGAGAGGCCACTGTGATGGGAGGCCCACCATAGGCCAAAGAATAAAGATGGATGAAAATAAATAAATAAATAAATAAATAAATAAATAATAAAAGAGGCCAAAAATTGAAAAAAGAAAGTGTTTCAAGTTTAGAAAACAAATGAATGAGGATTTGATTTTAAGTACTTTTACTTTTTTGACTGCACTCAGTCTTTGCTGGGGTGTGCAAGCTTCTCATTGCTGTGGGTTCTCTCCTTGAAGAGCACATGCTGTAGGCTTGGATTAAGTAGTTGTGGGGTGCCTGCTTGGTTGCCCCATGGCATGTGGGATCTTGGTACATAGACCAGGGATAAAACCCATGTCCCCTGCACTGACAGGCAAATTCTTAACCACTGGACCACCAGGGAAGTCCCGTGAATGAGGATTTGATCCTTTGCATTTCAAGATGATTCTCAGCCAGACTGTGAATTTCTCAAAGTAAGGAGCCTGATTTCATTTATCTTTATATACTTGGCAGCTGGAAGCACCTAACCACGGGTAAGCAAATAAATGAATGAATAAGTGAATGTTCCAGAAGGACTTGCAGGTGATTAACATGGGGACCTGTGTTGGAAGTGGCACATTGTGGTCACAAGCCTGCACTTAGGAGTCAGTACATCTGCCTTTCTCTTCTGTTCTTCCATCTCAGGAGAGTGGTAACTCAAGTTCTCTGTGCCTCCATTTTTCATGTGTGAAATGAGAATAATAGAAAATGCCTACCCAATAGTGCTGACATAAGACTGAAACCTACTTGCAGAATGCAAAGCAGAGCCTGAGATGTAGCATGGGCATCCTAGACATTGTTCCTAGCATTCATGGCTAACCAGTGGATTGCCAGATGAGTTGATAAAAGAGGAGAGATGGCATATTTAATTCCTGTCAAGGACACAGCTTTTGTATAAAGTGGTGTGAATCTGGACTAGACTAAGTAAAATTGTTCTTTATATGGCTTCTTTATATGGTAAGAATCAGCTCAGGTCACATCTTGGGCAGAGGTCTAAACAATCTGGAAGGAAAAAAGCAATGCTGTTTCTGAAGCATTTTCAGCAGCAACAAGGCCCTGATGCTTCTCTGGGGAATGATTTTTTGCTATAGCACTGGTCCTCTCCAGCAGCACACAGAGAGGCTGTAATGAGGAGGATAGAACATGAGAGCCCACAGTCGGCTGTTTATGGAGTGCTCTGTACAGCTTCATCATTCCTGGACCAGCAGAGAGAAATTGCCTTTTCTACACCGGCCAGAAGCATGTGGGTTTTCATTTTCTATCTCTTCTTGGGTATTGTTGCTTTCCTTTTTACCTTGCCCTAATAAGGACAGCTCTTTCTAGAGCAAAATCGATGCCAATGTGCAGCCTTTCTTCAGGAAAAGCTACTGTAGCTGTAAATTACTGAATAATTCTCAAAGCATTACTTGGTCATTATTAGAGTGCTTCCACTGTTATGTTCCTGAGGTGGTCTGGGACAGCCTAGCCCTCCGAGACAGGTGGAAGGCCAGGGCCAGCCCCTCAACGGCACAGTCTGCATTAGAAGGCAAAAAAAAAAAAGGCTCCTCCTCTGCTTCTGTGGGTGGAGAGCAGGAGTGTGCAGGTCCAAAGCAGTTCCTCCTCCTGTGTCGGGGCCTGGGGCATGGAGGGGTGGCCTTCCTGAATGTGGGTTGCTTTCTTCCCTGTTGATTCTGACGGAAAAAAAACAGCTCCTTTAACAGTCCCACATGTGGATATTATTCACACGTTAAACCTTCATGACCTAGAAGAACACATTTCCCCTCTGAACCTTTCTGTGCAGGCCCCAACTTCACCCAGGTCATTGAGGCTAAGGTAGGGGCTCAAGGCCAGTTGGGAAAGTGGGAACTTGCAGGTTGCAGGCACCTCGGCTTTTCCAGGCCTCCCTTAGCCGCTTCCTCAGGGCTGCCATGGCTCCCAGCACCCAGGAGCTCCAGCTCCCACTCTCCTTACCCACTCTCGCCATGCTCAATAGAGAGAAGTTTACTTCTTCTTTTCCAATCTGGACTCTTTTTGTTTCATTTTCTTTTCTTACTGCTATAGCTAGAACTTCCAGGACTATGCTGAACAATAGCAGTTAAAGGGGACACCCCTGTCTTGTTCCTGATCTTAGAGGAATATTTTCAGTTCTTCTCCATTGAGAATAATCTTTCCTGTGGGCTTCTCATATATGATTTTCACTATGTTGAGATAGGTTCCCTCTATGCCCATTTTTTGAAGAGTGCTTATCACAAATGGGTGTTGGATTCTGTCAAAGGCTTTTCCTCAATCTATTGATATTATCGTGTGATTTATGTGTTTCAATTTGTTGGTATGCTGTATCACATTGACTGATTTGAAGATGTTGAAGAATCATTGCATGCCTGGGATAAACCCAACTTGGTCATGCTGCATGAGTTTTATGATGTGTTGTTGAATTCTGTTTGCTAGATTTTTTTGGAAGATTTTAGCATCTAAATTCGTCAGTGATATTGGTTGATAATTTTTTTGTGTGTTATCATTGCCTGGTTTTCGTATCAGGGTGACTGCATCCTCATAGAATGTGTTTGGGAATTTTCCTTCCTGTATAATTTTTGGAAAGTTTAGAAGACTTCCACTGTTATGTTCCTGAGGTGGTCTGGGACAGCCTAGCCCTCAACAGGTGGAAGGCCAGGGCCAGCCCTCAACGGCACAGTCTGCATTAGAAGGCAAAAAAGGCTCCTCCTCTGCTTCTGTGGGTGGAGAGCAGGAGTGTGCAGGTCCAAAGCAGTTCCTCCTCCTGTGTCGGGGCCTGGGGCATGGAGGGGTGGCCTTCCTGAATGTGGGTTGCTTTCTTCCCTGTTGATTCTGACGGAAAAAAAACAGCTCCTTTAACAGTCCCACATGTGGATATTATTCACACGTTAAACCTTCATGACCTAGAAGAACACATTTCCCCTCTGAACCTTTCTGTGCAGGCCCCAACTTCACCCAGGTCATTGAGGCTAAGGTAGGGGCTCAAGGCCAGTTGGGAAAGTGGGAACTTGCAGGTTGCAGGCACCTCGGCTTTTCCAGGCCTCCCTTAGCCGCTTCCTCAGGGCTGCCATGGCTCCCAGCACCCAGGAGCTCCAGCTCCCACTCTCCTTACCCACTCTCGCCATGCTCAATAGAGAGAAGTTTACTTCTTCTTTTCCAATCTGGACTCTTTTTGTTTCATTTTCTTTTCTTACTGCTATAGCTAGAACTTCCAGGACTATGCTGAACAATAGCAGTTAAAGGGGACACCCCTGTCTTGTTCCTGATCTTACAGGGAATATTTTCAGTTCTTCTCCATTGAGAATAATCTTTCCTGTGGGCTTCTCATATATGATTTTCACTATGTTGAGATAGGTTCCCTCTATGCCCATTTTTTGAAGAGTGCTTATCACAAATGGGTGTTGGATTCTGTCAAAGGCTTTTCCTCAATCTATTGATATTATCGTGTGATTTATGTGTTTCAATTTGTTGGTATGCTGTATCACATTGACTGATTTGAAGATGTTGAAGAATCATTGCATGCCTGGGATAAACCCAACTTGGTCATGCTGCATGAGTTTTATGATGTGTTGTTGAATTCTGTTTGCTAGATTTTTTTGGAAGATTTTAGCATCTAAATTCGTCAGTGATATTGGTTGATAATTTTTTTGTGTGTTATCATTGCCTGGTTTTCGTATCAGGGTGACTGCATCCTCATAGAATGTGTTTGGGAATTTTCCTTCCTGTATAATTTTTTGAAAAAGTTTTAGAAGGATAGGCATTAGCTTTTCTTTAAATGTTTGGTAAATTCATCTGTGAAACCATGTGGCCATGGGCTTTTATTTGGGGGTAGATTTTTGATCACGAATTCCATTTCTGAGCTTGCGATTGGGTGGTTCATAGTTTATATTTCTTTCTGGTCCAGAACTGGGAGATTAATCTTCTCTAAGAAACTGTCCATTTCTTCCAGGTTGTCTAGTTTGTTGTCATATAGTTGTTCATAATAGTCACTTATAATTTTTTTATTCTGCATTATCTGTTGAAAGCTCTCCTTATGATTTTTTATTTTATTGATCTGGCTCTTCTCTCACGTTTTTCCTGATGAGTCTGGCCAGCAGTGTGTCAGTTTCATTTGTCTTTTCGAAGAACCAGCTTTTTGTTTTACTTATCATTGCTATTGTTCTTTCCATTTATCTCTACTCTGACCTTTATGATTTCTCTTCTCCTGCTAGCTTTAGGGTTTCTTTGTTCTTCTTTTTCCAGTTGTTTTAAGTGTAGAGTTAGGTTGTCTTTTTGATGTTTTTCTTGTTTCTTGAGGTAGGATTGTATATTGGGGTGCTCCTGTTTGGGATACATAGATGTACTTTTTAAAAATTTTGGCCCCTTTTTTATTGCTAGAAACTTCCCTCTTAGAACGGCTTTTGCCATATCCCATAGATTTTATGATGTGTTGTTGAATTCTGTTTGCTAGATTTTTTTGGAAGATTTTAGCATCTAAATTCGTCAGTGATATTGGTTGATAATTTTTTTGTGTGTTATCATTGCCTGGTTTTCGTATCAGGGTGACTGCATCCTCATAGAATGTGTTTGGGAATTTTCCTTCCTGTATAATTTTTAAAAAAGTTTTAGAAGGATAGGCATTAGCTTTTCTTTAAATGTTTGGTAAATTCATCTGTGAAACCATGTGGCCATGGGCTTTTATTTGGGGTAGATTTTTGATCACGAATTCCATTTCTGAGCTTGCGATTGGGTGGTTCATAGTTTATATTTCTTTCTGGTCCAGAACTGGGAGATTAATCTTCTCTAAGAAACTGTCCATTTCTTCCAGGTTGTCTAGTTTGTTGTCATATAGTTGTTCATAATAGTCACTTATAATTTTTTTATTCTGCATTATCTGTTGAAAGCTCTCCTTATGATTTTTTATTTTATTGATCTGGCTCTTCTCTCACGTTTTTCCTGATGAGTCTGGCCAGCAGTGTGTCAGTTTCATTTGTCTTTTCGAAGAACCAGCTTTTTGTTTTACTTATCATTGCTATTGTTCTTTCCATTTATCTCTACTCTGACCTTTATGATTTCTCTTCTCCTGCTAGCTTTAGGGTTTCTTTGTTCTTCTTTTTCCAGTTGTTTTAAGTGTAGAGTTAGGTTGTCTTTTTGATGTTTTTCTTGTTTCTTGAGGTAGGATTGTATATTGGGGTGCTCCTGTTTGGGATACATAGATGTACTTTTTAAAAATTTTGGCCCCTTTTTTATTGCTAGAAACTTCCCTCTTAGAACGGCTTTTGCCATATCCCATAGATTTTGTGATGTCATGTGTTAATTGTCATTTTCTTCTAGGAATTTTTTTATCCTTTCTTTGATTTTTTTTCAGTGATTACTTTGTTTTTTAGGTATGTCTTGTTTAATCAGCATGTGCTTGTGTTTTTTCCAGTTTTTTTCTGTAGGTGATATCCAGTCTCATTACATTGTGGTCAGAAAAGACGGTTGATATAATTTTAATTTTCTTGAATTTATTGAGGTTTCATTCGTGGCCAAAGATGTGGTCTATCCCGAAGAATGTTCCATGAGCACGTGAGAAGAAAGTGCATTCTTCTGCTTTTGGGTGGAAGGTCCTAAAGATTTCAATGAGATCCATCTCTTCCAATGTGCCATTTAAGGGTTGTGTTTCCTTATTAATTTTCTGTTTTGATGATCCGTCCGTTGGTGTAAGAGGGGTCTTAAAGTCTCCTACTGTTACTGTGTTACTGTCAATATCTTCTATGTCTGAAAGTGTTTCCTTATATATTGGGTGCTCCTGTTTGGGGTACATAGATGTACTTTTAAAAAATTTGGCCCCCTTTTTATTAATTTTTTCATTTATTTGTTTTCATCCATCATTGTATTTCATCCTGTATGGGCCTTCCATTGCAGTGACCTCTCTCCTTGCAGAGCACTGGCTCTGGGCACATGTGCTCCAGAGCACTGGCTCATAATTGGACACACTGGTCCAGCTGCTCTGTGGCATGTGGGATCTTCCTGGGCCAGGGATTGAACCAGTGCCCCTTGCACTGCAAGGTGGACCCTTTACCCACTGGACCACTAGGGAAGCCTCGGGTTCATAGATATTTATGACTGTTATGTCTTCCTCTTGGATCAATATCTTGATCATTATGTCCTGCCCTGTCTTTTAAATGCTTATTTTAGGACTACTTTGTCTGATATGAGGATTGCTACTTTGGCTTTCTTTTGATTTCCATTTGCATGGAATATATTTTTCCATTCTCTCACTTTCAATCTTTAAGTGTCTTCAGATCTGAAGTGGGTTTTTTTTTTTATTATTATTCTTTATTTTAAAGGTTTTACAGAGTTTTGTTGTTCACAGACATGTATGTTCCCAGATCAGTCATATGCATATCCCTGGTCCCCACCCCCTCCAGACCTTTGCCCCAAGCCATTGTAAGCACTCCTATTCCCTTAGCACTGTGACACTAGCTATCTTTTCCACACATAACACTATAGGTTTCCTTGTTATGTGCTTTATTTTCCAGTTTTTTTCTGTAGGTGATATCCAGTCTCATTACATTGTGGTCAGAAAAGACGGTTGATATAATTTTAATTTTCTTGAATTTATTGAGGTTTCATTCGTGGCCAAAGATGTGGTCTATCCCGAAGAATGTTCCATGAGCACGTGAGAAGAAAGTGCATTCTTCTGCTTTTGGGTGGAAGGTCCTAAAGATTTCAATGAGATCCATCTCTTCCAATGTGCCATTTAAGGGTTGTGTTTCCTTATTAATTTTCTGTTTTGATGATCCGTCCGTTGGTGTAAGAGGGGTCTTAAAGTCTCCTACTGTTACTGTGTTACTGTCAATATCTTCTATGTCTGAAAGTGTTTCCTTATATATTGGGGTGCTCCTGTTTGGGGTACATAGATGTACTTTTAAAAAATTTGGCCCCCTTTTTATTAATTTTTTCATTTATTTGTTTTCATCCATCATTGTATTTCATCCTGTATGGGCCTTCCATTGCAGTGACCTCTCTCCTTGCAGAGCACTGGCTCTGGGCACATGTGCTCCAGAGCACTGGCTCATAATTGGACACACTGGTCCAGCTGCTCTGTGGCATGTGGGATCTTCCTGGGCCAGGGATTGAACCAGTGCCCCTTGCACTGCAAGGTGGACCCTTTACCCACTGGACCACTAGGGAAGCCTCGGGTTCATAGATATTTATGACTGTTATGTCTTCCTCTTGGATCAATATCTTGATCATTATGTCCTGCCCTGTCTTTTAAATGCTTATTTTAGGACTACTTTGTCTGATATGAGGATTGCTACTTTGGCTTTCTTTTGATTTCCATTTGCATGGAATATATTTTTCCATTCTCTCACTTTCAATCTTTAAGTGTCTTCAGATCTGAAGTGGGTTTTTTTTTTTATTATTATTCTTTATTTTAAAGGTTTTACAGAGTTTTGTTGTTCACAGACATGTATGTTCCCAGATCAGTCATATGCATATCCCTGGTCCCCACCCACCCAGATCCCCCCATCCCACCCCTCCAGACCTTTGCCCCAAGCCATTGTAAGCACTCCTATTCCCTTAGCACTGTGACACTAGCTATCTTTTCCACACATAACACTATAGGTTTCCTTGTTACTTCCTCCGTGCTTCCCCCTCCCTATTTATTCGTGAAGTGGGTTTTTTGTATGCAGCATACAGATGGGTCTTGTGTTTGTATCCATTTAGCCAGTCTGTGTCCTTTGGTTGGGCATTTAGTCCATTTACACTTAAGGTGATTATTGATACAAATGATCCTATTGTCATCTTCTTAAATGCTATGATGGGTTCGTTCTGTAGATCTTTTTCTTCCTCCCTTGTATTTGTTGTCTATATAAGTCCCTTTAACACTTGTCGTAAAGCTGGTTTGGTGGTACTGAATTCTCTTAGTTTTTGTTTGTCTGTAAAGCTTTTGATTTCTCCATCAATTTTGAATGAGATTGCTGTGTGTTCTCAGTTGTAGGTTTTTCTCTTTCAGCGCTTTAAATGTGTCTTGCCATTCTTTTCTGACCTGCAGGGTTTCTGTTGCGAGGTCAGCAGTTAAATGTATAGGATTTCCCTTGTATGTTACTTGTTGTTTGTCCCTTGCTCCTTTAAGTGCTTTGTCTTTGTGCTTAGTCTGTGTTAGCTTGATTAGCTGTGTGTCTTGGCATGTTTCTCCGAGGGTTTATTCTGTATGGGACTCTCTGTGCTTCTTGAACTTCATTGACTACTTCCTTTCCCATGCTGGGGAAATTTTCAACTATAATCTCTTCAAAATTGTTTCCTATCCTTTTTTTTTCTCTTCTTCTTCTGGAACCCCTATTATTTGAATGCTGGTGTGTTTAATATTATCTCAAACTATCTCTCAGAGATCTCTCAGACTATCCTTAGTTCTTTTCATTCTTTGCTCTTTTACTTGTTCTTCCGCAGTTATTTCCACCATTCTATCTTCTAGCTGACTTATCCATTCTTCCACTGCATATACTCAACTATTGAGTCTTTCCATAGTATTTTTTTTTTATTCTTTATTTTAAAGGTTTTACAGAGTTTTGTTGTTCACAGACATGTATGTTCCCAGATCAGTCATATGCATATCCCTGGTCCCTACCCCCCCACTTCCCCCCTTCCCACCCCTCCGGATCATCGCCCCACGCCATCGTAAGCACTCCTATTCCCTTAGCACAATGACAATAGCTATCTTTTCCACACATGACAGTATAGGTTTCCATGTTACTCTCTCCATAGCTCCCCCTCCCTACTTCTTCCCCCAATGTCCCTATGTCTATGCTCTGTCTGTTTTTCCATGAGTTCACTGCGTGTGTTATCAAGATCATCCTACTAGATTCCGTATATGTGTGTTAGTATACTGTATTTGTCTTTCTCTTTTCGACTTACTTCACTTTTTATGATAGGTTCTGGAGCCAGCCACTTCATTAGGACTGAGTCTTCTGCATTTCTTTTAACAGCTGAGTAGTATTCCATTGTATATATGTACCAGGGCTTCTGTATCCATTCATTCATCAATGGACACCTAGGTTGCTTCCATGTTCTGGCTTTTGATTTCTCCATCAATTTTGAATGAGATTGCTGTGTGTTCTCAGTTGTAGGTTTTTCTCTTTCAGCGCTTTAAATGTGTCTTGCCATTCTTTTCTGACCTGCAGGGTTTCTGTTGCGAGGTCAGCAGTTAAATGTATAGGATTTCCCTTGTATGTTACTTGTTGTTTGTCCCTTGCTCCTTTAAGTGCTTTGTCTTTGTGCTTAGTCTGTGTTAGCTTGATTAGCTGTGTGTCTTGGCATGTTTCTCCGAGGGTTTATTCTGTATGGGACTCTCTGTGCTTCTTGAACTTCATTGACTACTTCCTTTCCCATGCTGGGGAAATTTTCAACTATAATCTCTTCAAAATTGTTTCCTATCCTTTTTTTTTCTCTTCTTCTTCTGGAACCCCTATTATTTGAATGCTGGTGTGTTTAATATTATCTCAAACTATCTCTCAGAGATCTCTCAGACTATCCTTAGTTCTTTTCATTCTTTGCTCTTTTACTTGTTCTTCCGCAGTTATTTCCACCATTCTATCTTCTAGCTGACTTATCCATTCTTCCACTGCATATACTCAACTATTGAGTCTTTCCATAGTATTTTTTTTTTATTCTTTATTTTAAAGGTTTTACAGAGTTTTGTTGTTCACAGACATGTATGTTCCCAGATCAGTCATATGCATATCCCTGGTCCCTACCCCCCCACTTCCCCCCTTCCCACCCCTCCGGATCATCGCCCCACGCCATCGTAAGCACTCCTATTCCCTTAGCACAATGACAATAGCTATCTTTTCCACACATGACAGTATAGGTTTCCATGTTACTCTCTCCATAGCTCCCCCTCCCTACTTCTTCCCCCAATGTCCCTATGTCTATGCTCTGTCTGTTTTTCCATGAGTTCACTGCGTGTGTTATCAAGATCATCCTACTAGATTCCGTATATGTGTGTTAGTATACTGTATTTGTCTTTCTCTTTTCGACTTACTTCACTTTTTATGATAGGTTCTGGAGCCAGCCACTTCATTAGGACTGAGTCTTCTGCATTTCTTTTAACAGCTGAGTAGTATTCCATTGTATATATGTACCAGGGCTTCTGTATCCATTCATTCATCAATGGACACCTAGGTTGCTTCCATGTTCTGGCTATTGTATAGAGAGCTGCAATGAACATTGGGATACAGGTGCTTCTTTCCATAGTATTTTTAAGTTCAGCAATTGAGTTGCTTGTCTCTTTTCATTGTTTTTTGATTTCTTGTAAGTCTTTCTCCTGTGCATTAATTCTATTAATCTATTTTTGGAATTTTAGATCATTGTTAGTATGGCTTTTCTGAATTATCTATCTGATAGTTGGTCTATTTTTTCTTCTGTCATTTGTGTTTGTATGTTTATAATTTGTTCCTTCACTTGTTTGGCATTTCTCTGTCTTGTCATTATTATTGTCACTCTTTGATCTTTTTATGTTTGAGTCTTGGCATCGGTGTTTTCTCTCCAGGATTCCTAGTTTTAATCTTTGACCAGTGTGTGGAGATTACATCTCTGATTTGTTATGGCATTCAGTGGCATTGGTCCTAATATAAATGTATGAGAGACAAAAGGCATATCCCCGATAACTGGCAATTATAAAATCATGCCACTATTATCAAACACAATGGAAAGACATACATATGTATGTATCCATAACCAAATCCAGATGGTCTAAAAAGGATAATGTACAGGAGATTATTCTGGCAACTGATGCAGCCAAAGCTGATGCCCAACTGTTAAGATCTAAGCTAACTAAAACACATCCTGGATAATGAGACTAGATCAATGTCCCAGCTGGACATACAATACCAACAGCAGTTATTCACTAGCCAAAAAAAAAATTAATAGGGAAGGAAAGGGAGGTAGATATGGATAATAATGATAAGTAATGGAGAGCAACTCTCCATAGCTCCCCTCCTACTTCTTCCCCAATGTCCCTATGTCTATGCTCTGTCTGTTTTCCATGAGTTCACTGCGTGTGTTATCAAGATCATCCTACTAGATTCCGTATATGTGTGTTAGTATACTGTATTTGTCTTTCTCTTTTCGACTTACTTCACTTTTTATGATAGGTTCTGGAGCCAGCCACTTCATTAGGACTGAGTCTTCTGCATTTCTTTTAACAGCTGAGTAGTATTCCATTGTATATATGTACCAGGGCTTCTGTATCCATTCATTCATCAATGGACACCTAGGTTGCTTCCATGTTCTGGCTATTGTATAGAGAGCTGCAATGAACATTGGGATACAGGTGCTTCTTTCCATAGTATTTTTAAGTTCAGCAATTGAGTTGCTTGTCTCTTTTCATTGTTTTTTGATTTCTTGTAAGTCTTTCTCCTGTGCATTAATTCTATTAATCTATTTTTGGAATTTTAGATCATTGTTAGTATGGCTTTTCTGAATTATCTATCTGATAGTTGGTCTATTTTTTCTTCTGTCATTTGTGTTTGTATGTTTATAATTTGTTCCTTCACTTGTTTGGCATTTCTCTGTCTTGTCATTATTATTGTCACTCTTTGATCTTTTTATGTTTGAGTCTTGGCATCGGTGTTTTCTCTCCAGGATTCCTAGTTTTAATCTTTGACCAGTGTGTGGAGATTACATCTCTGATTTGTTATGGCATTCAGTGGCATTGGTCCTAATATAAATGTATGAGAGACAAAAGGCATATCCCTGATAACTGGCAATTATAAAATCATGCCACTATTATCAAACACAATGGAAAGACATACATATGTATGTATCCATAACCAAATCCAGATGGTCTAAAAAGGATAATGTACAGGAGATTATTCTGGCAACTGATGCAGCCAAAGCTGATGCCCAACTGTTAAGATCTAAGCTAACTAAAACACATCCTGGATAATGAGACTAGATCAATGTCCCAGCTGGACATACAATACCAAAAGCAGTTATTCACTAGCCAATATTAATAGGGAAGGAAAGGAGAGAACGGATAAGTAATGAGGAGAATTGGAATCGCATTGCAGGGTTATGCAGGGATAGATAGTGAAGATTTACATATATTAAGATATAGTATATCAGGAAGAAAGCAGTAGAGAAAGCAAGGAAAAGTATAATTTAAATAGAATAGCAGTAGATATAATTTACAATAGCTAAAGTGAAGAGAGAGACAACTGTGGCTAATAGAAAAACATAGGTAGAAAACAAGACAACGGTAACAAAGAAAAACAAAACAAGCAAACAAACCAAAACTGTTCCTGGTTCTCAGTTGTGAGCTTATCTTCTTAGCTGTGTGTGGATCATCTGCTAGAGTTTGTTTCTGAAGCTGTCCTATTAACTTTGAATCTATCTTAGCAGGGACCGATTATGGGGCAGCTGCTTATAATTCAGGTTTCAGTGAGAATCATTTCAAATTTACAGGGGAGGGGGGCATCCTTGCAGAACTGGTTGCTCTGATTTCTCCACTGGGTGTCTGTCCCTGTACCAGACTGCTTTCAGCAGCCCAGGTAGTGCCCTGCACTACCATGCTGCCTGTGCTGCCTGCACCACAGTGCTCTGCCTCTCTGCACCACCTTGCTCTTCCTCTCTCCACTCTTCAACATATTTTTGGAAGTCCTAGCTATAGTAATCAGAGAAGAAGAATAATTAAAGTAGTACAAATTGCAAAATAAGAAGTTAAACTCACTGTTTGCAGATGGCATGTTTAGAAGATCCCAGAGATGCTACCAGAAACTACTTTAACTCATCAATGAATTTAGTAAAGTAGCAGGTTACAAAATTAATATGCAGTAGTCTGTTGCGTTTCTATACATTAATAACAAAAGATCAGAAAGAGAAATTCAAGAAGCAATTCTATTTACCATTGTACCAAAAAGAATAAAATAGCTAGGAACAAATGTATCTAAGGAGTTAAAAGACCTGTACTCTGAAAACTCTAAGGTGCTGGTGAAAGAAATAGAAGAAAACATAAACAGATGTAAAGATTATACCACATTCACAGATTGAAAAACTCAATTTTGTCAAAATGAGTACATGACCCAGGACAATCTATAGATTCAATGCAATCTGTATCAAATTACCAGTGGCATTTTTTACAGTTCTAGAACAAAAAAATCTCAGAATTTATATGGAGACACAAAAGACCCCAAATAGCAAAAAGAAGAAAAAAAAAGCAGTAGATATAATTTACAATAGCTAAAGTGAAGAGAGAGACAACTGTGGCTAATAGAAAAACATAGGTAGAAAACAAGACAACGGTAACAAAGAAAAACAAAACAAGCAAACAAACCAAAACTGTTCCTGGTTCTCAGTTGTGAGCTTATCTTCTTAGCTGTGTGTGGATCATCTGCTAGAGTTTGTTTCTGAAGCTGTCCTATTAACTTTGAATCTATCTTAGCAGGGACCGATTATGGGGCAGCTGCTTATAATTCAGGTTTCAGTGAGAATCATTTCAAATTTACAGGGGAGGGGGGCATCCTTGCAGAACTGGTTGCTCTGATTTCTCCACTGGGTGTCTGTCCCTGTACCAGACTGCTTTCAGCAGCCCAGGTAGTGCCCTGCACTACCATGCTGCCTGTGCTGCCTGCACCACAGTGCTCTGCCTCTCTGCACCACCTTGCTCTTCCTCTCTCCACTCTTCAACATATTTTTGGAAGTCCTAGCTATAGTAATCAGAGAAGAAGAATAATTAAAGTAGTACAAATTGCAAAATAAGAAGTTAAACTCACTGTTTGCAGATGGCATGTTTAGAAGATCCCAGAGATGCTACCAGAAACTACTTTAACTCATCAATGAATTTAGTAAAGTAGCAGGTTACAAAATTAATATGCAGTAGTCTGTTGCGTTTCTATACATTAATAACAAAAGATCAGAAAGAGAAATTCAAGAAGCAATTCTATTTACCATTGTACCAAAAAGAATAAAATAGCTAGGAACAAATGTATCTAAGGAGTTAAAAGACCTGTACTCTGAAAACTCTAAGGTGCTGGTGAAAGAAATAGAAGAAAACATAAACAGATGTAAAGATTATACCACATTCACAGATTGAAAAACTCAATTTTGTCAAAATGAGTACATGACCCAGGACAATCTATAGATTCAATGCAATCTGTATCAAATTACCAGTGGCATTTTTTACAGTTCTAGAACAAAAAAATCTCAGAATTTATATGGAGACACAAAAGACCCCAAATAGCAAAAACAATCTTGAAAAAGAAAAACTGGTCTGGAGGAATCAAGCTCCCTTATAAACTCAAAATGGATTAGAGACCTAAATGTTATACTGGACATTATAAAACTCTTAGAAAAAAACATAGGCAGAACATTCTCTGACATAAATCACAGCAAAATCTTTTTAAATCCACCTTCCAAAATAACGAAAATAAAAGCAAAAACAAACGGGACCTACTTAAACTCAAAAGCTTTTGCACAGAATAGGAAATGATGAAAAAGGAAAAAAAAAAAAGACAATCACTGGGAGAAAATATTTGCAAATGATGTGACTGATAAGGGATTAGCCTCCAAAATTTAGAAACAGCCTATGACACTCAATAGCATTAAGACAAACAACCCACTCAAAATAGTGGGCAGAAGACCTGAATAGACATTTCTCTAAAGAGGACATACAGATGGCCAATAGGCACATGATAAGATGTTCAAATCACTAGTTATTAGAGAAATGCAAATTAAATTTACAATGAGACACCACCTCACAACAGTCAGAATGGTTATCATCAAAAATTCCACAAACAATAAATGCTGGAGAGGGTGTGGAGAAGAGAACACTCCTGCCCTGTTGATGTGAATGTATATTGGTGCAGACACAATGGAGAACTGTATGGAGGTTCCTTAAAAAACTAAATGTAGAGCTTCCATATGACCCTTCAATCCCACTGCTGGGCATATATCCAGAGAAAAACATGGCCCAAGAGATACATGCACCCCAATGTTCATTGCAGCACTGTTTACAATGGCCAAGATATGGAAACAACCTAAATGTCTATCGACAGAGGAATGGATAAAGAAGATGTGGTACATTCTATTTACCATTGTACCAAAAAGAATAAAATAGCTAGGAACAAATGTATCTAAGGAGTTAAAAGACCTGTACTCTGAAAACTCTAAGGTGCTGGTGAAAGAAATAGAAGAAAACATAAACAGATGTAAAGATTATACCACATTCACAGATTGAAAAACTCAATTTTGTCAAAATGAGTACATGACCCAGGACAATCTATAGATTCAATGCAATCTGTATCAAATTACCAGTGGCATTTTTTACAGTTCTAGAACAAAAAAATCTCAGAATTTATATGGAGACACAAAAGACCCCAAATAGCAAAAACAATCTTGAAAAAGAAAAACTGGTCTGGAGGAATCAAGCTCCCTTATAAACTCAAAATGGATTAGAGACCTAAATGTTATACTGGACATTATAAAACTCTTAGAAAAAAACATAGGCAGAACATTCTCTGACATAAATCACAGCAAAATCTTTTTAAATCCACCTTCCAAAATAACGAAAATAAAAGCAAAAACAAACGGGACCTACTTAAACTCAAAAGCTTTTGCACAGAATAGGAAATGATGAAAAAGGAAAAAAAAAAAAGACAATCACTGGGAGAAAATATTTGCAAATGATGTGACTGATAAGGGATTAGCCTCCAAAATTTAGAAACAGCCTATGACACTCAATAGCATTAAGACAAACAACCCACTCAAAATAGTGGGCAGAAGACCTGAATAGACATTTCTCTAAAGAGGACATACAGATGGCCAATAGGCACATGATAAGATGTTCAAATCACTAGTTATTAGAGAAATGCAAATTAAATTTACAATGAGACACCACCTCACAACAGTCAGAATGGTTATCATCAAAAATTCCACAAACAATAAATGCTGGAGAGGGTGTGGAGAGAAGAGAACACTCCTGCCCTGTTGATGTGAATGTATATTGGTGCAGACACAATGGAGAACTGTATGGAGGTTCCTTAAAAAACTAAATGTAGAGCTTCCATATGACCCTTCAATCCCACTGCTGGGCATATATCCAGAGAAAAACATGGCCCAAGAGATACATGCACCCCAATGTTCATTGCAGCACTGTTTACAATGGCCAAGATATGGAAACAACCTAAATGTCTATCGACAGAGGAATGGATAAAGAAGATGTGGTACATATATACACAGTGGAGTATTACTCAGCCATTGTAAAGAATGAAATAAGGCCATCTGTAGCAATATGGATGGACCTAGAGTGCCATATAGAGTTAAGTAAGTCAGACATAGGAGGAGAAACATCATATGACATCCATTTTATGTGGATTCTAAAAACAAATGATACAAATAAACTGATTTACAAAACACAAAGAGACTCACAGACTTAGAAAATGAACTCATGACTGCAGGAGGGTGAGTGTAGGTAAGGACTTTGGGAAAGTCATGTACAAATTGCTATATTTGAGATGGATAACCAACAGAAACTTATTGTATAGCACATGGGACTCTGCTCTATGTTATGTGCGAGCCTGTATGGGAGGAGGGTTTGGGGGAGAATGGATACATCTATATGTATGGCCGAGTCCCTTCACTATTCACCTGAAACTATCACAACATTATTAATTGGCTATACCCCAATACAAAATGCTTTTCTTGTGTCAAAAAATTTTTTAAAAAGCAAACTCAAGAATAGAAAATAAATAGATCAATGTGCAGAGAAGTGTTAACACAGCAGGCCTGAAACTGCTCTCTTCAGAAAGGCCTCCTCACAGGTTGGTTCTTGGCTGGCATCTGAGATCTTAACACTTGACCTGCTCTCCTTACTATTTTTTCTTTCTTGGATATTTTAAGTTGTATAATTTTAACATTTTTATTTATTTAATTGGAGGATAATTACAATATTGTAATTTTTTTTTTTTTTTGCTGTACATCAACATGAATCAGTCATAGGCATACATGTGTCCCTTTCTTCCTGGGCCCCCATTCAACTCCCCCACCCTCTGCTGTCATAGAGCACCAACTTTGAGTATGTCATACGTGAAACTCACACTGCCTATCTGTTTTACATAAGGCAATGTATATATTTCAATTCTAGTCTCTCAAATCATCCCACCCTCTCCTCCCATTGTGTCCAAGAGTCTGTTCTTAATGTCTGTGTTTCTTTTGCTGTCCTGCATGTAGGGTTGTAAATACTGTCTTTCTAGATTCCATATATACTCATTAATATTCAATATCATGTTTCTCTTTTTGACTCTGTATAATAGACTCTAGGTTCATCCACGTCACTAGAACCGACTCAAATGAGTTCCTTTTTATAGCTGAGTAATACTCCATTGTTAATATGTACCACAACTTCCTTATCCATTCATATGCCAATGGACATCTCTAGGTTGCTTCTATTACCTAGCTATTGTAAATAGTGCTGCAATGAATATTGAGGCTATATGTGTCTTTTGCAATTTTGGTTTCCTCAGGGAATATGCCAAGTAGTGGGATTGCTGGATCACATGGAAGCTTTATTCCTAGTTTTTAAAGCACTCTCCATACTATTCTCCATAGTGATTATATCAGTTTGTATTACCACCAACAGTGTATGGGGGGGGGGGTTCCCTTTTCTCCATACCTTCTCCAGCATTTATTGCTTGTGACTTTTTGATGATAGCCATTCTGACTAGTGTGAGATTATACCTCATTGTGGTTTTAATTTACATTTCTCCAACAATGAGTGATACTGAGCATTTTTTCATGTATGTATTAGTCAGCTGTATGT
Organism: Tragulus kanchil; assembly: GCA_022376925.1. Classification (NCBI taxonomy): domain Eukaryota; kingdom Metazoa; phylum Chordata; class Mammalia; order Artiodactyla; family Tragulidae; genus Tragulus; species Tragulus kanchil. The sequence goes on along the minus strand of JAIOJX010000029.1, from coordinate 72,173,129 downwards.
CTTTGGAGAAATGTGAGTTTAGGTCTTCTGCTCACTTTTTGATTGGGTTGTTTGTTATTCTGGTATTGAGCTGTATAAGCTGCTTATATATTTCAGAGATTAATTCTTTGCCAGTTGTTTCATTTGCTATTATATTCTCCCTTTATGAGGGTTGTCTTCTTATCTTATAGTTTCCATAGTTGTGCAAAGTTTAATTAGGTCCCATAAGTGGATTTTTTTTTTTTTAATTTCTAGTACTCTAGGAGATGGGTCACAGAGGATATTTCTGTGATTTATGTCAGAGAGAGTTCTGCCTATGTTTTCCTCTCAGAGTTTTATATTTTCTACTCTTACATTTAGGTTTTAATTCATTTTGAGTTTATCTCTGTGTATGATATTAGGAGGTATTCTAACTTCATTCTTTTCCACATAGCTGTACAGTTTTCCCAGAACCTCTTATTGAAGAGACTGTCAAAACAGTATGGTACTGGGATAAAAACAGAAATATCAATAAATGGAACAGTAATGAAAGCCCAGAAATAAGCCCATGCACTTATGGCCAACTAAATTATGACAAATGAAGCAAGATTACACAATACTGGAGATAGTCTCTTCAATCCCTAGTGAGGGAGCTAGATCCCATATGCTGTTCCAGGTTAATAAACATTTGGTACTGGGAAAACTTAACAGCATACACAAAAATAAGCTTAAAATGGATTAAGGGAGCGAGCGAGCGACCCATGCGATCTGGCAGGGTAAGGCAGAGCCAGTGAGTGAGTGACCCGGGTGGCCTGGCAGGGAAAGGCAGAGCAAGCGAGTGACCTGTGTGGCCTGGTGGCAAAAGTGAAGAGAACACCAGCAGTGATCCACACACAAAGAAGATAAGGCCACAACTGAGAACCTAGAACAGTTTTGTTTTTTTGTTTATTGTTTTGTTTTGTTTTTTTTGCTTCGCTTGATATGTTTATTTTTTGTTGCCTTTGCCCTGCTTTCTACTTTTTTTTTATTAACCACAATTCTCTCTCTCTTCACGTTAAACCTTATAAACTATAATATCTACTTCTAATCTCTTTATAACTATTCCTTTCCTTGATTTCTCTACTGCTTTTTCCCTGCTATGCTAAATCTTATTATATCCAAATCTTTGCTATCTTTCCCTGCTAAACCCTGCAACATGACCCCATTTCTCATTACCTATCCATTCTCATCCTTCCTTTCCCCACTATATTTGCTAGTGAATAGCTGCTTTAATTAACATTTCTCCAGTCAGAATATTGTTCTAGTTTTGTTAGCCAGGATGTATTTCAATTAGGTTATACCTTTTTTTCCCCCCAAAACAGAAAATTTTTAATATCATAATTTGGAGTGAAGGAAGTAAATTCCAAAAGATTTTCTGCACCTTATATAAAGTTATAAAATAAATAACATGGATACATTTTTATGAGTCCAAAGTGAGTAAAAAATGCATCCAGGAACAGGAAAAAAAAGACTGAATAAGGAAGAGTAGTTGATGTGAATTGTTGATTAAGTTCTAGTTTTGGCATGGGTGAGGGTTTTAATAAGAGCTCATGTTATCATAGGGACATTGTGGGGAAGAAGTAGGGAGGGGGAGCTATGGCGAGAGTAACATGGAAACCTATACTGTCATGTGTGGAAAAGATAGCTATTGTCATTGTGCTAAGGGAATAGGAATGCTTACAATGGCGTGGGGCGATGATCCGGAGGGGTGGGAAGGGGGGATGTGGGGGGGTAGGGACCAGGGATATGCATATGACTGATCTGGGAACATACATGTCTGTGAACAACAAAACTCTGTAAAACCTTTAAAATAAAGAATAAAAAAAAAAAAAAAAACCCACTTCAGATCTGAAGACACTTAAAGATTGAAAGTGAGAGAATGGAAAAATATATTCCATGCAAATGGAAATCAAAAGAAAGCCAAAGTAGCAATCCTCATATCAGACAAAGTAGTCCTAAAATAAGCATTTAAAAGACAGGGCAGGACATAATGATCAAGGTATTGATCCAAGAGGAAGACATAACAGTCATAAATATCTATGAACCCGAGGCTTCCCTAGTGGTCCAGTGGGTAAAGGGTCCACCTTGCAGTGCAAGGGGCACTGGTTCAATCCCTGGCCCAGGAAGATCCCACATGCCACAGAGCAGCTGGACCAGTGTGTCCAATTATGAGCCAGTGCTCTGGAGCACATGTGCCCAGAGCCAGTGCTCTGCAAGGAGAGAGGTCACTGCAATGGAAGGCCCATACAGGATGAAGTACAATGATGGATGAAAACAAATAAATGAAAAAATTAATAAAAAGGGGGCCAAATTTTTTTAAAAGTACATCTATGTACCCCAAACAGGAGCACCCCAATATATAAGGAAACACTTTCAGACATAGAAGATATTGACAGTAACACAGTAACAGTAGGAGACTTTAAGACCCCTCTTACACCAACGGACGGATCATCAAAACAGAAAATTAATAAGGAAACACAACCCTTAAATGGCACATTGGAAGAGATGGATCTCATTGAAATCTTTAGGACCTTCCACCCAAAAGCAGAAGAATGCACTTTCTTCTCACGTGCTCATGGAACATTCTTCGGGATAGACCACATCTTTGGCCACGAATGAAACCTCAATAAATTCAAGAAAATTAAAATTATATCAACCGTCTTTTCTGACCACAATGTAATGAGACTGGATATCACCTACAGAAAAAAACTGGAAAAAACACAAGCACATGCTGATTAAACAAGACATACCTAAAAAACAAAGTAATCACTGAAAAAAAATCAAAGAAAGGATAAAAAAATTCCTAGAAGAAAATGACAATTAACACATGACATCACAAAATCTATGGGATATGGCAAAAGCCGTTCTAAGAGGGAAGTTTCTAGCAATAAAAAAGGGGCCAAAATTTTTAAAAAGTACATCTATGTATCCCAAACAGGAGCACCCCAATATACAATCCTACCTCAAGAAACAAGAAAAACATCAAAAAGACAACCTAACTCTACACTTAAAACAACTGGAAAAAGAAGAACAAAGAAACCCTAAAGCTAGCAGGAGAAGAGAAATCATAAAGGTCAGAGTAGAGATAAATGGAAAGAACAATAGCAATGATAAGTAAAACAAAAAGCTGGTTCTTCGAAAAGACAAATGAAACTGACACACTGCTGGCCAGACTCATCAGGAAAAACGTGAGAGAAGAGCCAGATCAATAAAATAAAAAATCATAAGGAGAGCTTTCAACAGATAATGCAGAATAAAAAAATTATAAGTGACTATTATGAACAACTATATGACAACAAACTAGACAACCTGGAAGAAATGGACAGTTTCTTAGAGAAGATTAATCTCCCAGTTCTGGACCAGAAAGAAATATAAACTATGAACCACCCAATCGCAAGCTCAGAAATGGAATTCGTGATCAAAAATCTACCCCCAAATAAAAGCCCATGGCCACATGGTTTCACAGATGAATTTACCAAACATTTAAAGAAAAGCTAATGCCTATCCTTCTAAAACTTTTTCAAAAAATTATACAGGAAGGAAAATTCCCAAACACATTCTATGAGGATGCAGTCACCCTGATACGAAAACCAGGCAATGATAACACACAAAAAAATTATCAACCAATATCACTGACGAATTTAGATGCTAAAATCTTCCAAAAAAATCTAGCAAACAGAATTCAACAACACATCATAAAACTCATGCAGCATGACCAAGTTGGGTTTATCCCAGGCATGCAATGATTGGCCACGAATGAAACCTCAATAAATTCAAGAAAATTAAAATTATATCAACCGTCTTTTCTGACCACAATGTAATGAGACTGGATATCACCTACAGAAAAAAACTGGAAAAAACACAAGCACATGCTGATTAAACAAGACATACCTAAAAAACAAAGTAATCACTGAAAAAAAATCAAAGAAAGGATAAAAAAATTCCTAGAAGAAAATGACAATTAACACATGACATCACAAAATCTATGGGATATGGCAAAAGCCGTTCTAAGAGGGAAGTTTCTAGCAATAAAAAAGGGGCCAAAATTTTTAAAAGTACATCTATGTATCCCAAACAGGAGCACCCCAATATACAATCCTACCTCAAGAAACAAGAAAAACATCAAAAAGACAACCTAACTCTACACTTAAAACAACTGGAAAAAGAAGAACAAAGAAACCCTAAAGCTAGCAGGAGAAGAGAAATCATAAAGGTCAGAGTAGAGATAAATGGAAAGAACAATAGCAATGATAAGTAAAACAAAAAGCTGGTTCTTCGAAAAGACAAATGAAACTGACACACTGCTGGCCAGACTCATCAGGAAAAACGTGAGAGAAGAGCCAGATCAATAAAATAAAAAATCATAAGGAGAGCTTTCAACAGATAATGCAGAATAAAAAAATTATAAGTGACTATTATGAACAACTATATGACAACAAACTAGACAACCTGGAAGAAATGGACAGTTTCTTAGAGAAGATTAATCTCCCAGTTCTGGACCAGAAAGAAATATAAACTATGAACCACCCAATCGCAAGCTCAGAAATGGAATTCGTGATCAAAAATCTACCCCAAATAAAAGCCCATGGCCACATGGTTTCACAGATGAATTTACCAAACATATAAAGAAAAGATAATGCCTATACTTCTAAAATCATTTCAAAAAATTATACAGGAAGGAAAATTCCCAAACACATTCTATGAGGATGCAGTCACCCTGATACGAAAACCAGGCAATGATAACACACAAAAAAATTATCAACCAATATCACTGACGAATTTAGATGCTAAAATCTTCCAAAAAAATCTAGCAAACAGAATTCAACAACACATCATAAAACTCATGCAGCATGACCAAGTTGGGTTTATCCCAGGCATGCAATGATTCTTCAACATCTTCAAATCAGTCAATGTGATACAGCATACCAACAAATTGAAACACATAAATCACACGATAATATCAATAGATTGAGGAAAAGCCTTTGACAGAATCCAACACCCATTTGTGATAAGCACTCTTCAAAAAATGGGCATAGAGGGAACCTATCTCAACATAGTGAAAATCATATATGAGAAGCCCACAGGAAAGATTATTCTCAATGGAGAAGAACTGAAAATATTCCCTGTAAGATCAGGAACAAGACAGGGGTGTCCCCTTTAACTGCTATTGTTCAGCATAGTCCTGGAAGTTCTAGCTATAGCAGTAAGAGAAGAAAAAGAAATTAAAGGAAACCAGATGCGAAAATAAAAATAAATCTCTCTCTGCAGATGACATGACACTCTACATAGAAAACCCCGAAGACACTATTAGAAAACTACTAGAGCTAATCAACAAATTCAGTAGAGTTGCAGGATACAAAACCAATACAGAGAAATCACTTGCATTCCTATATATAAACAATGAAAAAACAGAAAACGAAATCAATGATACAATGCCATTCACCCTTGCAACCAAAAGAATAAAATATTTAGGGATAAATCTACCTAAAATAACAAAAAACTGTATGGAGAAAATTAGAAGGCCGTAATGAAAGAAATAAAAGATGACTTAAATAGATGTACAATGGAATACTACTCAGCTGTTAAAAGAAATGCAAAAAAGCCTTTTTGGGAACATAAGAATTCTCCCAGTTCTGGACCAGAAAGAAATATAAACTATGAACCACCCAATCGCAAGCTCAGAAATGGAATTCGTGATCAAAAATCTACCCCCAAATAAAAGCCCATGGCCACATGGTTTCACAGATGAATTTACCAAACATTTAAAGAAAAGCTAATGCCTATCCTTCTAAAACTTTTTCAAAAAATTATACAGGAAGGAAAATTCCCAAACACATTCTATGAGGATGCAGTCACCCTGATACGAAAACCAGGCAATGATAACACAAAAAAATTATCAACCAATATCACTGACGAATTTAGATGCTAAAATCTTCCAAAAAAATCTAGCAAACAGAATTCAACAACACATCATAAAACTCATGCAGCATGACCAAGTTGGGTTTATCCCAGGCATGCAATGATTCTTCAACATCTTCAAATCAGTCAATGTGATACAGCATACCAACAAATTGAAACACATAAATCACACGATAATATCAATAGATTGAGGAAAAGCCTTTGACAGAATCCAACACCCATTTGTGATAAGCACTCTTCAAAAAATGGGCATAGAGGGAACCTATCTCAACATAGTGAAAATCATATATGAGAAGCCCACAGGAAAGATTATTCTCAATGGAGAAGAACTGAAAATATTCCCTGTAAGATCAGGAACAAGACAGGGGTGTCCCCTTTAACTGCTATTGTTCAGCATAGTCCTGGAAGTTCTAGCTATAGCAGTAAGAGAAGAAAAAGAAATTAAAGGAAACCAGATGCGAAAATAAAAATAAATCTCTCTCTGCAGATGACATGACACTCTACATAGAAAACCCCGAAGACACTATTAGAAAACTACTAGAGCTAATCAACAAATTCAGTAGAGTTGCAGGATACAAAACCAATACAGAGAAATCACTTGCATTCCTATATATAAACAATGAAAAAACAGAAAACGAAATCAATGATACAATGCCATTCACCCTTGCAACCAAAAGAATAAAATATTTAGGGATAAATCTACCTAAAATAACAAAAAACTGTATGGAGAAAATTAGAAGGCCGTAATGAAAGAAATAAAAGATGACTTAAATAGATGTACAATGGAATACTACTCAGCTGTTAAAAGAAATGCAGAAGAAACAGTCCTATTGAGGTGGCTGGAGCTAGAACCTATCATAAAAAGTGAAGTAAGTCAAAAAGAGAAAGACATGTACAGTATACTAACACATATGTATGGAATCTACTAAAAGGGTAATGATAACAGACACAATGAACCCATAGAAAAACAGACATGTGGACATTGTGGGGAATGAACAGTGGGTGGGAGGCATAGAGGGAGTATCATGGAACCCTTTCCTGTCATGTGTGGAAAAGATGGCTATTGTCGTCGTGCAAAGGGAATAGGAGTACTTAACAATGGCTTGGTGCGATGGCCTGGAGGGGTGGTATGGGGGAACTGGGAGAGGGGAGGGGACCAGGGATGTGCATATGACTGATCTGGGAACATGCATGTCTGTGAACAACAAAACTCTGTAAAACCTTTAAAATAAGGAAATAAATTTAATTTAAAAAACACAATACTTTACAATAACAAGAAAAAATCAACCAAGAGAAGCATATCCAGGGAAAACATTGATGATCAATTTAGACAAGGGCCTTATAAATCAGTTGTAAATATACTATTTCCTTTGTACAGATAGAGGGAATTATGAGCATAAGTCAGGTGCTGCTAAGCACATTCTAAAAGTTAGGACACATTGACTCTCCTGACTGGTTTCTGAGGGAAAGATAGGATAAGTGGTGCCCTTTATTTCTGAGTCATCATGCAAACAGACCATCATGATATTCTACTGAGATTCCTGGCTACTTCTATGCCCTCACACAGTATGAAGTTGCCACTAGCATCTTGTGCCAGATAGGGATAGGGAGAGGATGGATGAGGATTAGGGTCACTTCATCCCAGCAAGCCCCCTACCCATAGATGAAAGTCCCAGTGGCAGCCCATAGAGCCCTTGGAGAGCTTGGGTCTACTACTTCTGTTTGATTACTGGAGGAGAGCATTGAAGGGATTGGCATCCTTCAGAGATCTGAAGCCCTCGGACACTTTCATCAGGACACAATGAAATAGTCCCAGGGAAAGGCCACTGAGTCCAGGTTGGAGTGCTACAATCACATCTTGATGTGATGCCAGCGATTACCTGCCTCAGTGGTCTGCAACATGTCCTTAGCATGCATCCAAGGGACCTAGAAGAGTTTTCTGGGGTTTCCCAAAGAAACCCAAATTTATCCTTGAGTTTCATGTAAGTCAAAAAGAGAAAGACATGTACAGTATACTAACACATATGTATGGAATCTACTAAAAGGGTAATGATAACAGACACAATGAACCCATAGAAAAACAGACATGTGGACATTGTGGGGAATGAACAGTGGGTGGGAGGCATAGAGGGAGTATCATGGAACCCTTTCCTGTCATGTGTGGAAAAGATGGCTATTGTCGTCGTGCAAAGGGAATAGGAGTACTTAACAATGGCTTGGTGCGATGGCCTGGAGGGGTGGTATGGGGGAACTGGGAGAGGGGAGGGGACCAGGGATGTGCATATGACTGATCTGGGAACATGCATGTCTGTGAACAACAAAACTCTGTAAAACCTTTAAAATAAGGAAATAAATTTAATTAAAAAAAGCAAAATACTTTACAATAACAAGAAAAAATCAACCAAGAGAAGCATATCCAGGGAAAACATTGATGATCAATTTAGACAAGGGCCTTATAAATCAGTTGTAAATATACTATTTCCTTTGTACAGATAGAGGGAATTATGAGCATAAGTCAGGTGCTGCTAAGCACATTCTAAAAGTTAGGACACATTGACTCTCCTGACTGGTTTCTGAGGGAAAGATAGGATAAGTGGTGCCCTTTATTTCTGAGTCATCATGCAAACAGACCATCATGATATTCTACTGAGATTCCTGGCTACTTCTATGCCCTCACACAGTATGAAGTTGCCACTAGCATCTTGTGGCAGATAGGGGATAGGGAGAGGATGGATGAGGATTAGGGTCACTTCATCCCAGCAAGCCCCCTACCCATAGATGAAAGTCCCAGTGGCAGCCCATAGAGCCCTTGGAGAGCTTGGGTCTACTACTTCTGTTTGATTACTGGAGGAGAGCATTGAAGGGATTGGCATCCTTCAGAGATCTGAAGCCCTCGGACACTTTCATCAGGACACAATGAAATAGTCCCAGGGGAAAGGCCACTGAGTCCAGGTTGGAGTGCTACAATCACATCTTGATGTGATGCCAGCGATTACCCCTGCCTCAGTGGTCTGCAACATGTCCTTAGCATGCATCCAAGGGACCTAGAAGAGTTTTCTGGGGTTTCCCAAAGAAACCCAAAGATCTTGATCTCCTTGAAGGATATTTCTCTTAAGGACTAGAGTCCTAAGTTGGCCACACAGTCAAGTGAATTCTCACAAAACACATAATCTCCTTCTGGAAAGCAATATTGGACAAAACGTAATTCTCATATTTGTTTGTCTTATATATTTTATTATTAGAGAAGTGAAAATAAAGTGAAGTGTGTCTGAATGATAGCAAAAGTTGCTTAAGATGAAGACTTGTCAAAATAGGGTCTGCACAGAGAAGTGCTTTCTTTTTTGACAAATATCTCCTGGGACCTGTTAGGAACTGATGAGAGACACAGAAATAATAGAATGTATCTATGTTATATAGCAAACACCTTCTTCTAATAACACAAGAGACATCACCAGATGATCAATACAGAAATCAGATTGATTATATTCTTTGCAACCAAAGATGAAGAAGCTCTATGCAGTCAGCAAAATCAAGACCTGGAGCTGATTGTGGTCCAGATAATGAACTCCTTGTTGCAAATTTGGGATTTAAATAGAAGAAAGTAGGGAAAACCACTGGGCTTTCCATGTGGCACTAGTGGTAAAGAACCTGCCTGTCAATGCAGGAGACATAAGAGATGAGGGTTCAGTCCCTTGGTCAGGAATATCCCCTGGAAGAGGGCATAGCAACCCACTCTAGTATTCTTGCTTTGAGAACTCCATGGAAAGAGGAGTCTGGAGGGCTACAGTTCATGGGGTCTCAAATAGTTGGATATAACTGAAGTGACTTAACACACACACAGGGAAAACCACTAGACCATTCAAGTATGACCTAAATCAAATTCCTTACAATTATACAGTGCAAATATACAGTGGGATAGAAAAATAGTTTAAAACGATTAGATCTGATAGAGTGCCTGAAGAACTATGGACAGAGAATCTTAACATTGTACAGGAGACAGAGATCAAAACCATCCCCAAGAAAAAGAAATTCAAAAAAGCAAAATGTCTGAGAAAGACTTACAAGTAGCTGGTGAAAGAAGAGAAGTGAAAGGCAAAGGAAAGATATACCCATCTGAATGCAGAATTCCAAAGAAGAGCAAGGAGAGAAAAGAAAGACTTCCTAAGTGACAGTGCAAAGAAATAGAGGAAAAGACTAGAGATCTCTTTAAGAAAGACTAGAGATCTCTTCAAGAAAATTAGAGATGCCAGGGGAATATTTCATGCAATGATGTGCACAATAAAGGACAGAAATGGTATGGACATAACAGAAGTAGAAGATATTAAGAAGAGGTGGCAAGAAAACACAGAAGAACTATACAAAAAAACATATTAGTGACCTGGATAACCATGATGGTGTGACCACTCGCCTAGAGCTAGATATCCCAGGAGTATGAAGTCAATTGGGCCTTAGGAAGCATCACTATCAACAAAGCTAGTGGATGTGATGAAATTTCAGCTGAGCTATTTCAAATTCTAAACGATGATGTTGTTGACGTACTGCACTCAAAATGTTAGAAAATTTGGAAAACTCAGCAGTGGCTATAGGACTGAAAGTGATCAGTTTTTATTCCGGTCTCAAAGAAGGGCAATACCAAAGAATGCTCAAACTACCTCACAATTGCACTCATTTCACATGCTATCCAGGTAATGTTTAAAATCCTCCAAGCTAGGCTTCAACAATATGTGAACTGAGAACTTCCAGATTTACAAGGTGGATTAGAAAAGGCAGAGGAACCAAAGATCAAATTGCTGACATCCCTTGGCTCATAGAAAAAGCAAGAGAATTCTGGAAAAACATCTACTTCTGCTTCATTGACTATGCTAAAGCCTTTGACTGTGTGGATCACAACAAATTGTGGAAAATTTTGAAAGAGATAGAAATACCATACCACCTTACCTGCCTCTTGAGAAACCTGTATGCAGGTCAAGAAGTAACACTTAGAACTGGACATGGAACATTGGACTGGTTCCAAATTGGGAAAGGTGTATATCAAGGCTGTATATTGTCACCCTACTTATTTAACTTATATTCAGAGTACGTCATGTGAAACACCACACTGGATGAAGCACAAGCTGGAATCAAGATTGCCAGGAGAAATATGAATAACCTCACATATGTAGATGACACCACCCTAATGGCAGAAAGTGAAAAGGAACTAAAGAGCTTCTTGATGTAGGTGAAAGAAGAGAGTGAAAAACTGTCTTAAAATTCCACATTCAAATTCCACATTCAAAAATGACAGAGATCATAGCATCAAGCCCCATCACTTCATGTGGCGAATAGATGGGCAAACAGTGGAAACAGTGACAGACTATTTTCTTGGGCTCCAAAATCACTGTGGATGGTTACTGCAACCATGGAATTAAAAGACACCTGCTCCTTAGGAGAAAAGCTATGACAAACCTAGACAGCATATTAAAAAGCAGAGATATCGCTTTGCTGACAAAAGTCTGTATAGTCAAAGCTATGGTTTTTCCAGTAGTCGTGTGTGTAGAGTAGGACCACAAAGAAGGCTGAGCATCGAAAAATTGATGCCTTTGAACTGTGGTGTTGGCGAAGACCCTTGAGAGTCCATTGGACTGCAAGGAGATCAAACCAGTAAGTCCTAAAGGAAATAACCCTGAATATTCATTGGAAGGACTGATGTTGAAGCTAAGCTTCACTACTTTGGCCTCCTGATGCAAACAGCTGACTTATTGGAAAAGACACTGATGCTGGGAAAAACAGAAGGCAGAAGGACAACACAGGATGAGGTGATTGGATGGCATCACTGACTCAGTGGACATGGTCTGAGCAAGCTCCGGGAGATGGTGAAAAACAGGGAAGCCTGGCATGCTGCAGTCCATAGGGTTGCAATGAAATGGACATGACTGAGCGACAGAACAGAACTGAGGCAGGAGATAGATGGCCTTTACAACTAGCCTCCTGTTCATAGTTCTTGAGGCAGGAGGGTATAGATAGGCTCTAGAATAGAAAATTTAGAATCAGTCTTCTGTTTAAACTTCAAGACAGAAATAACAAGAACAGGGTTAATAGCTGGGTTTTGCCTCCTGTGGACACTTTAAGATAACAGTAATGGCAGGGACAGAGAGGGAGTAAACACTGCCTGGTTAAAAGATGAAGGGGTCACATATTTTTCATCCTTGGAGTCAGGGAGACCTTTGGCTGCACATGTGCAGAAGGGTTCTATAGGGGTCAGAAAGAGGGAACAGACCAAAATAAGTTTTGCTAACTCCCCAAAGTGAAAAGGAACTAAAGAGCTTCTTGATGTAGGTGAAAGAAGAGAGTGAAAAACTGTCTTAAAATTCCACATTCAAATTCCACATTCAAAAATGACAGAGATCATAGCATCAAGCCCCATCACTTCATGTGGCGAATAGATGGGCAAACAGTGGAAACAGTGACAGACTATTTTCTTGGGCTCCAAAATCACTGTGGATGGTTACTGCAACCATGGAATTAAAAGACACCTGCTCCTTAGGAGAAAAGCTATGACAAACCTAGACAGCATATTAAAAAGCAGAGATATCGCTTTGCTGACAAAAGTCTGTATAGTCAAAGCTATGGTTTTTCCAGTAGTCGTGTGTGGAGAGTAGGACCACAAAGAAGGCTGAGCATCGAAAAATTGATGCCTTTGAACTGTGGTGTTGGCGAAGACCCTTGAGAGTCCATTGGACTGCAAGGAGATCAAACCAGTAAGTCCTAAAGGAAATAACCCTGAATATTCATTGGAAGGACTGATGTTGAAGCTAAGCTTCACTACTTTGGCCTCCTGATGCAAACAGCTGACTTATTGGAAAAGACACTGATGCTGGGAAAAACAGAAGGCAGAAGGACAACACAGGATGAGGTGATTGGATGGCATCACTGACTCAGTGGACATGGTCTGAGCAAGCTCCGGGAGATGGTGAAAAACAGGGAAGCCTGGCATGCTGCAGTCCATAGGGTTGCAATGAAATGGACATGACTGAGCGACAGAACAGAACTGAGGCAGGAGATAGATGGCCTTTACAACTAGCCTCCTGTTCATAGTTCTTGAGGCAGGAGGGTATAGATAGGCTCTAGAATAGAAAATTTAGAATCAGTCTTCTGTTTAAACTTCAAGACAGAAATAACAAGAACAGGGTTAATAGCTGGGTTTTGCCTCCTGTGGACACTTTAAGATAACAGTAATGGCAGGGACAGAGAGGGAGTAAACACTGCCTGGTTAAAAGATGAAGGGGTCACATATTTTTCATCCTTGGAGTCAGGGAGACCTTTGGCTGCACATGTGCAGAAGGGTTCTATAGGGGTCAGAAAGGGAGGGAATATCAGACCAAAATAAGTTTTGCTAACTCCCCAAAGGCCCTTGTATGAAAATCCATGTAGGTTAAAGGATGTGCATGCATATAGGGAAGGGCATTGAATCAACTAAACAGGGTGATTGGGCAGAGAAAAACAAAGACGAGGAGGACTTCTCCCTTACAAATGACTTAAACTTCCCAAAGGTATAACTTTTCACTCTTCTCACCTGTGCCTCTGTTGGCCTGTACTTCACTTTTCCAATATACGACTGCTTTCCTCTCTACTTTCTGTCAATTTTTTTTCAAGGCAGAAGAGAGCCAGGACCCAGAATTTATTCACTGATGATCTAGTGGTTAAGATTTGACACTCTCACCACCACAACCAGGATTCAGTCCTGGTCTTGCTCCCAGCTTCTGCTCACTGCTGTCTTTCCAAAATGAGACCAACCCAACCAAAGACAATTTAGAACATCAATGGCCATTATGAGAAACTTGAAAATCCCCAAACTTACCTTTCTTAAAACCCAATGGAAAACCTTAGCTGTAAAATTTCTAAAACTGAACATGAGTTATTTTTATTGGTATTTTAAGGTTTCCAAAACTCTGTTAGCCCTTGTCCTGCTTAATTTTGTACTCCAAGGCAAAACTTTCCTGTTACTCCAGGTATCTCTTGACTTTCGCATTCCAGTTCCCTATGATGAAAAGGATCTCTCTCTCTCTCTTTTTGGTGTTAGTTCTAGAAGGTCTTGTAGGTCTTCATAAAGCTCTTTAACTTACATATCTTTGGCATTAGTGTTTGGGGCACAGACTTGGATTACTGTGATGTTGAATGGTTTGCCTTGGAAACAAACAGATCATTCTGTCGTTTTTGAGGTTGCTCTCAAGTACTGCATTTCTGACACTTTTGTTAACTGTAAGGGCTACTCCATTTCTAAGGGGTAAATTCACCCATTTCCATCTATTTCAGTACACTGATTTCTAAAATGTCAATGTTCACTCTTGCCATCCCCTGCCTGACCACATCCAATTTACCTTGACTCATGGACCCCTGCAATATTGTTCTTTACAGTATCAGACTTTAAAAGATGAAGGGGTCACATATTTTTCATCCTTGGAGTCAGGGAGACCTTTGGCTGCACATGTGCAGAAGGGTTCTATAGGGGTCAGAAAGGGAGGGAATATCAGACCAAAATAAGTTTTGCTAACTCCCCAAAGGCCCTTGTATGAAAATCCATGTAGGTTAAAGGATGTGCATGCATATAGGGAAGGGCATTGAATCAACTAAACAGGGTGATTGGGCAGAGAAAAACAAAGACGAGGAGGACTTCTCCCTTACAAATGACTTAAACTTCCCAAAGGTATAACTTTTCACTCTTCTCACCTGTGCCTCTGTTGGCCTGTACTTCACTTTTCCAATATACGACTGCTTTCCTCTCTACTTTCTGTCAATTTTTTTTCAAGGCATAAGAGAGCCAGGACCCAGAATTTATTCACTGATGATCTAGTGGTTAAGATTTGACACTCTCACCACCACAACCAGGATTCAGTCCTGGTCTTGCCCCCAAAGCTTCTGCTCACTGCTGTCTTTCCAAAATGAGACCAACCCAACCAAAGACAATTTAGAACATCAATGGCCATTATGAGAAACTTGAAAATCCCCAAACTTACCTTTCTTAAAACCCAATGGAAAACCTTAGCTGTAAAATTTCTAAAACTGAACATGAGTTATTTTTATTGGTATTTTAAGGTTTCCAAAACTCTGTTAGCCCTTGTCCTGCTTAATTTTGTACTCCAAGGCAAAACTTTCCTGTTACTCCAGGTATCTCTTGACTTTCGCATTCCAGTTCCCTATGATGAAAAGGATCTCTCTCTCTCTCTTTTTGGTGTTAGTTCTAGAAGGTCTTGTAGGTCTTCATAAAGCTCTTTAACTTACATATCTTTGGCATTAGTGTTTGGGGCACAGACTTGGATTACTGTGATGTTGAATGGTTTGCCTTGGAAACAAACAGATCATTCTGTCGTTTTTGAGGTTGCTCTCAAGTACTGCATTTCTGACACTTTTGTTAACTGTAAGGGCTACTCCATTTCTAAGGGGTAAATTCACCCATTTCCATCTATTTCAGTACACTGATTTCTAAAATGTCAATGTTCACTCTTGCCATCCCCTGCCTGACCACATCCAATTTACCTTGACTCATGGACCTAACATTCCAGGTTCTCAAGCAATATTGTTCTTTACAGTATCAGACTTTACTTTCACCACCAGAAACATACACAACTGAGTGTCGTTTCTGCTTTGGCCCAGCCTCCTTATTCCTTCTGCAGCTATTTCTCTGCTCTTTCCGTGCAACATAATGGATACCTACCAACCTGAGGGTAATCAAGTGCCTAAAATTGCCTCTCTGCAAAAAAGATTCTAAGATTAACTGAAGTGAAAAAATGATTTAAAAAAGATAAAAAAGCTCCTGAAGTGTCACATTCTTCTTCCTCAGCCTCTTTGTCTCAGGCTCTATCTCTAGCACTGTCTGGCTCCCCTCTTCTGGGGACTTGTCTTCAAGCCCTGCTTCCAGTGCCTCTTTTTTCCTTCCCCTTTATATTGCCTATTTCTCCTCTGTCCCTTCAGTTTCCCCACACTGATTCTCTCACTAAACTTCCCTTTCCTCCTGAAGCTCTCCTTATCCCATTTCCCTTAGGACCCCTCAAAACGTGTCCCTTTGAATTAAGCCTTCTGAGAATCCAGAGGTTAAACTCTTGACTTTTTATATTTTTTGGACTGAACTGCAAGCATTACCCAAGGAGTTTCCCAAAGTAATCAAAGATTCTCATAGATTTGCTGAGGAATTTAATATGCCAGTCTTACGAATATTGTTTCTCTGATCTCTATCGACCGTATCATAAGCTTGTTGGCAAAGGTCATTCCCAGAACTGGATGAAAACTTCTGACTGGGAAAGTCCTGAAAGGTCTCTAGAATTAGAACCAGGAGAGCAACCTGCTCACTTATATCATCAGGTCCAGGCAGTCACTGGTAACTTCATCGGGCAATTCTTAGGGCTTTTCCAAAGCCCAGTGATTGGAATAAAGGAATAAAACTCAGGCTTACACAGAAAAATCTGACAAATCTGTTCATGGTTATTACAATCAACGTCAGATTATTTTTTAAAGAAAGTTAGGGTCTTCTTTCACATGTTGATCCCACTCAGGTGGATTTAACTCTGATTATTAATGGTGTGAACAAGGATCTAGTAAAAAGGAAAAAGATGGAATGGGAAACTGTCCACTGCAGATTTAGTTAATATGGCAAACCAACTCTCTCACACTCTGGATGAGTCACCTAAAAAGAAAACTGCCAAAAATTCTTTTTTATTTTTAATTTTGACCTCTTTTATTGATTTTTTATTTGTTTGTTTTCACCCATCTTAATTATTTGGCTTGTGTGAGCCTCCCATTGCAGTGGCCTCTCTCCTTGCAGAGCACTGGTTCTGGGTACATGTGCTCCAGAGTGCTGGCTCATAATTGGACACACCAGTCCAGCCACTCCATGGCATTGTGGGATCTTCCTGGGCCAGGGATTGAACTGGTGCCCCTTGCACTGCAAGGTAGACTCTTTACCCACTGGATCACCAGGGAATCCTGAAAACTGCCCCAAATTCTTAAACTTCAGCAAATGAAGTTTCCTAAAAGAAACAAAAGCTTCCTCTTTTTGCTATTGGTGCAAAGAGACTGGGAAAGAGATTGCTATAGACTCAAGTACTTCAGTTATCATCAGCCCTCTAACCAGGCTTTCCAACTTCCTCCAAGTTCTCAGTGGTGGGGATCCAAGGAACTACAGGGGCTTTTCCCACTGTCCCTCTTAATCACCTTGGAGAAACATTCCTTCAGATTTGTGATGGATCTCTTCAGGTCCAACTAATCCACTCTTGGTGCTCATCCCCAAAATCAGTCCCTGCCTTGAGTTGAAATAGTGGAGACCTCTAATGAAGCATAAGAGACTCCTGTCTGTGAACCAATTCCCTTTAATTTGGCCCCTTTAAGAGACACACTCTTTTCTCCTTAGTTCCTCTGCCTGTATTCGTATATTATGCTGAGAATTCTTCTTAAAGAAGTATCTTGCTGAAATTTTTTCTGTTCTGAAAAGGGAAAATAATTCTGGATTTGACAATAGTCATCAAAAAAGCCAACCAGATGAATTAAATTACTCTTCAACATCTTTTTTTTTTTTTTAAGTTTGCAAATTATTTCTATTTCCAACTATTGAGACAATATTTCTGAGATGAGGTTACCTCTAACAGTAAGACCAGAGGCAGCTATTAAGCAGCAAGAATGCTACAGTAATTGAATACATGACCATTTCTCTTTTAGCACGTTCTTTGTTCTCCCCTTCCCGAAGTTGTAGGTGTCTCGTTTGATTACCTGTCATCTTAATGAAGGTTCATCTACAACTGTCATGTCTTCTGAAATTCCTTCAACCATTGCAACAATATTTAAGATGTCATACTGGAGCCAGTTCTGATCAGCTGTCCATTTTGGTGAATAGTATTTTAAGTCATAGAGCGATCTCTTTTTAGTCTACCAACTGCACAGATTCCTTTATTTTGAGGAGTTGGAGGAGGTCTTTCTAAATCCAGAAAATCTAGTGGTCTTTCACTTAATGTAAGCACACATGGTGGTGTTTTTTTAGTGTCATATGCTTAAAGGAGTTGACTGTGTAAGGACTAAAACTCTTTACCCACTGGATCACCAGGGAATCCTGAAAACTGCCCCAAATTCTTAAACTTCAGCAAATGAAGTTTCCTAAAAGAAACAAAAGCTTCCTCTTTTTGCTATTGGTGCAAAGAGACTGGGAAAGAGATTGCTATAGACTCAAGTACTTCAGTTATCATCAGCCCTCTAACCAGGCTTTCCAACTTCCTCCAAGTTCTCAGTGGTGGGGATCCAAGGAACTACAGGGGCTTTTCCCACTGTCCCTCTTAATCACCTTGGAGAAACATTCCTTCAGATTTGTGATGGATCTCTTCAGGTCCAACTAATCCACTCTTGGTGCTCATCCCCAAAATCAGTCCCTGCCTTGAGTTGAAATAGTGGAGACCTCTAATGAAGCATAAGAGACTCCTGTCTGTGAACCAATTCCCTTTAATTTGGCCCCTTTAAGAGACACACTCTTTTCTCCTTAGTTCCTCTGCCTGTATTCGTATATTATGCTGAGAATTCTTCTTAAAGAAGTATCTTGCTGAAATTTTTTCTGTTCTGAAAAGGGAAAATAATTCTGGATTTGACAATAGTCATCAAAAAAGCCAACCAGATGAATTAAATTACTCTTCAACATCTTTTTTTTTTTTTTAAGTTTGCAAATTATTTCTATTTCCAACTATTGAGACAATATTTCTGAGATGAGGTTACCTCTAACAGTAAGACCAGAGGCAGCTATTAAGCAGCAAGAATGCTACAGTAATTGAATACATGACCATTTCTCTTTTAGCACGTTCTTTGTTCTCCCCTTCCAGAAGTTGTAGGTGTCTCGTTTGATTACCTGTCATCTTAATGAAGGTTCATCTACAACTGTCATGTCTTCTGAAATTCCTTCAACCATTGCAACAATATTTAAGATGTCATACTGGAGCCAGTTCTGATCAGCTGTCCATTTTGGTGAATAGTATTTTAAGTCATAGAGCGATCTCTTTTTAGTCTACCAACTGCACAGATTCCTTTATTTTGAGGAGTTGGAGGAGGTCTTTCTAAATCCAGAAAATCTAGTGGTCTTTCACTTAATGTAAGCACACATGGTGGTGTTTTTTTAGTGTCATATGCTTAAAGGGAGTTGACTGTGTAAGGTCAAGATCTGCTGGTCTTGAAAATAGAATGTCTTCATTATTTCCTGATATTTACTTCATTATTTTCTCTGGAAACTGCATAATCACATTAACATTTGAAACTCTTTCTTGGAATCCTTGTTCTAGGTCAGCATTTGGTGGTGCTACTTTTAATTTTTCCAGGACCCTCATTCATTGACTAATACCATTGGTGTATTTCATTTCATACTGAATTTGACTAATTTCTGCCATCTCAGCAACAGTGGGAAGGAAATGCTATCCCACTCAGTAAATGTGTACCAACTACTACTTGCTTTTTGGCATTATTTGCTTCTGTGCTTCATATTAAATCCTTCAGCTTGCTTTATATGCATGTGCTCAATTTAGAGTCACTTTTGTCCCCTTAGGCCCACTGGAGGGTCCCCAGCAAGGGCTGGCTCCCCTCTTTGACTTCTTTTTATCAACCTGTCTCTGAGTTGATTCTGGAAACACTGATCATTTATCATTATTGAATCAACTACTACTCTACTTATAGACAAAATCTCCAACTGGTATTGGCAAAATTCACAGTGTACTATCCATGGATTCAAATAGATCCCTCAAAACCTCTCTCCTGAATTAATCAATATCCTATAAATAAAGAATACTTTCAAAGCATAAACCCCATAATAGGACATTATAAATCTCAAAGACTCATTTCTTGCAGTAGTTCTGTAATACCCCTATTTTACTAGAGAAAACATGAGGGCTGAGGATGGAAGTTTGTTCAGAATTTCAGAACAATAAACAATATTGTTATCCCTCTACATTGTGTTGTTCCTAACTCTCATACTTAACACCCATTCCCACTAGATGTAAATATCTTATTGTAATTTGATTTATGCAGTGCATTCTTTAATATTTGAGTTGATGGACTGTTATTTATCTTTTTTTTTTTTTTGTCTTCACTTTGGAAGAAAAACAATTCACCTGAGAAAGAATGCCTCAGAGTTTTACTGAGAGTTCTTGTTTCTTACAAATCCTCAAGGCTGATCTAGATAATGTAAAATTCCCAGAAGTTCTACCTTGTTGTAATAATGAATGATTTGCTTCTTTGCTGTCCTCAAGCCTCTTCACAGGAAGACAGCATCCACTCTCTAAAGCTTTTAGCCTTAAAGAGACACAAGGTTGTCAAGGAAAAATGGCATTTTGCCCAAACTTAGGCTGATATTTAAGGTGACTGATATCAGAACAAGAACTATACCTTGTTCCAGATAGGCTTCATGGTGTCCTAAGTATCCCCAAACCCCAAACTAAGCATTAATTGTAAGGTTTTCCCAGATTAATAAGCTTTTACTGAAAATGTATTTCAAATTTCTCTCTTATGGCAAAACATCTGTATGTTTTTCTCAACAACAAGAATAACTCTTACCCAGTTTTATGGGAATTGCCAAACAGCATAACCTTTCAGGTCTTAAATGAGAGTTAGATAAACCCTTTTTCTATATGAAAAGGTTTATATGTATATATGAAAATGTTTTCTTTTTGTATATGATAGGTTGGGAATGTCTTTGGGATACACACCTCAAAACACAGTGCCATTGACTCATAGGGTATTAGAGTCAGCAACTAGACACTTTGGTACAGGGATAATCTCTTTGCCTTAGAACCACTACAGCCACTGCCTTTTTCGTTGAGACCACTGAGAAAATCACTGTGGGATTCTTTGTACCTCATATCGTAGAAGGCCTCCTGAATTCTCATCAAGCTCCCCCATTTACTCAAGTTCTGTAATACCCCTATTTTACTAGAGAAAACATGAGGGCTGAGGATGGAAGTTTGTTCAGAATTTCAGAACAATAAACAATATTGTTATCCCTCTACATTGTGTTGTTCCTAACTCTCATACTTAACACCCATTCCCACTAGATGTAAATATCTTATTGTAATTTGATTTATGCAGTGCATTCTTTAATATTTGAGTTGATGGACTGTTATTTATCTTTTTTTTTTTTTTGTCTTCACTTTGGAAGAAAAACAATTCACCTGAGAAAGAATGCCTCAGAGTTTTACTGAGAGTTCTTGTTTCTTACAAATCCTCAAGGCTGATCTAGATAATGTAAAATTCCCAGAAGTTCTACCTTGTTGTAATAATGAATGATTTGCTTCTTTGCTGTCCTCAAGCCTCTTCACAGGAAGACAGCATCCACTCTCTAAAGCTTTTAGCCTTAAAGAGACACAAGGTTGTCAAGGAAAAATGGCATTTTGCCCAAACTTAGGCTGATATTTAAGGTGACTGATATCAGAACAAGAACTATACCTTGTTCCAGATAGGCTTCATGGTGTCCTAAGTATCCCCAAACCCCAAACTAAGCATTAATTGTAAGGTTTTCCCAGATTAATAAGCTTTTACTGTAAATGTATTTCAAATTTCTCTTTATGGCAAAACATCTGTATGTTTTTCTCAACAACAAGAATAACTCTTACCCAGTTTTATGGGAATTGCCAAACAGCATAACCTTTCAGGTCTTAAATGAGAGTTAGATAAACCCTTTTTCTATATGAAAAGGTTTATATGTATATATGAAAATGTTTTCTTTTTGTATATGATAGGTTGGGAATGTCTTTGGGATACACACCTCAAAACACAGTGCCATTGACTCATAGGGTATTAGAGTCAGCAACTAGACACTTTGGTACAGGGATAATCTCTTTGCCTTAGAACCACTACAGCCACTGCCTTTTTCGTTGAGACCACTGAGAAAATCACTGTGGGATTCTTTGTACCTCATATCGTAGAAGGCCTCCTGAATTCTCATCAAGCTCACCATTTCTCAGTCACCTGCCTCACCTCCTATGAAGTCCTTTTGTTTACCCCTCCTTGTGTAACTCTTTCATGTTGTAATAGCCTTAGCACTACTACTCTTTCCCCCTCCATCACTGATAAAGTCTCTCATAACTACTTAATGCTGAAGGATCACCTCTTGACTCTGCTTGATGATCTGTAGGGAATTTCTCTGGGTAAGACCCATAGTTTTCTGATGATTCTTTAAAAAAAATTTTTTATTGGTGTATATTTGTTTAGCAATGTTGCATTAGCTTCAGGTGTACAGCGAAGTTATTGTTATACATTTTTACAGAGTTTTCTTGTTTGCAGGTATACATAATGCCCGAACAGTCATAGGTATATCCCTAACCTCTCTCCCCTGAGCTCTCTCTCCCTTTTCCCTCTTCTCACCCCCACCTCCCAGGTTGATGCTTAGTCCCCATGCAGGTTCCCTTAGTCTTACAGCTTAATCACCATGGTAATCTCTATTACATAATAGTGTAGGTTTCCTTGTTGCTCTTTCCACACCGCTTGGCCTATCTTCTTTCCTCCCAATGACCATAGGTGTGTTTACTAGGTCAGTTTCTCCATTGCCATTCTACATGTGCATTTATTGGTGCCATCTTACTAGATTCCATATATATGAGTTAGTATACTGTATTTGTCCTTTTCTTTTTGACTTACTTCACTTTGTATAATAGGTTCTAGATTCATCCACTTCATTAGGACTGATTCTTTTTCATTTCTTTTTATGGCTGAGAAGTATTCCATTGTATATATGTATCATAGTTTCTTTATCCATTCACTTGTTGATGGACATCTAGGTTGTTTCCATATTCTAGTTATTGTATAGAGTGCTGCAATGAACATTGGGATACAGGTGTCTCTTTCAATTTGATTTCATCAGAATATATGCCTAATAATGGGATTGCTTTGTCATATGGTGCTTCTATTTTCAGTTTTTTAAGGTATCTCCATACTGTCTTCCATAGAGGTTGTATCAATTTACATTCCCACCTACAATGCAGGAGTGTTCCCTTTTCTCTGCACCCTCTCCAGCATTTATTATCTGTAGTTTTCAAAATGGTGGCCATTCAGACTGGTGTGATGTGATATCTCATTGCAGTTTTGATTTGCTTTTCTCTAATAATCAGCGATTTTGAGTATCTTTTCATGTGTTTTTTGGCTATCTGTATGTCTTCTTTGGAGAGATGTCTCTTTAGGTTATTTTCCCATTTTTTGATCTGGTTGTTTGTTTTTTCAGTGTTGAGATGTTTGAGTTGCTCGCACATTTTGGAAATTAATTCCTTGTCTGCTGCTTCATTCTCTATTATTTTCTCTCATTCTGTGGGTTGTCTGTTCACCTTGTTTGTAGTTTCCTTTACTGTATGAAAGCTTTAAAGTCATCAGGTTCCACATGTTTATTTTCATTTTTATTTCTGTTATGCTAGATGGCGGGTTATAGAAGATCTTGCTTTGATTTATACGTCATTGAGTGTTTTGCTTATATTCTCCTCTAAGAGTTTCATGGTTTCAGTTCTTTCATTTAGGTCTTTAATTCATTTTGAGTTTATTTTTGTGTATGGTGTTAGGGAATGGTCCAACTTCATTCTTCTGCATGTAGCTGTCCAGTTTTCCCAGCACCATTTGTTGAAGAGGCTGTCTTTGTCACATCTTATATTTTCAGCTCCTTTGTCAAAAAAAAGTACCTGTAGGTGCGTGGGTTTACCTCTGGGTCCTCTATCTTGTTTCTTTGGTCTGTATTTCTGTTTTAGTGCCAGTACCATACTGTCTTGATGACTGTTGCTTTGTAGTATAGTCTGAAGTTAGGAAGGCTGATCTCTTCAGCTCCATTCTTCTTTCCTAAGAGTGCTTTGGCTATCTGGGGTCTTTTTTGTTTCCATATGAACTGTGTTATTTTTTGGTCTAGTTCTGTGAAGAATGTCATTGGTAATTTGATATGGATCGCATTGAATCTGTAGATGATGTCGTGGGCACCGCATCAGAGCTTACTCTGATTACTATTCTCACTAGTTCTCGCTAAGAGAAACTATACTGAATAGCTCAGAGACCTTTTCCTGAACACGGTGTGGTCCCCTCAGGGTGTGAGCCTCAGACCTTGATAATAAAGTATCGTGGTCTCAAGCATTGTCAGACCAAGAGTGGGTTTATTAATCATCAGATAAAGGCAAGCACAAGTAATCAGAAATAATCAGAACTCAATCAAATGTAAACAAATGTTCTTACCCCAGAGCTGGAGAGTCTCGACCTCACATCGGGCGCAGCCAGTGGACGAGGGTATCGCACAATCTTCCCCCACCCTTTTTATATTTTTTCTAACCAGAAATCTCAAGCTAATTAATAATCATGAAGAAGCTTTTTGTCTCTCTAGAGATGTAAAAGAGGCCATCACCGGAGCCCTTTGCTCCTCCACCAACACCTTTGTTCTCAAGGGGAAGCATTTGTTTTACAGCCTCTATGGAAGACAGTATGGAGATTTCTTTAAAAACTAAAAATAGAAGCACCCTATGACCCAGCAATCCCACTATTAGCTTATATCCTGATGAAATCCAAACTGAAAGAAGCACCTGTACCCCAATGTTCATTGCAGCTCTCTATACAATAGCCAGAACATGGAAGCAACCTAGATGTCCATCGATGAACGAATGGATCCAAAAGCTCTGGTACATATATACAATGGAATACTACTCAGCTGTTAAAAGAAATGCAGAAGACTCAGTCCTAATGAAGTGGCTGGCTCTAGAACCTATCATAAAAAGTGAAGTAAGTCAAAAAGAGAAAGACAAATACAGTATACAGTATACAGTATACAGTATACAGTTACAGTATAGTAACATACATATATGGAATCTAGTAGGACGGTCTTGATAACACATGCAGTGAACTCATGGAAAAACAGACAGAGCATAGACATAGGGACATTGTGGGGAAGAAATAGGGAGGGGGAGACATGGAGGGAGTAACATGGAAACCTATACTGTCATGTGTGGAAAAGATAGCTAATGTCATTGTGCTAAGGGAATAGGTGTGCTTACAATGGCTTGGGGCGAAGGTCTGGAGGGGTGGGATGGGGGGAACTGGGGGGGAGTGGGGACCATGGATATGCATATGACTGATCTGGGAACATACATGTCTGTGAACAACAAAACTCTGTAAAACCTTTAAAATAAAGAATAAAAAAAAAAAGAAAAAAACATTCTTAAAGTTCTTAGTTACCAAGGGAACCAGAGTTGTAAAAGCGTGTTTCATTAGCATTGAAAAGGGGTAAGAGAAAGAGGTTTTTGCGCTGTGCATTAGCACTTCTATTGATGTTTGTTAAAGGTAATAGTTTGAAATTGCTAATCTTATGAGTGGTGCTATTCTGGCCCAGGCTTTTATCAGTAACTAGCTACCTATTCATCAGAGGAGGTTTCAGAGAAGCGAGGCTTGTAGGCAGCACTTAATGTTAGTGTAAGGAAACAATTGTCTGCTCAGCCTGGATATCTTTTCTTAATCTTTCTTGTGAGAAATGAACATGCCTTCACTTGTCCATAATAATGATATTTGGTAGTATGGTCATTTTCGCGATATTGATTCTTCCAACCCAGGAACATGGAATATCTCTCCATCTGTTTATGTCATCTTTGATTTCTTTCATTAGTGTCTTGTAGTTTTCTTTGTACAGTTCTTTTTTCTCTTTAGGCAGATTTATCCCTAAATATTTTATTCTTTTGGTTGCAAGGGTGACTGGGATTGCATCCTTAATTTCCTCTTTCGGACTTCTCATTGTTTGTATATAGGAATGCAAGTGATTTCTGCATATTGATTTTATTTCCTGCAACTTTGCTGAAATCGTTGATTAGCTCTAGTAGTTTTCCAGTAGTGTCCAATAGTGTCCAATAGTGTCTTTCTATGTATAGTGTCATGTTGTCTGCAAATAGTTTTACTTCTTCTTTTGCTATCTGGATTCCTTTAATTACTGCTGTAGCTAGAACTTATAGGACTATGTTGAGTAATAGTTGTGAAAGTGGACACCCCTGTGTTGTTACTAATCTTAGAGGGAATGCTTCCAGTTTTTCACCATTGAGAATAGTGCTCCTTGTGGGCTTCTCATATATGACTTTCACTATGCTGATGTAGGTTCCTTTCATGCCCCCTTTTTGAAAGGTTTTTGTTTGTTTGGTTTTTTTAATCATAAATGGATGTTGTATTTTGTTGAAGGCTTTTTCTGCATCTATTGAGATGATCATGTGGTTTTTGTCTTTCAATTTGTTGATATGGTATATCAGATTGATTGATTTACGGATATTGAAGAATCCTTGCATGCCTGAGATAAACCCAACTTGGTCATGATGTATGGGTTTTATGATGTGTTGTTTAATTCTGTTTGCTAGAATTTTGTTGAGGATTTTGGCATCTAAATTCATCAGAGATATTGGCCTGTAATTTTCTTTTTTTGTGATGTCTTTGCCTGGTTTTGGTATCAGGGTGATGGTGGCCTCATAGAATGTGTTTGGAAGTGTCTCTTCTTGTGCAATTTTTTGAAAGAGTTTTAGAAGGATAGGCATTAGTTCTTCTTTAAATGTTTGGTAGAATTCACCTGTGAAGCCATCTGGCCCTGGGCTTTTAGTTTTGGGTATATTTTTGATTACAAATTCAATTTCTGAGCTTGTCATTGGGTTATTCAAAATTTCTATTTCTTCCTAGTTCAGTCTTGGAAAATTAAATTTCTCCAGGAAACTGTCCATTTCTTCCAGGTTGTCCATTTTTTTGCCATATAATTATTCATAATAGTCCCTTATAATCCTTTATATTTCTGTATTGTCTGTTGTAACCTCTCCTTTTTCATTTCTGATTTTGTTGATCTGGTTCTTCTCTCTTTTTTTCTTGACGAGCATAGCTAGTGGTTTGTCAATTTGTATCTTTTTGAAGAACCAGCTTCTTGTTTTAATCTTTACTACTGTTTCTTTCATTTCTTTTCCATTTATTTATGCTCTGATATAGCCAATTGTTACAAGAGTAGGAAAAGTCCTACAAAACAAACCCCAAACATATAAGAAGATGCTGATAGGAACATTCATATCAATAATTATAATTTCTCTTCTTCTGCTGATTTTAGGGTTTTTGTTGTTGTTGTTGTTGTTGTTGTTCTTTCTCCAGTTGTTTTATGTGTAGGGACAGGTTGTCCTTTTGCTGTTTTTCTTGTTTCTTGAGGTAAGATTGTGTTATTTATTGCTA
Source organism: Tragulus kanchil (assembly GCA_022376925.1). Classification (NCBI taxonomy): domain Eukaryota; kingdom Metazoa; phylum Chordata; class Mammalia; order Artiodactyla; family Tragulidae; genus Tragulus; species Tragulus kanchil. Next base: position 72,146,036 of record JAIOJX010000029.1, on the reverse strand, counting down.
TACACTTCTCTCTTAGCACTGCTTTTGTGGTGTCCCATAGGTTTTTTTTTTTTTTTTTTTTTTAAGATTTATTTATTTATTTATTTTGGGCGGGGGTCAGGCTGGGGAGGTAGGGGAGTGGGCGGGCCACTTCTATTGGTCTTTCACTTCTCCATTTTCATCCGCCCTTGTTCTTTGGCTCCTGTGGGCCTCCCATTGCGGTGGCGTCAGTCGTTGCAGAGCACCGGCTCTGGGCGCATGTGCACCAGAGCTCCGGCTCGGTGATTGGACACATCAGTCTAGCCGCTCCGCGGCACGTAGGATCTTCCCAGGCCAGGGATCGAACAGGCGCCCCTTACACTTCAAGGCGGTGTCCTTACCCACTGGACCACCAGGGGAAGCCCCTGTCCCATAGGTTTTGCACTGTCGTGTTTTGGTTGTCATTTCCTTCTAGGTATTTTTTTTTTTTATTTCTCCTTTAATTTGTCCAGTAATAGTTTTTAAGGTATGTGTTGTTTAATCTTTTTGTATTTTTAATGGTTTTTTTTCTTGTAATTTATATCTAGTGCCACAGCATTGTGGTCAGAAAAGATGGCTGATATTCTTTCAAGTTTCTTGAGTTTACTGACACTTGATTTGTAGCCCAAGATGTGGTCTATCCTGGAGAATGTTCCATGTGCACTTGAGAAGAAAGTGTTTCCTTTGCTTTTGGGTAGAAGGTCCTGAAGATATCAATGAGGTCCATCTCCTTTTCATTTCTGATTTTGTTGATCTGGTTCTTCTCTCTTTTTTTCTTGACGAGCATAGCTAGTGGTTTGTCAATTTGTATCTTTTTGAAGAACCAGCTTCTTGTTTTAATCTTTACTACTGTTTCTTTCATTTCTTTTCCATTTATTTATGCTCTGATATAGCCAATTGTTACAAGAGTAGGAAAAGTCCTACAAAACAAACCCCAAACATATAAGAAGATGCTGATAGGAACATTCATATCAATAATTATAATTTCTCTTCTTCTGCTGATTTTAGGGTTTTTGTTGTTGTTGTTGTTGTTGTTGTTCTTTCTCCAGTTGTTTTATGTGTAGGGACAGGTTGTCCTTTTGCTGTTTTTCTTGTTTCTTGAGGTAAGATTGTGTTATTTATTGCTATACACTTCTCTCTTAGCACTGCTTTTGTGGTGTCCCATAGGTTTTTTTTTTTTTTTTTTTTTTTAAGATTTATTTATTTATTTATTTTGGGCGGGGGTCAGGCTGGGGAGGTAGGGGAGTGGGCGGGCCACTTCTATTGGTCTTTCACTTCTCCATTTTCATCCGCCCTTGTTCTTTGGCTCCTGTGGGCCTCCCATTGCGGTGGCGTCAGTCGTTGCAGAGCACCGGCTCTGGGCGCATGTGCACCAGAGCTCCGGCTCGGTGATTGGACACATCAGTCTAGCCGCTCCGCGGCACGTAGGATCTTCCCAGGCCAGGGATCGAACAGGCGCCCCTTACACTTCAAGGCGGTGTCCTTACCCACTGGACCACCAGGGGAAGCCCCTGTCCCATAGGTTTTGCACTGTCGTGTTTTGGTTGTCATTTCCTTCTAGGTATTTTTTTTTTTTATTTCTCCTTTAATTTGTCCAGTAATAGTTTTTAAGGTATGTGTTGTTTAATCTTTTTGTATTTTTAATGGTTTTTTTTCTTGTAATTTATATCTAGTGCCACAGCATTGTGGTCAGAAAAGATGGCTGATATTCTTTCAAGTTTCTTGAGTTTACTGACACTTGATTTGTAGCCCAAGATGTGGTCTATCCTGGAGAATGTTCCATGTGCACTTGAGAAGAAAGTGTTTCCTTTCGCTTTTGGGTAGAAGGTCCTGAAGATATCAATGAGGTCCATCTCTTCTAATGTGTCACTAAAGGCTTGTATTTCCTTATTAATTTTCTGTTTTGATGATCTGTCCATTGGTGAAAGAGGGATGTTGAAGTCTTCTACTATTATTGTCAATTTCTTCTTTTATGTCTGAAAATTTTAGCCTTATGTATTGGTGTTCTCCTGGGTTGGGTGCATAGATATTTATGATTGTTATGTACTCCTCTTGGATCAATTCCTTGATCATTATGTCGCGTCCTGCCTTGTCTCTTATACTCTTTGTTATTTGGAGACCTATTTTGTCTGATATGAGGATTGCTACTCCAGCTTTCTTTTGATTTCCATTTGCATGGAACATGCTTTTCTATCCTCTCACTTTCAGTCTGTGTGTGTCTTTAGATATGAAGTGGGTTTCTTGTGAACAGTGTATATATGGATCTTACTTTTGTATCCATTCAACCAGTCTGTGTCTTTTGGTTGGGGCACTTAGTCCATTTACATTGAAAGGAATTATTGATATGAATGTTCCTATTGTCATCTTCTTATATGTTTGGGGTTTGATTTGTAGGACTTTTCCTACTCTTGCATTAATTGGCTATATCAGGCCCTTTAACACTTGTTGTAAGGCTGGTTTCATGGTACAAAATTCTTTTTGCTTTTGCTTGTCTGTGAAGCTTTTGACTTCTCCATCAATTCTGGATGAGATCCTTGCCAGGCAGAGAATTCTTGGTTATAGGTTATTCTCTTTTTAGCCATTCAAATTTGTTTTGCCATTCTCTTCTGGCCTGCAGAGTTTCTGTTGATAGGTCAGTGGGTAAACATACGGGATTTCCTTTGTAAGTTATTTCTTGTTTGTTCCTTTCTCTTTTGATTTGTTCCATAATCTGTTTTTTAGGTATGTGTTGTTTAATCTACATGTGCTTGTGTTTTTAGCAGTTTTTTCTTATAATTTATACCTAGTCTCATAGCATTGTGGTCAGAAAAGGTGGCTGATATTCTTCCAAGTTTCTTGAGTTTACTGACACTTGATTTGTAGCCCAAGATGTGGTCTATCCTGGACAATGCCCCATGTGCACTTGAGAAAAAAGTGTATTTTCCTGCTTTGGGGTGGAAGGTCCTAAAGATATCAATGAGATCCATCTCCTCTAATCGGTCATTTAAGGCCCATGTTTCCTTATTAATTTTCTGTTTTGATGATCTGTCCATTGATGAAAGAGGGATGTTGAAGTCTTCTACTATTATTGTCAATTTCTTCTTTTATGTCTGAAAATTTTAGCCTTATGTATTGGTGTTCTCCTGGGTTGGGTGCATAGATATTTATGATTGTTATGTACTCCTCTTGGATCAATTCCTTGATCATTATGTCGCGTCCTGCCTTGTCTCTTATACTCTTTGTTATTTGGAGACCTATTTTGTCTGATATGAGGATTGCTACTCCAGCTTTCTTTTGATTTCCATTTGCATGGAACATGCTTTTCTATCCTCTCACTTTCAGTCTGTGTGTGTCTTTAGATATGAAGTGGGTTTCTTGTGAACAGTGTATATATGGATCTTACTTTTGTATCCATTCAACCAGTCTGTGTCTTTTGGTTGGGGCACTTAGTCCATTTACATTGAAAGGAATTATTGATATGAATGTTCCTATTGTCATCTTCTTATATGTTTGGGGTTTGATTTGTAGGACTTTTCCTACTCTTGCATTAATTGGCTATATCAGGCCCTTTAACACTTGTTGTAAGGCTGGTTTCATGGTACAAAATTCTTTTTGCTTTTGCTTGTCTGTGAAGCTTTTGACTTCTCCATCAATTCTGGATGAGATCCTTGCCAGGCAGAGAATTCTTGGTTATAGGTTATTCTCTTTTTAGCCATTCAAATTTGTTTTGCCATTTTCTTCTGGCCTGCAGAGTTTCTGTTGATAGGTCAGTGGGTAAACATACGGGATTTCCTTTGTAAGTTATTTCTTGTTTGTTCCTTGCTGCTTTAAGTATTCTGCCCTTATATTTAGTCTGTGTTAGCTTGATTAGAATGCATCTTGGTTGTTTCTTCTGGAGTTTATTCTGTATGGAACTCTGTGCTTCTTGGACTTGGTTGACTAATTCCTTTCCCATGCTGGGGAAGTTTTCAACTATAATCTCTTCAAAAAAATTTTCATAGTCTTTCTTTTCCTCTTTTTCTTCATGGACCCCTATAATTCTAATGTGAGTGCATTTGATACTGTTCCAGAGGTCTCTGAGGCTATCCTCAGTTCTTTTTATTCTTTGGGCTTTGTTCTGTTCCTTAGCAGTTATTTCCACCATTCTGTCTTCCAGCTCACTTATCCATTCTTCTGCTTCTGATACTCTATGGTTGAGTCCTTCTATAGTATTTCTAAGTTCATCAGTTGAGTTGTTTGTCTCTATTTGTTTATTTTTCATTTCTTGTATCTCTTTTTTCAGTGCACTAATTTCCTCTAATATTCTTTTCTTTTCTTTTTGGAATTTTGGATCCTTGTTAGTATCACTCTTCTCAATTCTCTTTCAGATAGTTTGTCTATCTCCTCTTCGGTCATTTGGAGTTGTGTTTCTCTCATTTGTTCTTTCATTTGTACAGTGTTTCTCTGTCTTTTCATTATTATGTTAATATTTGTGCATATGTGTGTGTGTGTGTGTGTGTGTGTGTGTGTAGTTGAGGTCTTTTTCCAGGGTTCGTGGTTGAGTTCTCCCTTCCTTTTGGTTTCTGTTCTTTTTTTTATTATTATTATTTATTTTTGTACATGTATGTTCCCAGATCATTCATATGCATATCCCTTGACCCTCCCCCCACCCAGTTCCCCCCCTGGTTTCTGTTCTTATAGAAAGGTTGGATGATTTGTGTGTTAGTTAGGTGGTGTTGTGTCTTGTTTGCAGGTAAATGACCTCTAGTGTTGTGTGTTCTTTGGTAGTGTAGGATCTTGGAGTCAGGGCTTCTATTCCAAAGTCCTTTGGTTTGATCTCTGGCCAGGGATTGTAGGCTCTGTGTCTAGTTTGCTATGGCATTCAGTGGTAGTAGTTCATATATAAGCATATGAGGGACAAAAGGTGCATCCTGGTAGATGGAAGTCATAAAATCATGCAAATATTGTCCAAAAATCTTGGAAAACATACACATAAATAAACAAAACTGAACAATCTTAAAGGGATAAAGTACAGGAAATTGTTCTGGCAAGTGGTGCAATCAAAGTTGGTGCCTGACCTTTAAGATCTAAGCTAATTAAAACACAGCCTGGAAAAACAGACCTAGAGCAAGGCCCCAGCAGGGGATATTGGAATGAAAGCATTTTTTAACTAAGACATGTGTTGGTGGTGAGAAGGAGGAAAATGGATATGTAATGAGAAGGAATAGAATCGTGTTGCAGGGATTATGTAGGGTTAGATAACAAAGATTTCTATGTAGTTAAGTTTAGTACAGTGGGAAGAGAATAGTAGAGACAGCAAGGAAGAAAATATTTATAGAGAGGATAGTAGTAGATATCAGAAGATTTTACAGTTAGAGTGTAGAGATAGAAATGTCCCTGGTTCTTATCTTCTCAACTGTATGTGAAGGTTCCACCAGTTTGCTCTTGATGCTGTCCCAGGTTTCCCTGGTGGGGGCCAGGTGTGGGGGCAGGGCAGCTAAGCCATAAGTCTTAGTTTCAGTGAGAGCCAGGTTTCAAGTTTGTAGACAGGTTGCCTTGCAGAACCGGTTGCTCTGGTTTCTCCACAGTGTGTCTGTTTTGCTCCTAGTAGTTGTCTTGCACAGAAGTTGTAGTCACGGCCCTGCAGTCAGGGAGTTGAGCTCTGCTCTCTGTCCCTGATGCTGGCTTGGGGCATGGGCAGCTGCTCCCCTATGGATTGGGCGAGTGTTCCACCACTGGACTCTGTGCTGTAGAGGGTTTCATGGTTTTATCGCGTACACCTTGGTAGCCTTCCATCTCAGCTGTCCTCCTGGTGTTCCTGTCACAGCTCTGCTGCTTGTGGGACTGAGCGTTTCTCCTCCCAGATGCCTGGCATCTTGGAGTCAGGGCTTCTATTCCAAAGTCCTTTGGTTTGATCTCTGGCCAGGGATTGTAGGCTCTGTGTCTAGTTTGCTATGGCATTCAGTGGTAGTAGTTCATATATAAGCATATGAGGGACAAAAGGTGCATCCTGGTAGATGGAAGTCATAAAATCATGCAAATATTGTCCAAAAATCTTGGAAAACATACACATAAATAAACAAAACTGAACAATCTTAAAGGGATAAAGTACAGGAAATTGTTCTGGCAAGTGGTGCAATCAAAGTTGGTGCCTGACCTTTAAGATCTAAGCTAATTAAAACACAGCCTGGAAAAACAGACCTAGAGCAAGGCCCCAGCAGGGGATATTGGAATGAAAGCATTTTTTAACTAAGACATGTGTTGGTGGTGAGAAGGAGGAAAATGGATATGTAATGAGAAGGAATAGAATCGTGTTGCAGGGATTATGTAGGGTTAGATAACAAAGATTTCTATGTAGTTAAGTTTAGTACAGTGGGAAGAGAATAGTAGAGACAGCAAGGAAGAAAATATTTATAGAGAGGATAGTAGTAGATATCAGAAGATTTTACAGTTAGAGTGTAGAGATAGAAATGTCCCTGGTTCTTATCTTCTCAACTGTATGTGAAGGTTCCACCAGTTTGCTCTTGATGCTGTCCCAGGTTTCCCTGGTGGGGGCCAGGTGTGGGGGCAGGGCAGCTAAGCCATAAGTCTTAGTTTCAGTGAGAGCCAGGTTTCAAGTTTGTAGACAGGTTGCCTTGCAGAACCGGTTGCTCTGGTTTCTCCACAGTGTGTCTGTTTTGCTCCTAGTAGTTGTCTTGCACAGAAGTTGTAGTCACGGCCCTGCAGTCAGGGAGTTGAGCTCTGCTCTCTGTCCCTGATGCTGGCTTGGGGCATGGGCAGCTGCTCCCCTATGGATTGGGCGAGTGTTCCACCACTGGACTCTGTGCTGTAGAGGGTTTCATGGTTTTATCGCGTACACCTTGGTAGCCTTCCATCTCAGCTGTCCTCCTGGTGTTCCTGTCACAGCTCTGCTGCTTGTGGGACTGAGCGTTTCTCCTCCCAGATGCCTGGCATCCTTGCCACAACTCTGCCACTGGCGGGGTTGAGCCGGCTGGTCCTAGCCACCTAGCACGCTTCTTCGGGCACTCCTGGTATGGGACTGAGTGCCCCTCTTGGCTCCCGATCACAGGTGGGAGCTTCCCAGTCCAGCTGGAGCCAAGTTGATGAACTGTGACCCACAGGAGATCTCCCTGTTCCATTTCCCATGCCCCCGCTAGCATTCAGTCTCAGCTGACTGCCTGGCGTCCCTGTCACAGTACTGTTGCTGACGGGATTCTCACACTGAGCACAGCTTTCCATCCCAGAGAGCTGGGGAAAGTTTAGGCTGCTCGGTCTCCATCTGTGGGGTGTTTATGACCTGAGAGTTTTGGGTAACTCTCCTCATGGCTCTGCTGCTCTCCTTAGCCTCCCTTGTGTGGGCCAGTACCAGGCGGGTGCCTCTTCCCAGTTCCATCCCTCCTCCTTCCCTAGGAGATCGAGCACTCGTTTGTCTTTATTTTTCCCTCTTTCTGTGTCTCTGGTCTTTTCCTCCTTCGTTCAAGGGAGTCTGGCTTACTCCTTCTTTTGTTGTCTAGAGGCTAGTTTGTTGGTGTTGTTTCATTTCTTGATTAGTCCCTGGTGATTCTGTTGAGGAACTGGTGAAATCCTCCTCTCATTTCTTTGCCTCTTGGACCCCTTACTGATGGTTCTTATTTAAAAGATGACAATGGCTAATATTGTGCTGGGTATGCTATTGCAACTCCTTTTGAGGTTGCTGAGACAGCATCTTATGGGTAATTCAGCCCAACCGGCATACACAGGCTTGTGCTTTGCATTAGCCAAGGGCAAAACTGCCAGTACTTACACTGATAGTAGATATGCTTTTTGTGTAGCTCAATATTTTTGAATGTTGTAGATGCAACATGGCTTACTTCTAGTTGAAGTAAAATTTAAAATGGCCCCTATATTTAGGTGTTATTGGATGAATACTTTTACCTGCCATTTTAGCTATTATGATTTCAGGGCCTTCTAAACTTAATGCTCTAGAAACTAAGGGAAATTTATCTTACAGACATTTCCACAAAGTATGCTGCTCTTTAAAGGAACAGACAGCAGCCAAACCTTTGCCATGGTCCAAAAGGACATCTCCCCAAATGAGAATTTAGGAAAACTCATCCAGAAAATTAAACAATAGGATTCAGAAAAGGAAAAACAAGATTGAAAATTCAGTAATTGTTTTAATACCAAAAGAACGCTCTGTTCATTCCAGTGCTCTGTGATGACCTGGAGTGATGGGGAAGGAAGTGTGGAAGGGAGGTCCAGGAGGGAATGGATAAACAGATAATGTCTGAGTTCTACTTCCTTTACTGTCGGGGGACTTACATGTGACTTGTCATGGTTGCAGACCCTGAATTGTAATTCTCTGCTGAATAAACCCAGTTTTTCTGGTGAAATCACTGCCAGTCTATTTCAGCACAGACAGTTCAGTGATATTTACTATAACCATTTTTGTGCAACCCTCACTACTACTTAGCTTCAGAACATTTTCGTCACCCCCCAAAGAAAATATTGTACCCACTAAGCAGTCATTGCTCACTCATCAGTTCTTTAGCTCTTAGAAACCACTAGTCTACTGTCTCTTGAATTGCCTATTCTGGATATTTTGCATAAAAGGAATCATAAATGTATAGCCTTTGTCAGACTTCCTTCACTTAGCATCATGTTTACAAGGTTCATCCATGTTGTGACATGTACCCACATTTTATTCCTTTTTGTTGCTAAATAATATTTCACTGTATGATATACTACAACTTGGTTATCCATTCATTGAGTGATATACACTTGGGCTGTTTTCATCTTTTGGCTATTATGAATAGCGCTTCAATGGACAATTTTGAACAGGTTTTTGTGTGAACAATTGTTTCCAATTCTCTTGGATATATACCTAGGAGTTGATTTTTCTTGGTCTATGGTAATTCTGTATTTAACATCACTAAACTGTTTTCAACAGCAGCTGTACCATTTAACATTCCACCATTAATACACAAAGATTCAATTTCTTCACATGCTTTCCAACATTTGTTGTTAAAAAATAGCCATCCTCCTGATGTGATAAATCTCACTGTGGTTTTGACTTGTATTTCTTGCATTATGGCTAATGATGCTGAACATCTTTTCATTTGGTTATTGGCTGTTTGCATGAACCCACTCTAGTATTCTTGTCTGGGAAAGTCCATGGACAGAGGAACCTGGAGGGCTACAGTTCCTGGGGTTGCAAAGTGTCAGACATGACTGAGCATGTGTGCATGCATATCTTCCTTAGGGAAATGTCTATTCAGTTTCTTTGCATCCTTTTAATTGGATTGTGTTTTTCAATTGAACAATATTGAATTGTGAGTTCTTTTAAAAATATTTCAGGTGTGAGGCTTTTAGAAAATATTTGCAAATATCTTGATCTAGTTTATGAGTTGTCCTTTAACTCTCTTGCTAGTGTCTTTTGGTACGCAAAGGTTTTAATTTCAATGATATCCAATTTATCAACATTTTGTTTGCTTGTGTTTTATGTCATATATAAGAAAATGTTGCCTAATTCAAGGTTATGCAGATTTTCACCTATGTTTTCTCCTAATAATTTTGTAGTTTTAAAAAAGTTTTACCACTTCCATTTAGGTTTTGATTCATTCAGAGTTAATTTTTGTATGTTTCGTGAAGTAGGGGTCCAGATCATACTTTTGGATGAGGATATCCAGTAGTCTCTGCACTAGTCATTTATGAGAATATGTCCCCAACTGAATATTCTTTTTACTCTTGTAAAAAAATCAATTTTACAATTTTACCAAATTTTGTAGGCTCTCACTTTGATTTCATTAAGCTATATGTTTTTCTACATGTCAGTTTCACCCTGTTTTGATTACTGTAGCTTTGTAGTAAGTTTTGAACGTGAGAATGTTCTAGATACATTTTTCTTCCAAATTGTTTCCACTCTGTGGGATCCCTAGCAATTTGATGTGATTTTAGGATCTGCTTTGCCATTTTTGCAGAAAGGCTATTGGAATTTTGATAATGATTGCATTGGATTTGTAGATCATTTTGGTGGTATTGCTACTTTAACAATATTATGGGATAAGCCGCCGGAACCCTGAGCGAGAAGCCGCCGGAACTCTGAACGAGAAGCCGTGGCGCTGCGAGTAAGTTCAACCACTCCAACTGGAGGGATTACTGAACGGAGAGGGGAAGTCGCCCACGGGTTGCAGACCAGGGATGGGGCACGAGCTTGGTGGGAAAGCTCACACCTGCCTTTGGGACTTAGACACCTAACTGGCAGTGCACATGTGCCAGTGGCGGAGGAGCCCGCTCACCCCTAGAGCTGTAGCACCAGCGGAGGAAGCCAGGAAAAGAGCAGGAATTGGAGACTACTGGCGGGTGCGCAGTAGAGCCGGGGCACCCTCCTCCAACACAGGACTGTGCGCGCCGCAACCCCGCCCGACGGACTGATGATCTCAATGAGATCTCATTTCTCATCTGATGAATCTAGATGCCAAAATACTCAACAAAATCCTAGCAAACAGAATTCAACAACACATCAAAAAGCTCATTCATCACGATCAAGTTGGGTTCATTCCAGGCATGCAAGGATTCTTCAATATCCGCAAATCAATCAATGTGATACACCATATCAACAAATTGAGAGACAAAAATCACATGATCATCTCAATAGATGCAGAAAAATCTTTTGACAAAGTACAACACCCATTTATGATAAAAACTCTTCAAAAAATGGGCATAGAAGGAACTTATCTTAACATAGTGAAAGCCGTATATGAGAAGCCCACAGCGAACATCACCTTCAATGGTGAAAAACTGAAAGCATTCCCTCTAAGATCAGGAACAAGACAGGGGTGTCCACTTTCACCACTACTCTTCAACATAGTCCTGGCAGTTCTAGCAACAGCAATAAGAGAAGAGAAAGAAATCAAAGGAATCCAGATTGGAAAAGAAGAAGTCAAACTCTCTCTATTTGCAGACGACATGATATTATACATAGAAAATTCCAAAGACAGGGTTACAAAACTACTAGAGTTAATCAGCGAATTCAGCAAAGTCACAGGATACAAAGTCAACACGCAGAAATCACTGGCATTCCTATACACGAACAATGAAACATCAGAAAATGAAATCAAAGACGCAATCCCCTTCACCATTGCAACCAAAAGAATCAAATATCTAGGAATAAACCTACCCAAAGAAACAAAAGAATTGTACACAGAAAATTACAAGACACTCATGAGAGACATTAAAGAAGACTTAAACAGATGCAGAGATATTCCATGTTCCTGGATCGGAAGAAACAATATTGTGAAAATGACCATACTACCAAATATCATCTACAGATTCAATGCAATACCTACTCAACTACCATTGACATTTTTAACAGAACTAGACCAAGGAATGACACAGTTCATATGGAAACACAAAAGACCTCGAATAGCCAAAGCAATCCTGAGAAAGAAAAACGGAGTTGGAGGGATCAGCCTCCCTAACTTCAGACTCTACTACAAAGCAACAGTCATCAAGACAGTATGGTACTGGCACAAAAACAGAACTATAGATCAATGGAACAAGATCGAGAACCCAGAGATCAACCCACACACATATGGGTACCTAATTTTTGACAAAGGAGGCGAAACTATAAAATGGGACAAAGACAGCCTCTTCAACAAATGGTGCTGGGAAAATTGGACAGCTACATGCAAAAAAATGAAGTTGGAACATTCCCTGACACCATACACAAAGATCAACTCAAAATGGATTAAAGACCGAAGTGTAAGACCAGAAACCATCAAACTCTTAGAGGAGAATATAGGCAAAACCCTCAAGGACATCAATCAAAGCAAGATCTTCTCTGACCCACCTACTAGAATAGTGGAACTGAAAAGAAAAGTGAACACATGGGACCTCATGAAACTTAAAGGCTTTTGTACAGCAAAAGAGATTACAAAAAAGCTGAACAGACAGCCCACAGAGTGGGAGAAAATCATAGCAAATGAAACAACAGACAAAGAATTAATCTCCAAAATTGACAAGCAACTCAGACAACTCAGCACAGGAAAAATGAACAACCCAATCAAAAAATTGGAAAAGGACCTAAATAGACACCTCTCCAACGATGACATACAGATGGCCCAAAAACACATGAAACGATGCTCAACTTCACTAATAATTAGAGAAATGCAAATCAAAACTACAATGAGATATCACCTCACACCCGTCAGAATGGCCCTCATCCACAAATCAACAGACAATAAATGTTGGAGAGGGTGCGGAGAAAAGGAACACTCCTGCATTGCTGGTGGGAGTGTAAATTGATACAGCCTCTATGGAAGACAGTCTGGAGATTCCTTAAAAAACTAAAAATGGAAGCACCATATGACCAAGCAATCCCACTCTTAGGCCTATACCCTGATGAAATCAAATCTGAAAGAAGCTCCTGTGCCCCAATGTTCATTGCAGCTCTCTATACAATAGCTAGAACATGGAAGGAACCTAGATGCCCATCGACGAACGAATGGATCCAAAAGCTGTGGTACATATATACAATGGAATACTACACAGCTGTGAAGAGAAATGCAGAAGAATCAACCCTAATGAGGTGGCTGGGTCTAGAACGTATCATAAAAAGTGAAGTCAGTCAGAAAGAGAAGGATAAATACAGTATATTAACACATATATATGGAATCTAGTAGGATGGTGATGATGGCACATGCAGTGAAGCGACAGAAAGACAGACATGGACAGTGGACATATGGACATTGTGGGGAAAGAACAGTGGGTGAGAGGCGTAAAGGAAGTAGCATGAAGGCCTGTACTATCATAAGTGAAGAAAATAGCTCTAGTCATTGCTCTGTGAGAAAAGTGGATCCTTCAGGGGTGCTGTGTGATGGTTGGGAGGGGTGGGAAGGGGGGATATACATATGACTAATCTGAGAACATACATATCTGTAAACAACAAAACTCTGTAAAAGTTAAAAGTAAAATAAAGGTTTAAAAAAAACAAATATAGATACAAAATCACAAATGAAAGACTAGCAATTCATGCCCATCTCTACTTTAAAAGAATGAAACAGACAGCATATGAGCATAGATTTACTTTCTCAGAATTGCAAGGGGTATTCAATAGTAGAAACTCTATTAATATTAATCTCCACGTAATTAGAAAAATCACATGACCATCTTGATTTGTCATTTAAAATGCCATTTGAAAAACTAATAAATGTCTCTGACTTGTTTTCATAAATAAAAGCCTTTGTCAATTTAAAATGCCAAATTTGAAGAAACTAAAAAAAATCTTGCATACAATGAGATATGACCTCACACTCGTCACAATGGCCATCATCCACAAATCAACAGACAATAAATGTTGGAGAGGGTGCGGAGAAAAGGAACACTCCTGCATTGCTGGTGGGAGTGTAAATTGATACAGCCTCTATGGAAGACAGTCTGGAGATTCCTTAAAAAACTAAAAATGGAAGCACCATATGACCCAGCAATCCCACTCTTAGGCTTATCCCCTGATGAAATCAAATCTGAAAGAAGCTCCTGTGCCCCAATGTTCATTGCAGCTCTCTATACAATAGCTAGAACATGGAAGGAACCTAGATGCCCATCGACGAACGAATGGATCCAAAAGCTGTGGTACATATATACAATGGAATACTACACAGCTGTGAAGAGAAATGCAGAAGAATCAACCCTAATGAGGTGGCTGGGTCTAGAACGTATCATAAAAAGTGAAGTCAGTCAGAAAGAGAAGGATAAATACAGTATATTAACACATATATATGGAATCTAGTAGGATGGTGATGATGGCACATGCAGTGAAGCGACAGAAAGACAGACATGGACAGTGGACATATGGACATTGTGGGGAAAGAACAGTGGGTGAGAGGCGTAAAGGAAGTAGCATGAAGGCCTGTACTATCATAAGTGAAGAAAATAGCTCTAGTCATTGCTCTGTGAGAAAAGTGGATCCTTCAGGGGTGCTGTGTGATGGTTGGGAGGGGTGGGAAGGGGGGATATACATATGACTAATCTGAGAACATACATATCTGTAAACAACAAAACTCTGTAAAAGTTAAAAGTAAAATAAAGGTTTAAAAAAAAAACAAATATAGATACAAAATCACAAATGAAAGACTAGCAATTCATGCCCATCTCTACTTTAAAAGAATGAAACAGACAGCATATGAGCATAGATTTACTTTCTCAGAATTGCAAGGGGTATTCAATAGTAGAAACTCTATTAATATTAATCTCCACGTAATTAGAAAAAAATCACATGACCATCTTGATTTGTCATTTAAAATGCCATTTGAAAAAACTAATAAATGTCTCTGACTTGTTTTCATAAAAATAAAAGCTTTTCTCTCTCTAAAGTACTGTAAAGTTAAAGACTACTGATAAAGGTGGCAAAAAATTCTGAATGATATTTGATAGTAAAGAAGATTTTCAACTCAAGGGCAAAAATTGAAAACATGGTCATGAAAAAATGAAAAACTTCATAGAAAGGAAGAAAGTTATATGACCAATAAACACAAGGATTGCTTGATCTTAGTTGTAATTTAATGAAAACAAAGTACTTGATATTTGCTATCAAACTGATAAAAAATAAGAAAAGTGCAAACACTCAGTTTTAATAGGGCTGCTATGAAACCTGTATAAGACAGAGCATTAATATGTGTGGGATGTATTAATAAATATGCTGTTGAGGAGGATATAAAAAAAAAAAGGTCCAAAGAGACGCCTTTCCAAAGAGGACATACAGATGGCCCAAAAGCACATGAAACGATGCTCAACCTCGCTTATAATTAGAGAAATGCAAATTAAAACTACGATGAGATTCCACCTCACACCCATCAGAATGGCCATCATCAACAAATCGATAGACAATAAATCCTGGAGAGGGTGCAGAGAAAAGGGAACCCTCTTGCATTGCTGGTGGGAATGTTAACTGATACAGCCTCTATGGAAGACAATTTGGAGATTCCTTAAAAAACTAAAAATAGAAGCACCATAGGACCCAGCAATCCCACTCTTAGGCTTATATCCTGATGAAATCAAAACTGAAAGAAGCACCTGTATCCCAATATTCATTGCAGCTCTCTATACAATAGCCAGAAGCTGGAAGCAACCTAGATGTGTATCGACGAATGAGTGGATACAGAAGCTCTGGTACATATATATAATGGAAGACTACTCAGCTGTTAAAAGAAATGCAGAAGACTCAGTCCTAATGAAGTGGCTGGCTCTAGAACCTATCATAAAAAGTGAAGTAAGTCAAAAAGAGAAAGACAAATACAGTATACTAACACACATATATGGAATCTAGTAGGATAATCTTGATAACACACGCAGTGAACACATGGAAAAACAGACAGAACATAGACATAGGGACATTGTGGGGAAGAAATAGGGAGGGGGAAGCATGGAGGGAGTAACACGGAAACCTATACTGTCATGTGTGGAAAAGATAGCTAGTGTCATTGTGCTAAGGAAATTGGTGTGCTTACAATGGCTTGGGGCAATGGTATTGAGGGGTGGGATGGGGCGAACTGGGGGTGAGGTGGGGATCATGGATATGCATATGACTGATCTGGGAACATACATGTCTGTGAACAACAAAACTCTGTAATACCTTTAAAATAAAGAATAAAAAAAAAAAAAAAAGAAAGAAAGAGGTACCTGTGTCCCAATGTTCATTGCAACTCTCTATACAATAGCCAGAACTTGGAAGCAACCTAGATGTCCATCGACAAATGAATGGATACAGAAGCTCTGGTACATATATATAATGGAATACTACTCAGCTGTTAAAGAAATTTGGAAGACTCAGTCCTAATGAGGTGGCTAGCTCTAGAACCTAGTAAGATGGTCATGATAACACACGCGGTGAACTCATGGAAAAACAGAGAATAGACATAAGGACATTGTGGAGACCGAACAGTGAGAGGGAGGCATAGAGTAAGTAACATCGAAACCTATACTGGCACGTGTGGAAAAGATAGCTATGGTCATTGTGCTAAGGGAATAGGAGTACCTACAATCACTTGGGGCGATGGTCTGGAGAGGTGGGGGGGGGGAACTGGGTGAGGGGAGGATCCAGGGATAGGCATATGAATGATCTGGGAACATACATGTTGGTGAACAACAAAACTCTGTAAAATCTTTAAAATAAAGAATTAAAAAAAAAACAATATTATGTCTTCCAGTTCATGAATATCAAATGTTTTTTCTATTTACTTAGGTCTAGGTCTTCTTTAATATATTTCAGCAATGTTCTGTAGCTTTCAGAGTACAAGTCGTGGACTTACTTGGCTAAGTTTACCCTTAAATATATTATCCTTTTTGATGCTATTGTACATACATTTTCCTTTGAATTTTTTCTATTACTAGCATGTAGAAGTAAAACTGACATTAATATGTTGGTCCTGTATCCTGAAACACTGTAAACTCATTTCGTAGTTCAATTGATTTTTGGTGGTTGTTTAGATTACCATATATAAAGTCATGTCATTTGAAAATTGAGAGAATTCTTGCTTTCTAGTTTGGATGCCTTTTATGTATTTTCCTTGCCTAACTGCTCTGACTACAACTTCCAATACAGTGTTGAATGAAGTGGAAAAATCAAGCATCCTTGTTTGCTACTAGTCTTAGTGAGAAAGTTGTCAGTGTTTCTCTCTTTGATATTAGCAGTGGATTTTTCATTAATGTACTTTGTTGTTAAGAAAATTTCCTTCTACCCTTGGATTGCTCAGTAACTACCATGAAAGGTTATTAAATTGTGTGAAATGTTTTTTCTGCATCAAGATGGTTATGTGTGTGTTTTGCCTGCATTCTACTAATGGAGTGCAATATATTGATTGATTTTCTTATGATGTACACATCCTCAATTTCTGGGATAAATCCCACAGGGTCATGGTGCTTTATCCCTAGATGTGTATTAAATTGGATAGGAGTTGGGCAACCATTCATACCAGAGTCTTCAAATTCCTCTAGCACCCATGTTTTGGTCTCCACTAATGTCAAAACACTAAACATTCATCTTTTAGGAGAGTTTGTATCTTGTAGCTCTTTCTGCTGTAATCCAGGGTTACTGCTGTGGCAGGAAGCTGTGGGGTGATGGTCAGGGTGGGGTGAAGTATTCTATAATCTTTCAATTAAATCTTAGTGGGCCTGTGTCTAGGGAAAATGTGTATCCAGTGGTAGAGCTTTCTCCCAAGCTCCTTGCCCTGTTCTCCCTCTTCTGATGGCAGCATTCCCAATTTTCCCTTGAAGCCACCCCACCCTCAACTCCAACTCTTTGTTTTCTCTTCCTTAGTGACACAGGAAGGTTTGTTGTTCAATTGTGTCTGATGCTACAATTCCATAGTCTGCAGCACATCAGGCTTCTCTGACCTTCACCATCTCCCTGAGTTTGCTCAAACTCCTGTCCATTTGCTCAAACTCCTGTCAGTGATGCCATCCAACCATCTCATTCTCTGTCATCCCCTTGTCCTCCTGCCTTCAATCTTTCCCAGTAACAGGAGCTTTTCTTACATTGGCAGGCAGCTTCTTTACCAGTAGCATCATCTGGGAAACCTAACAGGGACTTTACTAATGAGTTGGCTCTTTGCATCAAGTGACCAAAATATTGGAGTTTCAGCTTTGGCATCAGTCCTTCCAATGCATATTCAGGGCTGATTTTCTTTAGGATGAACTGGTTTGATTTTGCAGTCCAAGGGACCCTCAAGAGTCTTCTCCAACACCACAGTTCGAAAGCATCAATTCTTTGGCACTCAGCATTCTTTATGGTCCAACTGTCACATCCACACATGACTACTGGAAAAACCACAGCTTTGACTATATGGACCTTTGTTGGCAAAGTGTCTGCTTTTTAATACGCTGTCTAGGTTTGTCATAGTTTTTCTTCCAAGGAGCAAGCATCATTTAATTTCATGGCTGCAGTCACTGTTTACAATGATTTTGGAGCCAAAGAAAATAAAGTCTGTCACTGTTTCCATTGTTTGTCCATCTATCTGCCATGAAGCAATGGGACCAGATGCCATGATCTTCATTTTTTGAAGTTGACTTTTAGGCCAGCCTTTTCACTCTTCTTTTTCACCTTCATCAAGTGACTCTTTAGTTCCTCTTTGCTTTTTCCATAAGGGTGGTGTCATCTGCATATCTGAGGTTATTGTTACTTTTCCTGGAAGGTTAGATTGGGTTAAAGTAGGAAGAATGTCCTTACCTTAGCTAGCAGAAGACTGTAGTAAACTCTTTCCCCCAAGAGAGTAGGCATTTTTGGTGAACTCTAGATGTGTTTCATAATCGTTACTTTTGTTCCTTCAGAGCAGTGAGGGAATATTTCTCAGGTCTCCACCATGCAGATCCACTGGGGTTTCTGAACCTAATGGAGGTAGAAATGTGGGCAACCTCTTAAGACTGTGGCCCCGATGGAATTTTTCACTCTTAAGCCAGTCCATGTTCAACCTTTGGCAATTTGCCAAAATGAGCATTTAAGTATTTCAACCAGTTTGTGGTTCCTGTAGTTTCTGTTCCAAGTAAGCAGACCTCCACTGTATTTCTCTGGACATGCCTATCCTACCCGATTTCAGTGATGCAGTTTGCCCAACAAATTTTGTCTCAGGAAGATAAAAGAAGAGATATTGATTTTTAGCCTGCCCAACTTATTCTTGTTATAAGGAAAGAGTGATCACTTCCAAGCTGTTCATATGTAGCTGAAAGAGGAAGCCCAAAGAAGTTTTTGAATGCTAGAAAATTGAAGATTACAAAATGCCAAAAAAAAAATTACAAAATTCATTAGTTCCTCAAGTGTTTAAATGCTGAAGTTAAATTAGGGTCAATAGAATGACAGATGTTGTACATGCAGTATTATGCAAAAATGCAGAATATGGGATTCTTTGGCACTCAGCATTCTTTATGGTCCAACTGTCACATCCACACATGACTACTGGAAAAACCACAGCTTTGACTATATGGACCTTTGTTGGCAAAGTGTCTGCTTTTTAATACGCTGTCTAGGTTTGTCATAGTTTTTCTTCCAAGGAGCAAGCATCATTTAATTTCATGGCTGCAGTCACTGTTTACAATGATTTTGGAGCCAAAGAAAATAAAGTCTGTCACTGTTTCCATTGTTTGTCCATCTATCTGCCATGAAGCAATGGGACCAGATGCCATGATCTTCATTTTTTGAAGTTGACTTTTAGGCCAGCCTTTTCACTCTTCTTTTTCACCTTCATCAAGTGACTCTTTAGTTCCTCTTTGCTTTTTCCATAAGGGTGGTGTCATCTGCATATCTGAGGTTATTGTTACTTTTCCTGGAAGGTTAGATTGGGTTAAAGTAGGAAGAATGTCCTTACCTTAGCTAGCAGAAGACTGTAGTAAACTCTTTCCCCCAAGAGAGTAGGCATTTTTGGTGAACTCTAGATGTGTTTCATAATCGTTACTTTTGTTCCTTCAGAGCAGTGAGGAATATTTCTCAGGTCTCCACCATGCAGATCCACTGGGGTTTCTGAACCTAATGGAGGTAGAAATGTGGGCAACCTCTTAAGACTGTGGCCCCGATGGAATTTTTCACTCTTAAGCCAGTCCATGTTCAACCTTTGGCAATTTGCCAAAATGAGCATTTAAGTATTTCAACCAGTTTGTGGTTCCTGTAGTTTCTGTTCCAAGTAAGCAGACCTCCACTGTATTTCTCTGGACATGCCTATCCTACCCGATTTCAGTGATGCAGTTTGCCCAACAAATTTTGTCTCAGGAAGATAAAAGAAGAGATATTGATTTTTAGCCTGCCCAACTTATTCTTGTTATAAGGAAAGAGTGATCACTTCCAAGCTGTTCATATGTAGCTGAAAGAGGAAGCCCAAAGAAGTTTTTGAATGCTAGAAAATTGAAGATTACAAAATGCCAAAAAAAAAATTACAAAATTCATTAGTTCCTCAAGTGTTTAAATGCTGAAGTAATGCAACAATTTCACAATTATCCTTTCAGGGTCAATAGAATGACAGATGTTGTACATGCAGTATTATGCAAAAATGCAGAATATGGGCAGGATAGTCAAACCTTGCATAGGATCCACTATAATTTGATTCAACTTTGAATAAATTGAACTTTTGCATATCCAGAAAAATTTACATTTGTATTATCTCTATGAAAAGCAGTACACTTCTCATTATTTCAGTAAGTGAGCAGCAGCATTCTGAGGAAGACTTTTTCATGAGAAAAACATTATACAAGGAAAGGGGATTTTTTTCTAGTACTGTGATTACCTGCACCTTGGGCCATGTTTTAAAAAGATGAGGAATTTTAGATCTTTAATAATCTCTGTAACAGTAAACAGAGTTATTACATTTTTTATTCACTCAGTCATGTCCAACTCTTTGCAACTCCATCAAATGCAGCATGCCCGGCTTCCCTGTCCTTCACTATCTCCAGGGGCATGCTCAAACTCATGTCCATTGACTCAATGATGCCATCCAACCATCTTGTCCTCTATTGTCCCCTTCTCCTTCTGCCTTCTATTTTTCCCAGCATCAGGGTCTTTTCTAATGAGTCATCTCGTCACATCAGGTAGCCAAAGTATTGGAGTTTCCGTTTCATCATCATTCTTTACAACATATTCAGGGTTGATTTTCTTTAGGATTGATTGGTCTGATCTCCTTGCAGTCGAAGGGACTCTCAAGAATCTTCTCCAACACCATGGTTCAAAAGCATCAATTCTTTGGTGCTCAGCCTTCTTTATGGTCCAACATCTATGCATGACTACTGGAAAGACCATAGCTTTAACTATATGGGCTTCCATTAGCAAAGTGATGTTTTTGCTTTTGAATACACTGTTTAGGTTTGTCATAGCTTTTCGTCCAAGGAGCAAGTGTCTTTTAATTTCATGGCTGCAGTCACCATTCACAGTGATTTTGGAGCTCAAGGAAATAGTCTGTTGTCCCGACCCACGGGCTTCGTCAGTGCAGACCTAGGATTTGTAAACACAGGCCCTAAATGGGGGGAGTGGGAATTGAGAGGACAAGAGACACAAGAAATGGAGACAAGACAGGAGTCTGATCAAGTCTCATTTTATTGCGGAAACAAGGGGGTATTTATGCTACACAGAAACAGGAAGGAGCTACTCATAAGCCAATCATGTAAAAGGTCAGATGCACACGTGCGTCCGACCCCATAGGAATGCAAGGGAAGCATGCACTGATCACGAGCACGGAAACTAGGACCAACCTATCAGAGCAATATGCACACGCCTTAAACCACACCCCTCTACATCCACCAGGCGCCATCTTTGTGCAAACATAATGATGCTCCTAAACTGGAGGCTGCAAAGTGTGGCCAGGGCTCATGCTTGAAAGACTCCGCTAGGTGCCATCTTAAGTGGCGCATTGCAGCATTCACGTATAGGAGGCTATAGGATGTGGCTGGGCCACCCCATGGTCCCGGACAGTCTGTCACTGTTTCCACTGTTTGCCCATCTATTTGCCATGAAGTGATGGGGCTGGATGCCATGATCATTGTTTTTTGGATGTAGATTTTTAGGCCACCTTTTCACTCTACTCTTTCACCTTCCTCAGTAGACTCTTTAATTCTTTGCTTTCTGATATTAGGGTGGTGTTATCTACATATGTGAGGTTACTGATATTTCTCCTGGCAAACTTGATTCCAGGTTGTGCTTCTTCCAGACCAGCATTTCACATGTACTCTGCATATGAGTTAAATAAGCAGGGTGACAACAGAAAGCCTTAACACACTTCTTTCCCAATTTGGAACGAGTCAATTGTTTCATGTCTGATAATAGTAAATAGGGCTTTACATTTTGAGTATTGCAGAATTTTAATATCTGCATGCAACTTTAGAATCAGAAAATATACTGATATGTTGACCAGCATTTGTGCTGAAAAAATTGATACTGATGATTCACAATGTGGACAATCTTACAACTTTTGCTTTGATTATTTTATTTTCATCTGAATTTGTCTAATCACAAAATGTATTTTATCTATTTATAGCTTAGGAACAATGTATCTTAGGTTTAGTGATACTGGTTTATATCTATCATTTTTTATATTGAATGAATAGTGTAATACTTGTGGGAAAAGTTTCAAGAGGTTTTCTCTCAATAGATAACCAATTTTCTGAAAATTAATCCTGAATTTACATTTGCATTTCAGATTCAAATACACAAATAAAATATAGATTCTTGCATATGCCACAGGAATTGATAATACTGAACATGATAGTCTCATGGCATCTATATATTTGTCACTCATGAAGTTTGTTATAACAGTAAATTGCAGTTGAACTGTTGAAGTGGTTACAACTTAACAATAAATTGAACTTTGATATGTGCTGCAAAAAAGGTGAACTTCATGTATGGCTGCAAGGGAGAGCTGTATTTGCAAAGAAAGTCACATCTGTCCTTATACAAGATATTGGGAAACTTGGCCCAAGGATTGGTGGGTTTTCAGTAGCAGGAGTGTTCATGGAATGACAATCTTTCAATTATGTTAGTGTGATCTCTAGAATAAGGCTGTTACTGACTGACATACTTTCAGAAATATGGTTACTGGAGTGAGGCATTTGATCATTGACTTGTTTATAGGCATGGTATAGTAACCAACTGGTTGACTTTCAGAAGATGGAATCCCATTAACTTGCTAACTGTGAGAAGCATGGCCCTGTTGCTGATTTTGAGAGGATGTGTACTGATCTGGAGTAATCTCTAATTAACTGTGATTACTTACAACTTGAGACTTAATAAAAAAGAGTCTTTTCTTTAATATGGAAAAGAAGACTTTCAATTCTTAGTTACCTTCTCCCACCCCTTCCACCCTCAAACTTTGGTCTTTTCTCAGCCAAAAATATAGGAGAGACTATAAAGAATTGTTCAGATCTCTGTGGAGGTACAATTTTCACCTAGCATTTCCATTTAAGTAATTTAAGTGCCAATTATTGATGCAGAAAAATAGCTCTAATTGCTCTGTTTTCATTATTGGGAAAAATACAACTGGTTATACTAATGGCCACTTAACAAAATCAATTTGGATCCAGCCCCCAAGTCAGTATATACAGAATATCCGGCAACCCTACTTGTTTTTTTGTTTATTTTATTTTCATCTGAATTTCTCTACTCACAACATGTATTTTATCTATTTATAGCTTAGGAACAATGTATCTTAGGTTTAGTGATACTGGTTTATATCTATCATTTTTTATATTGAATGAATAGTGTAATACTTGTGGGAAAAGTTTCAAGAGGTTTTCTCTCAATAGATAACCAATTTTCTGAAAATTAATCCTGAATTTACATTTGCATTTCAGATTCAAATACACAAATAAAATATAGATTCTTGCATATGCCACAGGAATTGATAATACTGAACATGATAGTCTCATGGCATCTATATATTTGTCACTCATGAAGTTTGTTATAACAGTAAATTGCAGTTGAACTGTTGAAGTGGTTACAACTTAACAATAAATTGAACTTTGATATGTGCTGCAAAAAAGGTGAACTTCATGTATGGCTGCAAGGGAGAGCTGTATTTGCAAAGAAAGTCACATCTGTCCTTATACAAGATATTGGGAAACTTGGCCCAAGGATTGGTGGGTTTTCAGTAGCAGGAGTGTTCATGGAATGACAATCTTTCAATTATGTTAGTGTGATCTCTAGAATAAGGCTGTTACTGACTGACATACTTTCAGAAATATGGTTACTGGAGTGAGGCATTTGATCATTGACTTGTTTATAGGCATGGTATAGTAACCAACTGGTTGACTTTCAGAAGATGGAATCCCATTAACTTGCTAACTGTGAGAAGCATGGCCCTGTTGCTGATTTTGAGAGGATGTGTACTGATCTGGAGTAATCTCTAATTAACTGTGATTACTTACAACTTGAGACTTAATAAAAAAGAGTCTTTTCTTTAATATGGAAAAGAAGACTTTCAATTCTTAGTTACCTTCTCCCACCCCTTCCACCCTCAAACTTTGGTCTTTTCTCAGCCAAAAATATAGGAGAGACTATAAAGAATTGTTCAGATCTCTGTGGAGGTACAATTTTCACCTAGCATTTCCATTTAAGTAATTTAAGTGCCAATTATTGATGCAGAAAAATAGCTCTAATTGCTCTGTTTTCATTATTGGGAAAAATACAACTGGTTATACTAATGGCCACTTAACAAAATCAATTTGGATCCAGCTCAAAAATCACTCAATACAGGACATAGTCAGTATATACAGAATATCCGGCAACCCTACTTGCCAGCTTAGCTTTCTTCTCACTCACCAACCTCATTTGCTTATCTGTTCTAATATACTGTCTCCTATTCTCCAAATGTGCTGTCCCTGTTTTAGTTTGGACTCTCATTCATCTATCACTTGAATTACCATAGCCCAGATTTCTAGACATCAGTTTATACAGCTTTAATACATTTTGAACTAACTCTATCAATTTCAAAATAAAATCTAAATTTCTCAGCATGGTAAATAGGTATTTTGTCATGTGGTCTCTAAGCATGCACGCAGTCGCTACAGTCGTGTCTGACTTTTTGTGACCCAATGAACCATAGCTCTCCAGGCTCCTCTGTCCATAGTGTTCTCTAGGCAAGAATACTCCAGTAGATTGCCATGCCCTTCTCCAGGGGATCTTCCCACCCAGGGATCAAACCCACGCCTCCTGCATTGCAGGCAGATTCTTTACCACTGAGCCACCAGGGAATGCCAGTCTCTGTCTTCTACTTGAACTTAAACATCTGCCCTTCTCAGGTAACACCACTGGTAAAGAACCTGTGTGTCAATGCAGGTAGATGTAAGAGATGCAGGTTCAATCACTAGGGTTGGGAAAATCCTCTGGAGAAAGGCATGGAAGCCCACTCCATATTCTTGCCTGAAGAATCACATAGACAGAGGAGCTTGACTGGCTATGGTTAATAGTGTCACAGAGTTAGACACGACTGAAGCCACTTATCATGCATGCATGTATTTTCCTGATCAGTATTTTTATACTTGAATTTCCACAAAGATGTCATGGTATCTACCTTTCCTCTTATTTGGAATGCTTACCTCACCCTCTGTAGGGTTCTTACTATTCTTTCAAAACCTGGCTCAGGGATCATTGTGATGGGCAGATTCTGGAGAATTTCTGGGCATTTATTGGGCTCCAGGATATAGAGAAATGAGTGATGATGCGTCTAACCCTTTGACCTAGGACCCTCTCAATGTGGAAAAATACTCTAACTGGTTATACTAATGGCCACTTAACAAAATCTTGGATCCAGCTCAAAATCACTCAATACAGGACATAGTCAGTATATACAGAATATCCGGCAACCCTACTTGCCAGCTTAGCTTTCTTCTCACTCACCAACCTCATTTGCTTATCTGTTCTAATATACTGTCTCCTATTCTCCAAATGTGCTGTCCCTGTTTTAGTTTGGACTCTCATTCATCTATCACTTGAATTACCATAGCCCAGATTTCTAGACATCAGTTTATACAGCTTTAATACATTTTGAACTAACTCTATCAATTTCAAAATAAAATCTAAATTTCTCAGCATGGTAAATAGGTATTTTGTCATGTGGTCTCTAAGCATGCACGCAGTCGCTACAGTCGTGTCTGACTTTTTGTGACCCAATGAACCATAGCTCTCCAGGCTCCTCTGTCCATAGTGTTCTCTAGGCAAGAATACTCCAGTAGATTGCCATGCCCTTCTCCAGGGGATCTTCCCACCCAGGGATCAAACCCACGCCTCCTGCATTGCAGGCAGATTCTTTACCACTGAGCCACCAGGGAATGCCAGTCTCTGTCTTCTACTTGAACTTAAACATCTGCCCTTCTCAGGTAACACCACTGGTAAAGAACCTGTGTGTCAATGCAGGTAGATGTAAGAGATGCAGGTTCAATCACTAGGGTTGGGAAAATCCTCTGGAGAAAGGCATGGAAGCCCACTCCATATTCTTGCCTGAAGAATCACATAGACAGAGGAGCTTGACTGGCTATGGTTAATAGTGTCACAGAGTTAGACACGACTGAAGCCACTTATCATGCATGCATGTATTTTCCTGATCAGTATTTTTATACTTGAATTTCCACAAAGATGTCATGGTATCTACCTTTCCTCTTATTTGGAATGCTTACCTCACCCTCTGTAGGGTTCTTACTATTCTTTCAAAACCTGGCTCAGGGATCATTGTGATGGGCAGATTCTGGAGAATTTCTGGGCATTTATTGGGCTCCAGGATATAGAGAAATGAGTGATGATGATTATTCAGATGATCCTCAAACCCCAGATGAGCTTTTGAGACCTAGGATTTGCCCCCTAGAGAGTGACATTAGCTCAGATGGTGAAGAATGGGTAAACATGATGATACCTAAAGGGGGAATATATACTAACCCAAGAGGGAAGAAAATTGTATCCAAAAGAAATTACAGACAAGTGAACCACAACTCGTCTTCTAGTGACAAGGATTTTGTGACTCATGCTACTCTGTACGGGCAGCATTCTCCTTGTGAGATTCAGAGATAAAAAAGAAAAAAAAAAAAAAAAAAGGAAGGAGAAAGAATTCACAAACGCTAAGAGAAGAGGAATTGAGAATTCGGAAATCCTAAAAAATTTGCAAACGCTGTAAGAGAAGAGGAATTGCGAATTCTATATTCCTAAGAAAGTCGGAGAAAATGAGAGAATTTACACTATAAAAGGGGGGTGAGTAGATTGTGAGGGAGCTTGCTCATGCGACTTAGCTGCACCTGCGGTGTGACCAAAGCTCTCCAGCTCTGGGGTAAGAATAATGCTGTTATTGTTGATTAAGTTCTGAGATTATTAGATTGAATTCTGACAGGATTTTCAGATGTTTGAGAATTTTCAATGATTGAAACTCATGGATTGTGAATTACCATTTTGATTAACTGATTATATTCACCTAAGCACATTTTTTAAGAATAAACCTGATTTTGATTTGAACTCCATGCCTTCTTTTCTGTTGAAGTTCTATTCTCTAATATTTTGAGGGAACTACATTGTGTGGGTTGAAGTTCTTTGAAACAGAGCAGGGGAAGTTTAGTATTTCCTCAATTTTGTTACTCAAGGATAAGTAACCACACAGTGCCTGTGACAACTGCATCTGGAAAACTTCATATGATTTAATCAGGCTTCCTGGTTAGGTTTGATCTCTTTTTCTTCATACAAAAGTCCAAACTGCTACAACATTCTTGCACTGCAACATATGGTCACAACCTATTCGTTTGTTAAAACAACCACATTTGTATACACTGAGATTTGCTTTACTCATTTGATAGTTCCTCAACTCTATTCTCTTTTTGCTATCCATGGCTTCTTGAAGGCCTGTGACATTTTTCTTAAAGTTCCCAGGGTGCAGCACAGTACATGGCCCAAAGCAAGGACAGAAACAACAAACCACTGAGATGTTAATAATTACTCCATTTGTTTTCCTGAAATTATTTGACACTAGAGAACACCAAGTAGAAGAAACATACTTTTTATTTCATGAAGTGACTGATGTACCTTTCAATATTTTGGCACATATGCTAGATTAATTAAACTACTTTTGACAATTCCTTCTGTTGTGAAATTAGAACACATATTATTAAATATATATGTATAGCATATTAAACATTTAACAGCCTTAAATACCATATTAAATACTTTAAATAGCTTTGAAAACTTTTTTCCATTTAATATACCTAAGATGACAGCTCACAGTATATAGCAGTTGTACTTTCTTAGTAAAGGATTTCAGAGCAAAAAAAGAAAAAAATGAGCACAGAATTAAGAATTTGGTAGAAAATTTCCAATTTACAGCAGTTACTAGAAGAACAAAGGAAGAAGATAACAGACACTTATTTCTATTTTTAAATGAAATCCATACACAAAGTTTGAAAGCAGGTCAAGAAAAGGACAAACTCCAGAAATTAAGAGGTAGTTCACAGTTCATTTTTAATCTTTTATTTGGCTCTTTTTTTCTAAAAATGTGTAATTTTTTTGACTATGTCTTTTATATGTAATTACAAAGTCAGTTATTTAAAAAAGCACCAACAGTTTAGTTTACTCCAATGAGAAACCCAGAGCACACCTCCCCCATCTCCCAGATGTTTAAAAAATATACATATGATATGTAGCATACACTGCTGTAGAGAAAGCAATTATTTTACAAATGCCCAAAGTCAATGTCTTCAGTCAGGAATTCTTCATTTTAGGTTATTACAAATGGTCTGATAGGCTTCCTCATTGTGTATTACAGAAGTTTATCCTTGGGATTTATTATCTGATGAGGACTAAATTATAGAAAGGTTTTTCATATCCACTACATTTATTATATCACTCTCATGTATTCTGGTGAGCTTTGGTTTCAGAACTTCACATACGCAAATTTATTTTCTAGGGGTTCTTTTCAATATGAATTTTATGATGATTAGTAAGAGATTTGCTTTACTCATTTGATAGTTCCTCAACTCTATTCTCTTTTTGCTATCCATGGCTTCTTGAAGGCCTGTGACATTTTTCTTAAAGTTCCCAGGGTGCAGCACAGTACATGGCCCAAAGCAAGGACAGAAACAACAAACCACTGAGATGTTAATAATTACTCCATTTGTTTTCCTGAAATTATTTGACACTAGAGAACACCAAGTAGAAGAAACATACTTTTTATTTCATGAAGTGACTGATGTACCTTTCAATATTTTGGCACATATGCTAGATTAATTAAACTACTTTTGACAATTCCTTCTGTTGTGAAATTAGAACACATATTATTAAATATATATGTATAGCATATTAAACATTTAACAGCCTTAAATACCATATTAAATACTTTAAATAGCTTTGAAAACTTTTTTCCATTTAATATACCTAAGATGACAGCTCACAGTATATAGCAGTTGTACTTTCTTAGTAAAGGATTTCAGAGCAAAAAAAGAAAAAAATGAGCACAGAATTAAGAATTTGGTAGAAAATTTCCAATTTACAGCAGTTACTAGAAGAACAAAGGAAGAAGATAACAGACACTTATTTCTATTTTTAAATGAAATCCATACACAAAGTTTGAAAGCAGGTCAAGAAAAGGACAAACTCCAGAAATTAAGAGGTAGTTCACAGTTCATTTTTAATCTTTTATTTGGCTCTTTTTTTCTAAAAATGTGTAATTTTTTTGACTATGTCTTTTATATGTAATTACAAAGTCAGTTATTTAAAAAAGCACCAACAGTTTAGTTTACTCCAATGAGAAACCCAGAGCACACCTCCCCCATCTCCCAGATGTTTAAAAAATATACATATGATATGTAGCATACACTGCTGTAGAGAAAGCAATTATTTTACAAATGCCCAAAGTCAATGTCTTCAGTCAGGAATTCTTCATTTTAGGTTATTACAAATGGTCTGATAGGCTTCCTCATTGTGTATTACAGAAGTTTATCCTTGGGATTTATTATCTGATGAGGACTAAATTATAGAAAGGTTTTTCATATCCACTACATTTATTATATCACTCTCATGTATTCTGGTGAGCTTTGGTTTCAGAACTTCACATACGCAAATTTATTTTCTAGGGGTTCTTTTCAATATGAATTTTATGATGATTAGTAAGAGATGACCTGTGATTGAAAAGTTTTCCGCATGTATTACATTCATAGGGTTTCTCTCCAGTATGAATTCTCTGATGTGCAATACGTGATGAGCTTTGTCTAAAAGTTTTCCCACATGTATTACATTTGAAGGGTTTCTCTCCTGTATGAATCCGCCGATGCTGAATAAGAGCTGAACTCTGGCCAAAAGACATTCCACATTCTTCACATCGATATGGTTTCTCTCCTGTGTGAATTCTCTGATGATTACTAAGGGATGAGTTACATCTGAATGTTTTTCCACACACATTACATTTATAGGGTCTTTCTCCAGTGTGCATTCTCTGATGTTGGATGAGAGCTGAACTTTGTCTGAAGGCTTTCCCACACACTTTACATTTACATGGTTTCTCTCCGGTATGTATTCGTTCATGAATAATAAGTGTTGAGTGGGAACTTAAGGCTTTACCACATTCATTACAATTATAAAACTTCTCACCAGTATGAATTATTCGGTGTCTATTAAGTCGTGAAATAGAAGTGAAGCCTTTTCCACATTCGTTACATCTGTAAGGCTTTTCTCCAGTGTGAATTCTTTCATGTTGAATAAGAGATGCACTCTGACTGAAGGCTCTCCACACTCACTACATTTAAAAGGTTTCTCTCCTGTGTGAATTCTCTGATGATTACTAAGGGATGAGTTACATCTGAATGTTTTTCCACACACATTACATTTATAGGGTCTTTCTCCAGTGTGCATTCTCTGATGTTGGATGAGAGCTGAACTTTGTCTGAAGGCTTTCCCACACACTTTACATTTACATGGTTTCTCTCCGGTATGTATTCGTTCATGAATAATAAGTGTTGAGTGGGAACTTAAGGCTTTACCACATTCATTACAATTATAAAACTTCTCACCAGTATGAATTATTCGGTGTCTATTAAGTCGTGAAATAGAAGTGAAGCCTTTTCCACATTCGTTACATCTGTAAGGCTTTTCTCCAGTGTGAATTCTTTCATGTTGAATAAGAGATGCACTCTGACTGAAGGCTCTCCCACACTCACTACATTTAAAAGGTTTCTCTCCTGTGTGAATTCTCTGATGATATCGAAGGGATGAACTAGACTTAAAGGTATTACCACATTCGTTACATATATAGGACTTCTTTCTGGAATGAATTCTCTGACATCCAGGAAGGGATCTGCTGCAACTAGATGCCTTCCTACCTGGATTATATTTATACGGGTTTTCTCCAGCATGGATTTTTTGATGTATAAAAAGGCCCGACCTTCTGCTGAAGGATTTACCACATTCCTTACATCTATAGGATTTCTCCACAGTATGTGTTCTTAAGTGTTTATAAAGGGAGGTACTGAGAGTGAAGGCTTTCCCACATTCTTTACATATATAGGGTTTCTCTCCACTATGAGTTATTTGATGCTGAATAAGTGCTGAACTTTGGTTAAAGGCTTTCGAACAGTCTTTACATTTAAATAATTTCTCTCCACTATGGTTTTTCTCATGCTTACGAAGGGATGAAGTATTAATGAAGGTTTTCTCACACATACTACATTTATAACGTTTCCCGGCTGTGTTGGCTTTTTGTTGGCTAAATAAATTGAAATTCTGTTTGAAGCTGTTTGCTTGTATTTCATATTTTGATGGTTTTTTTCCTCTGGGAACAACTTGTTGTCTAAAAAGGATTGACTTTGGGCCAAATTGAGTATTTTTATGTTTTCTTTCTATAGTGAAGATTTCTTTGTGAGTGACTGAAACTATCTGAACACTTTCTTTTTTCTCCTTTTTCTCTAAACTGTCTTCATATCTGGAGGGTTTTCCTGATTTGAAGTCCCAGGGTCCACTCCTTTTGGATCTTTTCATTATCAATTCCTGAATCAGTCCTTGTGTTTGAGTTGACTTTGTGGTTTTATAGCTATTCTTCCATCCTGGAGAGGAAAGAAAAAACTGAAGATGTTTCATGTGATATAGTATTTGGCTACTGAGACTAAGTGTATTGACTGAATACTGATGGCATTCAAATAAGGTCTTGGTATCTGGCCAAAAGATAATAAGAAGAAAAACTCAGAAGATGTAATTAAGCAGTACAGAGAAATAAGCTAACAGGAACTGAGAACAATAGGGTGAAGAAAAGACTAAACAAACTCATTTAAAAAGGGTGAGTGTAAGAGTGATCAGGAGAATCAGCTAATGGAAAAACAGAGAAGATGGATTAAAAGAGGAGCCACGAACTGGAAGTCAGTCTGGGATCAGAGTCCAAAGCCCATGACAGAATTTTAAATTATCTTTATGACGTTTCTCTTCTTTGTATCATCATTCCTAATCTGGAAAGCTTCATTCCCTTTCCCTCATATCAAATTCCTTTATATCCTTCAGAATCCTTTCAAAAGTTAACTGAGCTATTATTATTATTTTGATTGTCTGGTAGAAAACCTTTTTATTTATAATTGGAGGATAATTGCTTTACAATGTTGTGTTGGCTTCTGCCATACAACAACATGAATCAGCCATAAGCATATGTGTGTCCCATCCCTCTTGAATCTCCTCCCCAGCCCTCACCCCATTCCACTCCTCTTGGTGGTTGTCAAAGAGCACTAGGTTGTACTCTCTGTGACCATAGCAGTTTCCCACTGGCTATTTTACATGTGGTAGTGTACATATGTCAATGCTACTCTCAATTTGTCCCACCCTCTCCTTTCCCTGTGTCCAAAGTCTGTTCTCTATGTCTGCATCTCTATTCCTGCCCTGCAAATAGCTTTATCAGTACCATTTCTCTAGATTCCATAATATGCATTAATATATGAAATTTGTTTCTCTCTTTCTGACTGACTTCATTCTGTATAACAGGCTCTAGGCTCATCCATAAGAACTGACTCAAATGCATTCCTTTTTATGGCTAAGTAATATTTCACTGTATATATGTACCACAACTTCTTTATCCATTCATCCTTTGAAGGACATCTAGGTTGCTTCCTGGACATCCAGGTTGCTTTCATGTCCTAGCTATTGTAAATAGTGAAAAGTGAGGTACTGTGTGTTTCCACACTTCATTCCTATTATAGGCACTCACCACAGAGTTAAAATACATAATATACATATTATATATATGTAATCATACTTATCTATTTACCTATATCTAAATGTATTTCACTTTTGTAAGGTCTTGGTATCTGGCCAAAAGATAATAAGAAGAAAACTCAGAAGATGTAATTAAGCAGTACAGAGAAATAAGCTAACAGGAACTGAGAACAATAGGGTGAAGAAAAGACTAAACAAACTCATTTAAAAAGGGTGAGTGTAAGAGTGATCAGGAGAATCAGCTAATGGAAAAACAGAGAAGATGGATTAAAAGAGGAGCCACGAACTGGAAGTCAGTCTGGGATCAGAGTCCAAAGCCCATGACAGAATTTTAAATTATCTTTATGACGTTTCTCTTCTTTGTATCATCATTCCTAATCTGGAAAGCTTCATTCCCTTTCCCTCATATCAAATTCCTTTATATCCTTCAGAATCCTTTCAAAAGTTAACTGAGCTATTATTATTATTTTGATTGTCTGGTAGAAAACCTTTTTATTTATAATTGGAGGATAATTGCTTTACAATGTTGTGTTGGCTTCTGCCATACAACAACATGAATCAGCCATAAGCATATGTGTGTCCCATCCCTCTTGAATCTCCTCCCCAGCCCTCACCCCATTCCACTCCTCTTGGTGGTTGTCAAAGAGCACTAGGTTGTACTCTCTGTGACCATAGCAGTTTCCCACTGGCTATTTTACATGTGGTAGTGTACATATGTCAATGCTACTCTCAATTTGTCCCACCCTCTCCTTTCCCTGTGTCCAAAGTCTGTTCTCTATGTCTGCATCTCTATTCCTGCCCTGCAAATAGCTTTATCAGTACCATTTCTCTAGATTCCATAATATGCATTAATATATGAAATTTGTTTCTCTCTTTCTGACTGACTTCATTCTGTATAACAGGCTCTAGGCTCATCCATAAGAACTGACT
Organism: Tragulus kanchil; assembly: GCA_022376925.1. Classification (NCBI taxonomy): domain Eukaryota; kingdom Metazoa; phylum Chordata; class Mammalia; order Artiodactyla; family Tragulidae; genus Tragulus; species Tragulus kanchil. The sequence continues at coordinate 72,112,498 of JAIOJX010000029.1, read as the reverse complement.
CAAATGCATTCCTTTTTATGGCTAAGTAATATTTCACTGTATATATGTACCACAACTTCTTTATCCATTCATCCTTTGAAGGACATCTAGGTTGCTTCCTGGACATCCAGGTTGCTTTCATGTCCTAGCTATTGTAAATAGTGAAAAGTGAGGTACTGTGTGTTTCCACACTTCATTCCTATTATAGGCACTCACCACAGAGTTAAAATACATAATATACATATTATATATATGTAATCATACTTATCTATTTACCTATATCTAAATGTATTTCACTTTTGTTTTCTACCCTAAATGTTATTTACAAGCAAATTAGCATGCCCCTTTAACCTATAGATCTTCTTAATGACATCTGAATTAGACACAAAAATCATTTTTTTACTAATATTCCTTAATTTATATACACCTATTTTGAACAATGTCAAATACTTTCAGTTAGTTATACAATTTCACACACACACATACACATACAGAGGATTCAAACACTTGTAGCAGTTGCCTTCTAGGAGCATACATTACACAAGTGATGGGAGGGGCTTCAGAACCAGTTCAAATAGGAAGGAATTCAACAACAGAGGTAACAGCAGGTAGGCATGAAGCCAAAGGTTTCAAGATAGGAAAGCAGCCTTGGTCATGCATCAAGGAAGAGAGGCTATGCAAGCAGCATAGAAAAGAGTCAAAGATCAATAGTAAGACAGGAAGAGATATAAAAGAGGTAAAAAAGGGCTAACAAAGTAACATGGTAAAGAACAGAATTAAAGTCAGTAAATTTAAAGGGGTAAGGATATAATTAATTGAATATTAAGTTTTGTCAGGGGAATAAGTGTACATATAGTTAGGCATTTTCTCCTGGGTTAGGGTAACCATTTGTAAGTCTCCTTTGCATCTTACTGTATTTTCAGATTCCTATCTGACATTCACTTTCTAACCTGTATACAGATTTTCTCTGCTTGGTGAACATAATATATTCTGCCTTTCTCTTTTCTTTTACCAGTGTTAAGTTCTCAATTTCCTTCATGAGTAACTTTTTCTATGCACCCTTTAAAAATCACCTTCTTTAGAGTTTGGGAATTTCTTCCCCCCACTCTACACTCCCTATTTGACTAATTTTATATCACCCATCGTTACTACTTTTTCCCCAAGGCACTGGCATTTGTCAAGCAGGGCAAATGAGAATAACACTCATTAAAAAAAAAAATATATATATACACACACACACACACACACACACACGCACATATATATATACACACACACATACATAGATAAGTATCAATAAATCATTCATTAAATTAGGAACCATGTCAGGACTTCCTGGTGGTACAGTGGCTAAGACGCCAAGCTCCCAATGTAGGAGGCCTGGGTTCAATCACTGATCAGGGAACTAGATCCCACATGATGCAACTAAGATCCAATGCAGCCAAATAAATAAATATTTCTTTAAAAATTTAGGGACCATGTCTTCTGGGAGAGCCCATACTGTATATTTTGTAATACACTTTGTAATACACTTTTTTTGGTAATACACTTTGTAATGGCTTTTTTTATTCACTTAGTCAATCATGAAACCTATCTGCTCTCTTACCTTTCCTGCTTAGTGTTATGGAAAGAAGAGGTTTTATTTTCCGTCCGTATCTTCCAAGTTCCTTGTCCATTTAAGTCTTGCTAAATGATCAACTTTCAATAACATTATTTGGGTAGAACATTGTGAGGCAGTCATAAAACTGGAGTACTTACCTTGTGAACACTAGTCATTGGTTCTAGGCTACTACATGTGCTGGGAAAAAGCAAGATTTCAGAATTGTGAATTGTCATTTTTAAGGCAAAGTTAGAGACTCTGCCTTAGGTCTGTATGGAAACACTGCAGTTTTATGACCAACAACTTTACTAGAGCTCTAAGCATTAAGCTCAGGTACCTAAATGGTACTCTGCTTCTTATACTTTAGTGTTTCCGTCAAACTCTCTAAATTCTGGTAGCTTAGTGAAGATTCTTACTAAAGAATTCGCCTGCCAATTCAGGAAATGCAGGTTTAGTATCTGGGTTGGGAAGATTCCCTGGAGAAGGAAATGGCAACCCATTCCAGTATTCTTGCCTGGGAAGTCCCATGGACAGAGGAGCCTGGCAGGCTACAGTCCATGAAGTTGCAAAAGAGTTGGACATGACTGATCTACTGAACAACCACGACCACCATCTGAAGTCTTGCTCTCTGCCAATTCAGTCTTCACACTGTAGCCAGAGTAATCTTTCTAAAATCCACATTTTACTATGTTGCAAACTTCCTTAAGATCTTCTAACTTATCTTCAATGATTCATATACATGGTTCAGAGTACTTAAGATGGTGAACAAAATATTTCATGATCTGACCTTTGTCCACCTTGGAATTAACCTCCTTTCCCTGGTTTATTTCTAGGTATGCTAAAATACATGCAGTTTCTGTAGCACTACATGTTTTTTGTTTTCTTATTCTATTATCTTTGCATATGTTGGAGATATCCTTTCCACTCCCAAATACTCATTAAGTGCCTACTACACACCAGGCAATGTTCCAGGGGATGTACAGAATGGGAGGATGAGTTCCAGTCTCTAAGGAGACTGTGTGTGTGACTGTATGTGTGGAGTGATAAATAAGAAGTAAATCAGTAACAGCCATATGGATGTGTGAAGTAAGAGCTTCCTGGGTGAAGGAAACAGCAAACACAAAAGTGTAATGACTTCTGAGGAAGAGCAAAGAGGTTGTGTGGCTAGAGTGCATTGAACAAAAGAGAAAATGGTAAATGATACTGAAGCAATAGGTAGAGGCAAGTCATGTAAGGCCAAACAAGTCACGTAAAGACTCTGGAATTTTATTCTACATATAATGAGAAGTCATAGACAATTACATATTCACTTAAGTTGGCTACTTTATAGTGTACAGTATTGACATACAAGTAGAAGCAGGCAACAGGAAAGGTTACGAGGTTCCTGTAGCTAACTAAGTAAGTGAGAAAGAAGATTGAGGTATACGGTGATTGCATTCTCATCACCTATTAACAGAACTGGAATTGCTAGTGGGCTGTATGTGTTGAGAATTAAAAACTTAACCCTGATGGTGTCAACATGGAGACTCTCTGGGATTTAATAACTACTTTTTATGATATAGTAAGGAAGAAAGCCCCACTGGAATGCATAGAAGAAACACTGGGAGAAGCAGCAAGTATAGAAATGCTTTTTGAAAAGTTTTGTTTAAGGAAGAATAGAGAAATGGGACTTGGGGAGTTTTTATTTTTTAATGAAAGAATTACAGCTACAAGATTCCATACCAATAATGGGAAACTCCTTTCAACTCTGCTTCAAGTGTTAATGCTTTAGTCCAAAATTTGTGTTTCCTGCTGAAGGGGACATGAGCTTCAGATAGCCTAACTATTCTTTATGATCTGCTTTAAGTTGCTGGTAGGTCTACAGATGTGTCTTCTTAAGTGAAGTTCAACTTTTATGGTTCTCAGAATCAAGCCTGGGCCTGAGCTACCTCATGAACAAGGTTATAACTTAGGTCAGAAGTTTAGAGAACAGGTGATATTGCCAATGACCATTACCTGGTGCTTATGAAACCCTGTGAGTCTCTCTTCAATCTCCTCTCCTTAGATGATTCCATCCACTCCTACACCTCCTATGCCAATGACTATACTGACTCTCAAAACACTTTAGAGAGGTATATCTAGTTCCCTGATAGACTCTCCATTTGTGCATTTTTCTTCAAATTCAGCTTGTCCAAATCTGAAATCAGTGCATTCCTTTCAAACTTTTCTTTTTGTGTATCCTAGTTTTGAATTATATCATAACATCCTCAGCTCCTTTGCCATAAATTCTTACTTTCATCTGAGAACCTTCTCTCTCCTGCATTCTAAGTCTAGTCAGTCATCAAATTCCCTTAAATCACATCATTAAGATGTCTCTAACATCCTTCTTACTCTATAGTGACTATTGCTATTGGCCTGTAATCCTTTGATCCATTCCTTATGTTTGCAGCATTACTTCCCACCAAACTGAACTTTCTTACTATATAGAGCTCCTTCAGTATTTCAAAAAGCACTGATTGTACTTTACTTAACTCATTCATCAAATATTTAAAAAGAACCTACAATATGTCAGGCTCTAACCTAGGCACATGATCCAAAAGACATTCCAGATCTAGTAATGGAAAGAAACAGTTAACTTTCTTTAAGGAGTTCACAGTTTGGCATTAGAGACAAACAAGGAGTAGGCAATCAGATTGCAATGTGATAATTAATGCAACAAAAATACAAGATAGAAATGGATTCAAATGTGAGCTTAGAATAGTATCCAAACCACCCTCAGATGGTAGTGAGTGCAAGCAGGGAAGGCATAGAGGTGGTGGTCAAAATTTGGGGGAAGAAATGTCTAAAATGGGATCTTAAAGGCTTAGCCATAGGTTAGATGGAAGGGTAGTGTAAGGGCTAAAGGAAACAGCAAGGTTTTTGAACCTAAGTCAACGATTCAGACCTATATCCTTCCTTACCTTATTCTACAGGTGGTCAGATTCAAAATTACTCCTATAAAAATGTCACATGCATTTGCAATCTTAAGATTTTCCAGACTCAGAGAATTGAGGGAGTTATATGCTGAGAATTATACATAACACCATGACAGAGATAGAACTATACATCTGTAGAAGAATTCCATAATGCTTCTGTGCTGATGAAAAAGAGAAGTGCTGCTTTAGAAATTTTGTTGTTGGTAATTCTGATTTTTAAAGCTTTGTATTACAGAAAATGTTCAACATGCACCAAGGTAGAGTGAACAGTCATGCAAAATTTTCCTTTTTTTAAATCACCAATCAATTATTCTTTAATTTTGTGTATCCTAGTTTTGAATTATATCATAACATCCTCAGCTCCTTTGCCATAAATTCTTACTTTCATCTGAGAACCTTCTCTCTCCTGCATTCTAAGTCTAGTCAGTCATCAAATTCCCTTAAATCACATCATTAAGATGTCTCTAACATCCTTCTTACTCTATAGTGACTATTGCTATTGGCCTGTAATCCTTTGATCCATTCCTTATGTTTGCAGCATTACTTCCCACCAAACTGAACTTTCTTACTATATAGAGCTCCTTCAGTATTTCAAAAAGCACTGATTGTACTTTACTTAACTCATTCATCAAATATTTAAAAAGAACCTACAATATGTCAGGCTCTAACCTAGGCACATGATCCAAAAGACATTCCAGATCTAGTAATGGAAAGAAACAGTTAACTTTCTTTAAGGAGTTCACAGTTTGGCATTAGAGACAAACAAGGAGTAGGCAATCAGATTGCAATGTGATAATTAATGCAACAAAAATACAAGATAGAAATGGATTCAAATGTGAGCTTAGAATAGTATCCAAACCACCCTCAGATGGTAGTGAGTGCAAGCAGGGAAGGCATAGAGGTGGTGGTCAAAATTTGGGGGAAGAAATGTCTAAAATGGGATCTTAAAGGCTTAGCCATAGGTTAGATGGAAGGGTAGTGTAAGGGCTAAAGGAAACAGCAAGGTTTTTGAACCTAAGTCAACGATTCAGACCTATATCCTTCCTTACCTTATTCTACAGGTGGTCAGATTCAAAATTACTCCTATAAAAATGTCACATGCATTTGCAATCTTAAGATTTTCCAGACTCAGAGAATTGAGGGAGTTATATGCTGAGAATTATACATAACACCATGACAGAGATAGAACTATACATCTGTAGAAGAATTCCATAATGCTTCTGTGCTGATGAAAAAGAGAAGTGCTGCTTTAGAAATTTTGTTGTTGGTAATTCTGATTTTTAAAGCTTTGTATTACAGAAAATGTTCAACATGCACCAAGGTAGAGTGAACTGTACAGTGAATTGCCAAGCCAGCATCTACAATCACTAATGCTGTTACATTTATTACCTTGCTATGGGTTGAATTCTACCACCCCAAAAGGGTATGTTGAAGTCCTAATTTCTAGTAACTCAGAATATGACCTTATTTGTTAACAGTAACTTAGCAGATTCAATCAAGTTAGAGATGAGGTGATCAGAGTAGGCCTATATGACTGTTGCCTTTATAAAAGGGAAATATGGACATAGGCAAGCACAGAAAAACCATACCAAGATACCCCACGGAACACGAAACAGCAATAGAAGCAGAGACTGGAGTGACGCAGCTGCAAGTCAAGAAACAAGGACCACTGGTTACCACCAGCAGGTAGGGAGAGGCAAGGAAGGATCCTACCCGGAGTTTCAGAGTAAGCATGGTCCCACAAAAATGAGATAATAAATTTCTGTTGCCTAAAGCCATACATTCTGTGGTACTTCACTGGAACAGGCTGACAAAGCTAAAAGTTCACTCAGGTTTTTCTGTAAGATGTTATGGAAAAGCTCAAATGAACTTTTTGGCCAACACTTATATCTCTTCCACTAGAGTATGCTAAAGTACGCTAATACCCTATTATATCATTTCATAAGTATTTCAGAACGCATTTCTCAAAGAATTCCACTTATAAACATAACCACATACTTTTATTATATCCACCAAAATCAACATTATTAAAGTTATTTTTGCCTGTAAGACATTAAATGTTCTTCACTCAATTCCAATGTATTTCTCAGGGGTGGCTACAACATCAATAAGCAATTCTTGGACACAGCTGGGCCCCCGATGCTCATCACCTTATTCAGGTGGTCAGATTCAAAATTACTCCTATAAAAATGTCACATGCATTTGCAATCTTAAGATTTTCCAGACTCAGAGAATTGAGGGAGTTATATGCTGAGAATTATACATAACACCATGACAGAGATAGAACTATACATCTGTAGAAGAATTCCATAATGCTTCTGTGCTGATGAAAAAGAGAAGTGCTGCTTTAGAAATTTTGTTGTTGGTAATTCTGATTTTTAAAGCTTTGTATTACAGAAAATGTTCAACATGCACCAAGGTAGAGTGAACTGTACAGTGAATTGCCAAGCCAGCATCTACAATCACTAATGCTGTTACATTTATTACCTTGCTATGGGTTGAATTCTACCACCCCAAAAGGGTATGTTGAAGTCCTAATTTCTAGTAACTCAGAATATGACCTTATTTGTTAACAGTAACTTAGCAGATTCAATCAAGTTAGAGATGAGGTGATCAGAGTAGGCCTATATGACTGTTGCCTTTATAAAAGGGAAATATGGACATAGGCAAGCACAGAAAAACCATACCAAGATACCCCACGGGAACACGAAACAGCAATAGAAGCAGAGACTGGAGTGACGCAGCTGCAAGTCAAGAAACAAGGACCACTGGTTACCACCAGCAGGTAGGGAGAGGCAAGGAAGGATCCTACCCGGAGTTTCAGAGTAAGCATGGTCCCACAAAAATGAGATAATAAATTTCTGTTGCCTAAAGCCATACATTCTGTGGTACTTCACTGGAACAGGCTGACAAAGCTAAAAGTTCACTCAGGTTTTTCTGTAAGATGTTATGGAAAAGCTCAAATGAACTTTTTGGCCAACACTTATATCTCTTCCACTAGAGTATGCTAAAGTACGCTAATACCCTATTATATCATTTCATAAGTATTTCAGAACGCATTTCTCAAAGAATTCCACTTATAAACATAACCACATACTTTTATTATATCCACCAAAATCAACATTATTAAAGTTATTTTTGCCTGTAAGACATTAAATGTTCTTCACTCAATTCCAATGTATTTCTCAGGGGTGGCTACAACATCAATAAGCAATTCTTGGACACAGCTGGGTATCCTACAACTCAACTCACATTATCTGCATGCTCAGTCATATCTGACTCAGCAATCTCATGGACTGTAACCCACCAGGTTCTTCTGTCCATGGAATTTTCCAGGCAGGAATACTGGAATGGGTTGCCATTTCCTATTAAAACCTATAAATAGTATCATATCCCACAGGGTCAATTCTATAAGACTGCCCTATGTTTCCTTCAGACACCTGCCATAGGTTATCATCTGTACTGCCCTATGTTTCCTTCAGACACCTGCCTAGGTTATCATCTGTACTTCTGACCAACTGGTTATACAGCAAGGGTTCCCACAACTCCCTTCTTAGATTTCAGTAATGTGCTATGGTGGCTCATAACTCACTTTTGCTTACCAGATCACTAGTTAACTGTAAGAGGACATACCTTGAGAAAAACCAGATGGAAGAGATGTAAAGGGAAATGTATCAGGTAAATGCATGGAATTTCCATGTTCTCCCCAAGTGTTCCACTCTCCCCAAATCTCCACATGTTCACCAACTCAGGAGCCTTCTGAATTCGTCCTTTTGGGGTTTTATGGAGGCTTCATTACATGGGCATGATTGGTTAAATCAATGGCTATTGGCATTAATTCATCCTACGGGTCCACCCCCTCCCTGGAGGTCATGATGTGGTACTGAAAATTTCAACCATTTCATCACATGCTTGGTCCCGTAACCAAATCCTATTCTAAGGCAGGGTCCAAAAGAAATCTCATTAACATAACAAAGACACCATTGGGTCTCTCATCACCTAGGAGGGAGGAATGGGTGAGATGCATAGAAAGAGTAACATGGAAACGACATTACCATGTGTAAAACAGATGGCCAATGGGATGTTATGGAAAAGCTCAAATGCTTTTGTCCAACACTTATATCTCTTCCACTAGAGTATGCTAAAGTACGCTAATACCCTATTATATCATTTCATAAGTATTTCAGAACGCATTTCTCAAAGAATTCCACTTATAAACATAACCACATACTTTTATTATATCCACCAAAATCAACATTATTAAAGTTATTTTTGCCTGTAAGACATTAAATGTTCTTCACTCAATTCCAATGTATTTCTCAGGGGTGGCTACAACATCAATAAGCAATTCTTGGACACAGCTGGGTATCCTACAACTCAACTCACATTATCTGCATGCTCAGTCATATCTGACTCAGCAATCTCATGGACTGTAACCCACCAGGTTCTTCTGTCCATGGAATTTTCCAGGCAGGAATACTGGAATGGGTTGCCATTTCCTATTAAAACCTATAAATAGTATCATATCCCACAGGGTCAATTCTATAAGACTGCCCTATGTTTCCTTCAGACACCTGCCATAGGTTATCATCTGTACTGCCCTATGTTTCCTTCAGACACCTGCCTAGGTTATCATCTGTACTTCTGACCAACTGGTTATACAGCAAGGGTTCCCACAACTCCCTTCTTAGATTTCAGTAATGTGCTATGGTGGCTCATAACTCACTTTTGCTTACCAGATCACTAGTTAACTGTAAGAGGACATACCTTGAGAAAAACCAGATGGAAGAGATGTAAAGGGAAATGTATCAGGTAAATGCATGGAATTTCCATGTTCTCCCCAAGTGTTCCACTCTCCCCAAATCTCCACATGTTCACCAACTCAGGAGCCTTCTGAATTCGTCCTTTTGGGGTTTTATGGAGGCTTCATTACATGGGCATGATTGGTTAAATCAATGGCTATTGGCATTAATTCATCCTACGGGTCCACCCCCTCCCTGGAGGTCATGATGTGGTACTGAAAATTTCAACCATTTCATCACATGCTTGGTCCCGGTAACCAAATCCTATTCTAAGGCAGGGTCCAAAAGAAATCTCATTAACATAACAAAGACACCATTGGGTCTCTCATCACCTAGGAGGGAGGAATGGGTGAGATGCATAGAAAGAGTAACATGGAAACGTACATTACCATGTGTAAAACAGATGGCCAATGGGAATCTGCTGTAAGACTAAAGGAACTCAAATAGGTGCTCTGTAACAACCTAGAAGGGTAGGATGGGGAGAGATATGGGAGGGAAAGTTCAAGAGGGAGGGGGCATATGTATACCTACGGCTGATTCAGGTTGATGTGTGGCAACGAACAACAAAATTTTGTTTAAAAAAAAAAGTTCTGTACTGGCTTTCCGAGGTGGCTCAGTGGTAAAGAACCTGCCTGCAATGCAGGAGACACAGGTTCAATCCCTGTGTCAGGAAGATCCGTGGAGTAGGAAAAGGCAACCTACTCAGTATTCTTGCCTGGAAAATTCCATGGACAAAGGAGCGTGGTGGGCTGTAGTCCATGGTGTTGCAAAGAGTTGGACATGACTGAGCACTCATACACCAAATATGTATTTGTTATTATAAATCATAATATTGAAATAAAGCACTAAGGAATTTTTATTCAAACTACTGTGATTTAAAGGCATTTGAGGTCATTCTACTCTATGCGACTAAGCCAACAACCTGAAGCACAAGTAGGGTCACTTGTTTCATTTTGCTTTCAATATTTATGGAACATGTTCCCATTTTTATTTAATTCTATTGTTATTCTCTCAATCTTTTTATTTTTCTTCTTTCACCTTATAAGTAGCCTTTTTAATTGGTATGTGTGTGTGTGCTAAGTCACTTCAGTCGTGTCTGACTCTTTGCAACCCTATAGGATTCCATGTTCCCCCAAAACAGGGCTTTGGTTCCACTCTCCCAAATCTCCACATGTTCACCAACTCAGGAGCCTTCTGAATTCGTCCTTTTGGGGTTTTATGGAGGCTTCATTACATGGGCATGATTGGTTAAATCAATGGCTATTGGCATTAATTCATCCTACGGGTCCACCCCCTCCCTGGAGGTCATGATGTGGTACTGAAAATTTCAACCATTTCATCACATGCTTGGTCCCGTAACCAAATCCTATTCTAAGGCAGGGTCCAAAAGAAATCTCATTAACATAACAAAGACACCATTGGGTCTCTCATCACCTAGGAGGGAGGAATGGGTGAGATGCATAGAAAGAGTAACATGGAAACTTACATTACCATGTGTAAAACAGATGGCCAATGGGAATCTGCTGTAAGACTAAAGGAACTCAAATAGGTGCTCTGTAACAACCTAGAAGGGTAGGATGGGGAGAGATATGGGAGGGAAAGTTCAAGAGGGAGGGGGCATATGTATACCTACGGCTGATTCAGGTTGATGTGTGGCAACGAACAACAAAATTTTGTTTAAAAAAAAAAGTTCTGTACTGGCTTTCCGAGGTGGCTCAGTGGTAAAGAACCTGCCTGCAATGCAGGAGACACAGGTTCAATCCCTGTGTCAGGAAGATCCGTGGAGTAGGAAAAGGCAACCTACTCAGTATTCTTGCCTGGAAAATTCCATGGACAAAGGAGCGTGGTGGGCTGTAGTCCATGGTGTTGCAAAGAGTTGGACATGACTGAGCACTCATACACCAAATATGTATTTGTTATTATAAATCATAATATTGAAATAAAGCACTAAGGAATTTTTATTCAAACTACTGTGATTTAAAGGCATTTGAGGTCATTCTACTCTATGCGACTAAGCCAACAACCTGAAGCACAAGTAGGGTCACTTGTTTCATTTTGCTTTCAATATTTATGGAACATGTTCCCATTTTTATTTAATTCTATTGTTATTCTCTCAATCTTTTTATTTTTCTTCTTTCACCTTATAAGTAGCCTTTTTAATTGGTATGTGTGTGTGTGCTAAGTCACTTCAGTCGTGTCTGACTCTTTGCAACCCTATAGACTGTAGCTTACCAGGTTCCTCTGTCCATAGGATTCTTCAGGCAAGAATACTGGAATGGGTTGCCTTATCCTCCTTGAGGGGATCTTCCCAACCCAAGCATCAAACCTGCATCTCTGTGTCTCCTGGACTGGCAAGTGGGTTCTTTGTCTGCTTTTATCCTTTTATGTTTTGCTTTTCTTTTTTTAAATACAAGCAAATACACACTTTTTTCTTTTTTTGGTATCTCCTTTTTGCTTTAATATCTGCACTTTTCCTAAGTAATATTATCACCACACAATGGAATTTACAGAGATATTTCTCATTCCTTTTTACAGCTGCAAAGAATTCCTTTGTGAGAATGTACCTCAGTTTATTCAACCAGATTTCTTTGATGTCACATACAACCAAACTCACCTCTTCCAACAGCCTAGAACAGAGTCAGCTGAAGGCTGCAGAACTATTCCTTAAAGTGAGGAAGCTCTTTATGTACTAACATGGAAAGAACTTCAATATATATCAAGTGAGAGGGATAGAATAAAGTATGCTGTATAATATAATTGGAGTGGACAAAAGAAAAAAAAATCTATTTATAACTGTATAGAAGAGTTCTGGCCAGCAACTCCTGCTGTCTCCTCATCACATCTCACCTTCTGTAGTATCCCACATGTGTTCATTTCCTCCTGCTCACTCACCTCTCAAAGGTGCCATTCTGGCTTCTGTTCTTATCACTACTCTAAGGCAACCATGACCTCCATATGATAAAAGCAAGATGTGCTCTTCGGTTGTCACCTAACTTACCTTTCAGCAGCATCTAATAATGACTCCTCAGGAAGAGAAGTTCTATGCTTAAGAAACACTAGGCAGCTGCCTGAGTTCTCTGCCTTGTGGGGCTCTGAATTGAAAGAGGACTGTTTTAAGCATAAAGAAGCTTAAGCACATGTTTGCAGTTTGGAGCTAAGATGGCGCCTACAGGAAGGGACATGGAAATGAAGGGAAGCTTAAGTGCATTGTTTAAAGAAGCTTAAGCACATGTTTGCAGCTAAGATGGCGCCTACAGGAAGAGGCAGGGCGTGATCTAAATTATTAATTGATGGTCAAAATTTCTGATTGGTTCCCTTGGTTTCCGCGCTCGTGAATGATTGCTTGGTCTTTAGCTTGATTGGTGTAATCTATAGGAAGTCCCGTGCAAAATCCCCTTCACTTGCCTATAAAAGCTGTGGATCTTCATTAATAAAGCGGAACTACTTCGATGGAACCCCTGTCGCATCTGATTGTCCCTTGCCTCAGCCGAGGGGCTGCGGGGCGGACAGTTCAAGATTCGCCTTTCTCCGAGATCTCCCGGTTCCGCCGGGAGTAATCCCTGCTGCCTTCCCTTTCTGCGGAAGGTCCCCGCACTGCCTGAGCTCGCCTCCACCTTCTTCTCATAGTCAGTCCACTAACCTCAATCTCCTTTGCAGCTGGCAATCTCATTGTGCGCTCATTTTGCTCCACCTGATCTTTAATCCTTGGAGTTCCATAGGGTTGAGTCCTAGGGTCCTGATTCTTTTTACTCTGTACCTTTTCCATTGGCCAAGTTCATCCACAAACATATTCTAGGCAAGATTTCTCTATTCTACCTACTTATACAACATTTACTCAATTAGATGTCTCAAAGACAGCTCAACATGCCTATAATTGAATTTATGATTATTCCCTCCCTCTGACCTATATAACCTATAAAATAGCACCTGTTGTCTCTATAAATGGCACCAGTTCTGAATCAAAACTTTTTTTTTGGCCACTTCTATTGATTTTTCATTTATTTATCTTTGTTCTGTGGCCTGTGTAGGTCTCCCCTCGCAGTGGCCTCTGTTGTTGCAGAGCACCAGCTCTGGGCGCATGTGCCCCAGAGCACTGGCTCGGTAGTTGGACACATCGGTCCAGCTGCTCTGTGGCACATGGGATCTTTCCAGGCCAGGGATCGAACTGGCACCCCTTGCATTGCAAGGCAGTGTCCTTACCCACTGGACCACCAGGGAAGCCTTGAATCAAAACTTTTAAAAGCATCCTCATACTTCTCCCTCAGCTTATCAATTACCAAGACTTGTTTATTCTACCATCTATATATGGCTCAAATTCATCTAATTTTCCCTACCTCTACTGATATCATTCTTTACGAGCCTTGACTTAAATGACATTAGACTACCGAGTTTCCTTCTATAGTATATCTTATCTTTACTGCTCCTACAGGTTCATTTCTCTCTAACTGGCCATGAAATGCCAGAATTTCTCAAGATTGAATCCTAAGCTCTTGTTCTTGCTGTACCCTGAATCCACTCAAACTCAAACCAATTATCTTTAGCGACAGTCTTTACTTTTACTGCTCAGTGTATAGGATGAGGGATGAAACCCTAAATCAGACAGGCTATTTGACATCTTCACTTGAATAACTGGGTCAATCAATGAAGATTCAATTTAATTCTTCTAAAACCATACTTATACTATTCCCCAAATCTGATCTCCTAGCACCACTATCTCAGTGAATGATTTCACGGTCCATCCCAGAATAGGCCACAAACCAAGCAAGCATCCTTGACAACTTCATCTCTTCTGTCTTCCATATCTGATCCATCTCCAAGTTCTGCTGCTTTTATCTGCCAAATATCTCTTAAATTGGTTCCATTTTTTTCTGTCTCTATCACCATTATCTAACCAAGTCATTCATGCATTCACTAACTGGAAGCTGATTCTAACCAAGCACTATTTTAGGTATTGAGCAGATGGGAACAAATGAAACAGACACCCAAGCATAAAGGAACTTACAATCCAGAGTAAGAGCAGATAATAAATAAATAAATAAATAAAATAATAAATAAATATGTACTATTTTGCAGTGATGAGTACCTAGAGAAAGTAAAGCATGGTGAGAGAATAAAGAATGTGGAGAACAAAGGACCAGGTCCAGATGAACTGTGGCTAACTGATAAAGTGCCATCTGAGGAGAAGCCTGTATAAGGTGAGGAGGTGAGTCATATGGGCTCCTGGCAGTCAGGATGAATTGTACAGGAGAGAAAAAGCAAGTTGCAGAGGCCCTGACATGGGGGCCTACTTGGCCTGTCTGACAAACCACAAGGAGACCAGGGTGATTAGAGTTCTCCAGTTAAGGGCAAAAAAAAGCCACAAAGGAGACCAGTGAGTTCACATTTCCCATTATGGCTCAAATTCTTAATTTTCCCTACCTCTACTGATATCATTCTTACGAGCCTTGACTTAAATGACATTAGACTACCGAGTTTCCTTCTATAGTATATCTTATCTTTACTGCTCCTACAGGTTCATTTCTCTCTAACTGGCCATGAAATGCCAGAATTTCTCAAGATTGAATCCTAAGCTCTTGTTCTTGCTGTACCCTGAATCCACTCAAACTCAAACCAATTATCTTTAGCGACAGTCTTTACTTTTACTGCTCAGTGTATAGGATGAGGGATGAAACCCTAAATCAGACAGGCTATTTGACATCTTCACTTGAATAACTGGGTCAATCAATGAAGATTCAATTTAATTCTTCTAAAACCATACTTATACTATTCCCCAAATCTGATCTCCTAGCACCACTATCTCAGTGAATGATTTCACGGTCCATCCCAGAATAGGCCACAAACCAAGCAAGCATCCTTGACAACTTCATCTCTTCTGTCTTCCATATCTGATCCATCTCCAAGTTCTGCTGCTTTTATCTGCCAAATATCTCTTAAATTGGTTCCATTTTTTTCTGTCTCTATCACCATTATCTAACCAAGTCATTCATGCATTCACTAACTGGAAGCTGATTCTAACCAAGCACTATTTTAGGTATTGAGCAGATGGGAACAAATGAAACAGACACCCAAGCATAAAGGAACTTACAATCCAGAGTAAGAGCAGATAATAAATAAATAAATAAATAAAATAATAAATAAATATGTACTATTTTGCAGTGATGAGTACCTAGAGAAAGTAAAGCATGGTGAGAGAATAAAGAATGTGGAGAACAAAGGACCAGGTCCAGATGAACTGTGGCTAACTGATAAAGTGCCATCTGAGGAGAAGCCTGTATAAGGTGAGGAGGTGAGTCATATGGGCTCCTGGCAGTCAGGATGAATTGTACAGGAGAGAAAAAGCAAGTTGCAGAGGCCCTGACATGGGGGCCTACTTGGCCTGTCTGACAAACCACAAGGAGACCAGGGTGATTAGAGTTCTCCAGTTAAGGGCAGAGAAGAAGGAGATGAAGGTAGCCAGAACCAGACCTCTGAGGACCATGCTGGGGCATTATATTGTGTTCCACGTGGTAGAAGCCACTACAGGCTTTGAGCATGAGAGTGACATAATCTGATCTACCTTTTAAATATGCCATTTTAGCAGCTTCAAGGAGAACAGATGTTGGCAGGAGGGGCGGGCAGGGGTCAAGAACAAGAGTAACTTAAACATATTAAACACATCTATGGAGTATTGGGGCTCCACTTTCACCTTGTAAGAAGTTCACTCTTTTAAAACCATTGGATACTATAACTCCTACAGCACCTCCCTGTAAATTAGAAAACGATCCATACTCTGTGCAGATGCAGCCTCAACGAATCTCAGCAAACTGAAGGCAGCCTACAGGTAACTGACTGCTCTGCTGACCATCCTTCCAGTTTCAGTCTGCCCTGAATTCTTGCATAAATATAACAAAGGAAGAGAAAAAGACAAGAAAAACACTTTTTCATTGGAGGTGATTATTCAGCCAGATGTAAAGAGTATTTTTACATTGGATATAAACCAAACTCATGAAATGTTCAGGTTGATTTAATCACATTATTCTTGTTCTTAAGAGTCAGAGGAACCAGAGATCAAATTGCAAACAATCACTGGACCATGAAGAAAGCCAAGGGAGCTCTAGAAAAACATCTACTGCTTCACTGACTATGTTAAAGCTTTTGACAGTGTGGATCACAACAAACTGTGGAAAATTCTTAAAGAGGTGGGACTATCAGACCACCTTACTTGTCTCCAGAGAAACTGGGATGCAGGTCAAGAAGCAACAGTTACAACTGGACATTGAACAACTTATTGGTTCAAAATTGGGAAAGGAGCATGACAAGGCTGTATACTGTCACTCTGCTTATTTAACTTCTATGCAGAGTACATCATGCTGGGCTGCATGAATCACAAGCTGGAATCAAGACTGCTGGGAGAAGCACCAACAGTCTCAGATATGCAGATGATACAACTCTAATGGCAGAAAATGAAGAGAAACTAAAGAACCTCTTGATAAAAGTGAAAGAGGAGAGTGAAAAAGCTGGTTTAAAACTCAACATTAGGGCTTCCCTGGTGGTCCAGTGGGTAAGGACACCGCCTTGCAGTGCAAGGGGTGCCGGTTCGATCCCTGGCCTGGGAAGATCCCATGTGCTGCAGAGCGGCTGGACCAATGTGTCGAATTACTGAGCCAGAGCTCCGGAGCGCATGCGCCCAGAGCCAGTGCTCTGTGACAACAGAGGCCACTGTGATGGGAGGCCCACACGGGCCAAAGAACAAAAGATGGATGAAAATAGATAAATGAAAGACCAATAGAAGTGGCCCGCCCGCCCCCCTCCCTCCCCAACCTGACCTCCCAAAAAACAAAAAAAAAGAAAAAACTCGACATTAAAAATAAACCAAGATCATTGCATCCAGTCCCATCTCTTTATGGAAACAGAAGGAGAAAAAGTGGAAGCAGTGACATATTTTGGGGTGGGAGGGCTCCAAAATCACTGTGGATGGTGACTGCAGCCATGAAATTAAGATGCTTCCTCCTTGGAAGGAAAGCTATGACAAACCTAGACAGTAGAGATATCACTTTCCTGAAAAGAATCCATACAGTCAAAGCTACGGTTTTTCCAGTAGTCATGTGTGGATGTGAGAACTGGACCATAAAGAAGGCTGAGCACCAAAGAATTGATTCTTTCAAACTATGGTGCTAGAGAAAACTCTCTTGAGAGTCCCTTGGACTGCAAGGAGATCAAACCAGTCAATGTTAAAGGAAATCAACCCTTAATATTTACTGGAAGGACTTATGTTGAAGCTCTAATATTGTGGCCACCTGACGCTAAGAGCCAACTCATTAGAAAAGACCCTGATAGAGGGAAAGATTCAAGGCAACAGAGAAGGGGGAGGCAGAGGATAAGATGGTTAGAAAGCATCACTGGCTCAATGGACATGACTTTGAACAAATTCTGGGAGATAGTGGGGGACAGAGGAGCCTGGCATCCTGAAGACCATGGGGTCACAAAGAGTCAGACAGGACTTAGTGACTGAACAACTATATATAGATTATATACATATATATTCCTTCGATTATAGACTTTGGACTCATTTGTTAAGCAAGAGACCCAGATAAGACATGTACCTTTGAACCACTTCCTCTCATCTCTCAATATAAAACATACAGATACAGGGATGACGGTTTGTTTTCCCTTTTTTGTTTGTTTGTCCTATTTGTGAGTAGTTCTGAAGTGAAAATAATATTTTAAAAACATGCCTGGAGGCAATTTGAGGTTCTAAGAGTCCTACCTTAAAAGCATAAGCTTTCCTGTCACTGGCTGTTCAAAGGGTTGGTTTTTGGTTCTGGTCTATAGTTAATAAAGTGCTTCACAGAACATCCAGGTCCTTCATCTGAGCTCAAAGGAAATAAGCTCCCTTTGGAAGGAAATTGTTACAAGGGCACTTTAGCCTAGGAATATGGGGGACTCGCCACAGGTGCAGGAGGGACACAACACATGCCAGCACTCCTGGACGCCCATCTGTCACCTTTGACTAGAGGAGGTTCAACCCATCAGGAGAAATGCACACACTAGTTGGCTCTGATGTCTTTACTTCCTCCAGACACCCACTCAGTTTTCCTTCAACTTCCCAAACCTGAAAAGGACTTCACGTCTCTGCTAGGTGGCCTTGGGGTCTCTCTGGACAGTTTTGGATTCCAGTCATACTTTCTACTGAGTTTAATCCAACTAATACTTCACTCAGGAAAGGGGACTCCTCACAGATCAGAGGCTCCCAGGGTGAAGGGAAAGGGAATAATTCTTCCTTCTTCCTCTGATCTTCCACACCAGACTCAGCCCACTCTTGGCAGTGGGACTGATGCCTCTCCTAACTTTCCACTGGTTTCCTGCTGCCTGCATTCTCTTTTTATTTTGTGGTGGTCTCTAGCAGTTCCCACAAAATTAGTATATTTCTTGCAAATGATGGTTAAAAAATATAAAACAGACAAGTGTGGTTTTGCTCTCTTAAAGATGTGTGGGCTTTAGGGATCAACACAGCCCATCCCAAAGCCCATCAGCTGGTGACTTTTCAGGCTCAATCAGAGACTGTTCCTTCTTAATCCACCTGACACAGAGGACCCATCCTGAAAAAGGGACAAAGAGTCAGACAGGACTTAGTGACTGAACAACTATATATAGATTATATACATATATATTCCTTCGATTATAGACTTTGGACTCATTTGTTAAGCAAGAGACCCAGATAAGACATGTACCTTTGAACCACTTCCTCTCATCTCTCAATATAAAACATACAGATACAGGGATGACGGTTTGTTTTCCCTTTTTTGTTTGTTTGTCCTATTTGTGAGTAGTTCTGAAGTGAAAATAATATTTTAAAAACATGCCTGGAGGCAATTTGAGGTTCTAAGAGTCCTACCTTAAAAGCATAAGCTTTCCTGTCACTGGCTGTTCAAAGGGTTGGTTTTTGGTTCTGGTCTATAGTTAATAAAGTGCTTCACAGAACATCCAGGTCCTTCATCTGAGCTCAAAGGAAATAAGCTCCCTTTGGAAGGAAATTGTTACAAGGGCACTTTAGCCTAGGAATATGGGGGACTCGCCACAGGTGCAGGAGGGACACAACACATGCCAGCACTCCCTGGACGCCCCATCTGTCACCTTTGACTAGAGGAGGTTCAACCCATCAGGAGAAATGCACACACTAGTTGGCTCTGATGTCTTTACTTCCTCCAGACACCCACTCAGTTTTCCTTCAACTTCCCAAACCTGAAAAGGACTTCACGTCTCTGCTAGGTGGCCTTGGGGTCTCTCTGGACAGTTTTGGATTCCAGTCATACTTTCTACTGAGTTTAATCCAACTAATACTTCACTCAGGAAAGGGGACTCCTCACAGATCAGAGGCTCCCAGGGTGAAGGGAAAGGGAATAATTCTTCCTTCTTCCTCTGATCTTCCACACCAGACTCAGCCCACTCTTGGCAGTGGGACTGATGCCTCTCCTAACTTTCCACTGGTTTCCTGCTGCCTGCATTCTCTTTTTATTTTGTGGTGGTCTCTAGCAGTTCCCACAAAATTAGTATATTTCTTGCAAATGATGGTTAAAAAATATAAAACAGACAAGTGTGGTTTTGCTCTCTTAAAGATGTGTGGGCTTTAGGGATCAACACAGCCCATCCCAAAGCCCATCAGCTGGTGACTTTTCAGGCTCAATCAGAGACTGTTCCTTCTTAATCCACCTCACAAATACTGAGGTTTCCTGAGACTCTGTCTGTTCCTCTATTACTGCATCTGCTCAGCTCAAGGTTTCAAATACCACCTTTGCGCTGATGGCTCCCTGACCTCCTTATTCAGTTCCAACCCATAATCCATCTAGAGCTATTCACTAGTAATCTGTACCCATATTTCACTCACATCTCAAATGAAACCCATCCCATCCTGAACTCATCCTCTACTGCTAAAAAAGGGGCCCCTCTTCTTTCCTCCTGAACCCACTGCATGTGCCTTCTTCTAATAATCTCTAGAAGGTTCCCACCTCTAGTTTTCCCTCACTTCAAATCTAAGCCCAACAGTATTTCCAAAGTGACCGTTCTTATTAAATTCAAATTATATAATAAGGACTTCATGAATATATTCTTTGCGACAAATTTAATTACATGTAAATAAAGTTCCCTTTCATTGTGCCCATTCTCAATCCTAATTCAAATGTAACTAGTTACCAGCTTAGGTGTCCCCTGACTTTCTCTCAGCACTTACATGCATATTATGCATACAGAAAAAAATCCACGTAAGTTTCTCTAGACATAAATGGTGACAGGTTATAAACATGCCACACAACTTCTTTTAGTCCCTCACATGCCTTAGAGCTCTGCCTACACTAGTACTTCTTCTTTATGACTGTGGTGTCACATGCCAGTGTAGAGATTCACCTCAGTTTCTTTAGTTATGCTTTTACTAAAGGATGACTAATGTGTCTCAGATTGAGACCATTTCTTTCTAAATACCAAGGACCATATAATTCTTCAGCTTAAAATCTTTGAATTATTTCCAGTCAACTATAGACAGTTCCCATCCCTAAGAACTATACCAAGTGCTTCATAGTGTGGCCCCAACCTGGTTTTCTAATCTATTTCTTTCCTTATCTCTTTTTTCTCCAATAACCCTGGGCTTCAGTCAGAATGAATCAGCTGCAGTGCCTTCAACACACTAAGTTTGGTGAATGAATACTTGAAAATGCAGCCTTCCTCTGAAACAGGAAAGAATAAGAAAAAAGATCCTGAAAGATTTACCTGTGAAGTAATTATCAGAGAAAAAGAGGAAGCTTGCAAATGGGGGCTTTAGCATCCCTTTTCTATCACTTCTTGAGGACTGAGAAGCTGGAGAAACTTCCCTGGCCAAAATCTTCAAGTCACACATCCACTCATTAACCAGAATGCTGTCTGCAGAGACTCCCCACCCACTCACCTAGAGAGGAGCCTCCAGGGCTTTCTTTCTCTACCTTCCAGGGGTCTTCTCCTTGCTGCAGCAGGGAGATCACTTTTGGTTTGGGAAATGAGAGTCCTGCTCATAGACCAAAAAAAGAAAAAAAAAAAAAAGACTTGATTTTGCCCCGACACATAGAGGTATCTGAAATCTAAGTGGAAAACTCAAAGGATAATACAAAGAACTTCTGCTCAAGTTGTGACCCCACAATGGGAGGGGGTGTGTTAGGGTAAAGGCAAAGGACAATGTAACATTTAGATGTATGTCAGTGAAGCATGATAAACATGCAGCCTTGACTAACAGGGTACAAACAGTTTTCTATATAAGAGGGACTATGCATACACTGTTAATGTATGTTACATATATAAACTAAATTAATATTTGTAACAGGTATCTATGGAAAGAATTATGTACCAAGAAGCTTGTTTAAAATGAGAAAACACTATCTGACTCTCTTTGAAAGATGGCAGTGGTTAGCAAACCATGGGTCATATGCCAAATCTAGGGGCCACTGTCTGTTTATGTATGGCCCTTGAGCAAAGAATGGTTGGAATAAAAAAAGTATGCTAAAGAGACCACATGTGGCCCATAAAACCTAAAATATTTACTCCCTGGCCCTTTACAGAAAAACTTTGCTGACCCTTGTAAAAGAAAATTGAGAAAATCAAGTGCTGGGCCAAAGAAGACCTCTTAACAGAGAACAGCATCTCTGTTCAGAGAGTTCATCTCTTAACAGAGAACAGCAAACATATCATAGTTCAGTCAGAGTGGAAAAATGAGGGAAATGCTTGCAATGAGGGAATTTCTAATGTGTAGCTCTGAAGATTGTGAGGCAGCTCTGCAGATCCATGGGGCAATTCTTTGCATATGATGCAGAAAATGTTTTTCAGATTTATTTATGGAAATATAATGTATATAGTGCTAAGGTAAAAAAAAAAGAAAAAAAAAACACTCAAAGTTTTTAATGACTCAAGGCTTTTATCCAGGCAATCTGGTGCTGAGGTATCCCAATTTTGGAATTCTGTATCTACAGGGGAAATTTTCTTACCCAATGAGACAAGATTACTATAGTTCTCCAGCATCACATCCTGGTACAAGTTTCTCTGAGGAGGAGTCAGCTTTCTCCACTCATCCCGTGTAAAGAGCACAGCCACATCTTCGAACATCACTGATACCTGTAGAGACAAGCCATCCCTGTTCACCCAGGACCACCCATCACACCGGGTGAAAGAGGTGGTAGTGGGGAGTAGATGGGCTACCATGAAATGCTTCTACACTATTCTGGGCTGTGAAGGTTGCAGGTCATTTGCTTAATGAACAATTGACCTGTGGCAAATAAATACTGAGTAGCATGAAGTATGAACCAGGCCCTGTTAACACTACAAAAGATATGTGGAGGTATTAAGGTCAGTAGTGGGAGTGTCGATTCGAATAATCTTCCTGATGCTGATTTGATAACATACATTGTAAGCTTTAAAATGTGCATATTCTTTAACACTCCCATTACTCTATTTGATAATGAACAAAAATGCACATGCGAGGATGTTTATCATGGTTTTAGTAACAGCAAAGAAATGGAAACAACAGAAATAATCATTGAGGGAGATTAGTTTACATAACTTAAGGCACTATCTTTGTGGTCCCTAAAGTTTGAGGACAGTAATAAAGGAATTAAAACAGCTATCATTGATTGAAAGCTTTTTTCAGGTCAAGTAGTATTTTTAGAACTTTATATTAACCTTTAGTGTAAATCTTTGTCTTCACAACAACCTTATGAAGAAGGTACTACTATTGTCTCCATTTTACACAAGAGAAAACAAAGAGAAATTTATTCAAGTCACACAACTGGTATGAAGGGAAAAATCATTCCTCTGGTGTGTCTTCTCCACACTTCATACAATATTATTTCACTTCTGACACCAGATGTGGGGGGTTTTCCAAAAACAAAGCAATTGTGCAACACCATCTGGGTGTCCTACAACTACACACAATCCTGACACTGAAGATAGTGTCTATCTCTCAGGTTAAGGAATCAATTGCATAAAACTGGCCCTCACTTAAACGTTAATTACAAGTCCAGGTTGTTATCTGTGTTGCTGACTGACTGTCCATAAATTGGAGGCGTCAACAACCCTTTCCTAAGTTTCATTAACTTGCCAGAGTGGCTCACAGAACTCAGGAAAACATTTACATACTAGATTACAGGTTTATTATAAAAGAATATAACTCAGGAGCTGGTAGATGAAAGAGATGTACAGGAAAGGGGTATGCTATGGATTCACCATTCTTCTTGACTCTCTACATGTTCACCAACCTGGAAGAACTTTGAACCCTTTTGGATTTTTTTTTAAATTTTTTTTCTTTTTTGTGGGGGCGGGTTGGGGAGGGAGAGGGGTGGGCGGGCCACTTCTATTGCTCTTTCACTTATCTATTTTCATCCATCTTTGTTCTTTGGCCCGTGTGGGCCTCCCATTGTGGTGGCCTCTGTTGTCGCAGAGCACTGGCTCTGGGCACATGTGCTGCAGAGCTCCGGCTTGGTGATTGGACACATTGGTCCAGCTGCTCCATGGCACGTGGGATCTTCCCAGGCCAGGGATTGAACCGGCACCCCCTGCACTGCAAGGCGGTGTCCTTATCCAAGGGACCACAGGGAAGCCCCTCTTTTGGATTTTTATGGAGGCTCATTACATTGGCATGACTGATTAATTAATTGGCCATTAGCAACTGATTCAACTTACATCTCCTAGATTGGCAGTGGGTGGATAAGACCGTGATGGGGGGGCAGGACTGAAAGTTCCAACCCTTTAATCAAGGTTCTCTGACAATTAGCCCCCATTCTTAGGTGGGGTCCAAAATTCACCTCATTAACATAAACTCTGGTGTGAACAAAACAGTTTGTTGTGAATAACAAAACACATCCATTTTGCCTTCATTGCTCTGAACTACTTTCGGGGATAAAAATCGTTTATGACTAATCACTTAGGAAATCAACAAGGGTTTTAGAAACTATGTGCCAGGAACAGGGACAAAGACCAAATATATATTTTATTAGTCACAATATCACAGCTGGTCAGTGATAGAGATGGAATTACAATCCAGGGAACATCCAAGGATTCATAGTTAACAACTCTACAACACTGCCTCTCAACACCTATCTCACAGGGTTAAGGAATAAATGAGATAATCCATACAATGAAGATGAACAGTAGTGATGTAATAATGTGAATGTATTTAATGCCAATAAACTATATACTCAGATATGGTTAAAATCGTAAATTTAATCTTATGTATATCTCATCACAATGAAAAATTAAAAGCGATCGGATCTGGTGGAAAGAGTGCCTGAAGAACTAAGAATGGAGGTTTGTCACACTGTACAAGAAACAGTGATCAAAACCATCCCCAAGAGTCCTGGAATCTATAGGCTTCTACGGTTGGGTGACCTCCAAGAGGGCCTGCCATGACACAGGTCAGAGTACTGTTGCCGTCAGTGCCCTGTCCCTGTGGCAGACTACTGCTGACTCACGCCTGCGCAGGAGAGTCTCAAACACTCACAGCCCACCATCAGGATTAAGACGGAGATATTGCCAGCTCCCCACATTCATCGAAAATTCATCAAGATATGAGCTCCGGCTTGGTGATTGGACACATTGGTCCAGCTGCTCCATGGCACGTGGGATCTTCCCAGGCCAGGGATTGAACCGGCACCCCCTGCACTGCAAGGCGGTGTCCTTATCCAAGGGACCACAGGGAAGCCCCTCTTTTGGATTTTTATGGAGGCTCATTACATTGGCATGACTGATTAATTAATTGGCCATTAGCAACTGATTCAACTTACATCTCCTAGATTGGCAGTGGGTGGATAAGACCGTGATGGGGGGGCAGGACTGAAAGTTCCAACCCTTTAATCAAGGTTCTCTGACAATTAGCCCCCATTCTTAGGTGGGGTCCAAAATTCACCTCATTAACATAAACTCTGGTGTGAACAAAACAGTTTGTTGTGAATAACAAAACACATCCATTTTGCCTTCATTGCTCTGAACTACTTTCGGGGATAAAAATCGTTTATGACTAATCACTTAGGAAATCAACAAGGGTTTTAGAAACTATGTGCCAGGAACAGGGACAAAGACCAAATATATATTTTATTAGTCACAATATCACAGCTGGTCAGTGATAGAGATGGAATTACAATCCAGGGAACATCCAAGGATTCATAGTTAACAACTCTACAACACTGCCTCTCAACACCTATCTCACAGGGTTAAGGAATAAATGAGATAATCCATACAATGAAGATGAACAGTAGTGATGTAATAATGTGAATGTATTTAATGCCAATAAACTATATACTCAGATATGGTTAAAATCGTAAATTTAATCTTATGTATATCTCATCACAATGAAAAATTAAAAGCGATCGGATCTGGTGGAAAGAGTGCCTGAAGAACTAAGAATGGAGGTTTGTCACACTGTACAAGAAACAGTGATCAAAACCATCCCCAAGAGTCCTGGAATCTATAGGCTTCTACGGTTGGGTGACCTCCAAGAGGGCCTGCCATGACACAGGTCAGAGTACTGTTGCCGTCAGTGCCCTGTCCCTGTGGCAGACTACTGCTGACTCACGCCTGCGCAGGAGAGTCTCAAACACTCACAGCCCACCATCAGGATTAAGACGGAGATATTGCCAGCTCCCCCACATTCATCGAAAATTCATCAAGATATGGAACGAGCCCTGCAATCAGGCCTCTTGGAGACAACAGAAGACCCCAGGCCTCCAGGAGTAAGCCAGGCTCCCTAGAATGAGAGCAGACTTTCAAGAGAAATGGAACAAATTCAATCACTTGCACATGTTGTGGAAACAGCCCAGAAAAGATATTGCTGCATTTTATGTCAGAGAATATTTGGCCTGTTTTCCTTTCAGAGTTTTATAGTATTCAGCCTTATTTATGTCTTTAACACATTTTGAGTTTATTTTAATATATGGTATTAAAGAATGTTCTAATTTTAAAAAAAAAAATCCCCAAGAAAAAGAAATGCAAAAAGGCAAAGCAGTTTTCTGAGAAGGCCTTGCAAATAGCTGAGAAAAGAAAGGAAGCAAAAGGTAAAGGAGAAAGAGAACGATATATCCAATTGAGTGCAGCGATCCAGAGAATAGCAAGGAGAGATAAGAAAGCCTTACATGAACAATGCAAAGGAAAGAAAAATACACACATACATATGTACACATGGACATAAAAAATAAATAAAGGTGCTTACACAATTATTCTGAAGGCTGCACACAAAGATATGACCATGATTTTGTCCAGAGGATGCTGGGATAAAAGTGATTTTACTTTCATTTTTATATGTGTATTTCTTATTTTCTGAATTTTTAAGATTAACGTGCAGTGTTTATATATGAAGATAATTTATTGGCACATGGGAGGGACATAAGAAATGATTTTTGCCCTCAAAACAATGAACAATCCAACTGGCAAACAAGAAAAACACATGAAATAATTTAAACAATAAAAGAAAAAAGTGTCACTGGACAAGACCATATACCATTTCCTAGTTTAATCTTCATTTTTAGAGATGAGGAACACAAGGTCCAGGGCAGTCAAGATACCAGGGCACATACTTTATCTATGGCAGAGACAAGACAATAACTGAAGTTTTCTTTTAACTCAGCATTTGGTGGGTATATTCTCTCTCTAGTCTTAAAACTGAGTTTTATACATGAGCCCACGCAGTAATGATGTACAGGTAGCAGGTAAGGTAATGGAGAAATGTCACACAGGACTCATACACAGGGACAGAGAAGATTTTGGGACAGAGAAGATTTTGGGCAAGAGAGCAGCTTGCCTTGGCTGGAATGGAATGTGAAAGCCTTAGAAGAAAGCAGTCTAAATGTGCAAAGGCAGGTCCTAGTCATAGCCTCAAAGATCAATCACCACTTTCCTGGATCCAAAGAATACACAATATCACACTGCAGAGAGCTCTGGTAATGTGGAGCTTGCCCTGTGTTCTGAAAGAGGTACAAGAGAAATGACTGGATGATAACCAACATGACCTTAGAGACCACAAACACCTGGGTTTGATTTCAGGTTACCTGAGTTTGCTGAGCCTCAGTTACAAGTGTTAAATCGGAATAATAACTTTTGCTTTGCTATAAGAGTGAGAACAAAGGTAAAGCCCTCAAGATATTCCCTAGCAACACTAATAAAACTATGGTTAGATGAGGATGCATAAAGGAAGGACACTGTATAGTCATTTCCATCTACCAACAATAATATTTTAATATCATTCAGCCACCACAACTATCACATACCGAACATCTACTATGTGCCTGGTCCTGATCAAAACATTTTCCATGCACTGACTCCCAGGATCCTCTCATCTACGCTATGAAGTAGGTATGGTGGTTGTTTTGTTTTTACAGGAGAATAAACTGAGGCACAGAGAGGTGGAGACCCACTAACAGCAAGAGAGAAGATAGGTACAAACCTGGCCATCTGGCTCCAAAGCCCCACATGGGAGGGACATAAGACATGATTTTTGCCCTCAAAACAATGAACAATCCAACTGGCAAACAAGAAAACACATGAAATAATTTAAACAATAAAAGAAAAAAGTGTCACTGGACAAGACCATATACCATTTCCTAGTTTAATCTTCATTTTTAGAGATGAGGAACACAAGGTCCAGGGCAGTCAAGATACCAGGGCACATACTTTATCTATGGCAGAGACAAGACAATAACTGAAGTTTTCTTTTAACTCAGCATTTGGTGGGTATATTCTCTCTCTAGTCTTAAAACTGAGTTTTATACATGAGCCCACGCAGTAATGATGTACAGGTAGCAGGTAAGGTAATGGAGAAATGTCACACAGGACTCATACACAGGGACAGAGAAGATTTTGGGACAGAGAAGATTTTGGGCAAGAGAGCAGCTTGCCTTGGCTGGAATGGAATGTGAAAGCCTTAGAAGAAAGCAGTCTAAATGTGCAAAGGCAGGTCCTAGTCATAGCCTCAAAAGATCAATCACCACTTTCCTGGATCCAAAGAATACACAATATCACACTGCAGAGAGCTCTGGTAATGTGGAGCTTGCCCTGTGTTCTGAAAGAGGTACAAGAGAAATGACTGGATGATAACCAACATGACCTTAGAGACCACAAACACCTGGGTTTGATTTCAGGTTACCTGAGTTTGCTGAGCCTCAGTTACAAGTGTTAAATCGGAATAATAACTTTTGCTTTGCTATAAGAGTGAGAACAAAGGTAAAGCCCTCAAGATATTCCCTAGCAACACTAATAAAACTATGGTTAGATGAGGATGCATAAAGGAAGGACACTGTATAGTCATTTCCATCTACCAACAATAATATTTTAATATCATTCAGCCACCACAACTATCACATACCGAACATCTACTATGTGCCTGGTCCTGATCAAAACATTTTCCATGCACTGACTCCCAGGATCCTCTCATCTACGCTATGAAGTAGGTATGGTGGTTGTTTTGTTTTTACAGGAGAATAAACTGAGGCACAGAGAGGTGGAGACCCACTAACAGCAAGAGAGAAGATAGGTACAAACCTGGCCATCTGGCTCCAAAGCCCCACTTAGTCATAACTGTATACGCTGCTCTCCACTACCAATGCCCTACAAAACTCACTGCTGCTTCCTGAGAAGAAAGTCTTCTCTCTACTCCTGGAGTCAAGAGACTCCACCTATGTCTCCTCCAACATGGCTATCCTTTGTTTGCACACTGGCTCACCTAAATGGGTGATGGCTTCACCCTTATTTTCACAACACAAAGATGAAAATGGCAGGTCAAGATTAGTTTTCAAGAGAGTGATGGAAACAAGGCATATGATCCAGAAAGTTAAAAAGGAAAAAAACCCTAAACACTGTGGACTTGGAAAAGCCTGGGGAAATTATCACGAGGATTCTCAGGGGTGGGGAAAAAAAAGAAACAAAGCATTCTGGCCCAGGGTAGAAAATGAGTGAGCAAAGGAATAAAAGAAGGAACTCTGCCAAGGGTGTATGTTTGTTTGTTCTGATCCCAAGTGATATAGAATACATGAGGCTCCTCACTTCTCAAATCAGTAATCACATAATAAATTGAGGTTAATGAATAAAATAGCAACTATTAAGGGAGAAAAAAAAAGGAGAAACATTAGACCTGGATTGGGGAGGGTGGCAGGATAGGAGACGGAGACAGGGGGAAGACAAACATTCCCTACAGAACCCATCATCCACCATGGTGGGTCCACTATGGTGGGCCAGTTGAACAGTTCTTCAAAGGGAAAAGGACTTGAACTCTAAATCCTGGTGAAAACAGTATTGGGTAGAGAATTTTAGTTTGAGGGTAAAACTCCCCATTTGTCCCTAAGGCTTGAGATGGCAATGAACTCACCTGAGACCTTGCTTCCTTCTGTTGAGTAGCCATATTTCCTTTCTGGGCAGTTTCCCCTGAGGATGGGTGAAGCCTCCAGAAGCTAGATCTGAGGGAAGAAAAAGGGAGACAGGAGGAAGCCCCTTATGCTTTACCAACAATAATATTTTAATATCATTCAGCCACCACAACTATCACATACCGAACATCTACTATGTGCCTGGTCCTGATCAAAACATTTTCCATGCACTGACTCCCAGGATCCTCTCATCTACGCTATGAAGTAGGTATGGTGGTTGTTTTGTTTTTACAGGAGAATAAACTGAGGCACAGAGAGGTGGAGACCCACTAACAGCAAGAGAGAAGATAGGTACAAACCTGGCCATCTGGCTCCAAAGCCCCACTTAGTCATAACTGTATACGCTGCTCTCCACTACCAATGCCCTACAAAACTCACTGCTGCTTCCTGAGAAGAAAGTCTTCTCTCTACTCCTGGAGTCAAGAGACTCCACCTATGTCTCCTCCAACATGGCTATCCTTTGTTTGCACACTGGCTCACCTAAATGGGTGATGGCTTCACCCTTATTTTCACAACACAAAGATGAAAATGGCAGGTCAAGATTAGTTTTCAAGAGAGTGATGGAAACAAGGCATATGATCCAGAAAGTTAAAAAGGAAAAAAACCCTAAACACTGTGGACTTGGAAAAGCCTGGGGAAATTATCACGAGGATTCTCAGGGGTGGGGAAAAAAAAGAAACAAAGCATTCTGGCCCAGGGTAGAAAATGAGTGAGCAAAGGGAATAAAAGAAGGAACTCTGCCAAGGGTGTATGTTTGTTTGTTCTGATCCCAAGTGATATAGAATACATGAGGCTCCTCACTTCTCAAATCAGTAATCACATAATAAATTGAGGTTAATGAATAAAATAGCAACTATTAAGGGAGAAAAAAAAAGGAGAAACATTAGACCTGGATTGGGGAGGGTGGCAGGATAGGAGACGGAGACAGGGGGAAGACAAACATTCCCTACAGAACCCATCATCCACCATGGTGGGTCCACTATGGTGGGCCAGTTGAACAGTTCTTCAAAGGGAAAAGGACTTGAACTCTAAATCCTGGTGAAAACAGTATTGGGTAGAGAATTTTAGTTTGAGGGTAAAACTCCCCATTTGTCCCTAAGGCTTGAGATGGCAATGAACTCACCTGAGACCTTGCTTCCTTCTGTTGAGTAGCCATATTTCCTTTCTGGGCAGTTTCCCCTGAGGATGGGTGAAGCCTCCAGAAGCTAGATCTGAGGGAAGAAAAAGGGAGACAGGAGGAAGCCCCTTATGCTTTGCACTCCTCAGAATCAACAGCTCTGAATCATTTACACTCCCTAAGAATGATGCCAGGTGCCCTCAGAGAAGGAAGTCAGAAGGAGCGAGGGGTAGACTGGACCAGAGAGAAGGGCTGGATCGTCCTGTTCCAGGCCCATCTTTCCTTTGGTCAGAGAAAAAGGTCTTAGAACCATATCAGCAGCAACAACTCCTTGAGCCTCATGCCAGGCACGACCTGCATTATTGAGCACAAGTTGGCACTGTCAGTGCCCCATTACAGATCAGGAAACTGAGGGCAGAGTGTGAGCCACTTGCCCCGTCCGCACAGCCAGGGGGGCGGCATCAGGCTGGCTCCTGAGCATCTGCTCTAAACTCCCTGTGTGCATGGGACAACTTCTCTCCACGTCAAGTCTTCCCCAGCTCCTTCTCTTCCTCTCAGGTAAACAATTTCCAGATTTTTAGAGAAAACTACTTTGGAAAGGGTAAACAATCGGCTCTCCTACGGCGGGAGGAGGCTGCAGTCTTGAGGAACGAGGTACAGACAACCCAAGACCTGGATTCCAGTCCTATTTCTGCCACTTGGGGAAGCCGAAGACTCAATTCTGACGCAAGCCTCTCACTAGAAGAGCAGTGGGGATAGTAGGGCGAGGAAGTAATTTTCTCATGTTCACTGCCAGCCCAGAGCAATTCAAACGCCGGAAGGAGCCGGGCAGGTAGCCCGCTAGGAACAGGTTGGGAGGAAGCAGGAGGGGGTATAAATTGAGGTTAAATGTAATCACATAATAAATTGAGGTTAATGAATAAAATAGCAACTATTAAGGGAGAAAAAAAAAGGAGAAACATTAGACCTGGATTGGGGAGGGTGGCAGGATAGGAGACGGAGACAGGGGGAAGACAAACATTCCCTACAGAACCCATCATCCACCATGGTGGGTCCACTATGGTGGGCCAGTTGAACAGTTCTTCAAAGGGAAAAGGACTTGAACTCTAAATCCTGGTGAAAACAGTATTGGGTAGAGAATTTTAGTTTGAGGGTAAAACTCCCCATTTGTCCCTAAGGCTTGAGATGGCAATGAACTCACCTGAGACCTTGCTTCCTTCTGTTGAGTAGCCATATTTCCTTTCTGGGCAGTTTCCCCTGAGGATGGGTGAAGCCTCCAGAAGCTAGATCTGAGGGAAGAAAAAGGGAGACAGGAGGAAGCCCCTTATGCTTTGCACTCCTCAGAATCAACAGCTCTGAATCATTTACACTCCCTAAGAATGATGCCAGGTGCCCTCAGAGAAGGAAGTCAGAAGGAGCGAGGGGTAGACTGGACCAGAGAGAAGGGCTGGATCGTCCTGTTCCAGGCCCATCTTTCCTTTGGTCAGAGAAAAAGGTCTTAGAACCATATCAGCAGCAACAACTCCTTGAGCCTCATGCCAGGCACGACCTGCATTATTGAGCACAAGTTGGCACTGTCAGTGCCCCATTACAGATCAGGAAACTGAGGGCAGAGTGTGAGCCACTTGCCCCGTCCGCACAGCCAGGGGGGCGGCATCAGGCTGGCTCCTGAGCATCTGCTCTAAACTCCCTGTGTGCATGGGACAACTTCTCTCCACGTCAAGTCTTCCCCAGCTCCTTCTCTTCCTCTCAGGTAAACAATTTCCAGATTTTTAGAGAAAACTACTTTGGAAAGGGTAAACAATCGGCTCTCCTACGGCGGGAGGAGGCTGCAGTCTTGAGGAACGAGGTACAGACAACCCAAGACCTGGATTCCAGTCCTATTTCTGCCACTTGGGGAAGCCGAAGACTCAATTCTGACGCAAGCCTCTCACTAGAAGAGCAGTGGGGATAGTAGGGCGAGGAAGTAATTTTCTCATGTTCACTGCCAGCCCAGAGCAATTCAAACGCCGGAAGGAGCCGGGCAGGTAGCCCGCTAGGAACAGGTTGGGAGGAAGCAGGAGGGTGGCTGAGGGCAGTCAAAGGGGACTAAGTGCCCGACTTGAGGCTTTCAGGGCACGTCTGTGGAAGTCGGTGGCGTCAGCCTGTCAGAGCCCGGACGCCGGACCCTGCGCCCACTGGCGCTTACAAAGGCCCCGCTCGCGCCGGTTGGGCCTGTGTCCCCAGCGCCAGCGCCGCATCTTCCCCAGGCCTGGTCCGCTTTCCCGCATCACGCCGACCCTCCGCCGCTCACCTCGCCCAGGTTCCGTGGGCTGCAGGCGGAACGCTCCGTAACTACCACGGCCTGGCAGCAGCTTCGAGTCTGGACTCGCCCAAGGTGCTGCCTTCACCGACCTCTGGATGGGAGGCCGCTCACGCCTATGGCAAAAGCCCCGGGCCCATCGCAGGTCTGGGAGGGGTTGGGCAGAGACTGTCGCTATCCCCTCTGGGAAATGTAGTCCACGCAAGAACCCAAGGATTCTGGGAAATGTATTCCCGGATTCTTCGCCGTGTTCGTCTGCAGAGTCCGGGTTGGGATCATGGTTCGCCCAGAAGTTACAACCCCATTCGTCGTCGCTCTCTGAGAGGTGCTGGCTCCTTGGTCCCAGTTCTTCCGGGAGTTAACGGACGTTCATCGAGGACAGTGTCTTGTAGCTCTGCACGTGCGTAAATGATAGTAAGGCAAGTAGATTACCGTTAAAAACCAACCTATTTCCCCTAATGCCTTTCAAGAAAAATGTATGGAGCACCTGCCATGCGCGCCAAGCCGTATTGTAAAGATTTGAAATACTCTGTGAGCAAAACAGAGATCATTGCTCTTTTGCGAGGTGGGCGCGGGGGAAGGAGCTGGAAAACAGGCAACAAAATGTGAGCATAATTATATAACATCTTAGCAGCTAAGGGTTATAGGAAAAAGTGTAAGGAGAGCAATGTGGTGGGGATTTGTGGCCCATTTGGGAGAATGAGTAAGGTGGTTCCTAGAAGGTCTCACTAAGAGGATGGTGAGAATGGCATAGAGTCGGAGGCAATGCTGGAGAGAAGGGCCATTCTAGGTATAGAGAAACCAACTTTTTGTTGTTGTTGTTAAAGAAACATATGTCTCATTTACAAACCACTGAACTGTACTCTTGAAAATGGTTAGATTTTACCGCTATAAAATTTAAGGGTTGGTGGTGGAGGGAAGTGCTGCTATAAATATTCTGTAAGTAGAATCTGGCTGCAAATGCAGGTTGGATCCATGGTCAGGAAGATAACCCTGGAGAAGGAAATGGCAGCCCACTCCAGTACTCTTGGCTGGGAAATACCATGGAAGGAGCCTGACAGGCTACAGTCCACCGGCTCACAAAAGAGTCGGACATGACTTAGTGACTAAACAACGGTAAAAAACGTTGTGTGTATGCTGATGTAGCTCTCTATGAGTTTTTCTAGGATTTTCAGATACCTGTGGATACATTAAGACTTTCCCAGGAGTGCATAGTTACTAATATTTGTAAAGGAATTAATGTCCAGGTCACAATTTCCATTTATGTTCTCCTGAGCAAGGAAGGTTCTCTTCTCTTTTAAATAGCCCTCTTCCCACTCACCAGAGGACTCAAAATCATGCAGTGCCCAGTGATGTTAAACTCTCTGGAGTGCCACAGTCTAGGACTACTGAAATGAGTCTTTCCTAGGAAAACTTCTTTCCTGATTACTAAAAGACCCCACATATGGGGCTTCCCTGACTTCAGTTATGTTTCTTTTGGAAATGGAGAGTATACAGGTCCTTAGCAGGCTCTGACACCAGATACTTCAATGATTTGGGAGCCATGGTAATTTAACAGTTTCTGTCCATCTAGTCAACAAACTGTCAAATGATGTACTGCTTTTGAGAAAGAGTGTATGGTGAGGACAAAGCAATGAAACGGCTCTGGTAAAAGAAAATATTGAATGCTTAAAATGGCATACACCTACTTTTTTTTTTTTAATGCAAGTATTGTTTTTCTGCAAGAGATGATGTGAAAAATATTTGAAAACAGATGCCAACCAATGAATCATAATGGGTTTATTCATTGATATTAACTTTGTCTTCAGCTCTGCTCAATATTCATCCACAGGAGAGCACGGTGAATGTGCAACTTGTTTCTTTTTTCTAACACCACCAAGCATAATTTGGTTATATCTCAGTAAATGATTAGTCCCCAGACTTCTAGGTATAGAGAAACCAACTTTTTGTTGTTGTTGTTAAAGAAACATATGTCTCATTTACAAACCACTGAACTGTACTCTTGAAAATGGTTAGATTTTACCGCTATAAAATTTAAGGGTTGGTGGTGGAGGGAAGTGCTGCTATAAATATTCTGTAAGTAGAATCTGGCTGCAAATGCAGGTTGGATCCATGGTCAGGAAGATAACCCTGGAGAAGGAAATGGCAGCCCACTCCAGTACTCTTGGCTGGGAAATACCATGGAAGGAGCCTGACAGGCTACAGTCCACCGGCTCACAAAAGAGTCGGACATGACTTAGTGACTAAACAACGGTAAAAACGTTGTGTGTATGCTGATGTAGCTCTCTATGAGTTTTTCTAGGATTTTCAGATACCTGTGGATACATTAAGACTTTCCCAGGAGTGCATAGTTACTAATATTTGTAAAGGAATTAATGTCCAGGTCACAATTTCCATTTATGTTCTCCTGAGCAAGGAAGGTTCTCTTCTCTTTTAAATAGCCCTCTTCCCACTCACCAGAGGACTCAAAATCATGCAGTGCCCAGTGATGTTAAACTCTCTGGAGTGCCACAGTCTAGGACTACTGAAATGAGTCTTTCCTAGGAAAACTTCTTTCCTGATTACTAAAAGACCCCACATATGGGGCTTCCCTGACTTCAGTTATGTTTCTTTTGGAAATGGAGAGTATACAGGTCCTTAGCAGGCTCTGACACCAGATACTTCAATGATTTGGGAGCCATGGTAATTTAACAGTTTCTGTCCATCTAGTCAACAAACTGTCAAATGATGTACTGCTTTTGAGAAAGAGTGTATGGTGAGGACAAAGCAATGAAACGGCTCTGGTAAAAGAAAATATTGAATGCTTAAAATGGCATACACCTACTTTTTTTTTTTTAATGCAAGTATTGTTTTTCTGCAAGAGATGATGTGAAAAATATTTGAAAACAGATGCCAACCAATGAATCATAATGGGTTTATTCATTGATATTAACTTTGTCTTCAGCTCTGCTCAATATTCATCCACAGGAGAGCACGGTGAATGTGCAACTTGTTTCTTTTTTCTAACACCACCAAGCTATTAACTCAGTTGTGACACGGTTTACCTGGAGATGGCATCAGGTACCACAAGTAAATGATTCAGTCCCTCAAGACTGTCTCACACATCAAGCCCCACCCCCACTTCAGACACCAATCTCAAGTTTAGGTTGTTATTTGTGGCTTTAACCTACTGGCTATAAATAAGTGTTTTCAACTCTCTCCTCAGGTTTAATTAATTGGCTAGAGCAGCTCACAGAATTTGGGAAAGCATTTTATTTACTAAATCACCAGTTTATTATAAAAATGTATTAATCAGAAACAGCCCAATGGGAGAGATGTACAGGGCAAGGATACAGAGTTTTCTAATTCTCTCTGAGGGCTACTTTCCCAGCATCTCCACAAATTCACTCTCTGAACCCTAGTCATTTTGAGATTTTAAAGAGGTTTCATTAAATAGGCCTGATTGATTGAATCATTGGTCATTGGTGACTGAACCCAATCTCCAGCCCCTCTTCCCTCCCCTGAGAATGGAGTGAGCCTACTCTCAGCCCTCTAATAAGACAAGTTGTTCTCTGGCAATCAGCCCCCATCCTTAGGTGTTTTCCAAAAATTACCTCATTAGCATATGGTCTAGTATGGTTGAAAAAGGCTTGTTGTGAATATCAAACGATACCTCTATCACTCTTTGTTGTTTTTTAGTTGCTCAGTCATGTCTGACTCTGCAACCCCATGGACTGCAGCAAGCCAAGATTCCCTGTCCTTCACTATCTTCTTGAGTTTGTTCAAAAACTCATGTCCATTGAGTTTATGATGCCAGCCAACCGTCTCATCCTCTGTTGCCCCCTTCTCTTCCCACCCTCAATCTTTCCCATCATCGGGGCTTTTTTCCCCCAATGAATTCAACATCAGTTCTTCCAGTGACTATTCAGGGTTGATTTCCTTTAGGATTGATTAGTTTTGTCTTGTTGCTGTCCAGGGAATGCTTAAAATGGCATACACCTACTTTTTTTTTTTTAATGCAAGTATTGTTTTTCTGCAAGAGATGATGTGAAAAATATTTGAAAACAGATGCCAACCAATGAATCATAATGGGTTTATTCATTGATATTAACTTTGTCTTCAGCTCTGCTCAATATTCATCCACAGGAGAGCACGGTGAATGTGCAACTTGTTTCTTTTTTCTAACACCACCAAGCTATTAACTCAGTTGTGACACGGTTTACCTGGAGATGGCATCAGGTACCACAAGTAAATGATTCAGTCCCTCAAGACTGTCTCACACATCAAGCCCCACCCCCACTTCAGACACCAATCTCAAGTTTAGGTTGTTATTTGTGGCTTTAACCTACTGGCTATAAATAAGTGTTTTCAACTCTCTCCTCAGGTTTAATTAATTGGCTAGAGCAGCTCACAGAATTTGGGAAAGCATTTTATTTACTAAATCACCAGTTTATTATAAAAATGTATTAATCAGAAACAGCCCAATGGGAGAGATGTACAGGGCAAGGATACAGAGTTTTCTAATTCTCTCTGAGGGCTACTTTCCCAGCATCTCCACAAATTCACTCTCTGAACCCTAGTCATTTTGAGATTTTAAAGAGGTTTCATTAAATAGGCCTGATTGATTGAATCATTGGTCATTGGTGACTGAACCCAATCTCCAGCCCCTCTTCCCTCCCCTGAGAATGGAGTGAGCCTACTCTCAGCCCTCTAATAAGACAAGTTGTTCTCTGGCAATCAGCCCCCATCCTTAGGTGTTTTCCAAAAATTACCTCATTAGCATATGGTCTAGTATGGTTGAAAAAGGCTTGTTGTGAATATCAAACGATACCTCTATCACTCTTTGTTGTTTTTTAGTTGCTCAGTCATGTCTGACTCTGCAACCCCATGGACTGCAGCAAGCCAAGATTCCCTGTCCTTCACTATCTTCTTGAGTTTGTTCAAAAACTCATGTCCATTGAGTTTATGATGCCAGCCAACCGTCTCATCCTCTGTTGCCCCCTTCTCTTCCCACCCTCAATCTTTCCCATCATCGGGGCTTTTTTCCCCCAATGAATTCAACATCAGTTCTTCCAGTGACTATTCAGGGTTGATTTCCTTTAGGATTGATTAGTTTTGTCTTGTTGCTGTCCAGGGAACTCTAAAGAGTCTTCTCCAGCACCACAGTTTGAAAGCATCAATTCTGCGGCATTCAGCCCTCTTTAAGGTCTGACTCTCACATCCCTACAGTACTACTGGAAAAAGCATAGCTTTGACTATATTGACCTTTGTTGGCAAAGTGATGTCTCTGCTTTTGAACACGCTGTCTAGGTTTGTCATAGCTTTTATTCCAAGGAGCAAGCATCTTTTAATTTTGTAATTGTGGTTGCTGTCCACAGTACATGAAGTAGAAGGATGTGTGCTCATTTTCTCCTCTGAGAAAGAAGCTGAAACGAGATGGTAGGAGGTGCATGGTCATGTTAAAATCAAGCCTCATACCTGCCAGAGTCTGTTGCAGGCACAAAGAAAGCCTTGTGTACACCAGGACCCCAGGAAAGAAGCAGTGGCTCCCACATGAAATGGAGCCAGACCTGCCTGTGTTTGAGGATCTCCTGTGAAGGCGTGGGTTAGTAGTGGCCTTCCATGGGGACAGAGACACTGGCAGCGGCAGTCCTGGGAGGTGCAGCATGGGGCATAAGTCCCCTTGAAGGAGGTTTGCATTAGCCCTACCAAAGAGCTGTTAGGGAGATGATCCACAAACTGAAGAACAATTATACTGAAGAATTTTTTGCACTTTTTGGGAAAGCTCTAGGCCCCACAACAGACTTCCCAACCTGGAGATCTGGCAAAGGGACTGGGAATCCACAGGGAATCTGACTTTGAAGGTCAGTGGGATTTGATTATCACTCTTACCACTTAGTAAATACCAAAGGTTTTGGGAACTTTGTGCCAAAAACTGGATGAACACCCAATATATCTTTTATAAATCGCAATATCACAAATGAGCCAAAACAGCAACTTTCAACAGTCCTGTTAAAG
The DNA here is from genome assembly GCA_022376925.1 of Tragulus kanchil. NCBI lineage: Eukaryota > Metazoa > Chordata > Mammalia > Artiodactyla > Tragulidae > Tragulus > Tragulus kanchil. Next base: position 72,073,351 of record JAIOJX010000029.1, on the reverse strand, counting down.
ATGCTTCTAATTTTATTTATTCTCTTTATATATATATATATAGCCTCTAAGTCATCATTTATTTTCATCCACCTTTATTCTTTGTCATGTGTGGGCCTCCCATTGCAGTGACCTCACTCATTGTAGAGCACTGGCTCTGGGCACTTACACTCTGGATCACTGGTTCGTAATTGGACATGCTGGCCCAGCCACTCTGTGGCATGTGGGATCTTTCCCAGTCAGGGATTGAACTGGTGCCCCTTGCACTGCAAGGCAGACTCTTTACCCACTGGATCACCAAGGGAAGCCCTATTTATTCTCTTTTTTAAATGCAGAGTTTTCAGTGTACATTTTCATAAATGTTGATAGATTTATTTTGCCCCATATAAAACATGGAATATTCTCATCATCCCAGAAAGTTCCCTTCAAACTACTTCCCACTCAAAATGACCCACCCAGAAGCAACCACTGTTCGGATATCTTTTGCTGTAAATTAGTTTTGCCAGTTCTAAAGCTTCATATAAATGGAATTATACAGGATGTACTTTTTTGTATCTCATTTCTTTCCCTCAACATAATGAAATTAATTAATTTGGTCTGTATATTGACAATGTTTATTCATTCATCTGCAGATGGACATTTGGATTGCTTTCAAATTGTGGTGCTAGAGAAAACTCTTGAGAGTCCCTTGGACTGCAGGGAGATCAAACCAGTTAATTCTAAAGGAAATCAACCCTGAATATTCAGTGGGAAGATGGATGCTGAAGCCCCAATACTTTGGTGACCTGATTTGAAGAGCTGATTCACAGGAAAAGGCTGTGATGCTGGGAACGATTGAAGGCAGGAGGAGAACCGGGTGGCAGAGGATGAGATGGTTGCATCACTGATTCAATGGACATGATCTGGCAAAGGGACTGGGAATCCACAGGGAATCTGACTTTGAAGGTCAGTGGGATTTGATTATCACTCTTACCACTTAGTAAATACCAAAGGTTTTGGGAACTTTGTGCCAAAAACTGGATGAACACCCAATATATCTTTTATAAATCGCAATATCACAAATGAGCCAAAACAGCAACTTTCAACAGTCCTGTTAAAGATGCTTCTAATTTTATTTATTCTCTTTATATATATATATATAGCCTCTAAGTCATCATTTATTTTCATCCACCTTTATTCTTTGTCATGTGTGGGCCTCCCATTGCAGTGACCTCACTCATTGTAGAGCACTGGCTCTGGGCACTTACACTCTGGATCACTGGTTCGTAATTGGACATGCTGGCCCAGCCACTCTGTGGCATGTGGGATCTTTCCCAGTCAGGGATTGAACTGGTGCCCCTTGCACTGCAAGGCAGACTCTTTACCCACTGGATCACCAAGGGAAGCCCTATTTATTCTCTTTTTTAAATGCAGAGTTTTCAGTGTACATTTTCATAAATGTTGATAGATTTATTTTGCCCCATATAAAACATGGAATATTCTCATCATCCCAGAAAGTTCCCTTCAAACTACTTCCCACTCAAAATGACCCACCCAGAAGCAACCACTGTTCGGATATCTTTTGCTGTAAATTAGTTTTGCCAGTTCTAAAGCTTCATATAAATGGAATTATACAGGATGTACTTTTTTGTATCTCATTTCTTTCCCTCAACATAATGAAATTAATTAATTTGGTCTGTATATTGACAATGTTTATTCATTCATCTGCAGATGGACATTTGGATTGCTTTCAAATTGTGGTGCTAGAGAAAACTCTTGAGAGTCCCTTGGACTGCAGGGAGATCAAACCAGTTAATTCTAAAGGAAATCAACCCTGAATATTCAGTGGGAAGATGGATGCTGAAGCCCCAATACTTTGGTGACCTGATTTGAAGAGCTGATTCACAGGAAAAGGCTGTGATGCTGGGAACGATTGAAGGCAGGAGGAGAACCGGGTGGCAGAGGATGAGATGGTTGCATCACTGATTCAATGGACATGATTTGAGCAAACTCTGGGAGACAGTGGAGGACAGAGGAGCCTGGTGAGCTACAGTCCTTGTGGTCATAAAAGTCCAACATGACTTTGCAACTGAACAACACATTAGTATGAATAAAGCTGCCATGAACACTGGTACACAGATACTTTGGTTTGTGTCAATTTGTTTTTCTTGGGTAAATACCCAAGACTAGAATGACTACTTATGGGGTAGGTACATTACCTTGCTTGGGCTGCCACAGCAAAATACCACAGACTGTTCTAAACAACAGAATTTATTTCTTACAGTTCTGGAGGCTTCAAAGCCCTGGGAATTTCTGATCTGAGAAGTTTAAGATTAAGGTTTTAGTATGGTGGGTTTATTCTGAGGCCTCTTTTCTTGGCTTGAAGGCAGCTGCCATCTTGCTGTGTGCTCACATGACGTCTTCTTTGTGAGTGCAGGAAAGAGAAAGAGAGCAAGCTGCCTAGTGTCTCTACTTATAAAGGTCCTAATCCCATCATGAGGGCCCCAGTCTCATGACTTCATTTACCCCTGGTTATTCCCCAAAGCTTCACATTCATATACCGTCACATTGGGGACTTCAACGTATGAATTTAGGGGTACACAGACATTCAGTCCATAACAATAGGTGATGTCTAACTTTACAGTAAATTATTAAATAGTTTTCCAAAGTGGTTGTATAATTTTACACTTCCAGGAGCAGTATAGGAGAGTTCCACTTGTCCCACATGCTCACCAGTCCTTGATACTGTTATCTGATTCATTTTAGCCTTTTTATTGAGTATATAATGGCATCTCATTATACTTTTAATTTTCATTTCCCTGAAGACTTATGATTTGAGCCCTTTTCAGGTGTTCATGGGCCATTTGTATATGTTATTTTGTGAAGTATCTACTCAAGTCTCAAGTCACTGTTTTCAAGTCCTCTGATAATGATTTATTTTGTACTAAAGTATACAGGCAGGTCTGAAGGAAGATAGGAATTTCAGTGATGTGGAATGTCCTCCATTAGAGCTATTTTTCTAATTTTCTCAGCCATAAATTAAATTAAAACCTCTAAATGCTGTATAAACTTAAACTGTCCTTTAGCCTTTTGGTCACATTATCTTAATTTAGCTGCTCTTAAACTTCCCCTGGTAAATGTAGTTGTGTCAAACAATGGTTCTGTAGGAAATGCCTCTGAAAGGCCTGGCTGAATTTTATCACTCTCAGATTGATAAAACTGATATAAAAACATATCAAACTCAATTCAGTTATTTCCTGCTGTTAAGAACTTTTCTCCTGAGCATAGACTCTACACTTGCACTGTATACTATGTTTGCCATTGCTCTGTTGGGTACCTGAGCATAGCTTTGTGTCTTCAGGTGACCCAGTGAACAGCACACAGCTCACTCTACCACCAGTAGACTTTAGGTGTCAGAGTGCATATCATCTTCATGGTTCCAATCCTTACATCGTTAAAACTTTTTCCACATGAGGTTTAATTATTGAATTGTCTAATACATAAACAACTTGTATTTGTAATCAGTACTACATACATACCTATACCAATTAATAACTTTGAAACCCAAATCTAGTCTTGTCGTTTAGGACAAAAATGTTGGCTAGATTTAAGGTGCACATATTTTGAAACATTTACAGTTGAACCAGTTCTAACAAGTAATCCACACTTATTCTATTTTCATTCTTGTTATTGATAACATTACATCAATACTTGCTTTCATTTCTCAGCTCTGCAATACACTGGCCCAAGAAATGTGACTTAGTGGTGTATCAGTGAACAATTCTAGTCTTAAATAGTCTCTAGTAACCTATGAATGCCAGCATTACAACCTTAGCTACCTAAGAAAAATATTTTAAAGAAGAAAAATTTGCTAGAGCCTTATGAACTCCTTTCATTAACAAAAATCAAGTAGCAATAACTTGTTTATCAAACATCGAGTAGCAGCAAATTGTGGCACATTAATTTCTTGGTACCATAGAATATATTTTGTAAAGATTTCAAGATACCCCTTAGAGATTTCCTCCTGTGCCCAAAGCAGTTTGCTCGTAAGGCACGTGATTCTGTGTGATCGAAAGGCTGCCAGACATCAGGTAACAGCAGGTCCCAGGGAAGAACAAATCTGAGAAATAGTTTCTAGGCTGAAGTGAGCATTCCCAGTTCTAACAGGGAAAGGTCCAAAATTATGATTAGTAAATGTACCCATGCATCTTAACATATAGAAAAATTTAGATCTTCTATCCACGAATACATAGTTAAGATTAGATAGGTGTAATTTTGGGGCCATCATCATGCTGACCAAGTGTTCAGACTTCACTTCTGGTCTAGCAGCCACAATTTCAGCTGGCTTCACACCATTTTATTGTTTCATTTATGTTTTGAATAGATACAAGGAGCACAGTGTGCCAGTTGGTCTTTGTCATATATTTCCGTTGGGAGTAATCTTTTCAAAAGTGCATACAGATATTCAGTAGCTGTCTCCTTGGATGTTTCAGGTGATAGTTCAAGTACAACGAAACAAGATTCATGATGGTTTTGAAGCCCGTTGAAGCCCTATCAACTCTAATTATCTTGTAGCAGCCTATGAGCATAGCTTAGTTTCCAGAGTTCTTGCAAAAGACTTTCTCAGTGTAAATATACTTTACCCATCAGGAGTCATTTTTATCTTAAGCAATGTTGTCATTATGCAACTGATGAATCTTTTGAGTGGGTTACCAAGGCAATCAGAACCACAAATAGCACTGATTAGAAAGAAACACAGCAGACATACTTTCTTGCTTGGTTACCAGGGGAACAGAGCTATTAATAACATGCTAATCCAAGGTCAAATTCTTTCATCAGAGAAAAAGATCTCCTGAGTTTATTACCTACCCCCTTATTCTTTGCTTGTTTTTTAAAATTAAACTGTGTTTTGAGATAGTTATTGATTAGCATGCAGTTATCAGAAATAGTGCACAGAGATCCTGTATATACTATAACATTTCCGCAAGTGTCAACATCTTACAAAACTATGAAACTATAGTACATTAATATGCATGTTAGCTTTTTAAATACAGAAGACAAATTAGTATACACTTATTCACCAGGATTTATATTGAAAATGAACCATTGACAAACAATTTATTTTTTAAATAGATGATTTTTTAATAAAAGTAATTTTTAATATCCATAATGCTTTATAGGAAATTTTCTACCCAATAATAGTATGCCAATATGTAACACACCAAATATAATGTTAATTGACAGAGTTAGCAGTATCATTTTCATCCTCTCAGCAAGTATGTCTTTTAGGTTTCTCAAACTTAGTATGTTTTAAATTGGATATTTTATCTTCTCACCCAAACCAGACTTACTAATATTTTTAATAGTTTTTTTTTTTTTTTTTCATGTCCGTGTTCATTTCACAGCAAAGTTCCACTCTGGGAGGGAGTTGTGAAAGAGGAAACATTCAAACACTGGGAAGTCTGCTCACTTTGGCGGGGAAAACCCTCAGCAAAGATACAAGGAGCACAGTGTGCCAGTTGGTCTTTGTCATATATTTCCGTTGGGAGTAATCTTTTCAAAAGTGCATACAGATATTCAGTAGCTGTCTCCTTGGATGTTTCAGGTGATAGTTCAAGTACAACGAAACAAGATTCATGATGGTTTTGAAGCCCGTTGAAGCCCTATCAACTCTAATTATCTTGTAGCAGCCTATGAGCATAGCTTAGTTTCCAGAGTTCTTGCAAAAGACTTTCTCAGTGTAAATATACTTTACCCATCAGGAGTCATTTTTATCTTAAGCAATGTTGTCATTATGCAACTGATGAATCTTTTGAGTGGGTTACCAAGGCAATCAGAACCACAAATAGCACTGATTAGAAAGAAACACAGCAGACATACTTTCTTGCTTGGTTACCAGGGGAACAGAGCTATTAATAACATGCTAATCCAAGGTCAAATTCTTTCATCAGAGAAAAAGATCTCCTGAGTTTATTACCTACCCCCTTATTCTTTGCTTGTTTTTTAAAATTAAACTGTGTTTTGAGATAGTTATTGATTAGCATGCAGTTATCAGAAATAGTGCACAGAGATCCTGTATATACTATAACATTTCCGCAAGTGTCAACATCTTACAAAACTATGAAACTATAGTACATTAATATGCATGTTAGCTTTTTAAATACAGAAGACAAATTAGTATACACTTATTCACCAGGATTTATATTGAAAATGAACCATTGACAAACAATTTATTTTTTAAATAGATGATTTTTTAATAAAAGTAATTTTTAATATCCATAATGCTTTATAGGAAATTTTCTACCCAATAATAGTATGCCAATATGTAACACACCAAATATAATGTTAATTGACAGAGTTAGCAGTATCATTTTCATCCTCTCAGCAAGTATGTCTTTTAGGTTTCTCAAACTTAGTATGTTTTAAATTGGATATTTTATCTTCTCACCCAAACCAGACTTACTAATATTTTTAATAGTTTTTTTTTTTTTTTTTAATGTCAGTGTTCATTTCACAGCAAAGTTCCACTCTGGGAGGGAGTTGTGAAAGAGGAAACATTTCCAAACACTGGGAAGTCTGCTCACTTTGGGACAGAAAGGACAGAGGGGGATCTTTGGAACCTCAGAGAAGAGCACACAGCAAGTGTGCAGAGGGCAAAGCAGAGAGATATCTGCACAGAGGTTCAGTGCCAACCAGCACTACCCAGTCTGAGAGACACTTGTCTGCTGGCCCACTGGGCTGGGTGGGGACTGGGTACTGAGGCTTGGGCTTTGGAGTTCAGACCCTGGGGAGTGGACTGAGGTTTGTTACATGAAGACAGCCTGAGGGAGCAAGGGTACAGTATGCCACAACTGAAGGAGTCTGGGAAGAAGCCTGGGCCCACTGGGGAGACAAGGGACCACTGTCAGTGGGTGCACAAGTAAGAGGTGAGCCTACCATAGGAGCTTCTTTCTCAACTTGGTCACAGGTGACAGGGCACTACCTGCATGTACTTCAGGGACAGTTGCCACCTGATGCTGCCATCTTGGGTTCCAGAGGCAAATGTGGATTATAGCCACCATTAAGGATTTGTGAGTTTGAAGGCCACTGCCTCCCCTTCCTGGGAGTGGGTACGGCCTGTCACTGCTGTCTAGGGCCCTGTAATCTGGTGCCAATGACTACTCCCACCTCTGTGAGATGTGTGATCTGCCACTGCCACCATTGTTGCTGCAGTGGGACCCATGACTGGGAGTCAGCCTCAGCCCTGGCCCTCCCTGGGAGCTTGCCTAAGCTGTACACCTTTGCACGTGCACCCCTGCTAAAGGGGATACCAGCTAGTACATGCTGAGGCAAGCCACAGCAAGCACCCAAACCAAAACAGTAATTTTTAATATCCATAATGCTTTATAGGAAATTTTCTACCCAATAATAGTATGCCAATATGTAACACACCAAATATAATGTTAATTGACAGAGTTAGCAGTATCATTTTCATCCTCTCAGCAAGTATGTCTTTTAGGTTTCTCAAACTTAGTATGTTTTAAATTGGATATTTTATCTTCTCACCCAAACCAGACTTACTAATATTTTTAATAGTTTTGTTTTTTTTTTAATGTCAGTGTTCATTTCACAGCAAAGTTCCACTCTGGGAGGGAGTTGTGAAAGAGGAAACATTTCCAAACACTGGGAAGTCTGCTCACTTTGGGACAGAAAGGACAGAGGGGGATCTTTGGAACCTCAGAGAAGAGCACACAGCAAGTGTGCAGAGGGCAAAGCAGAGAGATATCTGCACAGAGGTTCAGTGCCAACCAGCACTACCCAGTCTGAGAGACACTTGTCTGCTGGCCCACTGGGCTGGGTGGGGACTGGGTACTGAGGCTTGGGCTTTGGAGTTCAGACCCTGGGGAGTGGACTGAGGTTTGTTACATGAAGACAGCCTGAGGGAGCAAGGGTACAGTATGCCACAACTGAAGGAGTCTGGGAAGAAGCCTGGGCCCACTGGGGAGACAAGGGACCACTGTCAGTGGGTGCACAAGTAAGAGGTGAGCCTACCATAGGAGCTTCTTTCTCAACTTGGTCACAGGTGACAGGGCACTACCTGCATGTACTTCAGGGACAGTTGCCACCTGATGCTGCCATCTTGGGTTCCAGAGGCAAATGTGGATTATAGCCACCATTAAGGATTTGTGAGTTTGAAGGCCACTGCCTCCCCTTCCTGGGAGTGGGTACGGCCTGTCACTGCTGTCTAGGGCCCTGTAATCTGGTGCCAATGACTACTCCCACCTCTGTGAGATGTGTGATCTGCCACTGCCACCATTGTTGCTGCAGTGGGACCCATGACTGGGAGTCAGCCTCAGCCCTGGCCCTCCCTGGGAGCTTGCCTAAGCTGTACACCTTTGCACGTGCACCCCTGCTAAAGGGGATACCAGCTAGTACATGCTGAGGCAAGCCACAGCAAGCACCCAAACCAAAACAGCCCTCATGCCAAAAAAATACTAAACCCACACAAGCCATACAGGGACACTCTGACTTATAAATAGCCCTCCAAGACTGCAGTAGGTAATTGTTTCTCCTAAATGCACATATTAAATATAAGCAAAATGAAGAAGCAGAGGAACTACTCTCACTTAAAAGACTAAGAAATTTCTCCTGAAGGAACAAACAATGAAACCAAACACTGTGGTCTAACAAACACTGAATTAAAAAAGGAGGTAATGAAAATACTGAAGAAATTAAGAAAGGCAATTGAAAGAAATCCAGATTACTGTAAAATGGAACTAGAAGCTGTAAGGAGTAATCAAGAAAATTAGAAAATTTATTTTCTGAGATGAAAATTGAGTTCAGGGCAGTGAATAGCAGAATAAGCAATGTAGAAGAAAGGATAAGTGACCTGGAAGATAGACTAATGGAAATTACCCCAATCAAAGAAGCAAACAGAAAGCCAAAAGAGAAAAAAGATAAAACAATGTAAGAGACCTACAGGACAATATAAAGCATCACCACATAAGTATAATAGGGCTTCCAAAATGAGTAGAAAGAGAAAAAGGGACTGAAAATTTTTCTTTAAAGAAATTATGACTAAAACTGTCCCAAACCTAAAGAAGGAAGCAGATATCCAGATACAGAAGCACAGAGGGCACCAAACAAGAAGAACCCAAACAGAAATGAAGAGTTAATTACATACAAGGGAACCACTAGAAGACTATCAGCTGATTTCTCTACAAAAACAGTACAGGCCAGAAGGGAGTAGTAAACAAATATTCAAAGTCTTAAAAGAGAAAAATTTTGAACTTGAAACATCCTACCCAGCAAGATTATCATTTAGGCTAGGAGGAGATATAAACAACTTCCCAGACAAGCAAAAACTAAAAGTACAACAATACTAAACCTATTCTAAAAGAAATATTGAAAGGTCATCTCTAAATAGAAGAGAAATAAGAAGAAATAAGTTGCTCAGTCCAGTCTGACTCTTTGCGACCCCATGAACTGTGACAGCACAGGCTTCCCTGTCCTTCACATCTCCCAGAGTTTGCTCGAACTCATGTCCATTGAGTTGATGATGCCATTCAACTATCTCATCCTTTGACACCCCCTTCTACTCCTGCACTCAATCTTTCCCAGCATCAGGATCTTTTCCAATGAGTTGACTCTTTGCATCAGGAGGCTAAAGTATTGAAGCTCCACTTCAGCATCAGCTCTTTCAATGAATATTCAGGGTTAATTTCCTTTAAGATTGACTGGTTTGATATCCTTGTAGTCCAAGGGACTCTCAAGAGTCTTCTCCAGTACCAGTGTTAAAAGGCATCAAATCTTCAACACTCAGCCTTGTTTATTGTCCAAATCGTATCTCCATACTGGGAAAATCATAGCTTTGACTATATGGATCTTTGTCAGCAAAGTGATGTCTCTGCTTTTTAATATGCTGTCTAAGTTTGTCATAGCTTTTCTTTTAAGGAGCAAGTGTCTTTGAATTTCATGGTTGCAGTCACAATCTGCAGTGACTTTGAAGCCCAAGAAAATAGTCTGTCACTGTTTCCATTGTGTCCCCATCTATTGGCCACAAAGTGATGGGACCAGATGCCGTAATCTTTGTTTTATGAATGTTGAGTTTTAAGCCAACTTTTTGACTCTCCTGGTTTGCTTTCATCAAGAGCCTCTTTAGTTCATCTTCACTTTCTGCCATAATGGTGGTGTCATCTGCATATTGATAGCTCTCCTGGTAATCTTGATTCCAGCCTTTGCTTCATCCAGTCTGGCATTTCACATGATGTACTCTGCATACAAATAAATAAGCAGGGTGATAGTATACAGCCTTGATGCACCCCTTTCCCAATTTTGAATAACTCAATTGTTCTATGCCCAGTTCTGCATGTTGCTTCTTGACATGCATACATATTTTTCAGGAGGCAAGTAAGGTGATCTGGTATTCCCATTTCTTTTAGGGTTTTAGACAGTTTGTTGTGATCCACATAGTCAAAGGCTTTAGCATAGTCAATAAAGCAAAAGTAGATGTTTTTCTGGAATTCTCTTGCTTTTTCTATGATCCAATAGATCTTGGCATCTTGATCTCTGGTTCCTCTGCCTCTTCTAAATCCATCTTGTACATCTGGAATTTTTCAGTTTATGTACTATTGAAGCCTGGCTTGAAGAATTTTGAGCATTACTAAGCTAGCATGTGAAATGAGCACAATTGTGTGGTAATTTGAACATTTTTGCCATTGCCCTTCATTGGGATTGGAATGAAAAGTGATTTTTTCCAGTCCTGTGGCCACTGTTGAGTTTCCATAATTGCCATATATTGAGTGCAGCACTTTAACAGCATCATCTTTTAAGATTTGAAATAACTCAGCTGGAATTCCACCACCTCCATTAACTTTGTTTGTAATAATGCTTCCTAAGGCTGACTTGAGTTCACACTCCAGGATGTCTGACTCAAGGAAGGAGGAAATCACACTTGGAAAGTAAATTACTTAAATTACCCATATACGGATCAAAAGGAAAAAAAAAAAAAAAACTATTTGTGAAAGTAAGTACAAGCAGCGAAAGAAACGAAGAAAATGCAGATACTTTTTCTTTTTATGTGTTTGAGCGTATATGACCAACAGTCTGAAATGAGTAGATATAGGGTGGAGTCAATATACTTGAAAAATAGAGCAACCACAAATAAAATAGAAAAAGAAAGGAAGAAGGAAGAAGCAAAGACTAAACCAGAAAACAAAGCTTGAAGAGGCAGTAAATAAATCTATATCTGTATGTACTTCTGTATCTATGTCTATATCTATATAAAATGTCAGTGGGCTCAATGCTCCAATCAAAAGTGGCAGACTGGATAAAAAAGCAAGGCCTTACAATATGCTGCCTATAGGAGTGTATTGTAGGGAAAAGGACACACAAAGGACACACCTTAGGGAAAAGGACACACATAGGTTGAAAGTGAGGAGATGAAAAAAATGTATTTCAGGCAAATGGAAATGACAAGAAAGCAAGAATTGCAATACTCATATTAGACAAAATAGACTCTTATCCAAGGCTACAAAGAAAGATAAAGAAGGACACTATATAATGATGAAAGGAATCAATACATAATTGATATTTTCAAGACACTACATTAAAAGAAAGTTCAGAATATATCGCATTTCAACTACACACAGAATGCTTGTGACCACTTCTTCAAAAAAACCCAAAATGAAACGCACTTTCTGATCCATCTTGTACATCTGCAGTTTATGTACTATTGAAGCCTAGGCTTTGTGAAATGAGCACAATTGTGTGGTAATTTGAACATTTTTGCCATTGCCCTTCATTGGGATTGGAATGAAAAGTGATTTTTTCCAGTCCTGTGGCCACTGTTGAGTTTCCATAATTGCCATATATTGAGTGCAGCACTTTAACAGCATCATCTTTTAAGATTTGAAATAACTCAGCTGGAATTCCACCACCTCCATTAACTTTGTTTGTAATAATGCTTCCTAAGGCTGACTTGAGTTCACACTCCAGGATGTCTGACTCAAGGAAGGAGGAAATCACACTTGGAAAGTAAATTACTTAAATTACCCATATACGGATCAAAAGGAAAAAAAAAAAAAAAACTATTTGTGAAAGTAAGTACAAGCAGCGAAAGAAACGAAGAAAATGCAGATACTTTTTCTTTTTATGTGTTTGAGCGTATATGACCAACAGTCTGAAATGAGTAGATATAGGGTGGAGTCAATATACTTGAAAAATAGAGCAACCACAAATAAAATAGAAAAAGAAAGGAAGAAGGAAGAAGCAAAGACTAAACCAGAAAACAAAGCTTGAAGAGGCAGTAAATAAATCTATATCTGTATGTACTTCTGTATCTATGTCTATATCTATATAAAATGTCAGTGGGCTCAATGCTCCAATCAAAAGTGGCAGACTGGATAAAAAAGCAAGGCCTTACAATATGCTGCCTATAGGAGTGTATTGTAGGGAAAAGGACACACAAAGGACACACCTTAGGGAAAAGGACACACATAGGTTGAAAGTGAGGAGATGAAAAAAATGTATTTCAGGCAAATGGAAATGACAAGAAAGCAAGAATTGCAATACTCATATTAGACAAAATAGACTCTTATCCAAGGCTACAAAGAAAGATAAAGAAGGACACTATATAATGATGAAAGGAATCAATACATAATTGATATTTTCAAGACACTACATTAAAAAGAAAGTTCAGAATATATACGCATTTCAACTACACACAGAATGTTCTCTAGCAGTGACCACTTCTTAGGGCAAAAAGACTAACCTCAACAAATTTATGAGTATAGAAATTATTTCAAGCACCTTCTCTGATCAGTTGGCATGAAATTAGAAATCAAATACAGGAAAAGAACTCAAGGAAAAATGACTACATGGAGACTAAATAGCATGCTGCTAAAAAACTAATGGATCAACAAAGAAATAAAAAAATTAAAAAATACTCTGAAACAAATGACAATGAAAACACAACTATATGAAATCTATTGAACATGGCAAAAGCATTACTTAGAGGGAAGTTCATAATGATATGGGCCTTCTATCAAAAATCAAGAAAAATTTCAAGAAAACAACCTAATCTGCCACCTAAAATAATTAGAAAAAGAACAAACAAACCTGAAGTCAATAGAAGGGAGGAAATAATAAAGATCAGAGGGGAAATATATCAAATAAAGATGAAAAAATTAACAAAACCAAGAGCTCATTCTTTGAAAGTGTAAACAAAATTGGCAAACATATGAACAGACTCATAAAGAAGAAAAGAGAGAGAACCCAAATAAACAGAATAAGAAATGAAAAAGTAGAAAACTAATATCACAGGAAAACACAAACACACACAAATAGAATACTATAAACAATTATATGCCAAAAATTTTGACAACCTATAAAAAATGGACAACTTTCCAACATACAACCCATCACAACTGAGTCAAGAAGATACAGATAATTTGAACAGATTGAAAACTGAAAGTGAAATAGAATATGTAAACAACAATAATTAAACAAACAAAAAAAGACTTCTTATGAACCAAAGTTCAGGACCAGATGGCTTCACAGGCAAATTCTAGTAAACATACAAAGAATAACTTAGCTGATTCTTCTCAGACTCTTCTGAAAGATTGAGGAGGAGGAGGGAAAATTCCTAAAGACATTCTGTGAAGCCACCATCACCTTGATACCAAAGCCAAAAACACCATCAAAAAGAATATTGCATGCCAATACCTTAGATAAATACAGTTGTAAAAATTCTCTACAAAACAGTAATAAATTAAATCCACAATACATGAAAATATCATACACCAAGACCAAGTGGGATTCATCCCAGATTTACTAGGATGGTTCAGTGTAATACATCCCATTTAAAAAAAAAAATAGATGCAAAGAAAGCAGTTGAAAAAATTCAACATTCGTTCATGATAAAAACTCTTACAAAAGTGGAAATAGAGGGAACATTTTTCAATATGATAAAAACCATTTATGACAAACCCACAGCCAATATAATACTCAATGGTGAGGAGGGGGCCAAGATGGCAGAGGAATGAGGGGAAGATTTCACCAGCTCCCCAACAGAATCATCAGAACTAATCAAGAAATGAAACACCACCAACAAACCAGCCGCTAGACGACAGAAGTATGGGCCTTCTATCAAAAATCAAGAAAAATTTCAAGAAAACAACCTAATCTGCCACCTAAAATAATTAGAAAAAGAACAAACAAACCTGAAGTCAATAGAAGGGAGGAAATAATAAAGATCAGAGGGGAAATATATCAAATAAAGATGAAAAAATTAACAAAACCAAGAGCTCATTCTTTGAAAGTGTAAACAAAATTGGCAAACATATGAACAGACTCATAAAGAAGAAAAGAGAGAGAACCCAAATAAACAGAATAAGAAATGAAAAAGTAGAAAACTAATATCACAGGAAAACACAAACACACACAAATAGAATACTATAAACAATTATATGCCAAACCATTTGACAACCTATAAAAAATGGACAACTTTCCAACATACAACCCATCACAACTGAGTCAAGAAGATACAGATAATTTGAACAGATTGAAAACTGAAAGTGAAATAGAATATGTAAACAACAATAATTAAACAAACAAAAAAAGACTTCTTATGAACCAAAGTTCAGGACCAGATGGCTTCACAGGCAAATTCTAGTAAACATACAAAGAATAACTTAGCTGATTCTTCTCAGACTCTTCTGAAAGATTGAGGAGGAGGAGGGAAAATTCCTAAAGACATTCTGTGAAGCCACCATCACCTTGATACCAAAGCCAAAAACACCATCAAAAAGAATATTGCATGCCAATACCTTAGATAAATACAGTTGTAAAAATTCTCTACAAAACAGTAATAAATTAAATCCACAATACATGAAAATATCATACACCAAGACCAAGTGGGATTCATCCCAGATTTACTAGGATGGTTCAGTGTAATACATCCCATTTAAAAAAAAAAATAGATGCAAAGAAAGCAGTTGAAAAAATTCAACATTCGTTCATGATAAAAACTCTTACAAAAGTGGAAATAGAGGGAACATTTTTCAATATGATAAAAACCATTTATGACAAACCCACAGCCAATATAATACTCAATGGTGAGGAGGGGGCCAAGATGGCAGAGGAATGAGGGGAAGATTTCACCAGCTCCCCAACAGAATCATCAGAACTAATCAAGAAATGAAACACCACCAACAAACCAGCCGCTAGACGACAGAAGAACTCCTTAGGTCTGCAAGGGTCGAAGAGTGAACAGCCAGAACTTTCCTGGAGCTACTGTTCTGAGAACCCTCTATCCTAACTCCCACGCCAGACCGGATTGACGGAGAGCACACTAGCAAGTGCCCTAAAAGGGAGCCTGAGTGGAGTGTCAGGGGGAGAGAGGGCAGCACTCAGCACAAAAATTCCATGAATCCAGCCGGATCGAAGGCAGAAATTAATACACTGTGAAGATAAGATACTGGAGCAAGGCCAGGCAGAACGCAATTAGGGAAGTTCCTCGCGGGGAGCTGCCTAGGGACCTTGATAGAGCCAAACAGAGAGTGCCCACCGTAAAAATCACGCTGCTTGGCCGGACGAAAATTGCAACTTTCCGCTTGGCACCAGGTAAGTTCAAACTCTTCTAGTGGGGGGGCTTGCTGAACAGAGAGGGGAAGTCGGCCACGGATTGTTGACCAGGGACCAGGCTCGAGCCGGAAGGGAAAGCTCATGCCTGCCTTTGGGAATTAGATGCGTAACTGGCAGTGTGCGCGCACCAGTGGCAGAGGAGCCCGTGCACCCCCATAGCTACACCCACAGCGGAGGAAGCCGGGAGAAGGGCAGATATTAGAGGCTACTGGCCGGTGCGCTGTAGAGCCAAGGCGCCCCGCTCCAACAGGGGACTGTGTGCGCCGCGGCCACCCCGCCTGAAGGACGGGATCAGCCAGCCACCCTTGTCTTGCTGAAAATAAAAACAGAAACCATAGCAACCGGTGCTGTAAGGGAAAGGCTCCATCATCAAGACAACACCATTGAGAGCAGATTGGCTTCCACCAGACAGATGAGAGGATAAAAACCAGGGACAGTATTTAGCTTTTTTTGTTTGTTTATTGTTGTGGACGGTTCTGTTTATTTGATTGATCGGTCAGGATTGGGTGTTTTTTGTTTTTTTTTTTGTCTGTTCTTATTAAGTTTTTCTTCCCTTTTTAATTTTTAATTTCTTCTTTTTTGATTTTATAATTTTTAATTTTTCTGTTAAATTTTAATTCTTGGAAACTTCTAATTCTCTTTCCTCTTTCCCACTGCTTTCTCCCTCTATGTTCTAAATGTAAAACATTTTCCTATCTACCAATATCCTCTAGATAAATTGTTTCCTATCTTCCTGTCTCCACTATTCTCTTCCAAATATACTAAACAATACACACACTAATCTTTGCTACCTAACCCTATAAAATCCTTCCAAGACGAATCTATTCCTTCTCATTACCTATACACTCTCCTCCTCGTCACCCCCAATACATGTCCTAGTTAAAAATTGCTCTCATTGTAATTATCCAAGCCAGGACCTTGCCCCGGATCTATTTATTCAGGCACTATTTTAATTAATTCAAACCTTAATGGGCAAGTATCAACTATGATTGCATGATTTGCCAGAAAGATTTCCTGTGCCTTACCTCTGTAAAACTGGTCAGTTGTGGGGATTGCTGTGTATGTATGTATATCTTACGATTATGTTAGAAAACATCTGCATGCTTTTATGACTGTCACCCATCAGGGATGCACCTCTTGGTCCTCAGATGCTAGTATGTGAACTAATATCATGGAACACCATAGCAAACCAGACATAGAGCCTACACCCCCTGACCAATCATCAAACCAAGGATCCTCGGAGTGGAAGCCCTGATTCTAAGACCCCACACTATCAAAGAACATACAACACTAGAGATTATTCATCTGTAAACAAGACCTAACACCATCCAAGTCACAAACCACTGAACCCTTCTACAAGGACAGAAACCCAAAGGAAGGGAGAATTCAACCAAGAAGCCTGGTGGGAGAAAAAGAACTACACACACACACACACACACACACACACACACACACACACAAAGAAACAAAAATTAACCTGATAATGAAACGACAGAGAAACACTGTACAAATGAAGGACCAAGCTAGAGAAACACCGCTTCAAATGACAGAGGAGGAGATAGACAAATTATCTGAAAGAGAATTCAGAAAAACTATACTAATGAGGATGCAAAGCACTGAAAACAGAATATTATAGGAAATTAGTGCACTGAGAAGAGACATGCAAGAAATGAAAAATAAGCAAATAGAGACCACCAACTCAATTGCTGAATTCAAAAATACTATAGAAGGTCTCAACAGTAGAGTATCGGAGGCAGAAGAACGGATAAGTGAGCTGGAAGACAGAATGGTGGAAATAAGTGCTGAAGAACAGAACAAAGCCGAAAGAATTAAAAGAACTGAGGATAGCATCAGGGACCTATGGGACAATATCAAACGCACCAACATTAGAATTATAGGAGTTCCAGAGGAAGAAGAGGGGAAGACAGGCTATGAAAAAATTCTTGAAGAGGTTATAGTTGAAAACTTCCCCAGCATGGGAAAGGAGATAGTCAACCAAGTCCAGGAAGCACAAAGAGTTCCATACAGGAGAAACCCCAGAAGAAACACACCAAGGCACATTCTAATCAAACTAATGCAGACTAAATATAAAGACATTACTAAAAGCAGCTATGAGCAAACAACAAATAACATATAAAGGAAACCCCATACGTCTAACTGCGGATCGTTCCACAGAAACCCTGCAGGCCAGAAGAGAATGTCAGAACACATTTAAACGATTAAAAGAGAATAACCTCCAACCAAGAATTCTCTACCCAGCAAGAATCTCATTCAGAATTGATGGAGAAATCAAAAGCTTCACAGATACACAGAAACTAAAAGAATTCTGTGCCACAAAGTCAGCCCTACAGCAAGTGTTAAAGTGCCTGATATAGCGAATAAATACAAGAGTAGGAGAAGTCCTACAAATCAAACCCCAAACTTCTAAAAAGATGACAATAGGAACATTCATATCAATAATTACTTTGAATGTCATTGGATTAAATGCTCCAACCAAATGACACAGGTTGGCTGAATGGATCCAGAAGCAAGACCCATATATATGCTGTTTACAAGAGACCCACTTCAGACCTAGAGACACCCATAGACTGAAAGTGAGAGGCTGGAAAAAGATATTCCAAGCAAATGGAAATCAAAAGAAAGCTGGAGTAGCAATCCTTAAATCCGACAAAATAGATTTTAAAGTAAAGAAGATTCTAAGAGATAACGCAGGCCACTACATCATGATCAAGGGATCCATCCAAGAGGAAGATATAATAGTCATGAATATCTACACACCCAACACAGGGGCACCTCAATACATAAGACAGATACTTTCAGACATAACAGAAGAAATCAATAATAACACAGTAATAGTAGGAAACTTTAACACTCCTCGCACACCAATGGATAGATCATCCAAACAGAAAATTAATAAAGAAACACAAGCCTTAAATGCCACACTAGAAAAAATGGACCTCATCGATATCTTTAGGACGTTCCATCCCAAAGCAGAAGAATACACTTTCTTCTCAAGTGCTCACGGAACATTCTCCAAGATAGACCACATCTTGGGCCACAAATCTAACTTCAGTCAGTTCAAGAAAACTGAAATTATATCAACCATCTTCTCAGACCACAATGCAATGAGACTAGAGATCAACTACAGGAAAAAATCTGCTAATAATACGAACACATGGAGATTAAACAACACATACCTAAAAAACCAACTGATTACTGAGGAAATCAAAGGAGAAATTTAAAAATTCCTAGAAGGAAATGATAATGAACACGCGACCATACAAAACCTATGGGATACTGCAAAAGCAGTTCTAAGACAGAAATTTATAGCAATACACTCCCACCTCAAGAAATTAGGAAACTATGAAGCAGATGACCTAACCCTCCTCTTGAAACAATTGGAGAAAGAAGAACAAAAACATCCCAAAGCCAGCAGAAGACAAGAAATTATAAAGACCAGAGCAGAAATAAATGAGAAAGAAATAAAACAAACTATAGTCCTGATAAATAAAACAAAAAGCTGGTTCTTTGGAAAGGTAAACAAAATTGACAAGCCTCTGGCCAGACTCATCAAGAGAAAGAGAGAGAAGAACCAGATCAACAAAATGAAAAACGAAAAAGGAGAGATTACAACAGATAATGCAGAAATCCAAAGGATTCTAAGAGACTATTATGAACAACTCTATGGCAACAAACTGGACAACCTGGAAGAAACTGACAGTTTCTTGGCGAAGATACCAAGACTGAGCCAGGAAGAAACAGAAACTTTGAACAACCCAATCACAGGCTCAGAAATCGAATCTGTGATTAAAAATCTACCCAAAAATAAAAGCTCAGGGCCAGATGGCTACACAGCCAAATTCTACCAAACAATTAAAGAAGAGCTAATGCCTGTCCTTCTAAAACTCTTCCAAAAAATTGCACATGAAGAAACTCTGCCAAACACATTCTACAAGGCCACCATCACCCTGATACCCAAACCAGGCAAAGACAACACAGAAAAGGAAAATCACAGACAAATTTCTCTGATGAACTTAGATGCCAAGATCCTCAGCAAAATCCTAGCAAACAGAATACAATGACACATCAAAAAACTCATACATCATGATCAAGTCGGGTTCATCCCAGGCATGCAAGGATTCTTCAACATCCACAAATCAATCAATGTGATACACCATATCAACAAATTGAGAGACAAAAATCACATGATCACCTCAATAGATGTAGAAAAAGCCTTCGACAAAGTAAAACATCCATTTATGATCAAAACTCTTCCAAAAATGGGCATACAGACACAGGGCTTGTTCTCCCGGAGTCAGGGCAGCCCATCGCAAGCCAGCCATGTTCAGCGGGTTGGCCTCACGGGTGGGGAAGCAGCTTTCCACCGGTCGCGTCCCTGGGGGCTGAGAGGCTGTGAATGAACCCAGAGACACTTGCTCACTCAGGAAACTATGAAGCAGATGACCTAACCCTCCTCTTGAAACAATTGGAGAAAGAAGAACAAAAACATCCCAAAGCCAGCAGAAGACAAGAAATTATAAAGACCAGAGCAGAAATAAATGAGAAAGAAATAAAACAAACTATAGTCCTGATAAATAAAACAAAAAGCTGGTTCTTTGGAAAGGTAAACAAAATTGACAAGCCTCTGGCCAGACTCATCAAGAGAAAGAGAGAGAAGAACCAGATCAACAAAATGAAAAACGAAAAAGGAGAGATTACAACAGATAATGCAGAAATCCAAAGGATTCTAAGAGACTATTATGAACAACTCTATGGCAACAAACTGGACAACCTGGAAGAAACTGACAGTTTCTTGGCGAAGATACCAAGACTGAGCCAGGAAGAAACAGAAACTTTGAACAACCCAATCACAGGCTCAGAAATCGAATCTGTGATTAAAAATCTACCCAAAAATAAAAGCTCAGGGCCAGATGGCTACACAGCCAAATTCTACCAAACAATTAAAGAAGAGCTAATGCCTGTCCTTCTAAAACTCTTCCAAAAAATTGCACATGAAGAAACTCTGCCAAACACATTCTACAAGGCCACCATCACCCTGATACCCAAACCAGGCAAAGACAACACAGAAAAGGAAAATCACAGACAAATTTCTCTGATGAACTTAGATGCCAAGATCCTCAGCAAAATCCTAGCAAACAGAATACAATGACACATCAAAAAACTCATACATCATGATCAAGTCGGGTTCATCCCAGGCATGCAAGGATTCTTCAACATCCACAAATCAATCAATGTGATACACCATATCAACAAATTGAGAGACAAAAATCACATGATCACCTCAATAGATGTAGAAAAAGCCTTCGACAAAGTAAAACATCCATTTATGATCAAAACTCTTCCAAAAATGGGCATACAGACACAGGGCTTGTTCTCCCGGAGTCAGGGCAGCCCATCGCAAGCCAGCCATGTTCAGCGGGTTGGCCTCACGGGTGGGGAAGCAGCTTTCCACCGGTCGCGTCCCTGGGGGCTGAGAGGCTGTGAATGAACCCAGAGACACTTGCTCACTCATCTCGGTTGCAGACTGTTAAGATGCATTTTCTTTTTTGTTTGTTTTCTGTTTTTATTTTGCGACTTTCACATCTTTTGGTTTCTGGGGGAACAAACACCACCCACAGCAAAGGGTTTGTTCTGTCCAGTGTAGGGCCATTCCCTGATCCTGGCAGGACACTTCCAGGAAGCTCTTCTTTTTTTTGTATTTAAAATGTTACTTTTCTGTATGATGTGCATGCATGTTTACCATAACTTTTCTTAAAACGTTTTAGTGCCATTTCTAGTATGTTCTTGTAAATGTCAGTTACTGAAAATGAGTCCAATGTAAGTAGTTTTAGTTTGTTTATTGCAATGCTGGCCTCATCACAACAGAATAAAAATGGAAATGAAAAAAAAATGGCATAGAAGGAACCAGACTCAACATAGTGAAAGCCATATATGAGAAGCCCACAGTGAACATTATCCTCAATGGTGAAAAACTGAAAGCATTCCCTCTAAGATCAGGAACAAGACAGGGATGTCCACTTTCACCACTACTATTCAACATAGTCCTGGAAGTTCTAAAAACAGCAATAAGAGAAGAGAAAGAAATCAAAGGAATCCAGATTGGAAAGGAAGAAGTCAAGCTCTCTCTTTTTGCAGACGACATGATATTATACATAGAAAACCCCAAAGACACGGTTACAAAGCTACTAGAGCTAATCAATGAATTCAGCAAAGTCGCAGAATACAAAGTCAACACACAGAAATCACTGGCATTCCTATACACAAACAATGAAAAATCAGAAAATGAAATCAAAGAGGCAATCCCCTTCACCATTGCAACCAAAAGAATCAAATATCTAGGAATAAACCTACCCAAAGAAACAAAAGCACTGTACACAGAAAATTACAAGACACTCATGAGAGACGTTAAAGAAGACTTAAACAGATGCAGAGATATTCCATGTTCCTGGATCGGAAGAAACAATATTGTGAAAATGACCATACTACCACATATCATCTACAGATTCAATGCAATACCTACTCAACTACCATTGACATTTTTAACAGAACTAGACCAAATAATAACACAGTTCATATGGAAACACAAAAGACCTCGAATAGCCAAAGCAATCCTGAGAAAGAAAAACGGAGTTGGAGGGATCAGCCTCCCTAACTTCAGACTCTACTACAAAGCAACAGTCATCAAGACAGTATGGTACTGGCACAAAAACAGAACTATAGATCAATGGAACAAGATCGAGAACCCAGAGATCAACCCACGCACATATGGGTACCTTATTTTTGACAAAGGAGGCGAAACTATAAAATGGGACAAAGACAGCCTCTTCAACAAGTGGTGCTGGGAAAATTGGACAGCTACATGCAAAAAAATGAAGTTGGAACATTCCCTGACACCATACACAAAGATCAACTCAAAATGGATTAAAGACCGAAGTGTAAGACCAGAAACCATCAAACTCTTAGAGGAGAATATAGGCAAAACCCTCAAGGACATCAATCAAAGCAAGATCTTCTCTGACCCACCTACTAGAATAGTGGAACTGAAAAGAAAAGTGAACACATGGGACCTCATGAAACTTAAAGGCTTTTGTACAGCAAAAGGAATTACAAAAAAGCTGAACAGACAGCCCACAGAGTGGGAGAAAATCATATCAAATGAAACAACAGACAAAGAATTAATCTCCAAAATCGACAAGCAACTCCGACAACTCAGCACAGGAAAAATGAACAACCCAATCAAAAAATGGGAAAAAAGATCTAAACAGACGCCTCTCCAAAGAGGACATGCAGATGGCCTAAAAGCACATGAAACGATGTTCAACCTCGCTTATAATTAGAGAAATGCAAATTAAAACTGCAATGAGATT
This sequence comes from Tragulus kanchil, assembly GCA_022376925.1. NCBI lineage: Eukaryota > Metazoa > Chordata > Mammalia > Artiodactyla > Tragulidae > Tragulus > Tragulus kanchil. Next base: position 72,050,381 of record JAIOJX010000029.1, on the reverse strand, counting down.
CCACCTCACACCTGTCAGAATGGCCATCATCAACAAATCGATAGACAATAAATCCTGGAGAGGGTGCGGAGAAAAGGGAACCCTCTTGCATTGCTGGTGGGAATGTTAACTGATACAGCCTCTATGGAAGACAGTCTGGAGATTCCTTAAAAAACTAAAAATAGAAGCACCCTATGACCCAGCAATCCCACTCTTAGGCTTATATCTTGATGAAATCAAAACTGAAAGAAGCACCTGTATCCCAATGTTCATTGCAGCTCTCTATACAATAGCCAGAACATGGAAGCAACCTAGGTGTCCATTGATGAATGAATGGATACAGAAGCCCTGGTACATATATACAATGGAATACTACCCGGCTGTTAAAAAAATGCAGACGACTCAGTCCTAATGAAGTGGCTGGCTCTAGAACCTATCATAAAAAGTGAAGTAAGTCAAAAAGAGAAAGACAAATACAGTATACTAACACACATATATGGAATCTAGTAGGACGGTCTTGATAACACGCGCAGTGAACTCATGGAAAAACAGACAGAGCATAGACATATGGACGTTGTGGGGAAGAAATAGGGAGGGGGAGGCATGGAGGCAGTAACATGGAAACCTATACTGTCATGTGTGGAAAAGATAGCTCTTGTCATTGTGCCAAGGGAGTAGGAGTGCTCACAAAGGCATGGGGCAATGGTCTGGAGGGGTGGGATGGCGGAAACTAGGGGGATGGGGACCAGGTTATGCATATGACTGATCTGGAAACATACATGTGTGTGAACAACAAAATTCTGTAAAATCTGTAAAATAGATAATTAATAAAAAAAACAAAAATAAAGTTAATTTCTGTGAATATTTTTTAAAAAAAGGGTTTAAAAACTGAAAGCCTTCCACTAAAATCTGGAACAAGACAAAAATGCTCACTTTCACCACTTCTCTTGAACATAGTACTGAATTCCTAGTCACAGCAATCAGACAGGAAAAATGAACAACCCAATCAAAAAATGGGAAAAAAGATCTAAACAGACGCCTCTCCAAAGAGGACATGCAGATGGCCTAAAAGCACATGAAACGATGTTCAACCTCGCTTATAATTAGAGAAATGCAAATTAAAACTGCAATGAGATTCCACCTCACACCTGTCAGAATGGCCATCATCAACAAATCGATAGACAATAAATCCTGGAGAGGGTGCGGAGAAAAGGGAACCCTCTTGCATTGCTGGTGGGAATGTTAACTGATACAGCCTCTATGGAAGACAGTCTGGAGATTCCTTAAAAAACTAAAAATAGAAGCACCCTATGACCCAGCAATCCCACTCTTAGGCTTATATCTTGATGAAATCAAAACTGAAAGAAGCACCTGTATCCCAATGTTCATTGCAGCTCTCTATACAATAGCCAGAACATGGAAGCAACCTAGGTGTCCATTGATGAATGAATGGATACAGAAGCCCTGGTACATATATACAATGGAATACTACCCGGCTGTTAAAAAAATGCAGACGACTCAGTCCTAATGAAGTGGCTGGCTCTAGAACCTATCATAAAAAGTGAAGTAAGTCAAAAAGAGAAAGACAAATACAGTATACTAACACACATATATGGAATCTAGTAGGACGGTCTTGATAACACGCGCAGTGAACTCATGGAAAAACAGACAGAGCATAGACATATGGACGTTGTGGGGAAGAAATAGGGAGGGGGAGGCATGGAGGGAGTAACATGGAAACCTATACTGTCATGTGTGGAAAAGATAGCTCTTGTCATTGTGCCAAGGGAGTAGGAGTGCTCACAAAGGCATGGGGCAATGGTCTGGAGGGGTGGGATGGCGGAAACTAGGGGGATGGGGACCAGGTTATGCATATGACTGATCTGGAAACATACATGTGTGTGAACAACAAAATTCTGTAAAATCTGTAAAATAGATAATTAATAAAAAAAACAAAAATAAAGTTAATTTCTGTGAATATTTTTTAAAAAAAAAGGTTAAAAGCTGAAAGCCTTCCACTAAAATCTGGAACAAGACAAAAATGCTCACTTTCACCACTTCTCTTGAACATAGTACTGAATTCCTAGTCACAGCAATCAGACAAGAAAAAGAAATAAAAAGTATACAAATTGGAAGGGAGGAAATAAAATTGTCATTAAATACAGTTAACATGAAACTGTCAATACATATAATCCCCTAAGGATTCCATAGCAAGACAACTATATATAATAAGTGAATTCTTCAGAAATTGGGTTCATTATCTTACACTAACAGTAAAATATCAGAGAGGGAATGTAAAAAAAAAAAAAAAAATCCTTAAAAAAAATCACACCAAATAATAAATAAAACACCCAGGAATAAAATTGACCAAAGAGGTTAAAGACTTACATACTGGGAACTATAAAACATTAATAATAGAAATAGAAGAGGATTCAAAGAAATGGAAATGCTCTTAGTTTGAAAGAATTAATGTTACTAAAATGACAATACTACCCAAAATAATCTATAGATAATAAAATCTTTGTTAAGTTATCCATGACAGTTTTCACAGAACTAGAACAAATAATTCAAAAATTTATATGGAACCTAAAAAATCCAAAAGTATTACAGTAACCCTAAGAAAAAAAAGATAAGTAGGAGGTATAACTGTCTGAGAGTCCAGACAATACAACAAAGCTACAGTAATCAAAGTGGTGTGTAATTGGCATAAAAGCAGACACACAGATCAATGGAACAGAAGAGTCCAGGAATAAGCCCACATACCTAAAGTAAATTAATCTCTTTTTTTAATTAATTTTTTTGGGAGAGCCATTTCTATTGGTCTTTCATTTAGTTATTTTCATCCATCTTTGTTGTTTGGCCCATGTGGGCCTCCCATCACAGTGGCCTCTCTCACTGCAGAGCACCGGCTCTGGGCTCATGCACTCCAGAGTTCTAGCTTGGTAGTTGGACACATTTGTCCAGCCGTTCTGTAGCACATGGGGTCTTTCCATGGCAGGGATCGAACTGGTGCCCCCTGCACTGCAAGGAGGTGTCCTTCCCTGGATCACCAGGGAAACCCCAGTAAATTAATCTTTGTCAAAGGAGGTAAATGTACAAAATTGAAAAAAGACAGTCACTTTAGCAAGTAGTGCTGTGAAATATGGGCAACTACATGTGAATCAATGAAATTAGAACACATTCTCACAGCAAACACAAAAATAAACTCAAAATGGCTTAAAGATTTAAAAAGTATACAAATTGGAAGGGAGGAAATAAAATTGTCATTAAATACAGTTAACATGAAACTGTCAATACATATAATCCCCTAAGGATTCCATAGCAAGACAACTATATATAATAAGTGAATTCTTCAGAAATTGGGTTCATTATCTTACACTAACAGTAAAATATCAGAGAGGGAATGTAAAAAAAAAAAAAAAAATCCTTAAAAAAAATCACACCAAATAATAAATAAAACACCCAGGAATAAAATTGACCAAAGAGGTTAAAGACTTACATACTGGGAACTATAAAACATTAATAATAGAAATAGAAGAGGATTCAAAGAAATGGAAATGCTCTTAGTTTGAAAGAATTAATGTTACTAAAATGACAATACTACCCAAAATAATCTATAGATAATAAAATCTTTGTTAAGTTATCCATGACAGTTTTCACAGAACTAGAACAAATAATTCAAAAATTTATATGGAACCTAAAAAATCCAAAAGTATTACAGTAACCCTAAGAAAAAAAAGATAAGTAGGAGGTATAACTGTCTGAGAGTCCAGACAATACAACAAAGCTACAGTAATCAAAGTGGTGTGTAATTGGCATAAAAGCAGACACACAGATCAATGGAACAGAAGAGTCCAGGAATAAGCCCACATACCTAAAGTAAATTAATCTCTTTTTTTAATTAATTTTTTTGGGAGAGCCATTTCTATTGGTCTTTCATTTAGTTATTTTCATCCATCTTTGTTGTTTGGCCCATGTGGGCCTCCCATCACAGTGGCCTCTCTCACTGCAGAGCACCGGCTCTGGGCTCATGCACTCCAGAGTTCTAGCTTGGTAGTTGGACACATTTGTCCAGCCGTTCTGTAGCACATGGGGTCTTTCCATGGCAGGGATCGAACTGGTGCCCCCTGCACTGCAAGGAGGTGTCCTTCCCTGGATCACCAGGGAAACCCCAGTAAATTAATCTTTGTCAAAGGAGGTAAATGTACAAAATTGAAAAAAGACAGTCACTTTAGCAAGTAGTGCTGTGAAATATGGGCAACTACATGTGAATCAATGAAATTAGAACACATTCTCACAGCAAACACAAAAATAAACTCAAAATGGCTTAAAGATTTAAAAATAAGACACAACACCATAAAACTCCTAGAACAGAGCATAGGCAAAACATCTTCTGACATAAATTGTATCAATGTTTTCTTAAGGTCAGTCTCCCAAGGCAGTAGAAATAAAACAAAAATAAATGAAACCTAGGGGCTTCCCTGATAGCTCAGTGGTGGACAGTTTGCCTGCCAATGCAGGAGACACAGGTTCGATCCCTAATCCCAGAGGATCCCACATGCTGTGGAGCAACTAAGCCCACGAGCCACAACTATTCAGCCTGTGCTCTAGAGCCTCAGAGCCACAACTATTGAACCCATGTGCTGCAACTACTGAAGCCCATGTGCCCTAGAGTCCACATTCCACAACAAGGAAAGTCACCACCAAAAGAAACTGGTTCACCTCAACTAGACAGTAGCTTCCAATTCCCTGAAACTAGAGAAGAACCTGCAGCAGCAGTGAAAACCCAGAATAGTCAAAAGTAAATAAAATTTTTAAAAAAGAGAGATCTAACAATACTTGCAAGTGTTTTTACAGCAAAGGAAACCATTAAAGAAAGAGAGAGAGAGAACCTACTGAATTGGAGAAAATATTTGTAAATGATGCAGCAGTCAAGGGCTTAATCTCCATAACGTAGAAACAGCTCATACAAATCAACAATAACAAAAATAAACAAACCAATTGAGAAATGAGCAGAAGACCTTAATAGACATTTCTCCTAAGAAGACATACATTTGACCAGTAGGCATATGTAAAGATGCATAGCGTCACTAATTATTAGAGAAATGAACATCAAAACTATGAGATACCACTTCACACTGATCAGTATGGCCATCATTCAAAAGTCTATAAATAACAAATACTACGGAGGGTGTGGAGAAAAGAGAACTGTCCTACGTTACTGGTTCAAATGTAACTTGGTGAAGCCACTATGGAAAATGGTATGGACGTTCCTCAGAAAATTAAAAATAGAATTACCACATGGTCCAGAAATCCCACTCCTGGGAATATACCTGTTCACGATGAAACAAACAAAAACATGAAAACAACCTAAATGCTTGTTGACAGAGGATTGTACAGAAGAGATGTGGTATTTATATACCATGGAATACTATGGTATATTCCAGATAAAAAAGAACAAAATAATGACATTTGCAGCAACATGGAGGCAGTTATAGATTACCATACAAAGTGAAGTAAGTCAGAAAGAGAAAGATAAATATCATATGATAGCACTTGTATGTGAAATCTAAAATATTCCTCAAATGAACCTATCTACAGAACAGAAACAGACTCAGAGACATAGAAAACAGACTTGTGGTTGTCAAGAGGATGGGGGAGAGGATGAAGAACTGACTGGGATTTTGGGTTTGATAGCTACAAACTGCTTCATTTAGAATGGATAACAAACAAAGTTCTAATGTACAACACAGGGAACTATACTCAATATCCTGTGATAAACCTTAATGGAAAAGAATATAAAAAAGGAATGTATATATGTGTATAACTGAGTTTGGTGTACAGCCAGGATTGTCACATGTTGTAAATCAGCTATTTTGAAAAATAAACAAATGTTTTACAGCAAAGGAAACCATTAAAGAAAGAGAGAGAGAGAACCTACTGAATTGGAGAAAATATTTGTAAATGATGCAGCAGTCAAGGGCTTAATCTCCATAACGTAGAAACAGCTCATACAAATCAACAATAACAAAAATAAACAAACCAATTGAGAAATGAGCAGAAGACCTTAATAGACATTTCTCCTAAGAAGACATACATTTGACCAGTAGGCATATGTAAAGATGCATAGCGTCACTAATTATTAGAGAAATGAACATCAAAACTATGAGATACCACTTCACACTGATCAGTATGGCCATCATTCAAAAGTCTATAAATAACAAATACTACGGAGGGTGTGGAGAAAAGAGAACTGTCCTACGTTACTGGTTCAAATGTAACTTGGTGAAGCCACTATGGAAAATGGTATGGACGTTCCTCAGAAAATTAAAAATAGAATTACCACATGGTCCAGAAATCCCACTCCTGGGAATATACCTGTTCACGATGAAACAAACAAAAACATGAAAACAACCTAAATGCTTGTTGACAGAGGATTGTACAGAAGAGATGTGGTATTTATATACCATGGAATACTATGGTATATTCCAGATAAAAAAGAACAAAATAATGACATTTGCAGCAACATGGAGGCAGTTATAGATTACCATACAAAGTGAAGTAAGTCAGAAAGAGAAAGATAAATATCATATGATAGCACTTGTATGTGAAATCTAAAATATTCCTCAAATGAACCTATCTACAGAACAGAAACAGACTCAGAGACATAGAAAACAGACTTGTGGTTGTCAAGAGGATGGGGGAGAGGATGAAGAACTGACTGGGATTTTGGGTTTGATAGCTACAAACTGCTTCATTTAGAATGGATAACAAACAAAGTTCTAATGTACAACACAGGGAACTATACTCAATATCCTGTGATAAACCTTAATGGAAAAGAATATAAAAAAGGAATGTATATATGTGTATAACTGAGTTTGGTGTACAGCCAGGATTGTCACATGTTGTAAATCAGCTATACTTCAACTTAAAAAATAAAACAGCCAAAGCAAACCAAACTAAAACAAATGTTTTATGTAGTCCCCATGGTAATCACAAAGATGATGCCTATAGAAGATACACAAAAGAAGGAATGTGGTAGAGATCAACACTATGGACTGATACATTAGAAATGAAAAGTATCAGAAAAAGAAGGGAAAAGCCTAACTTTTTAATTTTTATTTGTTCTAATACATTACTGACTATTTAAAGTAATAATAGAAAAAATATACTGGGTATTTTTAGCATATGTTACTGTGGAATACATAAAAACAAAAGCAGGAGGGAAGAATTGGGAATATACTGTTATAAATTCCCTACACTAGTGACAGAATATTACTTCAAAGTAAACTAAAATCATTATAATGTACAATACATTGTAAACCCCAGGACAATCACTGGAGAAGGAAATGGAAACCCACTCCAGCGTTCTTGCCTGGAGAATCCCATGGACAGAGGAACCTGGTGGGCTATAGTTCATGGGGGTCACACAGAGTTGGACACTAGTGAAGCAACTTAGCAGCAGCAGAAATGAGACAATTACTAAAAATAATTTTTTAAAAAAAGGATATATAAATGACATCATAGAGAAAATTAAATGAAATAATTAAAAAATGCTTAATTCAAGAGATGGCAGAAAAAGAGAAGCAAAGACCAAGTGGAAGAAATTAAAAAGAAGAGATACATGCACCCTAGTGTTCATTGCAGCACTGTTTACAATGGCCAAGACATGAAAACAACCTAAATGTCCATTGACAGAGGAATGGATAAAGAAGATGTGATACACACACACACACAGGAATATTACTCAGCCGTTGAAAAGAATGGAATACGGCCATTTGCAGCAATATGAATGGACCTAGAGAGTGTCATACTGAATGAAATGTCAGAGGAGAAATATCATATGACATCCTTCTTTAGGCTGATTCTAAAAAGAAATTATACAAATGAATTGATTTGCAAAGCAGAAAGACTCACAGATTTAGAAAATGAATTCATGGTTGCAGAGGGGAGGGGATGCTTGGGGACTTCGAGAAAGGCATGTACACACTGCAGTGTTTGAAACGGATAATCAGCAAAAAATATATTGTATAGCACATGGAACTCTGCTCAATGTTTTTAATGTTATGTACTAGTCTGGATGGGAGTGGGGTTTGGAGGAGAATAGATACATGTATATGTATGGTTGAGTCCCTTCACTGTTCACCTGAGACTATCACAAAATTGTTAGTTGGCTATAATCCAATACAAAAATGTTTTGGTGTTAAAAAAATAAAATAAATTTTTACTATGGACATTGAGGAGAGAGAAAATTGGGTGAGAGTTATGGAAAGAGCAACTTGGAACCCTATACTATCTTATGTAAAAGAGATAACTATTGTCAATGCACTGTGGATCTAAGCGATCATATGTGGAGGCTATTTGATAGCCTGGAGGGGTGGGATTGGGGGAGAATGAGATATACATATGATTAATCTGGAATTATACATATCTGTAAACAACAGAATTCTGTAAAATCAAAAAAGCAAAATAAAAAACTTGGGATTGTGAAAAAGTAAAATAAATTTAAAATGGCAAGTGGTAGGTTTTAATCTGATTGTATAATTAGATTAGATTAAAAAGTGAGACTCAATTATACACTGTCTACAACAAGCCTGTTTTAATAAAGACACAGATAAGTTAAAAGCATTAATATAAGAAAGAGGTACACAGTAAGCACTAATCAAAGACCAAGTGGAAGAAATTAAAAAGAAGAGATACATGCACCCTAGTGTTCATTGCAGCACTGTTTACAATGGCCAAGACATGAAAACAACCTAAATGTCCATTGACAGAGGAATGGATAAAGAAGATGTGATACACACACACACACAGGAATATTACTCAGCCGTTGAAAAGAATGGAATACGGCCATTTGCAGCAATATGAATGGACCTAGAGAGTGTCATACTGAATGAAATGTCAGAGGAGAAATATCATATGACATCCTTCTTTAGGCTGATTCTAAAAAGAAATTATACAAATGAATTGATTTGCAAAGCAGAAAGACTCACAGATTTAGAAAATGAATTCATGGTTGCAGAGGGGAGGGGATGCTTGGGGACTTCGAGAAAGGCATGTACACACTGCAGTGTTTGAAACGGATAATCAGCAAAAAATATATTGTATAGCACATGGAACTCTGCTCAATGTTTTTAATGTTATGTACTAGTCTGGATGGGAGTGGGGTTTGGAGGAGAATAGATACATGTATATGTATGGTTGAGTCCCTTCACTGTTCACCTGAGACTATCACAAAATTGTTAGTTGGCTATAATCCAATACAAAAATGTTTTGGTGTTAAAAAAATAAAATAAATTTTTACTATGGACATTGAGGAGAGAGAAAATTGGGTGAGAGTTATGGAAAGAGCAACTTGGAACCCTATACTATCTTATGTAAAAGAGATAACTATTGTCAATGCACTGTGGATCTAAGCGATCATATGTGGAGGCTATTTGATAGCCTGGAGGGGTGGGATTGGGGGAGAATGAGATATACATATGATTAATCTGGAATTATACATATCTGTAAACAACAGAATTCTGTAAAATCAAAAAAGCAAAATAAAAAACTTGGGATTGTGAAAAAGTAAAATAAATTTAAAAATGGCAAGTGGTAGGTTTTAATCTGATTGTATAATTAGATTAGATTAAAAAGTGAGACTCAATTATACACTGTCTACAACAAGCCTGTTTTAATAAAGACACAGATAAGTTAAAAGCATTAATATAAGAAAGAGGTACACAGTAAGCACTAATCAAAAGAAAGCTGGAGTAGCAATAGTAATTTCAGAAAAGATAGATATCTGGAAAAGAAATTTTACCAGGTGTAAAGAAAAACATTGCATATGGATAAAGAGATCAGATCTATAAGAAGACAAAACAGTCCTACACAGTGAAACGGTTTACCTTAGATTGGGACTTGAACCCACACAGCTGGGATTTGAACTTGACCAAAACCCAAACCCATAGTAATGAAGTTCAGGTTCTTGATATCTCATCACAGAAAAAATTCCATGAGATACAAAGGGATAGGTAGGAAGTGGATTTATTCAGAAAGAAACACACTCCACAGAGTGGGCAATCACAGAGGGTGAGTGGGAGAGTTCTGACATATGGTTTTGTTAGCTTTTATGGGCTGGGTAATTTTGTAGGCTGAGTGAATGGATTACTCCAATTATTGGGGGGAGATGTGGAGATTTCCAGGAGTTGGACAACCACCCACTTTTTGATATTTTGATGGTGCCTTGGAACTCTCATGGCGCCTCTTGATATGTCATTTGGCTCGCTGATTGGGGATCAAGATCTAGTTGAAATTGACTTGTCTGCCACCTGGATCCATTTGATTCTGATTGGTTTATGGTATATCTCTGGGCTATGACCTTCTTTTGAAAATTGTGCCCTGCCTACTTTCTTCCTATTTCATTCACCCTCAGAGATTTTGCACTCATTTCACAGGCTAGCGAAGTAATGCACAAAATCCTCCAAGTTAGGCTTCAACAATATGTGAACCAAGAAATTCCAGATGTACAAGCCAGATTTAGAAAAGGCAGAGAAACCAGAGATCAAGATGCCAAGATCCATTGGATCACAGAAAAAGCAAGGGAGTTCCAGAAAAAACATCTACTTCTGCCTTCATTGACTATGCTAAAGCCTTTGACTATGTGGATCACAAAAAAACTGTGGAAAATTCTGAAAGAGTTGGGAATAACAAATCACCTTACCTGCCTTCTGAGAAACCTGTATGCAGGTCAAGAAGTAACAGTTAGAACCAGATATGGAACAACAGACTGATTAAAAATTGGGACAGGAATATTTCAAGGCTGTATATTGTCACCCTGCTTATTTAACTTGTATGCAGAGTACATTATGTGAAATGCCAGGGTGGATGAAGCACAAGTTGGAATTGAAATTGCTGGGAGAATTATCAATAACCTCAGATATGGAGATGGCACCAGCCTAATGGCCGAAAGTGAAGATGAGCAAAAGAATCTCTTGATAAAATGAAAGAGAGGAGTGAAAATCTCAGCATTCAAGAACTAGGGTCAAGGCATCTGGTCCCATCATGCCCAGTTGTGGATATGTCTGGTAGTGAACATAAGGTCAGACGTTGCAAAGAATAATATTGCATTGGAATTTGGAATGCTAGGTCCATGAATCAAGGTAAATTGGAAGTGGTCAAATAGATGGAAAAAATGAACATTGACATTTAAAAAATCAGTGAATTAAAATGGACAAGAGGGCTTCTTTGGTAACTCAGTGGTGAAGAGTTTGCCTGACAATGCAGGAGACACAGGTTCGATTCCTGATCTGCAAAGATTCCATATACTGTGGAGCAACTAAGCCCACGAGCCACAACTATTGAGCCTGTGCTCTAGAGCCTTGGAGCCGCAACTATTGAGCTCATATGCTGTGACTATTGAAGCCCATGTGCCCTAGAGTCCAAGTTCCACAACAAGAGAAGTCATCGCAACAAGAAGCCTATTCACCTCAACTAGAGAGTGGCCCCTACCTCCTGCAACTAGAGAAGAGCCTGCAGCAGCAGTGAAAACCCAAAATAGCCAAAAATAACTAAATAAGTAAAATTTAAAAGTAAAATGGACAAAAATAAACTAATTTAATTCAGATGACTATTATATCTACTGCTGTGGACATTAGAAGAAATGGAGTAGCCTTCAGTCAACAAAAGAGTTCAAAATGCAGTAGTTGGGTGCTATCTCAAAAACAACATAGTAATCTCGGTTCATTTCCAAGGCAACCATTCAATATCACAGTAAATAAAGTCTATGCCTAAATCACTAATTCTGAAGAAGTTGAAGCTGAACAGTTCTATGAAGACCTGCAAGACTTTCTAGAACTAACACACACAAAATGATGTTCTTTTCATCACTGGGGACAGGAGTGCAAAAGGATGTAAAACCACTAGGCCATTCAGGTATGACCTAAATCAAATCCCCTATGGTTATACAGTGGAAGCTACAAATAGATTAAAGGAATTAGATCTGATACAGAGTACCTGAAGAGTTATGGATGGAGATTTGTAACACTGTATAGGAGGCAGTGATCAAAACCATCTCCAAGAAAAAGAAATGAAAAAAGGCAAAATGGTTGTCTGAGGAGACCTTACAAATAGCTGAGAAAAGAGATGTGAAAGACAATGGAGAATAGGAAAGATATGCCCATCTGAATTCAGAGTTCCAGAAAATAACAAGGAGAGATAAGAAAGCCTTCTTAGGTGAACAATGCAAAGAAATAGAGGAAAACAACAGAATGGGAAAGACTAGAGATCTCTACAAGAAAAGTAGACATACCAAGGGGATATTTCATGCAAATATTGGCACAATAAAGGACAGAAATGGTATGGACCTAACAGAAGCTGAAGGTATTAAGAAGTGGTAAGAATACACAGAACTATACAACAAAGATCTTAATGAGATGGATGACCATGATGGTGTGATCACTCACCTAGAGCCAGACATCTTAGAGTACAAAGTGAAGTAGTCCCTAGGAAGCATTACTATGAACAAAGCTAGTGGAGGTAATGAAATTCTAGCTGAGCTATTTTAAATCTTAAATGATGATGCTGTTAAAGTGCTATACATTCAGTATGCCAGCAAATTTGAAAAACTCAGTAGTGACACCAGGACTGGAAAAGGTCAGTTTCATTTCAACCCCAAAGAGTAATGCCAAAAATAACTAAATAAGTAAAATTTAAAAGTAAAATGGACAAAAATAAACTAATTTAATTCAGATGACTATTATATCTACTGCTGTGGACATTAGAAGAAATGGAGTAGCCTTCAGTCAACAAAAGAGTTCAAAATGCAGTAGTTGGGTGCTATCTCAAAACAACATAGTAATCTCGGTTCATTTCCAAGGCAACCATTCAATATCACAGTAAATAAAGTCTATGCCTAAATCACTAATTCTGAAGAAGTTGAAGCTGAACAGTTCTATGAAGACCTGCAAGACTTTCTAGAACTAACACACACAAAATGATGTTCTTTTCATCACTGGGGACAGGAGTGCAAAAGGATGTAAAACCACTAGGCCATTCAGGTATGACCTAAATCAAATCCCCTATGGTTATACAGTGGAAGCTACAAATAGATTAAAGGAATTAGATCTGATACAGAGTACCTGAAGAGTTATGGATGGAGATTTGTAACACTGTATAGGAGGCAGTGATCAAAACCATCTCCAAGAAAAAGAAATGAAAAAAGGCAAAATGGTTGTCTGAGGAGACCTTACAAATAGCTGAGAAAAGAGATGTGAAAGACAATGGAGAATAGGAAAGATATGCCCATCTGAATTCAGAGTTCCAGAAAATAACAAGGAGAGATAAGAAAGCCTTCTTAGGTGAACAATGCAAAGAAATAGAGGAAAACAACAGAATGGGAAAGACTAGAGATCTCTACAAGAAAAGTAGACATACCAAGGGGATATTTCATGCAAATATTGGCACAATAAAGGACAGAAATGGTATGGACCTAACAGAAGCTGAAGGTATTAAGAAGTGGTAAGAATACACAGAACTATACAACAAAGATCTTAATGAGATGGATGACCATGATGGTGTGATCACTCACCTAGAGCCAGACATCTTAGAGTACAAAGTGAAGTAGTCCCTAGGAAGCATTACTATGAACAAAGCTAGTGGAGGTAATGAAATTCTAGCTGAGCTATTTTAAATCTTAAATGATGATGCTGTTAAAGTGCTATACATTCAGTATGCCAGCAAATTTGAAAAACTCAGTAGTGACCCCAGGACTGGAAAAGGTCAGTTTCATTTCAACCCCCAAAATGAGTAATGCCAAATAATGTTCAAATTACAATACTATTGCAGTCATTTCACACAATAACAAAGTAATACTCAAAATCCTCCAACCCTGACTTCAACAGTATGTGAGTCGATAGCTTCCAGATGTATGAGCTGGATTTAGAAAAGGCAGAGGAACCAGGGATTGAGATGCCAAGATCCATTGAATCATAGAAAGAAGGAGGAAATTCCAGAAAAAATATCTATTTCTGCTTCATTGACTACACTAAAGCCTTTGACTATGTGGGTCACAACAAACTGTAGAAAATTCTGAAGGAGATGGGAATACCAGACCACCTTACAATCAACAGCTAGAACTCAATACGGGTCAATGGACTGGCTCCAAATTGGGAAAGGAGTACATCAGTGCTGTATATTGTCATGAAAGTGTGAATAGGCAGGTTTAGTAAGGAAGCAGTGGTTTCCAAGGAGGAGGAGGAGCAGAACAAACATTTTCTAGGCTAAATTTTTGCCATGATAATGATCTACTCTACTGGAAATTTACTTTCCTAAAGCCAGAAGTTACCCTTACTGTTTTCTGAATGCAAATTATTTTGCATTGGAATGTCTCATCTAGTCTTATTGCTAATGATGTCTGGAGACTATCCTCTGGCTAATCTTATATTAATATGTTGTGGGTGTGGGTCTTATAAGACTTTTACAACCTTAAAATATTCTTTTGATCTATTGTTAATAACAAACTGAAAACTTACTTAATGTCTGCCTCAACTAGCTGGTCTGGGTACTCTCCTACCTCATACTAGTGCCTTTTGCTGGAAGCTTTCTCTATCTCTTTTTAGTTTAATAAAACTTTTTCTGCACAAAACTCTGAGTGACCAAAGTCATGTCTTTTGATCCTAAAGTGAGATTTTCTATTTCAGAGGTCATGAATCCTACACTGTTCACCATAAGCTGTCTACTGTCGTCTATCAGTCACCCAGCTTATTTAATTTATATGCGGGTACATTATGCAATATGCTGGTCAAGATTGCCAGGAGAAATATCAATAACCTCAGGTATGCAGATGATACCACCCTTATGGCAAAAAGTGAAGAAGAACTAAAGAGCCTCTTGATGAAGGTGAAAGAGGAGAGTGAAAAAGCTGACCTAAAATTCAGCATTCAGAAAACAAAGATCATGGCATCCAGTCCCATGGCAAATAGATGGGGAAACAATGGAATTAGAGATGGTCTAGATCAGTGTTTCCACAAGGCGTGGACTCAAGGCACGGGGAGTGAAAATCAAGTTCTATTTGATTTTCTGACCTCAGGGACAGAATTCTAAAAGACATTTGATTAAGTTTGCTTTTACTAACTTATCTACAAAAAGAACCAGTTTTGGAACTGATTTTAAGACTTTTACCAAAACCAGCTTCCTCTGAGGTCTGAACAAAATGTTGGTCATGCAAAGCAAAATGGCTATCACAAATCACAACACAGAACACATACTCAGACACTCCCCTAAATATTGATTGCATTCTCTCAGAAAAGCTCTGATAGAGACACAGAACTTCAGATCCAAGTACTAATAGAATAAATGGAAATATCTCAGGTCTTCAAAGATTTCAATGAGAGGAAAGGAGGCCAGGTTGAAAGAAAGGAGGAAGGAGGTGGAGGGGGCAAAAGGGGGGCCTTACAGATGTCTTATGCTACCTGCAGATACCTAGGCATTATTGGGCTTTATTCTGGGCCTCCAGAAAAGGAAGGACTTGAACTTGGCTCTATCGGAAACCAGACCAAACCAGAACAGAACCATAATTCATATCAGAAAGCAGACTAGAATAGAACAATAATTCAAGTTCACTGCCAGGCAGAAGTGATCAACCTCTAATCTCACTCATACTAGTGCCTTTTGCTGGAAGCTTTCTCTATCTCTTTTTAGTTTAATAAAACTTTTTCTGCACAAAACTCTGAGTGACCAAAGTCATGTCTTTTGATCCTAAAGTGAGATTTTCTATTTCAGAGGTCATGAATCCTACACTGTTCACCATAAGCTGTCTACTGTCGTCTATCAGTCACCCAGCTTATTTAATTTATATGCGGGTACATTATGCAATATGCTGGTCAAGATTGCCAGGAGAAATATCAATAACCTCAGGTATGCAGATGATACCACCCTTATGGCAAAAAGTGAAGAAGAACTAAAGAGCCTCTTGATGAAGGTGAAAGAGGAGAGTGAAAAAGCTGACCTAAAATTCAGCATTCAGAAAACAAAGATCATGGCATCCAGTCCCATGGCAAATAGATGGGGAAACAATGGAATTAGAGATGGTCTAGATCAGTGTTTCCACAAGGCGTGGACTCAAGGCACGGGGAGTGAAAATCAAGTTCTATTTGATTTTCTGACCTCAGGGACAGAATTCTAAAAGACATTTGATTAAGTTTGCTTTTACTAACTTATCTACAAAAAGAACCAGTTTTGGAACTGATTTTAAGACTTTTACCAAAACCAGCTTCCTCTGAGGTCTGAACAAAATGTTGGTCATGCAAAGCAAAATGGCTATCACAAATCACAACACAGAACACATACTCAGACACTCCCCTAAATATTGATTGCATTCTCTCAGAAAAGCTCTGATAGAGACACAGAACTTCAGATCCAAGTACTAATAGAATAAATGGAAATATCTCAGGTCTTCAAAGATTTCAATGAGAGGAAAGGAGGCCAGGTTGAAAGAAAGGAGGAAGGAGGTGGAGGGGGCAAAAGGGGTGGCCTTACAGATGTCTTATGCTACCTGCAGATACCTAGGCATTATTGGGCTTTATTCTGGGCCTCCAGAAAAGGAAGGACTTGAACTTGGCTCTATCGGAAACCAGACCAAACCAGAACAGAACCATAATTCATATCAGAAAGCAGACTAGAATAGAACAATAATTCAAGTTCACTGCCAGGCAGAAGTGATCAACCTCTAATCTTCAGCTTAGATTGAAACCTTTCAACCAGATACCTGCATCCAGCACTAGGGGACAAGAACAAAGGGTAGGATAGAAAGGGTTAAGAAGAGAAAGAGAGAGGGGTCAATAAAATCTCTCGTTCCTTACCCAGTTGGGACACTCTGGCCAGTTGTGCACATCAGGAGGACACCAGAGACAAAAGGGTCCCAGTTGTGGCCACTGAGTCTGGTCCACTGGTGGATGAGCTGGTACTGGAGTACCCTGTGTGCTCAGGGTGTCATTTGCAGTGAAGAAGAGTCCCCATCAGAGTCACCATTTGTTTCAGGAAGGAGGACCTCTACAAGTGCCCCAAAGTGGGCTCTTCTCCCACAGTCAGAAATGAATTGTCTGAGGAGACACATGTGCTGACAAACCAAAAGATTTTATTGGAAAGGGAACCTGGCTGGAGAGCAGTAAGGTAAGGAAACCCAGGAGAACTGCTCTACTACATAGCCTGCAGTCTCACGCTTTATAGGAATCAGGTTAGTTTCTGGGTTGTCTTTGGCCAATCACTCTGACACAGAGTCCTTCCTGGTGGCACATGCATTTCCCAGCTAAGATGGATGCCAGAGAGGATTCTGGGACATGGTTGGACATGTTGTATCTCCTTCTAAGCTTTCCTGAACTCTTCAGGTTAGTGGTGGCTTATTAGGTCTGTGTTGCTTACCAGGATGTCCTGCTGTAAAATAACTTACTCAGCTGGTTACTATGGTGCCTAGCCAGAATCACAACCCCCAAAATACTCAGACACTCCCCTAAATATTGATTGCATTCTCTCAGAAAAGCTCTGATAGAGACACAGAACTTCAGATCCAAGTACTAATAGAATAAATGGAAATATCTCAGGTCTTCAAAGATTTCAATGAGAGGAAAGGAGGCCAGGTTGAAAGAAAGGAGGAAGGAGGTGGAGGGGGCAAAAGGGGTGGCCTTACAGATGTCTTATGCTACCTGCAGATACCTAGGCATTATTGGGCTTTATTCTGGGCCTCCAGAAAAGGAAGGACTTGAACTTGGCTCTATCGGAAACCAGACCAAACCAGAACAGAACCATAATTCATATCAGAAAGCAGACTAGAATAGAACAATAATTCAAGTTCACTGCCAGGCAGAAGTGATCAACCTCTAATCTTCAGCTTAGATTGAAACCTTTCAACCAGATACCTGCATCCAGCACTAGGGGACAAGAACAAAGGGTAGGATAGAAAGGGTTAAGAAGAGAAAAGAGAGAGGGGTCAATAAAATCTCTCGTTCCTTACCCAGTTGGGACACTCTGGCCAGTTGTGCACATCAGGAGGACACCAGAGACAAAAGGGTCCCAGTTGTGGCCACTGAGTCTGGTCCACTGGTGGATGAGCTGGTACTGGAGTACCCTGTGTGCTCAGGGTGTCATTTGCAGTGAAGAAGAGTCCCCATCAGAGTCACCATTTGTTTCAGGAAGGAGGACCTCTACAAGTGCCCCAAAGTGGGCTCTTCTCCCACAGTCAGAAATGAATTGTCTGAGGAGACACATGTGCTGACAAACCAAAAGATTTTATTGGAAAGGGAACCTGGCTGGAGAGCAGTAAGGTAAGGAAACCCAGGAGAACTGCTCTACTACATAGCCTGCAGTCTCACGCTTTATAGGAATCAGGTTAGTTTCTGGGTTGTCTTTGGCCAATCACTCTGACACAGAGTCCTTCCTGGTGGCACATGCATTTCCCAGCTAAGATGGATGCCAGAGAGGATTCTGGGACATGGTTGGACATGTTGTATCTCCTTCTAAGCTTTCCTGAACTCTTCAGGTTAGTGGTGGCTTATTAGGTCTGTGTTGCTTACCAGGATGTCCTGCTGTAAAATAACTTACTCAGCTGGTTACTATGGTGCCTAGCCAGAATGACTGGTTTCAGTCAGTGTGCTTCCCATAACAATCTCATGGCAAATAGATGGGCAAACAATGGAAACAGTGACAGACTATTTTGGGGCTCCAAAATCACTGAGGATGGTGACTGCAGCCATGAAATTAAAAGACACTTGCTCCTTAGAAGAAAAGCTATGACAAACCTAGACAGTGCATTAAATAGCAGAGATACCACTTTGCCAACAAAAGTCCATCTAGTCAAAGCTATGGTTTTCCCAGTAGTCATGTATGAGTGTGAGAGTTTGACCATAAAGAAGGCTGAGCGCCCAAGAATTGATGCCTTCAAACGGTGGTGTTGGCGAAGACTCTTGAGGATCCCTTGGAAGATCAAATCAGTCAGTCCTAAAGGAAATATAAACCCTGAATATTCATTGGAAGGACTGATGCTGAAGTTGAAGCTCTAATATTTTGGCCACTGATGCGAAGAGATGTCTCCTTGGAAAAGATCTTGAAGCTGGGAAAGAGGAGAAGGGGACAACAGAAGATGAGATGGTTGGATGCATCACTGACTCCTTTAACATGAGTTTGAGCAAGTTCTGGGATATGGTGAAGGACAGGGAAGTCTGGCATGCTGCAGTCCATGCAACTGCAAAGAGTTGGACATGACTGAGTGACTGAACAACAACAACAGAGATTTTATTCCCATATTTTTATTAAAAGCAGAAGGGAGATCGTCCATCTTCTGCAATTGCTTCAAAGATACATGTGCTGACAAACCAAAAGATTTTATTGGAAAGGGAACCTGGCTGGAGAGCAGTAAGGTAAGGAAACCCAGGAGAACTGCTCTACTACATAGCCTGCAGTCTCACGCTTTATAGGAATCAGGTTAGTTTCTGGGTTGTCTTTGGCCAATCACTCTGACACAGAGTCCTTCCTGGTGGCACATGCATTTCCCAGCTAAGATGGATGCCAGAGAGGATTCTGGGACATGGTTGGACATGTTGTATCTCCTTCTAAGCTTTCCTGAACTCTTCAGGTTAGTGGTGGCTTATTAGGTCTGTGTTGCTTACCAGGATGTCCTGCTGTAAAATAACTTACTCAGCTGGTTACTATGGTGCCTAGCCAGAATGACTGGTTTCAGTCAGTGTGCTTCCCATAACAATCTCATGGCAAATAGATGGGGAAACAATGGAAACAGTGACAGACTATTTTCTTGGACTTCAAAATCACTGAAGCCCAAGATGAGGATGGTGACTGCAGCCATGAAATTAAAATACACTTACTCCTTAGAAGAAAAGCTATGACAAACCTTGACAGAATATTAAAAAGCAGAGATATCACTTTGCCAACAGAAGTTTGTATAGTCAAAGTTATGGTTTTCCAAATAGTCATGTATGGATGTGAGAGTTGGACCATAAAGAAGGCTGAGTGACAAAGAATTGATGCCTTCAAACGGTGGTGTTGGCGAAGACTCTTGAGGATCCCTTGGAAGATCAAATCAGTCAGTCCTAAAGGAAATATAAACCCTGAATATTCATTGGAAGGACTGATGCTGAAGTTGAAGCTCTAATATTTTGGCCACTGATGCGAAGAGATGTCTCCTTGGAAAAGATCTTGAAGCTGGGAAAGAGGAGAAGGGGACAACAGAAGATGAGATGGTTGGATGCATCACTGACTCCTTTAACATGAGTTTGAGCAAGTTCTGGGATATGGTGAAGGACAGGGAAGTCTGGCATGCTGCAGTCCATGCAACTGCAAAGAGTTGGACATGACTGAGTGACTGAACAACAACAACAGAGATTTTATTCCCATATTTTTATTAAAAGCAGAAGGGAGATCGTCCATCTTCTGCAATTGCTTCAAAGATACATAAGGATATCAACCCCGCCTGTCAGGAAGGAAAAAATCTCTGGATACCTGATTTAGGGACCCTAGTGGCAGGGAAATTTTAATCTATATGGGCTTGACTTCCGATATAGACATTATCTATATATGAAACTGTTTTAACTTTTTCCTTCACCTTCCTATGAATTTTCTTGATGGTAAAGTACTTTTTGAACCAGAAGCAGAGTACAAAAATATCTACAATGACAAAAGACTTAAAAGGCATGGTTAATGTAATCAATAAAGATTGGTTACAAAAGCCAGAGTTATAAATGATTATGTTTAACATAACATACCAAATTGTCCTAGGGCTTCCCTCTTGTTGCCCCAATTTCAGATTCAAACAATTACTGTTTAGAGGAGGGAGGAGATACAGAAACAAAGGAGAAGCAATCAAATGGTGGTATAGCCTTGTGTCAGGGTCCTGTTTCCTACTCAAGAAACATGCATAACAATGTCTGAGCTTTTCTGCAGAAATGAGGCCCCCACAAAGTTGGAGAATGAGAGCTTCAGGCTCAGTTCAAGATTCTTGGAGCACCATCCTGTTGCCTCACCATCAACCAATCAGTAGAAAGTCATACACCCTGCATCCCTGACTCCAAAATTTGCCTTCCTTTTGTGAGACAACAGGACCAGTAATGAGCATTCTGTTGGGCCTCCTACTTGGCCCCTCTCTGTTTCATCTCTGACAGGGGCTAATAGTTTCAGGCTAAACTGTGATTATTACTACAAGGGTGGAAGCCAGTTTCAGACATGGAGTACCTAAACTTAGATCAGGCAGAGACAGATTTCTGCTCTACTGCCTCAGAGGGTAAAGAATCCATCTGCAATGTGGGAGACCTGGGTTCAATACCTGGGTTGGGAAGAGCCCCTGGAGGAGGGCATAGCAACCCACTCCAGTATTCTTGCCTGGAGAATCCCATGGACAGAGGAGTCTGGCTGGCTACAATCACATAGAGTTCCAAAGAGTCAGACACAACTGAAGTGACTGAGCACTGCACAGGCAGGGCTATGCCCATGCACAGCAGGAAGAAATTACAGAAGAAAAAAACCTCTGCCCCAATTCCCAAGAAATATCTTAAAGTCTCTCAGGGAGCAGGTGTTATGGGAAACACACTGACTGAAACTGCCCACCCTAGCCAAACACCATAGTAGCCACTTGCATGAGTTATTTTATGACAGGAGGCCCTGGTAATAATGCTGAACTAATAAACCACTACCAGCAGGAAGAGTTTGGGAAAGGTCAAAAGGAGACACCATGCATCTGACCATCTCCCAGAATCATCCTTGCTGGCATCCATCTTGGCTTAGCAATGCATGCATCATCAGGAAAGACCTTGAGTCAGAGTGATTTGTCAGAGAATACTCAGAAGCTATAAAATCCGAGACTGGGAGTCATGTGGCAGAGCAATTCTCCTGGATTCCCTAAACCTACTGCTCTCTCTCTGGGTGCTCTTTCTAACAAAATCTCAGAATGTGTCTCTCCTCAGACAGCTCATTTCCAGGTGTTAAACAAGAGCTCACTCTTGGGCCTTGGAAGGGGCCCTCCTTCCCACAACATATGTATGCACAAAAAACAGAGTTTGAAAATATATAAGGCAAGAACTTATAGATATTATAAGGGAAATATAGAAATTTCCAGAAGAGTTGAGCTAGAAACCAATAAAGATATCTAAATATTTGGAAACTACATGGGACATAACCAAATAGGCCATAAGTTAATAAAGAACTCTCAAGGGAAATTTAAAACTATTTTGAAAGTGAAAACACAGCATATCAAAATTTATGAGATTCAGTTTAAGCAGTGCTTAGAGGGAAATTTTTAGCATTGAATGTTTTTAGTAAAAAAGAAGCTAAAATCATAAGCTAAGCTTCCATATGAAAAAGCTGGGAAAATAAATGCAAATAGAAAAGAGGAAACAGGAGCCGCCGGAACCCGCCCGCCGCGAGGAGCCGCCGGAACCCGCCCGCCGCGAGGAGCCGCGGACGCCGCGAGGAGCCGCGGACGCCGCGAGGAGCCGCGGACGCGGCCGAGGCGGGTAAGTTCAGCCACTCCAACTGGAGGGCTTGCTGAACGGAGAGAGGAAGTCGTCCACGGGTTGCTCACCAGGGACCGGGCACGAGTTGGACGGGAAAGCTCGCGTCCGCCTTTGGTACTTAGACACATAACCGGCAGTGGTGGAGGAGCCCGCGCTCCCCTAGAGCTGCAGCAGCAGCGGAGGAAGCCGGGGAAAGAGCAGGGATTGGAGACCACAGGCGGACGCGCGGTCGAGCCGGGGCGGCCCCCTCCAACACGGGACTGCGCGCGCCGCGGCCTCCGCCCGACTGACTGGGATCAGCCCACCGTCCCGGCCAGCACCCAGTATGGCAGCAAAGCCCTCATTTTGCTGAACACAAAAACAGAAACCACAGCAACCGGCACTGTAAGGGAAAGACCACGCCATCAAGACACCACCATCAAGAGCAGATTGGTTTCCAACAGGCAGATATGAAGATAAAAACCAAGGACAGTATTTAACTTTTTTTTTTTTTCTTTTTTCGTTTTTTTCTGCTTGTTTGTGGTGGACTATTTTGCTTATTCAATTGATTGGTTTGGGGTTTATTAGATTTTGTTTATTGGGGGTTTTTTATGTTTTTTTTTTTTTTTGTAGTTTTCATTTGTTTGATTTATTCTATGTGTTTTTTCTTTGTTTTTCGGTCTCATTAATTTTTTCTTTTTTTTGCTCTTTTTAATTTTTAACCTTCTTTTGACTTTTATTATATTTTTTAACTTTAATTTTAATTCTTGAAATCCTCTAATTCTCTTTTCTCTTTCCTCTTTCCCACTGCTTTCTTTCTCTATGTTCTAAATGTAAAACATCTTCCTAGCTATCAATATCCTCTAGATAAATTATTTCCTATCTTTCTGTCTGCACTATTCACTTCCAAATGCACTAAACAGTACACACACTAATCTTTGCTACCTAATCCTATAAAATACTTCCAAGACAAATCTTTTCCTTTTTATTACTTATAGACTCTCCTCCTTGTCACCCCGAGCACATGTCCTAATTTAAAATTGCTTTCATTGTAATTATCCAAGCCAGGACCTTGTGCTAGATCTATTATTCAGGCACTATTTTAATTAATTCAAAGCTTAACGGGCAAGTATCATCTGTGATTGCATGAATTGCTAGAAAGATTTCCTGCGCCTTATCTCTGTAAAACTGGTCAGTTGTGGGGATTGCTGTGTATGTATGTATATCTTACAATTATGTTAGAAAACATCTGCATGCTTTTATGACTGTCACCCATCAGGGATGCACCTCTTGTTCCTCAGATGCTAGTGTGTGAACTAGTATCACAGAACACCATAGCAAACCAGACATAGAGCCTACACTCCCTGACCAATCATCAAACCAAGGATCCTCGAAGCGGAAGCCCGGATTCCAAGACCCCACACTGATTATCAAAGAACATACAACACTACAGATTATTCACCTGTAAACAAGGTCTATCACCACCCAAGACACAAACCACTGAACCCTTCTACAAGGACAAAAACCTAAAGGAAGGGAGAATTCAACCAAGAAGCCTGGTGGGAATAAGAACTCCATACACACAGACACACACAAAGAAACAAAAATTAACCTAATAATGAAACGTCAGAGAAACACTGTACAAATGAAGGACCAAGCTAGAGAAACACCACTTCAAATGACAGAGGAGGAGATAGACAAGCTATCTGAAAGAGAATTCAGAAAAACTATACTAATGAGGATGCAAAACACTGAAAACAGAATATTAGAGGAAATTAGTGCATTGAGAAAAGACATGCAGGAAATGAAAAATAAGCAAATAGAGGCCACCAACTCAATTGCTGAACTCAAAAATACTATAGAAGGTCTCAACAGTAGAGTATCAGAGGCTGAAGAACGGATAAGTGAGCTGGAAGACAGAATGGTGGAAATAAGTGCTGAAGAACAGAACAAAGCCCAAAGAATTAAAAGAACTGAGGATAGCCTCAGAGACCTATGGGACAATATTAAACGCACCAACATTAGAATTATAGGAGTTCCAGAAGAAGAAGAAGAGAAGAAAGACTATGAAAAAATTCTTGAAGAGGTTATAGTGGAAAACTTCCCCAGCATGGGAAAGGAGATAGTCAGCCAAGTCCAGGAAGCACAAAGAGTTCCATACAGGAGAAACCCCAGAAGAAACACACCAAGGCACATACTAATCAAACTAACGCAGACTAAATATAAAGACAGATTACTAAAAGCAGCTAGGAGCAAACAACAAATAACATATAAAGGAAACCCCATACGTTTAACTGCGGATCTCTCAACAGAAACCCTACAGGCCAGAAGAGAATGGCAAGATACATTTAAACGGCTAAAAGAGAATAACCTGCAACCACGAATTCTCTACCCAGCAAGAATCTCATTCAAAATCGATGGTGAAGTCAAAAGCTTCACAGACAAGCAAAAACTAAAAGAATTCTGTACCACAAAACCAGCCCTACAACAAGTGTTAAAGGGCCTGATATAGCCGATAAATACAAGAGTAGGAGAAGCCTTACAAATCAAACCCCAAATTTCTGAGAAGATGACAATAGGAACATTCGTATCAATAATTACTTTGAATGTAAATGGACTAAATGCTCCAACCAAACGACACAGGTTGGCTGAATGGATCCAGAAGCAAGACCCATATATATGCTGTTTACAAGAGACCCACTTCAGACCTAGAGACACTCATAGACTGAAAGTGAAAGGCTGGAAAAAGATATTCCAGGCAAATGGAAATCAAAAGAAAGCTGGAGTAGCAATCCTTATATCAGACAAAATAGACTTTAAAGTAAAGAAGATTCTAAGAGACAAGGCAGGTCACTACATCATGATTAAGGGATCTATCCAAGAGGAAGACATAACAGTCATGAATATCTACGCACCCAACACAGGGGCACCTCAATACATAAGACAGGTACTTTCAGACATAAAAGAAGAAATCAACAATAACACAATCATAGTAGGAGACTTTAACACTCCTCTCACACCAATGGACAGATCAACAAAACAGAAAATTAATAAAGAAACACAAGCCTTAAATGCCACACTGGAAAAGATGGACCTCATCGATATCTTTAGGACGTTCCATCCAAAAGCAGAAGAATACACTTTCTTCTCAAGGGCTCACGGAACATTCCCCAGGATAGACCACATCTTGGGCCACAAATCTAACCTCAGTCGGTTCAAGAAAACCAAAATTATATCAACCATCTTCTCGGACCACAATGCAATGAGACTGGAGATCAACTACCAGAAAAAAAACCCTAAAAACAGAAACACATGGAGATTAAACAATACATACCTAAAAAACCAACTGATCATTGAGGAAATCAAAGGAGAAATTAAAAAATTCCTAGAAGAAAATGACAATGAACACACGACAGTGCAAAACCTATGGGATACTGCAAAAGCAGCTAGGAGCAAACAACAAATAACATATAAAGGAAACCCCATACGTTTAACTGCGGATCTCTCAACAGAAACCCTACAGGCCAGAAGAGAATGGCAAGATACATTTAAACGGCTAAAAGAGAATAACCTGCAACCACGAATTCTCTACCCAGCAAGAATCTCATTCAAAATCGATGGTGAAGTCAAAAGCTTCACAGACAAGCAAAAACTAAAAGAATTCTGTACCACAAAACCAGCCCTACAACAAGTGTTAAAGGGCCTGATATAGCCGATAAATACAAGAGTAGGAGAAGCCTTACAAATCAAACCCCAAATTTCTGAGAAGATGACAATAGGAACATTCGTATCAATAATTACTTTGAATGTAAATGGACTAAATGCTCCAACCAAACGACACAGGTTGGCTGAATGGATCCAGAAGCAAGACCCATATATATGCTGTTTACAAGAGACCCACTTCAGACCTAGAGACACTCATAGACTGAAAGTGAAAGGCGGGAAAAAAGATATTCCAGGCAAATGGAAATCAAAAGAAAGCTGGAGTAGCAATCCTTATATCAGACAAAATAGACTTTAAAGTAAAGAAGATTCTAAGAGACAAGGCAGGTCACTACATCATGATTAAGGGATCTATCCAAGAGGAAGACATAACAGTCATGAATATCTACGCACCCAACACAGGGGCACCTCAATACATAAGACAGGTACTTTCAGACATAAAAGAAGAAATCAACAATAACACAATCATAGTAGGAGACTTTAACACTCCTCTCACACCAATGGACAGATCAACAAAACAGAAAATTAATAAAGAAACACAAGCCTTAAATGCCACACTGGAAAAGATGGACCTCATCGATATCTTTAGGACGTTCCATCCAAAAGCAGAAGAATACACTTTCTTCTCAAGGGCTCACGGAACATTCCCCAGGATAGACCACATCTTGGGCCACAAATCTAACCTCAGTCGGTTCAAGAAAACCAAAATTATATCAACCATCTTCTCGGACCACAATGCAATGAGACTGGAGATCAACTACCAGAAAAAAAACCCTAAAAACAGAAACACATGGAGATTAAACAATACATACCTAAAAAACCAACTGATCATTGAGGAAATCAAAGGAGAAATTAAACAATTCCTAGAAGAAAATGACAATGAACACACGACAGTGCAAAACCTATGGGATACAGCAAAAGCAGTTCTAAGAGGGAAATTTATAGCAATACAATCCCACCTCAAGAAACTAGGAAAATATGAAGCAGATGACCTAACCCTCCGCTTAAAACAGTTGGAGAAAGAAGAACAAAAACATCCCAAAACCAGCAGAAGAAGAGAAATCATAAAGATCAGAGCAGAAATAAATGAGAAAGAAACAAAAGAAACAATAGTAAAGATAAATAAAACAAAAAGCTGGTTCTTTGAAAAGGTAAACAAAATTGACAAGCCACTGGCCAGATTCACTAAGAAAAAGAGAGAGAAGAACCAGATCAACAAAATCAAAAACGAAAAAGGAGAGATTACAACAGATAATGCAGAAATCCAAAGGATTCTAAGAGACTATTATGAGCAACTGTATGGCAACAAACTGGACAACCTGGAAGAAATGGACACTTTCTTTGACAGGATTAATCTCCCAAGACTGAGCCAGGAAGAAACAGAAACTTTGAACAACCCAATCACAAGCTCAGAAATCGAATTTGTGATTAAAAATCTACCCAAAAATAAAAGCCCAGGACCAGATGGCTTCACAGGTGAATTCTACCAAACATTTAAAGAAGAGCTAATGCCTGTCCTTCTAAAACTCTTTCAAAAAATTGCACAGGAAGGAAAACTCCCAAACACATTCTACGAGGCCACCATCACCCTGATACCCAAACCAGGCAAAGACAACACAAAAAAGGAAAACTATAGGCCAATTTCACTGATGAACTTAGATGCCAAGATCCTCAACAAAATCCTAGCAAACAGAATTCAACGACATGTCAAAAAACTCATACATCATGATCAAGTTGGGTTCATCCCAGACATGCAAGGCTTCTTCAACATCCGCAAATCAATCAATGTGATACACCATATCAACAAGTTGAAAGACAAAGATCACATGATCATTTCAATAGATGCAGAAAAAGCCTTCGACAAAGTACAACATCCATTTATGATCAAAACTCTTCAGAAAATGGGCATAGAAGGAACCTATCTCAACATAATAAAAGCCATCTATGAGAAGCCTATGGGATACTGCAAAAGCAGTTCTAAGAGGGAAATTTATAGCAATACAATCCCACCTCAAGAAACTAGGAAAATATGAAGCAGATGACCTAACCCTCCGCTTAAAACAGTTGGAGAAAGAAGAACAAAAACATCCCAAAACCAGCAGAAGAAGAGAAATCATAAAGATCAGAGCAGAAATAAATGAGAAAGAAACAAAAGAAACAATAGTAAAGATAAATAAAACAAAAAGCTGGTTCTTTGAAAAGGTAAACAAAATTGACAAGCCACTGGCCAGATTCACTAAGAAAAAGAGAGAGAAGAACCAGATCAACAAAATCAAAAACGAAAAAGGAGAGATTACAACAGATAATGCAGAAATCCAAAGGATTCTAAGAGACTATTATGAGCAACTGTATGGCAACAAACTGGACAACCTGGAAGAAATGGACACTTTCTTTGACAGGATTAATCTCCCAAGACTGAGCCAGGAAGAAACAGAAACTTTGAACAACCCAATCACAAGCTCAGAAATCGAATTTGTGATTAAAAATCTACCCAAAAATAAAAGCCCAGGACCAGATGGCTTCACAGGTGAATTCTACCAAACATTTAAAGAAGAGCTAATGCCTGTCCTTCTAAAACTCTTTCAAAAAATTGCACAGGAAGGAAAACTCCCAAACACATTCTACGAGGCCACCATCACCCTGATACCCAAACCAGGCAAAGACAACACAAAAAAGGAAAACTATAGGCCAATTTCACTGATGAACTTAGATGCCAAGATCCTCAACAAAATCCTAGCAAACAGAATTCAACGACATGTCAAAAAACTCATACATCATGATCAAGTTGGGTTCATCCCAGACATGCAAGGCTTCTTCAACATCCGCAAATCAATCAATGTGATACACCATATCAACAAGTTGAAAGACAAAGATCACATGATCATTTCAATAGATGCAGAAAAAGCCTTCGACAAAGTACAACATCCATTTATGATCAAAACTCTTCAGAAAATGGGCATAGAAGGAACCTATCTCAACATAATAAAAGCCATCTATGAGAAGCCTACAGCGAACATTATTGTTAATGGTGAAAAACTGAAAGCATTCCCTCTAAGATCAGGAACAAGACAGGGGTGCCCACTTTCACCACTGCTATTCAACACAGTCCTGGAAGTCCTAGCAACAGCAATAAGAGAAGAGAAAGAAATCAAAGGAATCCAGATTGGAAAGGAAGAAGTCAAGCTCTCTCTTTTTGCAGACGACATGATATTATACATAGAAAATCCCAAAGACACGGTTACAAAGCTACTAGAACTAATCAATGAATTCAGCAAAGTTGCAGGATATAAAGTCAACACACAGAAGTCACTGGCATTCCTATACACAAACAATGAAAAATCAGAAAATGAAATCAAAGAGGCAATCCCCTTCACCATTGCAACCAAACGAATCAAATATCTAGGAGTAAATCTACCCAAAGAAACAAAAGCTGTACACAGAAAATTACAAGACACTAATGTACACAGAAAACAAAACAAAACAAAACAAACAAAACAAAAGCTGTACACAGAAAATTACAAGACACTAATGAGAGACATTAAAGAAGACGTAAACAGATGCAGAGATATTCCATGTTCCTGGATTGGAAGAATCAATATTGTGAAAATGACCATAATACCAGATATCATCTACAGATTCAATGCAATACCTATTCAACTACCACTGACATTTTTCACAGAACTAGACCAAATAATAACACAGTTCATATGGAAACACAGAAGACCTCGAATAGCCAAAGCAATCCTGAGGAAGAAAAATGGAGTTGGAGGGATCAGCCTCCCTAACTTCAGACTCTACTACAAAGCAACAGTTATCAAGACAGTATGGTACTGGCACAAAAACAGAACTATAGATCAATGGAACAAGATTGAGAACCCAGAGATCAACCCACGCACCTATGGGTACCTTATTTTTCATAAAGGAGGAGAAACTATAAAATGGGACAAAGACAGCCTCTTTAACAAGTGGTGCTGGGAGAATTGGACAGCTACATGCAAAAAAATGAAATTCGAACATTCCCTGACGCCATACACTAAGATCAACTCAAAATGGATTAAAGACCTCAATGTAAGACCAGAAACCATCAAACTCTTAGAGGAGAATATAGGCAAAACCCTCAAGGACATCAATCAAAGCAAGATCTTCTTTGACCCACCAACTAAAATAGCAGAACTAAAAAGAAAAATGAACATATGGGACCTTATGAAACTTAAAAGCTTTTGTACAGCAAAAGAAATTACAAAAAGGTTCAGCAGACACCCCACAGAGTGGGAGAAATTACAAATGATATTATACATAGAAAATCCCAAAGACACGGTTACAAAGCTACTAGAACTAATCAATGAATTCAGCAAAGTTGCAGGATATAAAGTCAACACACAGAAGTCACTGGCATTCCTATACACAAACAATGAAAAATCAGAAAATGAAATCAAAGAGGCAATCCCCTTCACCATTGCAACCAAACGAATCAAATATCTAGGAGTAAATCTACCCAAAGAAACAAAAGCTGTACACAGAAAATTACAAGACACTAATGTACACAGAAAACAAAACAAAACAAAACAAACAAAACAAAAGCTGTACACAGAAAATTACAAGACACTAATGAGAGACATTAAAGAAGACGTAAACAGATGCAGAGATATTCCATGTTCCTGGATTGGAAGAATCAATATTGTGAAAATGACCATAATACCAGATATCATCTACAGATTCAATGCAATACCTATTCAACTACCACTGACATTTTTCACAGAACTAGACCAAATAATAACACAGTTCATATGGAAACACAGAAGACCTCGAATAGCCAAAGCAATCCTGAGGAAGAAAAATGGAGTTGGAGGGATCAGCCTCCCTAACTTCAGACTCTACTACAAAGCAACAGTTATCAAGACAGTATGGTACTGGCACAAAAACAGAACTATAGATCAATGGAACAAGATTGAGAACCCAGAGATCAACCCACGCACCTATGGGTACCTTATTTTTCATAAAGGAGGAGAAACTATAAAATGGGACAAAGACAGCCTCTTTAACAAGTGGTGCTGGGAGAATTGGACAGCTACATGCAAAAAAATGAAATTCGAACATTCCCTGACGCCATACACTAAGATCAACTCAAAATGGATTAAAGACCTCAATGTAAGACCAGAAACCATCAAACTCTTAGAGGAGAATATAGGCAAAACCCTCAAGGACATCAATCAAAGCAAGATCTTCTTTGACCCACCAACTAAAATAGCAGAACTAAAAAGAAAAATGAACATATGGGACCTTATGAAACTTAAAAGCTTTTGTACAGCAAAAGAAATTACAAAAAGGTTCAGCAGACACCCCACAGAGTGGGAGAAAATCATAGCAAATGAAACAACAGACAAAGAATTAATCTCCAAAATCTACAAGCAACTCAGACAACTCAGCACAGGGAAAATGAGCAGCCCAATCAAAAAATGGGAAAAAGATCTAAAGAGACGCCTCTCCAAAGAGGACATACAAATGGTCCAAAAATACATGAAACGATGCTCAACCTCGCTTATTATCAGAGAAATGCAAATTAAAACCACAATGAGATACCACCTCACACCTGTCAGAATGGCCATCATCAACAAATCGACAGACAACAAATGCTGGAGAGGGTGTGGAGAAAAGGGAACCCTCTTGCATTGCTGGTGGGAATGTAAATTAATACAACCTCTATGGAAGACAATATGGAGATTCCTTAAAAAACTAAAAATAGAAGCACCCTATGACCCAGCAATCCCACTATTAGGCCTATATCCTGATGAAATCAAAACTGAAAGAGGCACCTGTACCCCAATGTTCATTGCAGCTCTCTATACAATAGCCAGAACATGGAAGCAACCTAGATGTCCATCGACAAATGAATGGATCCAGAAGCTCTGGTACATATATACAATGGAATACTACTCAGCTGTTAAAAGAAATGCAGAAGACTCAGTCCTAATGAGGTGGCTGACTCTAGAACCTATCATAAAAAGTGAAGTAAGTCAAAAAGAGAAAGACAAGTATAGTATACTAACTCATATATATGGGATCTAGTAAGATGGTCATGATAACACACACAGTGAACTCATGAAAAAACAGAGAATAGACATAAAGACATTGTGGAGACCGAACAATGGGAGGGAGTAACATGGGAACCTATACTGTCATGTGTAGAAAAGATAGCTATTGTCATTGTGCTAGGGGAATAGGAATACCTACAACCACTTGGAGCAATGGTCTGAAGGGATTGGGGGGGAACCTGGGTGGGGGGAGGGTCAAGGGATATGCATCTGATTGATCTGGGAACATACATGTAAAAAATAAATAAATAAATAAATAAATTAAAAAAAAAAAAAAAGAAAAGAGGAAACAGCGGAGAGAAGAGCAATTCAATTAAACTGAAAATAATAGAAATCTCTTAAATGTTCACACCAAAATAATATGGGATGAGAGAAACTGATGGACATGTTAATCAACCTTATGAAGGTAATTAAGGTGAGATGAGAGCATATTGGTGGGCCCTAATATAATATGACTGGTGTTCTTACAAGAAGAACATGCAAAGGAAAGAGGATGCAAAAATAAAATGGGCAGTTGGCTTTCCACAGCCAAGAGAGAAGTCTCCTAATGAAGTTAACTTTTGAAACGATGCTCAACCTCGCTTATTATCAGAGAAATGCAAATTAAAACCACAATGAGATACCACCTCACACCTGTCAGAATGGCCATCATCAACAAATCGACAGACAACAAATGCTGGAGAGGGTGTGGAGAAAAGGGAACCCTCTTGCATTGCTGGTGGGAATGTAAATTAATACAACCTCTATGGAAGACAATATGGAGATTCCTTAAAAAACTAAAAATAGAAGCACCCTATGACCCAGCAATCCCACTATTAGGCCTATATCCTGATGAAATCAAAACTGAAAGAGGCACCTGTACCCCAATGTTCATTGCAGCTCTCTATACAATAGCCAGAACATGGAAGCAACCTAGATGTCCATCGACAAATGAATGGATCCAGAAGCTCTGGTACATATATACAATGGAATACTACTCAGCTGTTAAAAGAAATGCAGAAGACTCAGTCCTAATGAGGTGGCTGACTCTAGAACCTATCATAAAAAGTGAAGTAAGTCAAAAAGAGAAAGACAAGTATAGTATACTAACTCATATATATGGGATCTAGTAAGATGGTCATGATAACACACACAGTGAACTCATGAAAAAACAGAGAATAGACATAAAGACATTGTGGAGACCGAACAATGGGAGGGAGTAACATGGGAACCTATACTGTCATGTGTAGAAAAGATAGCTATTGTCATTGTGCTAGGGGAATAGGAATACCTACAACCACTTGGAGCAATGGTCTGAAGGGATGGGGGGAGGGGGGGAACCTGGGTGGGGGGAGGGTCAAGGGATATGCATCTGATTGATCTGGGAACATACATGTAAAAAATAAATAAATAAATAAATAAATTAAAAAAAAAAAAAAAGAAAAGAGGAAACAGCGGAGAGAAGAGCAATTCAATTAAACTGAAAATAATAGAAATCTCTTAAATGTTCACACCAAAATAATATGGGATGAGAGAAACTGATGGACATGTTAATCAACCTTATGAAGGTAATTAAGGTGAGATGAGAGCATATTGGTGGGCCCTAATATAATATGACTGGTGTTCTTACAAGAAGAACATGCAAAGGAAAGAGGATGCAAAAATAAAATGGGCAGTTGGCTTTCCACAGCCAAGAGAGAAGTCTCCTAATGAAGTTAACTTTTTTGACACCTTGATCTCAAATGTCTAGGTTCCAGACCTGTTAGAAAATAAATTTCTGTCGCTTAAATGATGAATCTGTAGTATCTGCTATGGCGACCTTAGGAAACTAGTGGATCAATTTAGATAAAATACTTGAGCTTAACATACTTTTAAACATCATAGAGATTTAACGTTATAAGTAAAGTTATAGTTAGAACTGTGATTTTGGTTCAGAAAAACTTGTTATTTCATGAAAAAGTTCAATAAAATAGAGATTTAATATATGATGAAGACAGCAAATATAATCAGCAGAAGAAATAGCCAATTAACTCCTAATGAAAATTGGATAAACATTTAGAAAAAATGAAGTAATTTTACCTCCTATATAAAGAATTTCATGAAAGATTGATTACTTACTGAATATAAGTAAAACTAGAGAAATACTAGAATAAAATATAATTGCATTATTTTACCAAGAATACAGAAGTTGTTTTTAAGCTTGATGTAAGTCTGAATACATAAAGAGAATGGTTATACTGACAAAATTTAACATCTCTAGGAAAGTAATTTATAGTTTGAGCACTTATGTTATTTTGTTGCCAGAACTGCTCTAGGTCTTTGCTTAAAAGACTTAGTTTTAGCATGAGTGCATGGAGAAGGAAATACCCACTCCAGTATTTTTGCCTGGGAAGTCCCATGGACAGAGGGAGTCTGGCAGGCTAAAGTCCATGGGGTCACAAAGAGTTTGGCATAACTGAAGCAACTAAGCAAGCATTAGTGTGAGTGTCCTTGTTCACAGCTGCCAACACCCAACTTTAGCAGGAGTAAACGTAAATCTTTAAGTTAAAGGGTTCACAGCAAAATAATATGGGATGAGAGAAACTGATGGACATGTTAATCAACCTTATGAAGGTAATTAAGGTGAGATGAGAGCATATTGGTGGGCCCTAATATAATATGACTGGTGTTCTTACAAGAAGAACATGCAAAGGAAAGAGGATGCAAAAATAAAATGGGCAGTTGGCTTTCCACAGCCAAGAGAGAAGTCTCCTAATGAAGTTAACTTTTTTGACACCTTGATCTCAAATGTCTAGGTTCCAGACCTGTTAGAAAATAAATTTCTGTCGCTTAAATGATGAATCTGTAGTATCTGCTATGGCGACCTTAGGAAACTAGTGGATCAATTTAGATAAAATACTTGAGCTTAACATACTTTTAAACATCATAGAGATTTAACGTTATAAGTAAAGTTATAGTTAGAACTGTGATTTTGGTTCAGAAAAACTTGTTATTTCATGAAAAAGTTCAATAAAATAGAGATTTAATATATGATGAAGACAGCAAATATAATCAGCAGAAGAAATAGCCAATTAACTCCTAATGAAAATTGGATAAACATTTAGAAAAAATGAAGTAATTTTACCTCCTATATAAAGAATTTCATGAAAGATTGATTACTTACTGAATATAAGTAAAACTAGAGAAATACTAGAATAAAATATAATTGCATTATTTTACCAAGAATACAGAAGTTGTTTTTAAGCTTGATGTAAGTCTGAATACATAAAGAGAATGGTTATACTGACAAAATTTAACATCTCTAGGAAAGTAATTTATAGTTTGAGCACTTATGTTATTTTGTTGCCAGAACTGCTCTAGGTCTTTGCTTAAAAGACTTAGTTTTAGCATGAGTGCATGGAGAAGGAAATACCCACTCCAGTATTTTTGCCTGGGAAGTCCCATGGACAGAGGGAGTCTGGCAGGCTAAAGTCCATGGGGTCACAAAGAGTTTGGCATAACTGAAGCAACTAAGCAAGCATTAGTGTGAGTGTCCTTGTTCACAGCTGCCAACACCCAACTTTAGCAGGAGTAAACGTAAATCTTTAAGTTAAAGGGTTCAGAAATAAGAAGGGAAACTACAAACCAAAAAATCCAGATGGAACAAGCTGGGGCCAAGATGGCCATGAACCTGATCTCCAACAGACCCTCAGTCTCATTATATGTTGATTTTACTATATGAGCATATTAAATGACACACTTACTGGAGACCATGACTGAACACTAAGGACCGAAAAATGATTAAAAAGGAGGTGGCACCCAGCTCCCTTGAAAAAACCCGGCCCCTTCCCTAGTATATTAATGCATATGCCTCTTCATAATTAGCTGTACTCCTCTTTTCTTTGTCTTTAAATCTCTCTTGGCAGGTGGGTGAGAAGTTGATCTGTGAATTTAATTCCTACTTCTACATTCTTGGGCCACTGAACAAAGCTTGTACTGTGCTGGTCTCAGCATTGGTTTCATTATTGGTGGCTTAAACCTGAACAGGAAAAGAGCCTTCCCCTGTTAAAGCTGAGAATCTCAGCTGGGCAAGGACATAAGCAGGGTCCATATGACATAATTAAGTAACATTTTAATAAGAATTAGCTCACTGAGTCCTCATAGTTCTATGCTGTTATATTTTAACAGCTCTATTAAGGAATGAGTGACATATGATAGAAAGCATGTCTTTGATATTATAATTTGATAATTTTTGGCATATTTATACAAACATGAATCTATCACAATCAATGAATGTATCTGTCATCCCCCGAGTATTCCTCGTACCCCTTTGTAACGCAACCCTTTCTGTATTTCCCACACCACCATCTCCAAGTAATCGCATTATTTTACCAAGAATACAGAAGTTGTTTTTAAGCTTGATGTAAGTCTGAATACATAAAGAGAATGGTTATACTGACAAAATTTAACATCTCTAGGAAAGTAATTTATAGTTTGAGCACTTATGTTATTTTGTTGCCAGAACTGCTCTAGGTCTTTGCTTAAAAGACTTAGTTTTAGCATGAGTGCATGGAGAAGGAAATACCCACTCCAGTATTTTTGCCTGGGAAGTCCCATGGACAGAGGGAGTCTGGCAGGCTAAAGTCCATGGGGTCACAAAGAGTTTGGCATAACTGAAGCAACTAAGCAAGCATTAGTGTGAGTGTCCTTGTTCACAGCTGCCAACACCCAACTTTAGCAGGAGTAAACGTAAATCTTTAAGTTAAAGGGTTCAGAAATAAGAAGGGAAACTACAAACCAAAAAATCCAGATGGAACAAGCTGGGGCCAAGATGGCCATGAACCTGATCTCCAACAGACCCTCAGTCTCATTATATGTTGATTTTACTATATGAGCATATTAAATGACACACTTACTGGAGACCATGACTGAACACTAAGGACCGAAAAATGATTAAAAAGGAGGTGGCACCCAGCTCCCTTGAAAAAACCCGGCCCCTTCCCTAGTATATTAATGCATATGCCTCTTCATAATTAGCTGTACTCCTCTTTTCTTTGTCTTTAAATCTCTCTTGGCAGGTGGGTGAGAAGTTGATCTGTGAATTTAATTCCTACTTCTACATTCTTGGGCCACTGAACAAAGCTTGTACTGTGCTGGTCTCAGCATTGGTTTCATTATTGGTGGCTTAAACCTGAACAGGAAAAGAGCCTTCCCCTGTTAAAGCTGAGAATCTCAGCTGGGCAAGGACATAAGCAGGGTCCATATGACATAATTAAGTAACATTTTAATAAGAATTAGCTCACTGAGTCCTCATAGTTCTATGCTGTTATATTTTAACAGCTCTATTAAGGAATGAGTGACATATGATAGAAAGCATGTCTTTGATATTATAATTTGATAATTTTTGGCATATTTATACAAACATGAATCTATCACAATCAATGAATGTATCTGTCATCCCCCGAGTATTCCTCGTACCCCTTTGTAACGCAACCCTTTCTGTATTTCCCACACCACCATCTCCAGGCAACTCATAATCTGATTTCAGTCTCTATAGGTTAACTTTCATTTTCTAGAATTTTACATATTTTCTTTATCAAAAATATATTTTATTTTCATTGAAGGATTAATTGTGAAATAATGAACACACACACATGATATCAAATATCACAGATTTAATGACAAAGCAATAAAAATGCAAATATTTATTGAATGAGTTTTTAAAATAATGTTTAATGTTTAGAATTTATTTTTTAAACCTATTTTTCAATTGCAGGATAATTTCTTTATAGTCTTTTTTGTGAGTTTCTGCTGTACAACCTCATGAATGATTGTTGTTGTTACTCAGTTGCTAAGTCATGTCTGACTGTGACTCCACACGCTGCAATGCAACAGGCTGCCCTGCCCCTCACCATCTCCCAAAGTGTGCTCAAATTCATATTCATTGAATTGGTGGTGCCATCCAACCATCTCATCCTCTGTCACTCTTCCCTGCATCTCCTGCCCTCAAGTTCAGCATTAGGGTATTTTCCAAAGAATTGGCTCTTTGCATCCAGTGGCCAAAAGACTGGAGCTTCAGCTTCAGCATCAGTCCTTCCAATGAATATTCAGGGTTGTTTCCCTTCAGGGTTGATTGGTTTGATCTCCTTGCAATCAAAGGAACTCTTGACAGTCTTTCATCAGCATCACATTTTGAAATTATCAATTTACTGATGCTCAGCCTTCTTTATGGTCCAATTCTCACATCTGCACACGACAACTGGGAAAACCATAGCTTTGACTAGATGGGTCTTTTCAGCAAAGTGACGTCTCTTCTTCTTCTTTTTTTTAACATTTATTTATTTAGTTAGTTTTTTGGGGGTGGGTGGGGTGGGGAGGGAGGGGGACAGGCGAGTCACTTCTATTGGTCTTTCATTTATCTATTTTTATCCATCTTTGTTCTTTGGCAGTTGTGTGGGCCTCCTATCGCGGTGGCCTCTGTTGTTGCAGAGCACTGACTCTGGACTCATGTGCTCCAGAGCTCCGGCTCAGTCATTGGACACATTGGTCCAGCCACTCTGCGGCACGTGGGATCTTCCCAGGGCAGGGATTGAACTGGCGCCCCTTGCACTGCAAGGCGGTGTCCTTACCCACTGGACCACCAGGGAAGCCCTCTTCTTTTTAATATGCTGTTTAGTTTTGTCAGAGCTTTTCTTCCAAGGAGCAAGTGTCTTAATTTCATGGTTGCAGTCATTGTCTGCAATGACTTGGGAGCCCACATAAATAACATTTGCCACTGTTTTCACTTTTTCCCAACTTGTTTGCCATGAAATGATGGGACTGGATGCCATAGTTTTCATTTTTTTGAATGTTGAGTTTTAAGCTAATCTTTCCATACTCCTCTTTCACCCTCATCAAGAGGCTCCTTAGCGCCCCTTCACTTTTCACCATTATAGTGGTTACACTCTCGATACACTCCTTTCCCAGTTTTGAACCAGTCCACTGTTCCAGTTCTAATTGTTGCTTCTTGACCTATATACAAGTTTATCAGGAGACAGATAAGGTGGTCTGGTATACCCATATGTTTAAAAATTTTCTGCAGTTGTGCTGCACACATTCCCTGGTGACT
The DNA here is from genome assembly GCA_022376925.1 of Tragulus kanchil. Lineage (NCBI taxonomy): Eukaryota > Metazoa > Chordata > Mammalia > Artiodactyla > Tragulidae > Tragulus > Tragulus kanchil. The sequence continues at coordinate 72,011,049 of JAIOJX010000029.1, read as the reverse complement.
CAGCCAGTAAAGCATCTGTCTGCAATGTAGGAGACCAGCGTTCAATCTCTGGGTCAGGAAGACCCCCAGGAGAAGGAAAGGGCACCTCCAGTTTTCTTTCCTAGAGAATCCCACAAATAGAGGAGCCTAGTGGGCTATAGTCCATGGGGTCACAAAGACTTGGACACAACAGAGTGACTAACACACAGTCAAAAACTTTGGCATAGTCAATGAAGCAGAATATATATATATATATATATATATATATATATATATATATATATTGAAATTTCTTGGTTTTTCTAAGATCCAGAGGATGTTGACAATTTGATCTCTGGTTCTTCTGTATTTTGTACTTGTAATCTTGAAGTCTCATATACTTTTGAAGACTAGCTTGAAGGATTTTGAGCACTAACTTGCTAGTATGGAAATGAACACAACTGTATGGTAGTTCAAACGTTCTTTGAGATTGAAATGAAAACTGAACTCTTCCAGTCCTGTGACCACTGCTGATTTTTCTAAATTTGCTGACATATTGAGTGCAGTACTTTGTTTGAATCAACTATAATTATATACACATCCCTTCTCTCTTCAGCCTCCCTCCCCTTCCCATCCTACACCTCTAGGTTTTCAGAGTGCCAGATTGGGCTCCCTGTATTATATATCAGCTTCCCTCCAGATATCTCTTTTATTTTGTGCATGATAACGTATCAATATATCCTATCTTCTCCTTCCCCTTCATAAAGTCAGTTCTCTGGGTCTGCATCTCCATTCTTTCCCTCCATAATAACATTTGCCACTGTTTTCACTTTTTCCCAACTTGTTTGCCATGAAATGATGGGACTGGATGCCATAGTTTTCATTTTTTTGAATGTTGAGTTTTAAGCTAATCTTTCCATACTCCTCTTTCACCCTCATCAAGAGGCTCCTTAGCGCCCCTTCACTTTTCACCATTATAGTGGTTACACTCTCGATACACTCCTTTCCCAGTTTTGAACCAGTCCACTGTTCCAGTTCTAATTGTTGCTTCTTGACCTATATACAAGTTTATCAGGAGACAGATAAGGTGGTCTGGTATACCCATATGTTTAAAAATTTTCTGCAGTTGTGCTGCACACATTCCCTGGTGACTCAGCCAGTAAAGCATCTGTCTGCAATGTAGGAGACCAGCGTTCAATCTCTGGGTCAGGAAGACCCCCAGGAGAAGGAAAGGGCACCTCCAGTTTTCTTTCCTAGAGAATCCCACAAATAGAGGAGCCTAGTGGGCTATAGTCCATGGGGTCACAAAGACTTGGACACAACAGAGTGACTAACACACAGTCAAAAACTTTGGCATAGTCAATGAAGCAGAATATATATATATATATATATATATATATATATATATATATATATTGAAATTTCTTGGTTTTTCTAAGATCCAGAGGATGTTGACAATTTGATCTCTGGTTCTTCTGTATTTTGTACTTGTAATCTTGAAGTCTCATATACTTTTGAAGACTAGCTTGAAGGATTTTGAGCACTAACTTGCTAGTATGGAAATGAACACAACTGTATGGTAGTTCAAACGTTCTTTGAGATTGAAATGAAAACTGAACTCTTCCAGTCCTGTGACCACTGCTGATTTTTCTAAATTTGCTGACATATTGAGTGCAGTACTTTGTTTGAATCAACTATAATTATATACACATCCCTTCTCTCTTCAGCCTCCCTCCCCTTCCCATCCTACACCTCTAGGTTTTCAGAGTGCCAGATTGGGCTCCCTGTATTATATATCAGCTTCCCTCCAGATATCTCTTTTATTTTGTGCATGATAACGTATCAATATATCCTATCTTCTCCTTCCCCTTCATAAAGTCAGTTCTCTGGGTCTGCATCTCCATTCTTTCCCTCCAGATATGTTCATCAGTACTATTTTTATAGGTTCCATTCAGTTCAGTTCAGTCACTCAGTCCTGTCTGACTCCATGGACTGTGGCATGACAGACTTCCCCATCACCATCTCTCAGAGCTTGTTCAATCACATGTCCATTGACTCAGTGATGCCACTCAACCATATAGTCCTATGTCATCCCCTTCTCCTTCTGCCATCTATTTTTCTAAACATCAGGATCTTTTCCAGTGAGTCATCTCTTCACATCAGGTGGCCAAAGTATTGGTGCTTCAGCTTCAGTATCAGTTCTTCTTATGAATATTCAGGGTTGATTTCCTTTATGTGTGTCAATATATGATATTTGTTTTTCTCTGACTTACTTCACTCTGTATAACAGGCTCTGGATTCATCCACCTCATTACTGAATCAGATTTGTTCTTTTTAATTCCTGAGTAATATGGAAAATCTTGAAAAAGATAGAAATACTTTACCTGTCTCCTGAGAAACCTGCTTCCTGCAAAACCTGTATTCAGGACAAGAAACAACAATTAGAACTGGACATGGAACATGGACTGGCTCAAAATTGGGAAAGGAGTATGTCAAGACTTTATATTGTCACCCTGCTTATTTAACTTATATGCAGAGTACATCATGTGAAATGCTGGGCTGATGAAGCAGAAGCTGGAATCAAGATTTCTGGGAAGGAAAAAAAACAACAAAAGAAAAAGATTGCCAGGAGAAATATCAATAACCTCACATATGCAGATGACACCAACCTTATAGCAGAAAGCAAAGAGAAACTAAAGAGCTTCTTGATGAAGGTGAAAGTGGAGCGTGAAAAAGCTGGCCTAAAACACAGCATTTAATAAGCTAAGATCATGGCATCTGGTCCCATCACTTCATGGCAAGTAGACAGACAGACAACCAATGGAAACAGTGGCAGACTTCATTTCCTTGGGTTCCAAAATCACTGAAGTTGGTGACCACAGCCATAAAATTAAAAGACACTTGCTCCTTGAAAGAAAAGCTATGACAAGCCTAGACAGCATATTCAAGAACAGAGATGTCACTTTGCCAACAAAAGTCCATATAGTCAAAGCTATGATTTTCCCTGTAGTCATGTATGGATGTGACAGTTTGACTATAAAGAAGGCTGAGCACCGAAGAGTAGATGCCTTTGAACGCTGGTGCTGTGGAATACTCTTGAAGGCCCTTGGACTGCAAGGAGATAAAATTAGTCAATCTTAAAGGAAATCAACCTTGAATATTCATTGGAAGGACTGACACTAAAGCTGAAGCTGCAATGCTTTGGCCACCTGGTGCAATGCTTGTTGAAAAGATCCTGATGTTGGGAAAAATAGATGGATGAGATAGTTGGATAGCATCACGGAGTTAATGGACATGTGTTTGGATAAGGTCAGGGAGATGGTGAAGGGCAGGGAAGTCTGGCATGCTGCAGTGCATAATGTTGCAAAGAGTTGGACTCAACTGAGCAACTGAACTTAACTGAACTGAATATGTAACTATACATTATGAACCACTTAATTAGCCTTTTTATACTCAACACAATTCACTTGAGATTCTTTCATGCTGCATCATGAATCCATATATTTTATTGCCTGAGTAGTAGTTTATTGTATGGATATACCACAATTTGTTTATTAATTACCTTCTTAATGGCTATTGGGGTTCTTTCTAGCTCTTGGCTATTACAAATAAAGCTGCTGTGGATGTTTATACAGAGAAACCTGCTTCCTGCAAAACCTGTATTCAAGACAAGAAACAACAATTAGAACTGGACATCGAACATGGACTGGCTCAAAATTGGGAAAGGAGTATGTCAAGACTTTATATTGTCACCCTGCTTATTTAACTTATATGCAGAGTACATCATGTGAAATGCTGGGCTGATGAAGCAGAAGCTGGAATCAAGATTTCTGGGAAGGAAAAAAACAACAAAAGAAAAAGATTGCCAGGAGAAATATCAATAACCTCACATATGCAGATGACACCAACCTTATAGCAGAAAGCAAAGAGAAACTAAAGAGCTTCTTGATGAAGGTGAAAGTGGAGCGTGAAAAAGCTGGCCTAAAACACAGCATTTAATAAGCTAAGATCATGGCATCTGGTCCCATCACTTCATGGCAAGTAGACAGACAGACAACCAATGGAAACAGTGGCAGACTTCATTTCCTTGGGTTCCAAAATCACTGAAGTTGGTGACCACAGCCATAAAATTAAAAGACACTTGCTCCTTGAAAGAAAAGCTATGACAAGCCTAGACAGCATATTCAAGAACAGAGATGTCACTTTGCCAACAAAAGTCCATATAGTCAAAGCTATGATTTTCCCTGTAGTCATGTATGGATGTGACAGTTTGACTATAAAGAAGGCTGAGCACCGAAGAGTAGATGCCTTTGAACGCTGGTGCTGTGGAATACTCTTGAAGGCCCTTGGACTGCAAGGAGATAAAATTAGTCAATCTTAAAGGAAATCAACCTTGAATATTCATTGGAAGGACTGACACTAAAGCTGAAGCTGCAATGCTTTGGCCACCTGATGCAATGCTTGTTGAAAAAGATCCTGATGTTGGGAAAAATAGATGGATGAGATAGTTGGATAGCATCACGGAGTTAATGGACATGTGTTTGGATAAGGTCAGGGAGATGGTGAAGGGCAGGGAAGTCTGGCATGCTGCAGTGCATAATGTTGCAAAGAGTTGGACTCAACTGAGCAACTGAACTTAACTGAACTGAATATGTAACTATACATTATGAACCACTTAATTAGCCTTTTTATACTCAACACAATTCACTTGAGATTCTTTCATGCTGCATCATGAATCCATATATTTTATTGCCTGAGTAGTAGTTTATTGTATGGATATACCACAATTTGTTTATTAATTACCTTCTTAATGGCTATTGGGGTTCTTTCTAGCTCTTGGCTATTACAAATAAAGCTGCTGTGGATGTTTATACATAAGTCTTTATGTGGCTATATGTCTGGATCAATATAAAGGAATGGAATGGTTGGATCACAGTACCTGGGTGGGTATACTTAACTTTATAGGAAACTGCCAAACACTTGTCCAGGGTGACTGTACCATTTTTCATTTCCACAGGCAACATGTGTGAGCTCCATTTACTCTACATCCTAGTCTGCACTTGGTATTTTTTTGTTTGTTTGTTTGTTGTTTTTAAATGTTCTAGTAGTTTGCTCTTCCTAGATTTATTTTAAATTTCCCTATTAACAACTTCCAGGTGGCTCAGTGGAAAGAATCCATCTGCCAACCTGGAGATGCAGACTCAGTCCCTGGGTCAGGAAGATTCCCTAGAGAATTAAATGGCAGCCCACCCCAGTATTCTTGCTGGAAAATCCCATGGACAGAGGAGCCTAGCCAGCTACAGCCCATGGGATTGCATAGAGTTAGACACAGTCATGTCCAACTGAACAACAACAGTTAACTAACAATGTGCATGTTTTAATGCTTTTACTGGCCATACAAATATTTTCTTCAAGAAAGTATATTTTCAAACTTTTCTTGGTTTTATTGGTCTGTTTGTTTTCTTACTATTGAGATTTGAGATTGTCTCAGACATCCTGGATACAAGTCTTTCAATAGGTGAGTTTCTCTTTGTTTTTGGCTTTTATTTTGGATTTGGATTTTGGTGTCGTGTCTAACCTAGTGGTGGGAAAATATTTTTGTCGAGGGCCATGTATACATTGTATCTGTCACATGATACTTTTTAGTAATGGACAGGGGAACGGGGGGGCGGGGTGCATAATGTTGCAAAGAGTTGGACTCAACTGAGCAACTGAACTTAACTGAACTGAATATGTAACTATACATTATGAACCACTTAATTAGCCTTTTTATACTCAACACAATTCACTTGAGATTCTTTCATGCTGCATCATGAATCCATATATTTTATTGCCTGAGTAGTAGTTTATTGTATGGATATACCACAATTTGTTTATTAATTACCTTCTTAATGGCTATTGGGGTTCTTTCTAGCTCTTGGCTATTACAAATAAAGCTGCTGTGGATGTTTATACATAAGTCTTTATGTGGCTATATGTCTGGATCAATATAAAGGAATGGAATGGTTGGATCACAGTACCTGGGTGGGTATACTTAACTTTATAGGAAACTGCCAAACACTTGTCCAGGGTGACTGTACCATTTTTCATTTCCACAGGCAACATGTGTGAGCTCCATTTACTCTACATCCTAGTCTGCACTTGGTATTTTTTTGTTTGTTTGTTTGTTGTTTTTAAATGTTCTAGTAGTTTGCTCTTCCTAGATTTATTTTAAATTTCCCTATTAACAACTTCCAGGTGGCTCAGTGGAAAGAATCCATCTGCCAACCTGGAGATGCAGACTCAGTCCCTGGGTCAGGAAGATTCCCTAGAGAATTAAATGGCAGCCCACCCCAGTATTCTTGCTGGAAAATCCCATGGACAGAGGAGCCTAGCCAGCTACAGCCCATGGGATTGCATAGAGTTAGACACAGTCATGTCCAACTGAACAACAACAGTTAACTAACAATGTGCATGTTTTAATGCTTTTACTGGCCATACAAATATTTTCTTCAAGAAAGTATATTTTCAAACTTTTCTTGGTTTTATTGGTCTGTTTGTTTTCTTACTATTGAGATTTGAGATTGTCTCAGACATCCTGGATACAAGTCTTTCAATAGGTGAGTTTCTCTTTGTTTTTGGCTTTTATTTTGGATTTGGATTTTGGTGTCGTGTCTAACCTAGTGGTGGGAAAATATTTTTGTCGAGGGCCATGTATACATTGTATCTGTCACATGATACTTTTTTTTCCTCAATTTTTTTGTTTTGTTCCTACTTGCTTTTACCATCCTTTAATTGTAAGAACATTTCTTTGCTCAGACTGTACAAAAACAAGCCATGGCTATATTTGATAAGTAGTCCATACTGCCTCAAACATGGTCTAAATTAAGGCAATAAAGATTTACTCCTCTGTTTCTTCTAGAAGTTTTGTAATCTTAGGTTTTACATTTAGACCTATATGTGTGCTAATGTGTTTTAGTCATGTCTGACTCTTGAACCCATGGACTGTAACCCAGGCTCCTCCATCCATGGGATTTTACAGGCAAGAATACTGGAGTGGGTTACCATTTCCTTCTTCAGGGGATCTCCCTGACCCAGGGATCAAACCTGTGTCTCTTACATCTGCATTGGCAGGCAGGTACTTTACCACTAGCACCACCTGGGAAACCCCTTAAGTCTATAGTCCATTTTAAGTTAATTTTCATATGTGGTATAGATGGAAATTATAGATGGAAATACTTTTTAAAATTTATTTTTAATTGAATGATAATTGCTTTACAATATTTTTTTCATTTCTGTTGTACAACAGGATGAATCATCCATAAGTATACATATATAGAAATTCTTTTAAATCTTTTTTTGGCATATGAATAAAATTTATCCTTTGGCATGTAGGTAAAGTTTATCCTATACTAAAATGCCTTTATAAATTTATTGAAAAGCAATTGCTCTAGTATGTGTAGGGTTTTTTCTTTTTTCTGGATTCTGCTATTTTTCGTTTATGTATTTGTCTCTTTTCATGCCCATACTATACTGTGTTTGTATATTAGTGTAAAGCCTTGAAGTCAGATAGTGTTGTTCCTCTAAATTTGTTCTTTTACCTATTCTAGCTTTCTGTATGCATTTTAAAATTAGATTTAAAACTGGAAATTTCTACAAAAAACTGTTGGAATTTTGATTATGATTGCTTTGAACCTATAGGTAAGTTAGAGGAAGTTGGCATCTTAATAATAATAAGTTCTTTTATTTTGGATTTGGATTTTGGTGTCGTGTCTAACCTAGTGGTGGGAAAATATTTTTGTCGAGGGCCATGTATACATTGTATCTGTCACATGATACTTTTTTTTCCTCAATTTTTTTGTTTTGTTCCTACTTGCTTTTACCATCCTTTAATTGTAAGAACATTTCTTTGCTCAGACTGTACAAAAACAAGCCATGGCTATATTTGATAAGTAGTCCATACTGCCTCAAACATGGTCTAAATTAAGGCAATAAAGATTTACTCCTCTGTTTCTTCTAGAAGTTTTGTAATCTTAGGTTTTACATTTAGACCTATATGTGTGCTAATGTGTTTTAGTCATGTCTGACTCTTGAACCCATGGACTGTAACCCAGGCTCCTCCATCCATGGGATTTTACAGGCAAGAATACTGGAGTGGGTTACCATTTCCTTCTTCAGGGGATCTCCCTGACCCAGGGATCAAACCTGTGTCTCTTACATCTGCATTGGCAGGCAGGTACTTTACCACTAGCACCACCTGGGAAACCCCTTAAGTCTATAGTCCATTTTAAGTTAATTTTCATATGTGGTATAGATGGAAATTATAGATGGAAATACTTTTTAAAATTTATTTTTAATTGAATGATAATTGCTTTACAATATTTTTTTCATTTCTGTTGTACAACAGGATGAATCATCCATAAGTATACATATATAGAAATTCTTTTAAATCTTTTTGGCATATGAATAAAATTTATCCTTTGGCATGTAGGTAAAGTTTATCCTATACTAAAATGCCTTTATAAATTTATTGAAAAGCAATTGCTCTAGTATGTGTAGGGTTTTTTCTTTTTTCTGGATTCTGCTATTTTTCGTTTATGTATTTGTCTCTTTTCATGCCCATACTATACTGTGTTTGTATATTAGTGTAAAGCCTTGAAGTCAGATAGTGTTGTTCCTCTAAATTTGTTCTTTTACCTATTCTAGCTTTCTGTATGCATTTTAAAATTAGATTTAAAACTGGAAATTTCTACAAAAAACTGTTGGAATTTTGATTATGATTGCTTTGAACCTATAGGTAAGTTAGAGGAAGTTGGCATCTTAATAATAATAAGTTCTCCTAATAATGAAAAGAGCATGTCGTTGTTGTTCAGTCACCCAGTCATGTCTAACAGGCCTCCCTGTTCCTCACTGTCTCCTGGAGTTTGCCCACATTCATGTTCATTTCATCAGTGATGCCATCCAGCTGTCTCATCCTCTGATGTCCTCTTCTCATCCAGTAAGAAGATCAAACTTGTCAATCTTAAGGGAAATGAACCCTGAATATTCATTAGAAGGACTGATGCTGAACCTTACATGCCAGTATTTTGGTCATCTGATGAGAACAGATGACTTTCTGGAAAAGATTCTGATGCTGGGAAAGACTGAGGTCAGAAGGAGAAGAAAGCACCAGAAAACCGTATCTATCTTTATTTATTTAAATGTTAAATTTATTTTGGTGTTAGTCTGGGAATTTATAGGTTTTATGCATCTTTTGACAGATACATTTCTAGGTATTTCATACTTTTTATGCTATGGTAACTTGTCCCATTAGTTATTTCATGTTTCAGTATTTCAATTACTTGTTGCTGGTCTATGGAAATACAGTTGATTTTAAAAATATGAATCAGTTTCCTACATGATATTGCTAACTTCTATAACCATTTTTGTAGATTCTATAGTCATTTTCATGTAGGTGACTGTCATTTATGAAAAGAAGATAATTTTCTTCTAATCTAAAATAAATTTATTGAAAAGCAATTGCTCTAGTATGTGTAGGGTTTTTTCTTTTTTCTGGATTCTGCTATTTTTCGTTTATGTATTTGTCTCTTTTCATGCCCATACTATACTGTGTTTGTATATTAGTGTAAAGCCTTGAAGTCAGATAGTGTTGTTCCTCTAAATTTGTTCTTTTACCTATTCTAGCTTTCTGTATGCATTTTAAAATTAGATTTAAAACTGGAAATTTCTACAAAAAACTGTTGGAATTTTGATTATGATTGCTTTGAACCTATAGGTAAGTTAGAGGAAGTTGGCATCTTAATAATAATAAGTTCTCCTAATAATGAAAAGAGCATGTCGTTGTTGTTCAGTCACCCAGTCATGTCTAACAGGCCTCCCTGTTCCTCACTGTCTCCTGGAGTTTGCCCACATTCATGTTCATTTCATCAGTGATGCCATCCAGCTGTCTCATCCTCTGATGTCCTCTTCTCATCCAGTAAGAAGATCAAACTTGTCAATCTTAAGGGAAATGAACCCTGAATATTCATTAGAAGGACTGATGCTGAACCTTACATGCCAGTATTTTGGTCATCTGATGAGAACAGATGACTTTCTGGAAAAGATTCTGATGCTGGGAAAGACTGAGGTCAGAAGGAGAAGAAAGCACCAGAAAACCGTATCTATCTTTATTTATTTAAATGTTAAATTTATTTTGGTGTTAGTCTGGGAATTTATAGGTTTTATGCATCTTTTGACAGATACATTTCTAGGTATTTCATACTTTTTATGCTATGGTAACTTGTCCCATTAGTTATTTCATGTTTCAGTATTTCAATTACTTGTTGCTGGTCTATGGAAATACAGTTGATTTTAAAAATATGAATCAGTTTCCTACATGATATTGCTAACTTCTATAACCATTTTTGTAGATTCTATAGTCATTTTCATGTAGGTGACTGTCATTTATGAAAAGAAGATAATTTTCTTCTAATCTAAAATAATTTTATTGCTTGTCCCTTTCTTAAAGAACTGACTAGAATATGTAGTACAGTGTTGGATAGAAAAGATTTAAGTGTACGTTTCCTCATTCCTGATCGTAGGGGAAAACAATTCGGTCTGTCCCATTAAGTATAATGTTAGCTATGAGCTTTTCATAACATATATCAGACAGAGGAGAGTTTCACCTATTCCTGGCGTGTTGAGAGATTTTATTTTTAAATCAGAAATGTGTTTGGATTTTGTCAATTTTTTTTTGTTTCATCTATTAAAATGAATGTGTGGATGTGTTCTGAGACTTTTAAGATAACAATTTATAGTGATTGGTTTTCTGGTATAAACTTTGATGTACTATCAGTTTTATGTATTGACTTCATTTTGGTAAGATACTGCAAAGAAAGTTTGTATCTATATCCATGAGGAATATCACTCTAGTTTTCTTTTCTTGTAGTATCTTTATCTGTTTTGGTATCAGACTAATGTTGATCTAATAGAATGAGTTGTGAAGTACTCCATTTTTAATTTTCTAGAAACGTTTATTGATGTTATTTCTTCCATTAATGTTTGGTAGAATTCCATTTGGTACTGAAGTTTTCTTAACGCCAAAAATTTTAACTATGAAGGTAATTTATTTGGGCTTGAATTTTTTTCTTGAGTAAATGTTGGTAGTTTGTGTTTTTCAAGTGGTTTATTATTTCTGGTAAGTTAAACTTATTGGTATAAAGTTGCTCATAATACTATGTGATTATCCTTTTAATGTCTGTAGAATCTGCAGTAACATCACGAAAAAACCGTATCTATCTTTATTTATTTAAATGTTAAATTTATTTTGGTGTTAGTCTGGGAATTTATAGGTTTTATGCATCTTTTGACAGATACATTTCTAGGTATTTCATACTTTTTATGCTATGGTAACTTGTCCCATTAGTTATTTCATGTTTCAGTATTTCAATTACTTGTTGCTGGTCTATGGAAATACAGTTGATTTTAAAATATGAATCAGTTTCCTACATGATATTGCTAACTTCTATAACCATTTTTGTAGATTCTATAGTCATTTTCATGTAGGTGACTGTCATTTATGAAAAGAAGATAATTTTCTTCTAATCTAAAATAATTTTATTGCTTGTCCCTTTCTTAAAGAACTGACTAGAATATGTAGTACAGTGTTGGATAGAAAAGATTTAAGTGTACGTTTCCTCATTCCTGATCGTAGGGGAAAACAATTCGGTCTGTCCCATTAAGTATAATGTTAGCTATGAGCTTTTCATAACATATATCAGACAGAGGAGAGTTTCACCTATTCCTGGCGTGTTGAGAGATTTTATTTTTAAATCAGAAATGTGTTTGGATTTTGTCAATTTTTTTTTGTTTCATCTATTAAAATGAATGTGTGGATGTGTTCTGAGACTTTTAAGATAACAATTTATAGTGATTGGTTTTCTGGTATAAACTTTGATGTACTATCAGTTTTATGTATTGACTTCATTTTGGTAAGATACTGCAAAGAAAGTTTGTATCTATATCCATGAGGAATATCACTCTAGTTTTCTTTTCTTGTAGTATCTTTATCTGTTTTGGTATCAGACTAATGTTGATCTAATAGAATGAGTTGTGAAGTACTCCATTTTTAATTTTCTAGAAACGTTTATTGATGTTATTTCTTCCATTAATGTTTGGTAGAATTCCATTTGGTACTGAAGTTTTCTTAACGCCAAAAATTTTAACTATGAAGGTAATTTATTTGGGCTTGAATTTTTTTCTTGAGTAAATGTTGGTAGTTTGTGTTTTTCAAGTGGTTTATTATTTCTGGTAAGTTAAACTTATTGGTATAAAGTTGCTCATAATACTATGTGATTATCCTTTTAATGTCTGTAGAATCTGCAGTAACATCACTTCTTGCACTGGATATTGTTAATTTGTATCTTTTCCTTTTTATTCTGAAATATTAGCTTAGATTTTATAGTTTCTTAAGGTAGAAGCTGAGCTCAGTTATTGATGTGCTTCCTTTCTTCTTTTCTGTTGTTGTTTAGTTGCTAAGTCATGTCCAACTCTTTTGTGACCCCATGAGCTGTAGCCCACCAGGCTCCTCTGTCCATGGGATTTCCCAGGCAAGAATACTAGAGCACATTCCTTCTCTAGGCAATCTTCCCAACCCAGGGAACAAAGTTGTGTCTCCTACGTTGGTAGGCAGATTTTTTACCGGTGAACCACCAGGGAAACCCTCTCTTCAGGATATAGAACATTTAGAAAACAAGTATCAATTAACCACACTTAACTGATACTTTCCATCCCAACAGCAGAATAAACGTTTTCTTCAAGTGCACATAAAAGATTTATTAAGATAGACCATGTTCTGGGTCATAAAATCATTCTCAATAAATTTTAATGTATTCAAGCCATAGAAATTATAAATTTTAATCTCCATGGAATTAAATTAGAAATTAATGGCCTGATGACACTTAAAATATCCCCATGTGTTTAAGAACCAAATAACATATTTTTAAAAACCCATAGTTCACAGGAAAAAAATCAAATGAAAGTAGCAGTTCCTAAAACAAACAAATAAACAACAACAACAGAAATAGCAATTCCTAATGGTCTAGTGCCATAAATTTTCCATTAGGAATTTCTATTTTATCCTTGATTTTTTCTGTTACCTATGGCTTCCATTTAGGAACTTTTAGAGTATTAATGCCTCAATATTTTCTCATACACTTTCGTTTACTTTTCTTATTTTGGGACCCTTATCTTTCAAATATTGGTGTGCTTAATATGTTTTCTTAACGCCAAAATTTTAACTATGAAGGTAATTTATTTGGGCTTGAATTTTTTTCTTGAGTAAATGTTGGTAGTTTGTGTTTTTCAAGTGGTTTATTATTTCTGGTAAGTTAAACTTATTGGTATAAAGTTGCTCATAATACTATGTGATTATCCTTTTAATGTCTGTAGAATCTGCAGTAACATCACTTCTTGCACTGGATATTGTTAATTTGTATCTTTTCCTTTTTATTCTGAAATATTAGCTTAGATTTTATAGTTTCTTAAGGTAGAAGCTGAGCTCAGTTATTGATGTGCTTCCTTTCTTCTTTTCTGTTGTTGTTTAGTTGCTAAGTCATGTCCAACTCTTTTGTGACCCCATGAGCTGTAGCCCACCAGGCTCCTCTGTCCATGGGATTTCCCAGGCAAGAATACTAGAGCACATTCCTTCTCTAGGCAATCTTCCCAACCCAGGGAACAAAGTTGTGTCTCCTACGTTGGTAGGCAGATTTTTTACCGGTGAACCACCAGGGAAACCCTCTCTTCAGGATATAGAACATTTAGAAAACAAGTATCAATTAACCACACTTAACTGATACTTTCCATCCCAACAGCAGAATAAACGTTTTCTTCAAGTGCACATAAAAGATTTATTAAGATAGACCATGTTCTGGGTCATAAAATCATTCTCAATAAATTTTAATGTATTCAAGCCATAGAAATTATAAATTTTAATCTCCATGGAATTAAATTAGAAATTAATGGCCTGATGACACTTAAAATATCCCCATGTGTTTAAGAACCAAATAACATATTTTTAAAAACCCATAGTTCACAGGAAAAAAATCAAATGAAAGTAGCAGTTCCTAAAACAAACAAATAAACAACAACAACAACAGAAATAGCAATTCCTAATGGTCTAGTGCCATAAATTTTCCATTAGGAATTTCTATTTTATCCTTGATTTTTTCTGTTACCTATGGCTTCCATTTAGGAACTTTTAGAGTATTAATGCCTCAATATTTTCTCATACACTTTCGTTTACTTTTCTTATTTTGGGACCCTTATCTTTCAAATATTGGTGTGCTTAATATTGTCCATAATGTCTTTGAGACTGCCCTCAGTCAGTCAGTTCAGGCCTCAGTTATGTCCAACTCTTTTCTACCTTATGGACTGCAGCACACCAGGCTTCTCTGTCCTTCACCATCTCCTTGAACTTACCCAACCTTATGTCCATTGACTCGGTAATGCCATCCAACCGTCTCATCCTATGATGCCCCCTTTGCCTTCTGCCTTCTGTTTTTAACATCATCAGGGTCTTTCCCAAAGAGTCATCTCTTTGCATCAGGTGGCCAAAGTATTGGAGCTTCAGCTTCATCATCAGTCCTTCCAATGAATATTCAGGGTTGATCTCCTTTAGGACTGACCAGTTTGATCTCTTTGCAGTCCAAGGGACTCTCAACAGTCTCTCCAATGCTACAATTTGAAGGCATCAGTTCTTTGGTGCTCCTCCTTCTTAATGGCTGAACTCTCACATCCATACATGACTACATGGAAAATGGAAAATCATAGCTTTGACTATATGCAATTTTGTTGGCAAAATGATGTCTCTGCTTTCGAATATGTTGTCTAGGTTTGTCATAGCTTTTCTTCCAAGGAGCAAGTGCCTTTTAATTTCATGGCTGCAGTCACCATCCAAAGTGATTTTGGAGCCCAAGAAAGTAAAGTGTGTCACTGTTTCCATTGTTTGTCCATCTATTTGCTGTGAAGTGATGGCACCAGATGCCATAATCTTAGCTTTTTGAATATTGAGTTTCAGGCCAGTTTTTTCACTCTCCTCTTTTACCTTCATCAAGAGACTTTCTAGTTCCTCTTTTCTTTCAACTTTTAGAGTGGTGTCATCTACATATGTGAGATTATTGATATTTCTCCTGGCAATCTTGACTCCAGCTTGTGCTTTATCCAGACCATACTCCACATATAAGTTAAATAAGTAGGGTGACAGTACACAGCCTTGACATACTCCTTTTCCAATTTAGAACCAGTCCATTGTTTCATGTCTGATTCTAACTGTTGCTTCATGTCTTGTATACAGGTTTCTCAAGTGGCAGATAAGGTAATCTGATATTCCCATCTCTTTCAGAATTTTTCAGTTTTTTGTGATCTACACAGAGGTTTTAGCATAGTCAATGAAGCAGAAGTAGATGTTTTTCTGGAATTCTCTCAGTTCAATGGATGTTAGCAATTTGATTTCTGGTTCCTCTGCCTTTCCTAAATCCAGTTTGTACACCTGGAAGTCCTCAGTTCACATACCGTTGAAGCCTAACTTGGAGGAATTTGAATATTTCTTTGCTAGCTGCTGAAATGAATGCAGTTGTGCGGTAGTTTGAACAGTCTTTGACATTGCCCTTCTTTGGTTGGAATGAAATCTGAGACTGCCCTAAATTCTTTTCATTCTTTTTTTCTTTATTATGTGCCTCAGCAGTTATTTCTATCACTCTATCTTACAGTCCAGTTAAGTTTTCTTCTGCCTCAATTATTTTGCTACTGATTCCTTCTAGAGTTCTGAGCATTCATTTAGCTAAATCCATTTGACACTTAGGGGGAGAAGAGTTAAACTTTACTTCCCCGAGGGAGATAGTATCTAAATATGTTATTGGGAATTCTTCTGTAAGGAAGATTTGTTCCTTTTTCACAATTTATTTTTTAGTTAATGATTTATTAATACCAATATATAATTATGACTATTTATTCTAGGATTATAATCTAATTCTGTCATTAATCATTTTGTGACTCAAATTGTTCCAGTTTTGGCTATTGTAAACTGTTTTAGTTGGCACCTATAGCCACTATCCATTTGACATACTCTCTCTCTCCCTGTCTCTGACTCTCTCTATATGTTTGCATTTATATACTTTATGGTACTACAAGATGTTTCAGGATGATCATCTATGTCTCCTTCTCCATCCCTAGAATCAGCCATTACTCCAAGGAGTCCTAGGTTCATTTTATTGGAGAACCGTATTCAGAAACCAAGATCTGAGCACTGGATATACTTATTGGAACTAAAATGTCTCTGCTTTTAGGGCCTATTATTTGACTAAATAAGGAAATAAATTTATGTATACTAACCAGTATTATCTATCTAAATTTAAATTAATGTGAGTTTACATTGATGTCTCTGATTTTAATATAGCACTGTAGTGTTTATTCTAGCCTTCCCCCAACCTCTGTTTTTAACTTCTTTATTTGTCAGTAAGAAACCTTATTTCCATTATTTATAATTAATTTGCTTATTGTTCAGGCCTAATATATGTGTAAAATTGTTTCAGAATTGCTAACTAGTCACCTTATAAGATATAAATTTACCAGTCACAATTCCATGTTAATGTACAAATCCTTTGTCTTTAGACATAAAATATCTGGTTAAAACACTCTTTTCCAAGTTTACTTATGACAGCTCTTTTATCTCAATCCTCTTCAGTGTGACTATATCATATATTTGAAAAACACTTAGATTCACTTGTTAAAGAGTCTGCATTCCATCCTGGAATCCTGTCTTCCTGGCTATTTTTGAATATATATATATATCTCATATATACATATATATATATATATTCATATATATATATATATGTATATACCCACACACTAACTAGTGCTGTCATAACAATAGATTAGGTTGCTTAAATAACAGAGATTTATTTTATCACAGTTCTGGATGACAGAAGTCCATGATCAAGGTGTCAACAAGGTTCATTCCATTTTCAGAGCTCTCTCCTTGGCTTATAAATGACCATTTTATCCATTTCTTTTCATATGATATTTTCTTTGTTTATACACACATCTGTGCCCTAATCTTTTCTTATAAGAATACCAATTATATTGTATTAGGACCCACCTACATGTCCTCATTTTACCTTAATTACCTATTTAAAGGTCTTATGTTTGCATTTATATACTTTATGGTACTACAAGATGTTTCAGGATGATCATCTATGTCTCCTTCTCCATCCCTAGAATCAGCCATTACTCCAAGGAGTCCTAGGTTCATTTTATTGGAGAACCGTATTCAGAAACCAAGATCTGAGCACTGGATATACTTATTGGAACTAAAATGTCTCTGCTTTTAGGGCCTATTATTTGACTAAATAAGGAAATAAATTTATGTATACTAACCAGTATTATCTATCTAAATTTAAATTAATGTGAGTTTACATTGATGTCTCTGATTTTAATATAGCACTGTAGTGTTTATTCTAGCCTTCCCCCAACCTCTGTTTTTAACTTCTTTATTTGTCAGTAAGAAACCTTATTTCCATTATTTATAATTAATTTGCTTATTGTTCAGGCCTAATATATGTGTAAAATTGTTTCAGAATTGCTAACTAGTCACCTTATAAGATATAAATTTACCAGTCACAATTCCATGTTAATGTACAAATCCTTTGTCTTTAGACATAAAATATCTGGTTAAAACACTCTTTTCCAAGTTTACTTATGACAGCTCTTTTATCTCAATCCTCTTCAGTGTGACTATATCATATATTTGAAAAACACTTAGATTCACTTGTTAAAGAGTCTGCATTCCATC
Organism: Tragulus kanchil; assembly: GCA_022376925.1. Taxonomy (NCBI): domain Eukaryota; kingdom Metazoa; phylum Chordata; class Mammalia; order Artiodactyla; family Tragulidae; genus Tragulus; species Tragulus kanchil. Next base: position 71,993,282 of record JAIOJX010000029.1, on the reverse strand, counting down.
CTGGAATCCTGTCTTCCTGGCTATTTTTGAATATATATATTTTCTCATATATACATATATATATATATATTCATATATATATATATGTATATACCCACACACTAACTAGTGCTGTCATAACAATAGATTAGGTTGCTTAAATAACAGAGATTTATTTTATCACAGTTCTGGATGACAGAAGTCCATGATCAAGGTGTCAACAAGGTTCATTCCATTTTCAGAGCTCTCTCCTTGGCTTATAAATGACCATTTTATCCATTTCTTTTCATATGATATTTTCTTTGTTTATACACACATCTGTGCCCTAATCTTTTCTTATAAGAATACCAATTATATTGTATTAGGACCCACCTACATGTCCTCATTTTACCTTAATTACCTATTTAAAGGTCTTATGTCCAAATATACTCACATTATGAAGTACTGGGGGTTAAGATCTTAACATATAAATTCATAGCTTGGGCACAATTCATCCCATAATAGTAAAGTTTACTCTTTTTGTTGTATATTTTATAGGTTTCTTTATGAATGAATATTTATATCTTTGATCCCTTCCTAGTCGATTTGGTAAATGATAAGGACTCAATTTTATTCTTTAACATGTGAATATATAGCCATAATTTGTTGGAAAAGACTGTTTCTTTGCTCATTCAATGACCTTGGAACCCTTGTTAAAAAAGCAGTTGAGTAAAGGCAGGTTCTATCAAAGGGCACAAAGGGCCAGCCTTATTTTGGCAGCTTGTGTGAATCTGATAGGGGCATGGAATCTGATAGGAGATGTAGAAGGGGATGAGGAAAAGCACCCAGGAGAGTGATTGAGGGCAGAAGGCAAAGAATTAAAAAAAAAAAAAATCAAATGACTACTTGTATAAAGGTTTATTTCTGGGCACTCCGTTCTGTTCTATTGGTCTGTGAGAAACGAAATATTTCATGCCATATCAGTATACAGGGACGTCATAATCATCAGTGATTGCAACCTTCCAGTCTGAGCCAGTGAGCCCTAAGGGAACACAGGAAGGAAAAGAATACTTCTCATCTAGGAGCCATCAGATTATAGCCATTCCTTATAGTGAGCCCCAAGGAAACTCAGGATGTGGAAAACAGAGGCTACTGGCCCCAGATGGCTGAAGTGCATATCAAAGAAGTGATTTCAGTGAGCCCAGACTCTTGCATCTTCCCATACATGGAAAAATGCGAAATGCCTTAACTTGGGTTATTTGGTTTTCCTTAATTAAAAAATAATCTTTTGATGCTTGTACTACATGCCCTTTGTTGCAAAACTTCTATATAACCTGGCTCCTCCCCTGCCTCCTCAGAGCAGTTCTTGGGCTTGAAGTCCTAAAACTTCCCACCAAATAAAACATAACTCTCAACTTTTAGGTTGTGAATAATTTTTTGTCGACAATTATGGCAATCATGAAGGGACCCAAGTATGTAGATTCTTTTCTTATAAGAATACCAATTATATTGTATTAGGACCCACCTAATCCCTTTTCCCTATTTAAAGGTCTTATGTCCAAATATACTCACATTATGAAGTACTGGGGGTTAAGATCTTAACATATAAATTCATAGCTTGGGCACAATTCATCCCATAATAGTAAAGTTTACTCTTTTTGTTGTATATTTTATAGGTTTCTTTATGAATGAATATTTATATCTTTGATCCCTTCCTAGTCGATTTGGTAAATGATAAGGACTCAATTTTATTCTTTAACATGTGAATATATAGCCATAATTTGTTGGAAAAGACTGTTTCTTTGCTCATTCAATGACCTTGGAACCCTTGTTAAAAAAGCAGTTGAGTAAAGGCAGGTTCTATCAAAGGCACAAAGGGCCAGCCTTATTTTGGCAGCTTGTGTGAATCTGATAGGGGCATGGAATCTGATAGGAGATGTAGAAGGGGATGAGGAAAAGCACCCAGGAGAGTGATTGAGGGCAGAAGGCAAAGAATTAAAAAAAAAAAAATCAAATGACTACTTGTATAAAGGTTTATTTCTGGGCACTCCGTTCTGTTCTATTGGTCTGTGAGAAACGAAATATTTCATGCCATATCAGTATACAGGGACGTCATAATCATCAGTGATTGCAACCTTCCAGTCTGAGCCAGTGAGCCCTAAGGGAACACAGGAAGGAAAAGAATACTTCTCATCTAGGAGCCATCAGATTATAGCCATTCCTTATAGTGAGCCCCAAGGAAACTCAGGATGTGGAAAACAGAGGCTACTGGCCCCAGATGGCTGAAGTGCATATCAAAGAAGTGATTTCAGTGAGCCCAGACTCTTGCATCTTCCCATACATGGAAAAATGCGAAATGCCTTAACTTGGGTTATTTGGTTTTCCTTAATTAAAAAATAATCTTTTGATGCTTGTACTACATGCCCTTTGTTGCAAAACTTCTATATAACCTGGCTCCTCCCCTGCCTCCTCAGAGCAGTTCTTGGGCTTGAAGTCCTAAAAATTCCCACCAAATAAAACATAACTCTCAACTTTTAGGTTGTGAATAATTTTTTGTCGACAATTATGGCAATCATGAAGGGACCCAAGTAGATTCCTCTTCTCCACCTGAACTGTATGAGGATCCAGACCCTTGATTTCAGTAGAGACATTTTGTGCCTGTCCACCTCTTTGGGAAGTCCAGATGAATATTTGAGTCTCTCCTGGTTCTAGGATATCATATTATTGGTATTGGTTGATGATCCTACGTTTTCTTTGGTGGAGAAAGAGGTTATTCTTGAAACTTGGTTTCAAGAAGAGGTACCTGAGTTATCCACAGTTGAAGGACTGGAAAGATTTTTCTCAGCTTAAGTGATGAGAAGTTTATCCTTATTGAAAGGCATGGGAAAACTCAGTTTGGATACTGAGTGATTAACCTCAGTTCAGAGACTGATTGGTTTTCTTGGGTGGCACTAGTTGGAAAGAATCTTACTGCCAAAGCAGGAGATGCAAGAGATGTGGGTTTGATCCCTGGGTTGGGAAGATACCCTGGGTAAGGGCATGACAATCCACTCCAGTACTCTTACCTAGGAAATCCTATGGACACAGAAGCCAGAGAGTTGGACACAACTGAGTGACTAAGCCCACAGAAGTGAGGAGACGGCTCAAACACTGAGTAAGGTGGGATTAAATTCTTAGGGGGAAGAGTGGCCTGTTGTTTTTCCTTAAATTGGCTACTTTAATAGAATTTGTCTAAATAAAACAGAAATTTCATGAAAGTTTCTGAGCTCTGAAGAAGGGATTCTTTCCTCTTGTTCTACAATAGATTTCTCAGGCAACTGAGAAGCTTGCAGGAGTCATGGAGGCAAGACTTTATACTATGCAGCTGTCCCCGACGGAAACACACTTATATAATTAACAACCTGCTCTACTGGGGACTCATATTAACAACTGGTCATTCCAAGATCTGAGCACCTGTGGTATGATATACTCCACTGAGATTGCCAGAGATATGTAAGAGAGGGCTGAAACAACTCTGGAGCAAAATCTAGAAGAATTAAGTCTTCAAACAGCTCATTAGCCCACTACACAACTTCTTAATGGGAAACAAAGACTTCAAAATAAAAGAAAAAGGTATGATAAATAGCCAGCCTCCTGATAATGTATACACAAGCACACAAGTACTTATCTACTGGGAAATTAAAGGAAATCTCACCATAAATATGAAGGCACTCTTTTATTGCATATACAGTTGTTAAATTAGGTTTAAAAAGCTGGCTTGGTAAAAATATCTTTTTAGAATTCTGACTTTGAACAAAGGCCTTCTAGGGGAAAACTTACATTTTTCTGTGTCTTTGTGATATAAATATTCTACCTGATCTTCCTAAGATGTTCTGTGCTTTTGTGTTTAGATGTATGTGTTTTGAAAAACTTCACCTTTGCCATGCTATTTTTTTAGAGTAAACTGTATGGATTCAGGTCATATCCTCCCCTACTTTCTTATGGGGAGACCTCTTATGTCTTAGTGGTTTGAATCACTATTAACATATATGTTATTAATGGCCAAGTATGGATCCTTTTAAAATTGGGGAAACTTAAATTGGTGAGTCTAGATTGCTCTTTTTAAGTGTATCTTGGAAATTTGGTCTCTGGTTCTTCTGCCCTTGCTAAATATGGCTTGTAACTCTGGAATTTTTCATTTCACATACTGCTGAAGCCTAACTTGAAGGATTTTGAGCATAATCTTTCTCCTGTCTCCTGAGAAACCTATATGTAGGACAAGAAGCAGGGAGATCCTCTGCGGGTCACAGTCCAGTAGGTTGGCTTGAGTTCAGTAGGGGAAGCTCCCACCCACGATTGGGGCAAAATGAGTGGAGCTTAGTCCTGTCACTGGGAGTGCTACAACAGGTGCAACGGGTGGCTAGGACCAGCCCGCTCAGCCCTGTTAGTGGCAAAGCTGTGGCGAGGAGGCTGAGCATCTCGGAGGAGAAGCGCTCAGTCCGGCCAGCGGCAGAGATGCAACAAGAGCACCAGGAGTACAACTGAGACAGCAGGCTACTAGGATCCGGGGAATCCCCTGCAGTAGAGTCCAGGGGCACAATCTGTGCCCGATGGATGGGGAGTCCCTGCCATGCCGCAAGTCAGCATTAGGGACAGAGAGCAGAGCTCAGTTCCGCTTCAGGGCCATGACTACAGTTTTCACACAGGGAACTGCTAGAAGCAAAACAGACACACTGTGGGGAAACCAGAGCAACCGGTTCTGCAAGGCAACCTGTCTACAAACTTGAAACCTGGCCCTCATTGAAGCCTAAGACACAAATAGCCATCCCGCCCCCACACCCTGCCCCACCAGCACAGACTGAGGAAATCTGGGACAGCATCAAGAGCAAACCAGTGGAAGCTTCACATACAGATGAGAAGATAAGAACCAAGGACAGTATTTTTTTTTTCTTCCTTCCTTTTTTTTTTCTTTTTAACCACAGTTTGCTCTCTTTATGCTCTAACTGTAAAACCTTTTTATATAAACTACTATCCTCTCTATAAATATTTCCTTTCTTGCTGTCTCTACTGCTGTCCTCCAGTTGTACTAAACATTATTACATACTAATCTTTGCTATATAACCTTACATATTCCTTGCAAGACGATTCTATTCCTTCTTATTACCTATCTATTTTCTTCCTTCTGACCACCAACACATGTCTTAGTAAAAAACTGCTTTCATTGCAATATCCCCTGCTGGGGCCTTGCTCTAGGTCTGTTTTTCCAGGCTGTGTTTTAATTATCTTAGATCTTAAAGGTCAGGCACCAACTTTGATTGCACCACTTGCCAGAACAATTTCCTGTACTTTATCCCTTTAAGATTGTTCAGTTTTGTTTATTTATGTGTATGTTTTCCCAGATTGTTGGACAATATTTGCATGATTTTATGACTTCCATCTACCGGGGATGTACCTTTTGTCCCTCATATGCTTATATTTGAACTACTACCACTGAATGCCATAGCAAATCAGACACAGAGCCTAGACTCCCTGGCCAGAGATCAAACCAAAGGACTTTGGAGTGAGGTCTGACTCCAAGCCCTGACTTGAAGCCAAGGTCTGACTTGAAACCCTGACTCCAAGATCTCGGAGGAGAAGCGCTCAGTCCGGCCAGCGGCAGAGATGCAACAAGAGCACCAGGAGTACAACTGAGACAGCAGGCTACTAGGATCCGGGGAATCCCCTGCAGTAGAGTCCAGGGGCACAATCTGTGCCCGATGGATGGGGAGTCCCTGCCATGCCGCAAGTCAGCATTAGGGACAGAGAGCAGAGCTCAGTTCCGCTTCAGGGCCATGACTACAGTTTTCACACAGGGAACTGCTAGAAGCAAAACAGACACACTGTGGGGAAACCAGAGCAACCGGTTCTGCAAGGCAACCTGTCTACAAACTTGAAACCTGGCCCTCATTGAAGCCTAAGACACAAATAGCCATCCCGCCCCCACACCCTGCCCCACCAGCACAGACTGAGGAAATCTGGGACAGCATCAAGAGCAAACCAGTGGAAGCTTCACATACAGATGAGAAGATAAGAACCAAGGACAGTATTTTTTTTTTCTTCCTTCCTTTTTTTTTTCTTTTTAACCACAGTTTGCTCTCTTTATGCTCTAACTGTAAAACCTTTTTATATAAACTACTATCCTCTCTATAAATATTTCCTTTCTTGCTGTCTCTACTGCTGTCCTCCAGTTGTACTAAACATTATTACATACTAATCTTTGCTATATAACCTTACATATTCCTTGCAAGACGATTCTATTCCTTCTTATTACCTATCTATTTTCTTCCTTCTGACCACCAACACATGTCTTAGTAAAAAACTGCTTTCATTGCAATATCCCCTGCTGGGGCCTTGCTCTAGGTCTGTTTTTCCAGGCTGTGTTTTAATTATCTTAGATCTTAAAGGTCAGGCACCAACTTTGATTGCACCACTTGCCAGAACAATTTCCTGTACTTTATCCCTTTAAGATTGTTCAGTTTTGTTTATTTATGTGTATGTTTTCCCAGATTGTTGGACAATATTTGCATGATTTTATGACTTCCATCTACCGGGGATGTACCTTTTGTCCCTCATATGCTTATATTTGAACTACTACCACTGAATGCCATAGCAAATCAGACACAGAGCCTAGACTCCCTGGCCAGAGATCAAACCAAAGGACTTTGGAGTGAGGTCTGACTCCAAGCCCTGACTTGAAGCCAAGGTCTGACTTGAAACCCTGACTCCAAGATCCTACACTACCAAAGAACACACAACACTAGAGGTCATTCACCTGCAAACAAGACACAACACCACCTAACTAACACACAAATCATCCAACCTTTCTATAAGAACAGAAACCAAAAGGAAGGGAGAACTCAACCACGAGCCCTGGAAAAAGACCTCAACCCCCCCCCCATATTAACATAATAATGAAAAGACAGAGAAACACTGTACAAATGAAAGAACAAATGAGAGAAACACAACTCCAAATGACCGAAGAGGAGATAGACAAACTATCTGAAAGAGAATTGAGAAGAGTGATACTAACAAGGATCCAAAATTCCAAAAAGAAAAGAAAAGAATATTAGAGGAAATTAGTGCACTGAAAAAAGAGATACAAGAAATGAAAAATAAACAAATAGAGACAAACAACTCAACTGATGAACTTAGAAATACTATAGAAGGACTCAACCATAGAGTATCAGAAGCAGAAGAATGGATAAGTGAGCTGGAAGACAGAATGGTGGAAATAACTGCTAAGGAACAGAACAAAGCCCAAAGAATAAAAAGAACTGAGGATAGCCTCAGAGACCTCTGGAACAGTATCAAATGCACTCACATTAGAATTATAGGGGTCCATGAAGAAAAAGAGGAAAAGAAAGACTATGAAAATTTTTTTGAAGAGATTATAGTTGAAAACTTCCCCAGCATGGGAAAGGAATTAGTCAACCAAGTCCAAGAAGCACAGAGTTCCATACAGAATAAACTCCAGAAGAAACAACCAAGATGCATTCTAATCAAGCTAACACAGACTAAATATAAGGGCAGAATACTTAAAGCAGCAAGGAACAAACAAGAAATAACTTACAAAGGAAATCCCGTATGTTTACCCACTGACCTATCAACAGAAACTCTGCAGGCCAGAAGAAAATGGCAAAACAAATTTGAATGGCTAAAAAGAGAATAACCTATAACCAAAGGAATTCTCTTGGGGCCTGGCAAGGATCCTCATATGCTTATATTTGAACTACTACCACTGAATGCCATAGCAAATCAGACACAGAGCCTAGACTCCCTGGCCAGAGATCAAACCAAAGGACTTTGGAGTGAGGTCTGACTCCAAGCCCTGACTTGAAGCCAAGGTCTGACTTGAAACCCTGACTCCAAGATCCTACACTACCAAAGAACACACAACACTAGAGGTCATTCACCTGCAAACAAGACACAACACCACCTAACTAACACACAAATCATCCAACCTTTCTATAAGAACAGAAACCAAAAGGAAGGGAGAACTCAACCACGAGCCCTGGAAAAAGACCTCAACCCCCCCCCCATATTAACATAATAATGAAAAGACAGAGAAACACTGTACAAATGAAAGAACAAATGAGAGAAACACAACTCCAAATGACCGAAGAGGAGATAGACAAACTATCTGAAAGAGAATTGAGAAGAGTGATACTAACAAGGATCCAAAATTCCAAAAAGAAAAGAAAAGAATATTAGAGGAAATTAGTGCACTGAAAAAAGAGATACAAGAAATGAAAAATAAACAAATAGAGACAAACAACTCAACTGATGAACTTAGAAATACTATAGAAGGACTCAACCATAGAGTATCAGAAGCAGAAGAATGGATAAGTGAGCTGGAAGACAGAATGGTGGAAATAACTGCTAAGGAACAGAACAAAGCCCAAAGAATAAAAAGAACTGAGGATAGCCTCAGAGACCTCTGGAACAGTATCAAATGCACTCACATTAGAATTATAGGGGTCCATGAAGAAAAAGAGGAAAAGAAAGACTATGAAAATTTTTTTGAAGAGATTATAGTTGAAAACTTCCCCAGCATGGGAAAGGAATTAGTCAACCAAGTCCAAGAAGCACAGAGTTCCATACAGAATAAACTCCAGAAGAAACAACCAAGATGCATTCTAATCAAGCTAACACAGACTAAATATAAGGGCAGAATACTTAAAGCAGCAAGGAACAAACAAGAAATAACTTACAAAGGAAATCCCGTATGTTTACCCACTGACCTATCAACAGAAACTCTGCAGGCCAGAAGAAAATGGCAAAACAAATTTGAATGGCTAAAAAGAGAATAACCTATAACCAAGAATTCTCTGCCTGGCAAGGATCTCATCCAGAATTGATGGAGAAGTCAAAAGCTTCACAGACAAGCAAAAGCAAAAAGAATTTTGTACCATGAAACCAGCCTTACAACAAGTGTTAAAGGGCCTGATATAGCCAATTAATGCAAGAGTAGGAAAAGTCCTACAAATCAAACCCCAAACATATAAGAAGATGACAATAGGAACATTCATATCAATAATTCCTTTCAATGTAAATGGACTAAGTGCCCCAACCAAAAGACACAGACTGGTTGAATGGATACAAAAGTAAGATCCATATATACACTGTTCACAAGAAACCCACTTCATATCTAAAGACACACACAGACTGAAAGTGAGAGGATAGAAAAGCATGTTCCATGCAAATGGAAATCAAAAGAAAGCTGGAGTAGCAATCCTCATATCAGACAAAATAGGTCTCCAAATAACAAAGAGTATAAGAGACAAGGCAGGACGCGACATAATGATCAAGGAATTGATCCAAGAGGAGTACATAACAATCATAAATATCTATGCACCCAACCCAGGAGAACACCAATACATAAGGCTAAAATTTTCAGACATAAAAGAAGAAATTGACAATAATAGTAGAAGACTTCAACATCCCTCTTTCATCAATGGACAGATCATCAAAACAGAAAATTAATAAGGAAACATGGGCCTTAAATGACCGATTAGAGGAGATGGATCTCATTGATATCTTTAGGACCTTCCACCCCAAAGCAGGAAAATACACTTTTTTCTCAAGTGCACATGGGGCATTGTCCAGGATAGACCACATCTTGGGCTACAAATCAAGTGTCAGTAAACTCAAGAAACTTGGAAGAATATCAGCCACCTTTTCTGACCACAATGCTATGAGACTAGGTATAAATTATAAGAAAAAACTGCTAAAAACACAAGCACATGTAGATTAAACAACACATACCTAAAAAACAGATTATGGAACAAATCAAAAGAGAAATGAAAAAATTCCTAAAAGAAAATGACAACCAAAACACGACAGTTTAAAACCTATGGAACACCAAAAAAGCAATGCTAAGAGAGAAGTTTATTGCAATTCAATCTTACCTCAAGAAACAAGAAAAACAGCAAAAAGACAACCTAACTCTACGCTTCAAACAACTCATGAAAGAAAAACAAAAAGCACCTAAAGTCAGCAGAAGAAAAGAAATTATCAAGATCAGAGCAGAAAAAATGAAAGAAACAATAGCAAATATTAATAAAACGAGAAGCTAGTTCTTTGACAAGATAAACAAATTAGCAAACTGTTAGCCAGACTCATCAAGAAAACAAGAGAGAAGAACCAGATCGACAAAATCAGAAAAAAAAGAGAAGAGGTGACAACAGACAATACAGAAATACAAAGGAGGATAAAGGACTAGGATGAACAATTATATGACAACAAACTGAACAACCTGGAAGAAATGGACAGGTTCCTAGAGGAATTTCGTCTTCCAAGACTGAACCAGGAAGAAAGAAAAATTATGAGCAACCCAATCACAAGCTTAGAAATCAAATTTGTGATCAAAAACCTACCCAAAAATAAAAGCCCAGGGCCAGATGGTTTCACAGGTGAATTTTATCAAACATTTAAAGAAGAACTAATACCTGTTCTTCTAAAACTCTTTCAAAAAATTGCACCAGAAGGCACACTTCCAAATACATTCTATGCAGCCACCATCATCCTGATACCAAAACCAGGCAAAGACATCACAAAAAATAGAAAATTACAGGCCAATATCTCTGATGAATTTAGATGCCAAAATCCTCAACAAAATCCTAGCAAACAGATTTCGACAACACATCAAAAAACTCATATATCATGACCAAGTTGGTTTCATCCCAGGCATGCCCCCAGTATTCTTCAATATCCCACATTATCTTTAGGACCTTCCACCAAGCAGGAAAATACACTTTTTTCTCAAGTGCACATGGGGCATTGTCCAGGATAGACCACATCTTGGGCTACAAATCAAGTGTCAGTAAACTCAAGAAACTTGGAAGAATATCAGCCACCTTTTCTGACCACAATGCTATGAGACTAGGTATAAATTATAAGAAAAAACTGCTAAAAACACAAGCACATGTAGATTAAACAACACATACCTAAAAAACAGATTATGGAACAAATCAAAAGAGAAATGAAAAAATTCCTAAAAGAAAATGACAACCAAAACACGACAGTTTAAAACCTATGGAACACCAAAAAAGCAATGCTAAGAGAGAAGTTTATTGCAATTCAATCTTACCTCAAGAAACAAGAAAAACAGCAAAAAGACAACCTAACTCTACGCTTCAAACAACTCATGAAAGAAAAACAAAAAGCACCTAAAGTCAGCAGAAGAAAAGAAATTATCAAGATCAGAGCAGAAAAAATGAAAGAAACAATAGCAAATATTAATAAAACGAGAAGCTAGTTCTTTGACAAGATAAACAAATTAGCAAACTGTTAGCCAGACTCATCAAGAAAACAAGAGAGAAGAACCAGATCGACAAAATCAGAAAAAAAAGAGAAGAGGTGACAACAGACAATACAGAAATACAAAGGAGGATAAAGGACTAGGATGAACAATTATATGACAACAAACTGAACAACCTGGAAGAAATGGACAGGTTCCTAGAGGAATTTCGTCTTCCAAGACTGAACCAGGAAGAAAGAAAAATTATGAGCAACCCAATCACAAGCTTAGAAATCAAATTTGTGATCAAAAACCTACCCAAAAATAAAAGCCCAGGGCCAGATGGTTTCACAGGTGAATTTTATCAAACATTTAAAGAAGAACTAATACCTGTTCTTCTAAAACTCTTTCAAAAAATTGCACCAGAAGGCACACTTCCAAATACATTCTATGCAGCCACCATCATCCTGATACCAAAACCAGGCAAAGACATCACAAAAAATAGAAAATTACAGGCCAATATCTCTGATGAATTTAGATGCCAAAATCCTCAACAAAATCCTAGCAAACAGATTTCGACAACACATCAAAAAACTCATATATCATGACCAAGTTGGTTTCATCCCAGGCATGCAAGTATTCTTCAATATCCACAAATCTATCAATGTGATACACCACATCAAGAAATTGAAAGACAAAAAAAATCACATGATAATCTCAACAGAAGCAGAAAAAGCCTTTGACAAAATCCAACACCCATTATGATTAAAAAAAAAAAAGAAACTCTTCAGGAAATGGGCATAGAAGGAACCTATCTCTACACAGTGAAAGCCATACATGAGAAGCCCACAGCAAACACTATTCTCAATGGTGAAAAACTGAAAGCATTCCCTGTAAGGTCCAGAATGAGACAGGGGTGTCCACTTCCAACACTGTTATTCAACATAGTCCTGAAAGTTCTATCTGTAGTGATAAGAGAAGAAAAAGAAATAAAAGGAATCCAGATTTGAAAAGAACAAGTAAAACTCTATTAGCAGATGACATGACACTATAGACAGAAAACCTCGAAGTCACTATTAGAAAACTACTAGAGGTAACCAATTAATTCAACAAAGTCTCAGGATACAAAATCAATGCACAGAAATCACGTGCATTCTGATATATGATCAATGAAAAATCTGAAAGAGAAATCAAGGATGCAATCACATTCACCCTTGCAACCAAAAGAATAAAATATTTAGGGATAAATCTACCTAAAGAGAAAAAAGAACTGTACACAGAAAATTACAAGACACTAGTGAAAGCAATCAAAGATGACATAAACAGTTGGAGAGACAGTCCATGTTCCTGGGTTGGAAAGAAAAAAATTATGAGCAACCCAATCACAAGCTTAGAAATCAAATTTGTGATCAAAAACCTACCCAAAAATAAAAGCCCAGGGCCAGATGGTTTCACAGGTGAATTTTATCAAACATTTAAAGAAGAACTAATACCTGTTCTTCTAAAACTCTTTCAAAAAATTGCACCAGAAGGCACACTTCCAAATACATTCTATGCAGCCACCATCATCCTGATACCAAAACCAGGCAAAGACATCACAAAAAATAGAAAATTACAGGCCAATATCTCTGATGAATTTAGATGCCAAAATCCTCAACAAAATCCTAGCAAACAGATTTCGACAACACATCAAAAAACTCATATATCATGACCAAGTTGGTTTCATCCCAGGCATGCAAGTATTCTTCAATATCCACAAATCTATCAATGTGATACACCACATCAAGAAATTGAAAGACAAAAAAAATCACATGATAATCTCAACAGAAGCAGAAAAAGCCTTTGACAAAATCCAACACCCATTATGATTAAAAAAAAAAAAGAAACTCTTCAGGAAATGGGCATAGAAGGAACCTATCTCTACACAGTGAAAGCCATACATGAGAAGCCCACAGCAAACACTATTCTCAATGGTGAAAAACTGAAAGCATTCCCTGTAAGGTCCAGAATGAGACAGGGGTGTCCACTTCCAACACTGTTATTCAACATAGTCCTGAAAGTTCTATCTGTAGTGATAAGAGAAGAAAAAGAAATAAAAGGAATCCAGATTTGAAAAGAACAAGTAAAACTCTATTAGCAGATGACATGACACTATAGACAGAAAACCTCGAAGTCACTATTAGAAAACTACTAGAGGTAACCAATTAATTCAACAAAGTCTCAGGATACAAAATCAATGCACAGAAATCACGTGCATTCTGATATATGATCAATGAAAAATCTGAAAGAGAAATCAAGGATGCAATCACATTCACCCTTGCAACCAAAAGAATAAAATATTTAGGGATAAATCTACCTAAAGAGAAAAAAGAACTGTACACAGAAAATTACAAGACACTAGTGAAAGCAATCAAAGATGACATAAACAGTTGGAGAGACAGTCCATGTTCCTGGGTTGGAAGAATCAATATCGTGAAAATGACCATACTACCAAGTATCATCTACAGATTCAATACAATCCCTATCAAATTACCAATGACATCCTTCACAGAACTAGACCAAAGAATAATACAGTTCATATGGAAACACAAAAGATCCTGGATAGCCAAAGCAATCCTGAGAAAGAATGGAGCTGGAGGGATCAGCCTTCCTAACTTCAGATTTTACTACAAAGCAACAGTCCTCAAGATAGTATGGTACTGGCACAAAAACTGAAATATAGACAAATGGAACAAGACAGAGAGACCAGAGATAAACCCATGCAACAATGGGTACCTTATTTCTGACAAAGCAGGCGATAAGATACAATGGGACAAAAAAGAAAAAAGATACAATGGAACAAAAAGAGCCCCTTTAACAAGTGGTGCTGGGAAAATTGGAAGCTATGTGCCAAAAAAAAAAAAAAAAAGAAGAAGAAGAAATTGGAACATTCCATAACACCATACACAAAGATAAACTCAAAATGGGCTAAAGAACTATATGTAAGATCAGAAACCATAAAACTCTTAGAGGAGAATATAGGCAAAACACTCAAGGACATAAATAAAGCAAGATCTTCCAAAACCCACCTACTGGAATAGCAGAACTAAAAACAAAAATAAACATGTGGGACCTAATGAAACTTTAAAGCTTTTGCAAGGCAAAAGAAATGACAAACAAGGTAAACAGACAACCCACAGAATGGGAGAAAATCATAACAAATGAAACAATCAACAAAGAATTAATTTCCAAAATATACAAATAACTTAGACAACTCTACACTGGAAAAACAAACAATCCAATTAAAAAATGGGAAAATGACCTAAAGAGATTTATCCAAATAAGACATGCAGATGGGTAAAAAACACTTGAAAATATGCTCAAAGTCGGTAGTTATTAGAGAAATGCAAATCAAAACTACAATGAGAGATCACCTCCCACCAGTCAGAATGGCCACCATTAAAAAAACTAAAGTATCATCTACAGAAAATTACAAGACACTAGTGAAAGCAATCAAAGATGACATAAACAGTTGGAGAGACAGTCCATGTTCCTGGGTTGGAAGAATCAATATCGTGAAAATGACCATACTACCAAGTATCATCTACAGATTCAATACAATCCCTATCAAATTACCAATGACATCCTTCACAGAACTAGACCAAAGAATAATACAGTTCATATGGAAACACAAAAGATCCTGGATAGCCAAAGCAATCCTGAGAAAGAATGGAGCTGGAGGGATCAGCCTTCCTAACTTCAGATTTTACTACAAAGCAACAGTCCTCAAGATAGTATGGTACTGGCACAAAAACTGAAATATAGACAAATGGAACAAGACAGAGAGACCAGAGATAAACCCATGCAACAATGGGTACCTTATTTCTGACAAAGCAGGCGATAAGATACAATGGGACAAAAAAGAAAAAAGATACAATGGAACAAAAAGAGCCCCTTTAACAAGTGGTGCTGGGAAAATTGGAAGCTATGTGCCAAAAAAAAAAAAAAAAAGAAGAAGAAGAAATTGGAACATTCCATAACACCATACACAAAGATAAACTCAAAATGGGCTAAAGAACTATATGTAAGATCAGAAACCATAAAACTCTTAGAGGAGAATATAGGCAAAACACTCAAGGACATAAATAAAGCAAGATCTTCCAAAACCCACCTACTGGAATAGCAGAACTAAAAACAAAAATAAACATGTGGGACCTAATGAAACTTTAAAGCTTTTGCAAGGCAAAAGAAATGACAAACAAGGTAAACAGACAACCCACAGAATGGGAGAAAATCATAACAAATGAAACAATCAACAAAGAATTAATTTCCAAAATATACAAATAACTTAGACAACTCTACACTGGAAAAACAAACAATCCAATTAAAAAATGGGAAAATGACCTAAAGAGATTTATCCAAATAAGACATGCAGATGGGTAAAAAACACTTGAAAATATGCTCAAAGTCGGTAGTTATTAGAGAAATGCAAATCAAAACTACAATGAGAGATCACCTCCCACCAGTCAGAATGGCCACCATTAAAAAAACTACAAATAATGAATGCTGGAGAGGGTGCAGAGAAAAGGGAACACTCTTGCACTGTAGGTGGGAATGTAAATTGATACAACCATTATGGAAGACAGTATGGAGATTCCTTAAAAAACTAAAAGTAGAAGCACCATATGACCAAGCAATCCCATTATTAGATATATATCCTGATGAAATCAAAATTGAAAGAGACACTTGTACCCCAGTGTTCATTGCAACACTCTATACAATAGCTAGAACATGGAAGCAACCTAGAGGTCCATCGATGAATGAATGGATGAAGAAGCTATTATACATATATACAATAGAATACTTCTCAGATGAAAAAAGAAATCCAGAAGAATCAGTCCTAATGAGGTGGATGAATCTAGAGCCTATTATGCAAAGTGAAGCAAGTAAAAAAGAAAAGGGCAAATACAGTATACTAATACATATATATGGAATCTAGTAAGATGGTACGGATAAATACACATGCAGAAAGGCAGTGAAGAAACAGACTTAGAGAACAGAGCTATGGTTATTGGGAGGGGGGAAGATCAGAAGAGCAGTATGGAAAGAGCAACAAGGAAACCTACGGTATCATATGTAATAGAAATTACCACTGTGATTAAGCTGTAAAACTCCAGGGAATTCTCATAGAGGAACTTTTAAAACTTCAATGCCCATAACCTGTGTTAATCATAGAGATCCATCTCATAATTGTGAGAGTCTTCCCTTTAAGAGATGGGAGGTTACAGTTTCTTTTCTTTTTAAAAATTAAGCTTTTGCAAGGCAAAAGAAATGACAAACAAGGTAAACAGACAACCCACAGAATGGGAGAAAATCATAACAAATGAAACAATCAACAAAGAATTAATTTCCAAAATATACAAATAACTTAGACAACTCTACACTGGAAAAACAAACAATCCAATTAAAAAATGGGAAAATGACCTAAAGAGATTTATCCAAATAAGACATGCAGATGGGTAAAAAACACTTGAAAATATGCTCAAAGTCGGTAGTTATTAGAGAAATGCAAATCAAAACTACAATGAGAGATCACCTCCCACCAGTCAGAATGGCCACCATTAAAAAAACTACAAATAATGAATGCTGGAGAGGGTGCAGAGAAAAGGGAACACTCTTGCACTGTAGGTGGGAATGTAAATTGATACAACCATTATGGAAGACAGTATGGAGATTCCTTAAAAAACTAAAAGTAGAAGCACCATATGACCAAGCAATCCCATTATTAGATATATATCCTGATGAAATCAAAATTGAAAGAGACACTTGTACCCCAGTGTTCATTGCAACACTCTATACAATAGCTAGAACATGGAAGCAACCTAGAGGTCCATCGATGAATGAATGGATGAAGAAGCTATTATACATATATACAATAGAATACTTCTCAGATGAAAAAAGAAATCCAGAAGAATCAGTCCTAATGAGGTGGATGAATCTAGAGCCTATTATGCAAAGTGAAGCAAGTAAAAAAGAAAAGGGCAAATACAGTATACTAATACATATATATGGAATCTAGTAAGATGGTACGGATAAATACACATGCAGAAAGGCAGTGAAGAAACAGACTTAGAGAACAGAGCTATGGTTATTGGGAGGGGGGAAGATCAGAAGAGCAGTATGGAAAGAGCAACAAGGAAACCTACGGTATCATATGTAATAGAAATTACCACTGTGATTAAGCTGTAAAACTCCAGGGAATTCTCATAGAGGAACTTTTAAAACTTCAATGCCCATAACCTGTGTTAATCATAGAGATCCATCTCATAATTGTGAGAGTCTTCCCTTTAAGAGATGGGAGGTTACAGTTTTTCTTTTTCTTTTTTTTAAAAAATTAAGTCGTACCTCATTACTCTGATTAAATTTGGATGACCCTACTGAAAGGAATTAATAGGAAGATTTGATGAGGAGGCCAGAGGGTCCCATGAAGGAGGAGGGGGAGGAACAAACATTTTTAGCCAAGATGCCTTCACCTTGATTGCCACAACTATGACAATAATCCATATTGAGCTAAGAGTTCTTTAAGCCAATAGCTAATGTTTGTAACAATGTACCTTGTTGGAGGGCATGTGTCTCCTTCTTAACTTGTACCTATGTTATCTAAAGATGTATGCTGTGGGTGTGGGTCTGGTAAGACCTTTATCACCTCAATATATTCTTTTAAGCTACTGTTAATAACCAACTGAAAAAGTGTAAAATGCCACGACTAAAGTGGCTTCAGGGGTATTCTTCTATCCCCCTTCCAGTGCCTGTCCTGGAAGCTTTTCCCTATCCTTTCTTACTTTAATAAACTTTTCACTGCACGAAGCTCTAAGTGACCATCGCTGAGTCTTTTTGACCCCAATGTGAACTCTTCTCCTTTGGAGATCAAGAATCTGACACCGTTCATGGTAACATACTGTCATCTATCACCTATCTCTAAGAAAACAAAGTCAGAGTGGGTATTATTAATTGGCCAAGTAAGAGAATTCCATCTAGTAATATCATGAAAAGAGAGAACAGAACTGTACTCTCTTGTAGAATAAATTTCCTAAGGGTATCCAATCCACAGACCTGGAAGGGATAAACCCACCATGGTAATCCAAAACTACTAGACACTGGTAATCAATCACACGCAACAACTGGATTGAAGTTAAACTAGGATAGAATTATGCCTATGCTAGAAAACATTTGATTGATAAGTAGAAGTCCAAGAAATCAAGAAAACATTACAAAAGGTCACATGAGTCAGATCCAGAGTCTCGGGCAAGCTGTCTACTTCTTATGCCGTCTTCTTCTCATCCTGGTGTGGTGTAGTTTCCTCTGTTTGAGCATTGTTTTAAGGTGAGTCGAGGTCAGCAGGCCTTTCTATAGACCAGCCCACTGTAGGGAATTTTAGAACGGGAATTATTCCAAGAGTCAATTGCCCTTCAGTTTCACTGGGCATGAGCTAATTAAAAGTACTTGATTTAAAAAAAAAGTCCTATCCAGGTTGAAGGTAGTTCCTTAAATTGAGTCTTTTTCCAGTCTCAGTTGCAGGTTGTGAGGCAGTACTTTGATTTCAAAAAAATTTAGAGTATCCTTCACCTTGATTGCCACAACTATGACAATAATCCATATTGAGCTAAGAGTTCTTTAAGCCAATAGCTAATGTTTGTAACAATGTACCTTGTTGGAGGGCATGTGTCTCCTTCTTAACTTGTACCTATGTTATCTAAAGATGTATGCTGTGGGTGTGGGTCTGGTAAGACCTTTATCACCTCAATATATTCTTTTAAGCTACTGTTAATAACCAACTGAAAAAGTGTAAAATGCCACGACTAAAGTGGCTTCAGGGGTATTCTTCTATCCCCCTTCCAGTGCCTGTCCTGGAAGCTTTTCCCTATCCTTTCTTACTTTAATAAACTTTTCACTGCACGAAGCTCTAAGTGACCATCGCTGAGTCTTTTTGACCCCAATGTGAACTCTTCTCCTTTGGAGATCAAGAATCTGACACCGTTCATGGTAACATACTGTCATCTATCACCTATCTCTAAGAAAACAAAGTCAGAGTGGGTATTATTAATTGGCCAAGTAAGAGAATTCCATCTAGTAATATCATGAAAAGAGAGAACAGAACTGTACTCTCTTGTAGAATAAATTTCCTAAGGGTATCCAATCCACAGACCTGGAAGGGATAAACCCACCATGGTAATCCAAAACTACTAGACACTGGTAATCAATCACACGCAACAACTGGATTGAAGTTAAACTAGGATAGAATTATGCCTATGCTAGAAAACATTTGATTGATAAGTAGAAGTCCAAGAAATCAAGAAAACATTACAAAAGGTCACATGAGTCAGATCCAGAGTCTCGGGCAAGCTGTCTACTTCTTATGCCGTCTTCTTCTCATCCTGGTGTGGTGTAGTTTCCTCTGTTTGAGCATTGTTTTAAGGTGAGTCGAGGTCAGCAGGCCTTTCTATAGACCAGCCCACTGTAGGGAATTTTAGAACGGGAATTATTCCAAGAGTCAATTGCCCTTCAGTTTCACTGGGCATGAGCTAATTAAAAGTACTTGATTTAAAAAAAAAGTCCTATCCAGGTTGAAGGTAGTTCCTTAAATTGAGTCTTTTTCCAGTCTCAGTTGCAGATTGTGAGGCATCTGATCTTCATCCAAGGGTAGGTTACTGAATTAAGTTTCAGAAACAAATTTAGAGTATCCCTTAATAATTCAATTAAATTTTACATTAATATATACTAACAACAAAGAACTATTCAGAAAATGAGTCTTAGTAAATATAGACGTCCATTAACAAACTGGGATTTAGCATTCATTGAAACATCTTTTTTCCTCCCTAAAATCACCATCATTTTAATTAAATACAACCAATTTAGGACTTGTTTTAGATAGAGATCTGGTCTCAATAAGTTTAGCCTGATTATTTATATAACTGTAATTGATTATAGACATTTTTGCCTTGCTAAAACTTCCTATAGAGTCCCAGAATGAACTTTTAAAATGAAACCTTTCAGAGCTAGGAAAGACAGGCTAAATGCTTATCACAGATATGACATAATAGATCTAAGTGAATTCTTCCCCTCTTAAGTTCTCCAAAATCCTTTGAGACTTCTGTACCTGTTAGTGAGATAACCTTCCTAACTTATCTGATAAAGTTACTGGAAGCTAAGAGTTTCCCATCTCAGGAGAAGTCAGAAAGGTAGAAAAATTAAATGTTTCAACTTTTTTATAAGAATATAATTTACCAGATTACTATTGTCATAATTAGTTTGAGGGTAATTAGTTTACTTACACTTGGAAAACACAGATTCAAACCAGTAATTTTTCAGGTAGAAACCATAAAAGTTATAAGCATATTCACCAGTTCATTCAGTCCTTTATTAACTTTTGTAAAGTCATCAGTTTTTCCATTAGAATCCTTTATTTATTTATTTTTTGCCCTGTTCAGAAACTGGTATTTATCCAAAAGTTCTTTCTGTAGATCTTGAAGAGGAAGCATTTTATGAAGCTTGGTTAGTATTTTAAGATGGTAACTAGAATTATGACTGATAATCTTTTACCTGAACATATTAGAACTTTAGAAACTCCATATATTTTCTAGGATATCTATATTAGTAACATTTCTCATATAAGTACAGAGTGCCTCACTCCACCCTGAACTTCCACAGGGTGTATTGAGAGTCAGCAGCTGTCACAACACAGGGTTCAGTCTTCACAGTGGTGGATGACAAATACTCTTGTTGTTCAGTCATTGAAAATGTAGTTGGTAAGTGCCAATTTATAGTTGACAAAACTCAACTTTCAAAAAACCAAGATGATGGCATTGAATCCTATCACTTCATGGTTAAATAGATGCGGACTGTAGAAACAGTGTCAAATTTCATTTTGTTGGGCTCCAAAATCAATATGGACAGTGACTGAGCCAGGAAATTAAAAGAACCTTGCTCCTTGGAAGAACAGCCATGTCAGACTAGACAGTGTTTTGAAAAGCAGAGACATTACTTTTCCAAGAAAAGTCCATATAGTCAAATGTTTTTCCAGTCATCATGTATGGATGCGAGGGCTGGACCATAAGGAAGGCTGAGTGCCAAAAAATTGATGCTTTCAAATTGTGGTGCTGGAAGAAACCCTTGAGAGTCTCTTGGACAGCAGGGAGATCAAGCCAGTCAGTCCTAAAGGAAATCAACCCGGAATATTCATTGGAAGGGCTAATGCTGAAGCTAAGCTCCAACACTTTGGCCACTTGATGTGAAGAGACAACTCATTGGAAAAGACTCTGATGCTGGGAAAAATTTAGGGCAAGAGGAGAAGTGGGTGACAGAGTATGGACTGGTGACAGACAGACTTAATGGGCACTAGGTTAGCAAGCTCAGGGAGATAGCGATGGACTGAGAAGCCTGGCAGACTGCAGTTCATGGAGTGGCAAAGAGCTGGACACAACTTAGCGACTGAAAAACAAGAGTTCTCTCATTATAAAGAGCTGTTTTATTGGTACCTATAAAGCAAAAATGAAGTTAAAGGTGAAAAGATACATCTAATACTTATCCTAAGAACTGTTGTTTAAAACAAATAAGAAAAACTGATTTGGGAAGCTTCATTTGTGGTCTTTGCTTTTCCTCAGTGAGCCTTACAGATGCTAATAAGAGCATTAGAATAATTAACGTTGACAGGAAAACTTGTAAGAAAATTCTAGTTACTATTTTCACCAAAGTAGAAAAATTTAAAAGGTATGATTTCAAATCAATGAAGAAATCTTTAGATGATTATTTAAAATGGGATAAGCAAAATGAAAATTTCTGTGAGTACAACACAAGGTTTTGGCCCTGAGGTAGAATTGAGAGAGCTTCCACTGTGGTCTTTTGGAGAGGTGAAACTGCTGTCTTTTTCTTGATTATCATGTGATGGCTTCTGGATTTACTGGGGATTAAGTGTGGAAAAGGCCAAGGATCCAAACTGGCGAATTTCCTGATCTTTGCTCCCCTCTCTGCTCTCCAGCCTGCAGAGCTGCCAGGGCATATTTTCCTTTTTTCAACCCTGCAACAGTTTCTTTTAAACTGTTTAAATGAGAATGTCCTAGGCTCAGAGAGTACTGCTCACCTGGCTTTTCATATTACTCTTCTTGATCATGTTGAGTGTTGAAACTGGATGAGAAGGTACCTTGGAACTTGTTCCTCATATTTACTCCAGTCTGGATATTTATACTATCCTTCTTGTCATGCTGATTGTGAAAATGGTTGGACAATGTAAGTCTGGCTTTGACTCTCCACATGGATTACACAATATTAAAAAAAAGCCTGGTACCTCATTGCAATGTCACTTAAATTAGCCTTCTGCCTTGCACTCTGTGCTAAACTGGAACAGTTTACTACCATGAATCTGTCCTATGTCTTCATTCCTTTATGGGCCTTACTGGCTGGGGCTTTGATAGAGTTTGGATATAAAGTCTTTTTTTGTTAGAGACTGACTTCTAAGGACATCATTTCATTTTATTGCTGTTCAGCATGCTATCACTAAAGTGTTCTGAGTCCTTGCAAGCTTGAAGAATGCCAGAGAACTGAGAAAAATACCCAATGCAATTGGTACCTATAAAGCAAAAGTTAAAGGTGAAAAGATACATCTAATACTTATCCTAAGAACTGTTGTTTAAAACAAATAAGAAAAACTGATTTGGGAAGCTTCATTTGTGGTCTTTGCTTTTCCTCAGTGAGCCTTACAGATGCTAATAAGAGCATTAGAATAATTAACGTTGACAGGAAAACTTGTAAGAAAATTCTAGTTACTATTTTCACCAAAGTAGAAAAATTTAAAAGGTATGATTTCAAATCAATGAAGAAATCTTTAGATGATTATTTAAAATGGGATAAGCAAAATGAAAATTTCTGTGAGTACAACACAAGGTTTTGGCCCTGAGGTAGAATTGAGAGAGCTTCCACTGTGGTCTTTTGGAGAGGTGAAACTGCTGTCTTTTTCTTGATTATCATGTGATGGCTTCTGGATTTACTGGGGATTAAGTGTGGAAAAGGCCAAGGATCCAAACTGGCGAATTTCCTGATCTTTGCTCCCCTCTCTGCTCTCCAGCCTGCAGAGCTGCCAGGGCATATTTTCCTTTTTTCAACCCTGCAACAGTTTCTTTTAAACTGTTTAAATGAGAATGTCCTAGGCTCAGAGAGTACTGCTCACCTGGCTTTTCATATTACTCTTCTTGATCATGTTGAGTGTTGAAACTGGATGAGAAGGTACCTTGGAACTTGTTCCTCATATTTACTCCAGTCTGGATATTTATACTATCCTTCTTGTCATGCTGATTGTGAAAATGGTTGGACAATGTAAGTCTGGCTTTGACTCTCCACATGGATTACACAATATTAAAAAAAAGCCTGGTACCTCATTGCAATGTCACTTAAATTAGCCTTCTGCCTTGCACTCTGTGCTAAACTGGAACAGTTTACTACCATGAATCTGTCCTATGTCTTCATTCCTTTATGGGCCTTACTGGCTGGGGCTTTGATAGAGTTTGGATATAAAGTCTTTTTTTGTTAGAGACTGACTTCTAAGGACATCATTTCATTTTATTGCTGTTCAGCATGCTATCACTAAAGTGTTCTGAGTCCTTGCAAGCTTGAAGAATGCCAGAGAACTGAGAAAAATACCCAATGCAATTTTATACTGCTTCTATAAAGTAGTCTTGGTGAATCTTGGACTTCTGGTAAATCCAAAACTTAATTACTCAATATATGAGTTATGAATACCCTTATTGTCCTTTATTAATAAAGTTTGTTTTGGATCTTAAAAAAAGAAAAAATAAAAAAAAAAAACAACCAGGCTTTGATTTACTACGCTGCCCAATGTTAAATTGGCCAAAGGGGACCCTACTACTGGTTTCCAACATTAAAAATCAAACAAGTTTGTTTTGTTTACCCCAGTTTTAAATATAAACATATTTAAGAGGCTAAAAAAATACTGAGATATCTGACCAACGATTATTTGGAGCAAAAGTTAGGCCAAAGGGCCTGACCTCTTCAGCTCAACCCCATTCTGGAGATCCCAGAGCTGGTTTTTTTTTTTTTTTTTTTTTCTTTTACAAACCGATAAAATGGACAAGGAACAAAAAGAAGAAAACTTCTAAAACTTCTTCTGCAAGATCAAAGTTTGTTGATTGGGTACTTATGAAAACTGAAGTTAAAGTTATAAAAGTTGACAGAATTGAGATAAAAATATATGAAATTGTTATATTTAAATGGGCTTTGGGGGCTTCCCTGGTGACTCAGGTGGTAAAGAATCTGTCTGCAGTGCAGGAGACCTGAGTTCAATCCTTGAGTCTTCCCCAGGAGAAGATCCTCTGGAGAAGGAAATGGCAGCCCATTCTGGTACTCTTGCCTGGAGAATTTCATGGACCGAGGAGCCTGGCATGCTACAGTCCATGAGATCACAAACAGTTGGACACTGCTGAGTGACTTTCACTTTATTTTTAAGATTTCTCTTTCTTTTTTTCCTATTTATTGCTTTTTTTAAACATTTATTTTCATACATGTTTTTTGTTCTTTGACCTGTGTAGGCCTTGCATTGCAGTGGCCTCTCTCATTGCAGAGCACGGGCTCTGGGTGCACGTGCTGCAGAGTGGAGGCTCCTAATTGGCAACACAGGTCCAGCCACTCAGCAGCATGTGGGATTCTCCTGGACCAGGGATCGAACCAGTGCCCCTTGCATTGCAAAGTGGACTCTTTACCCCTTGGACCACCAGGGAAGCCCTAACTTTCATTTTAAATGGGCTTTATATAAGATGGTTACATCTCTTTTGTCTAATTATATTGTGAGATAGGCATGTTTCACTAAGAAATACTTCCCCTGTGTGGTATTGTAAGACAAGGAATATAAATCTGTATCTCAGAAAATATTAAACATACTAAAGGAAACTAATAGGGTTACCTGAGTCATACAAATAAATAAAACTGGGAACTAACATCCAGGGGCTAGTGAAATAATAGAAATAGTGATTTTTCTTTGAGCTTGTGAACTCAAAGATCTTTGCTGAATGCCTTATACAAACTTTTGAAGGCATAATAAATTAAACTCTAAAGTTCTAGAACATAGAGCTAGTAAAATAAATTTCAAGTTAGTGTCGACTACAGATTGGCACTTACCAATTACATATTCAATAACTGAACAACAAGGATATTTGCCACCTGCCTCTGTAGAGATTTACACCTGTTACTGCAGCTGCTGACCCTCAACACGGCCTGAGTTAGTTCAGGGTGGAAGGAGTCACTCAGTGCTACAGGAAATCTGGTAGGACAGGTCATTAGGTAGGTAGATGTTTTTTAGGGACAGATTTTATTATGTTAATCCTTGTAAGTCTCCTCATATCTAGTCATAAATCTTTATGGTGACATCAGATACTCGTGACTAACCAAAACCCTTTGTAAAATGAGCTTTTTAATTCCCCTTTTTCAAAAGTTTATATAGTGACTTTTCCCTACTACTTGTTTGAGTCTTCCCAGGAGAAGATCCTCTGAGAAGGAAATGGCAGCCCATTCTGGTACTCTTGCCTGGAGAATTTCATGGACCGAGGAGCCTGGCATGCTACAGTCCATGAGATCACAAACAGTTGGACACTGCTGAGTGACTTTCACTTTATTTTTAAGATTTCTCTTTCTTTTTTTCCTATTTATTGCTTTTTTTAAACATTTATTTTCATACATGTTTTTTGTTCTTTGACCTGTGTAGGCCTTGCATTGCAGTGGCCTCTCTCATTGCAGAGCACGGGCTCTGGGTGCACGTGCTGCAGAGTGGAGGCTCCTAATTGGCAACACAGGTCCAGCCACTCAGCAGCATGTGGGATTCTCCTGGACCAGGGATCGAACCAGTGCCCCTTGCATTGCAAAGTGGACTCTTTACCCCTTGGACCACCAGGGAAGCCCTAACTTTCATTTTAAATGGGCTTTATATAAGATGGTTACATCTCTTTTGTCTAATTATATTGTGAGATAGGCATGTTTCACTAAGAAATACTTCCCCTGTGTGGTATTGTAAGACAAGGAATATAAATCTGTATCTCAGAAAATATTAAACATACTAAAGGAAACTAATAGGGTTACCTGAGTCATACAAATAAATAAAACTGGGAACTAACATCCAGGGGCTAGTGAAATAATAGAAATAGTGATTTTTCTTTGAGCTTGTGAACTCAAAGATCTTTGCTGAATGCCTTATACAAACTTTTGAAGGCATAATAAATTAAACTCTAAAGTTCTAGAACATAGAGCTAGTAAAATAAATTTCAAGTTAGTGTCGACTACAGATTGGCACTTACCAATTACATATTCAATAACTGAACAACAAGGATATTTGCCACCTGCCTCTGTAGAGATTTACACCTGTTACTGCAGCTGCTGACCCTCAACACGGCCTGAGTTAGTTCAGGGTGGAAGGAGTCACTCAGTGCTACAGGAAATCTGGTAGGACAGGTCATTAGGTAGGTAGATGTTTTTTAGGGACAGATTTTATTATGTTAATCCTTGTATCTCCTCATATCTAGAAAATCACTAAATTCCTTTATGGTGACATCAGATACTCGTGACTAACCAAAAACCCTTTGTAAAATGAGCATTTAATGGTATTGAATTCCCCCTTTATCAAAAGTTTATATAGTGACTTTTCCCCTACTACTTGTTTGAGCAACTCTCAGAGCTATCTGAGATGCTGCGCCACAGACAGTAGCCCTCATTGTACCCCAAATGAAACTTAACTCACAATTCTCAAGTTGTTCATCTTTTTTAGTCAACAGTTATGGTGACTGATGAAGCAACCTAGAGTGAACTCCATCCCTTCACTTGAACTCCACAAAACCAGAGCTTTATTAGAAGTAGCCCCTTTTGTGCCCATCCACCTCCTTGGGAAGTGCAGATGAATTTGGATGAGGCTTTCCTGGTTCTTGAATCTTTCATATTGGTTGATATTCTGAGTTTTATTTGGTGCTAGAGTAGGTTACCTGCCCTTTCCCAATAAAAAAGATACTGGGGGAGGGGGTACTCTTCTATCTCCCTTTCAGTTCCTTTAGCTGGAAGTTTTCTGGTCACTTAGAGCTTCATGAAATAAAAGTTTATTAAGAAAAAAGGATTGAGAGAGAGACCTTCCAACACAGACACTGAGAGTGGGGATAGAAGGAAACCTCCTTAGCCAGTTGAGGCGGGACAATTTGTATTTTTTCAGTTGGTTATTAAAACAACAGATCAAAACAGTATCTTAAGGTTATAAAAATCCTGAAGGCCCACACCCACAACATTAGCATGAGATTAGCTAGAGGACAGTCTCCAGGCTATGGTTAGGTGAGACATTACAATGTAAAGGCCTTGCTAGGCCCACAACATTAACATAAGACAATAAACTTAGTTTCAGGGTTGATCCTTATCATAAAAAACATTTCAGACTGGAAAAATGTTCATCTTTCTTTCTCTTCCTCCTTTTCTTCTTCCTTCTCCTCCTCCTCCTTGGGATCCCCCGGCCTCCTTATCAACTCTGCCTATTCACCCCTTTCACTTAGAGTCATCTCTTTTTCTGCAATTGATTGATCAAAATATAATTTGATCCCTAAAACTCAAAAGGTTTTAAGACTCCTCAGACTACTCAGAATATTTTCATTGTCCCTAAACTTAATATAAGTCAAATATTATTATACCTATTACAATTTTGTTAGCAAAAAAAGTAACTAGAATGAGGAAGCTTTAAAAAATGTAAATGAGGGGTAGAGTTAAGATGGTGGAATAGAAAGACATGCACTTATCTGCTCCTGTGAAAATGCCAGAATTTCAAATAGCTGCTGAGAAACCATTGACAGGAGGAGGTTGTATCCGACCACAAAAAAGATACCCTGCATCCAAGAGCAAAGGAGAAGCTGCAACAAGACAGCATCAAGCCCAGGGTCTTCAGAGAGGGAGCACTGATTCCAAGACCCTACACTACCAGAGAACACCTAATACTAAAGAACATTAAACACCAAGAGCTCCCACAAAGGCAAGCACTTGTATGCAAGTTCTGGCATCACCAACCACCAGCAGCAACATGATTAAGATGCCTCATCCAAACAACTAACAGGACAAAAAAAAATAATAATAAAAAAACCTGATTACACCATCAAAAGATAAGATATACTTAAGGTTTTACTTAGAGCTGCATGAAATAAAAGTTTATTAAGAAAAAAGGATTGAGAGAGAGACCTTCCAACACAGACACTGAGAGTGGGGATAGAAGGAAACCTCCTTAGCCAGTTGAGGCGGGACAATTTGTATTTTTTCAGTTGGTTATTAAAACAACAGATCAAAACAGTATCTTAAGGTTATAAAAATCCTGAAGGCCCACACCCACAACATTAGCATGAGATTAGCTAGAGGACAGTCTCCAGGCTATGGTTAGGTGAGACATTACAATGTAAAGGCCTTGCTAGGCCCACAACATTAACATAAGACAATAAACTTAGTTTCAGGGTTGATCCTTATCATAAAAAACATTTCAGACTGGAAAAATGTTCATCTTTCTTTCTCTTCCTCCTTTTCTTCTTCCTTCTCCTCCTCCTCCTTGGGATCCCCTGGCCTCCTTATCAACTCTGCCTATTCACCCCTTTCACTTAGAGTCATCTCTTTTTCTGCAATTGATTGATCAAAATATAATTTGATCCCTAAAACTCAAAAGGTTTTAAGACTCCTCAGACTACTCAGAATATTTTCATTGTCCCTAAACTTAATATAAGTCAAATATTATTATACCTATTACAATTTTGTTAGCAAAAAAAGTAACTAGAATGAGGAAGCTTTAAAAAATGTAAATGAGGGGTAGAGTTAAGATGGTGGAATAGAAAGACATGCACTTATCTGCTCCTGTGAAAATGCCAGAATTTCAAATAGCTGCTGAGAAACCATTGACAGGAGGAGGTTGTATCCGACCACAAAAAAGATACCCTGCATCCAAGAGCAAAGGAGAAGCTGCAACAAGACAGCATCAAGCCCAGGGTCTTCAGAGAGGGAGCACTGATTCCAAGACCCTACACTACCAGAGAACACCTAATACTAAAGAACATTAAACACCAAGAGCTCCCACAAAGGCAAGCACTTGTATGCAAGTTCTGGCATCACCAACCACCAGCAGCAACATGATTAAGATGCCTCATCCAAACAACTAACAGGACAAAAAAAAATAATAATAAAAAAACCTGATTACCCACAGACCTTACTCGAAGTTTGGGAAAAGGAAACCTCAAACATAGCTAGTTAAAAAATTAATTATAATAATGAAAAGGCAGAGAAATACCACACAAATAAAGGAATAATCTACAAACACACAGGTCCAAATAAATGAAGAGGAATCAGACAAACTTTCTGAAAGAGGATGCAGAAGAATGATTTTACTACCATTACTATCATTCTAAAACTCCAAAAATAGAACATTAGAGAAAATGCAAGAAACAACTAACACACTGAACAAAGAAATACAAGAACTTAAAAAACATCAAACAGTGACAAACAACTCAATTGCTGAGCTTAAAAAACAACAAGTGTAGACAAACAACTCAGTTGCTGGACTTAAAAATACTCTAGAAAGAATCAAGAGCAAAGTATCTGAGGCAGAAGACCAGATAAGTGAGCTGGAAGATAGAATGGTGGGTGTGAGTGCTAATGAACAGGATCAAACTCAGAAAATGAAAAGAGCTGAAGATAGACTCAGAGACATCTGGGATAATATCAAATAAATGAAAATTTAACTTATAGGAGTTCCAGAAGAAGAAGAAGAAAAAAGAAAGGATATGAGAAAAATTTTGAAGAGATTAGAGCTGAAAACTTCCCCAATATGGGAAAAGAAGTAGTCAATGAAGTTCAAGAAGCCCAAAGAGTCCCATATGGGATAAACCCTAGGAGAAACACACCAAGACACACATTAATTAAGCTAAAACAGACTAAACACAAAGACAGAATACTTAAAGCACCAAGGGGAAAGCAACTAGTGACATACAAGGGAAACCCCATATGTTTAACACCTGACAGGAGGAGGTTGTATCCGACCACAAAAAAGATACCCTGCATCCAAGAGCAAAGGAGAAGCTGCAACAAGACAGCATCAAGCCCAGGGTCTTCAGAGAGGGAGCACTGATTCCAAGACCCTACACTACCAGAGAACACCTAATACTAAAGAACATTAAACACCAAGAGCTCCCACAAAGGCAAGCACTTGTATGCAAGTTCTGGCATCACCAACCACCAGCAGCAACATGATTAAGATGCCTCATCCAAACAACTAACAGGACAAAAAAAAATAATAATAAAAAAACCTGATTACCCACAGACCTTACTCGAAGTTTGGGAAAAGGAAACCTCAAACATAGCTAGTTAAAAAATTAATTATAATAATGAAAAGGCAGAGAAATACCACACAAATAAAGGAATAATCTACAAACACACAGGTCCAAATAAATGAAGAGGAATCAGACAAACTTTCTGAAAGAGGATGCAGAAGAATGATTTTACTACCATTACTATCATTCTAAAACTCCAAAAATAGAACATTAGAGAAAATGCAAGAAACAACTAACACACTGAACAAAGAAATACAAGAACTTAAAAAACATCAAACAGTGACAAACAACTCAATTGCTGAGCTTAAAAAACAACAAGTGTAGACAAACAACTCAGTTGCTGGACTTAAAAATACTCTAGAAAGAATCAAGAGCAAAGTATCTGAGGCAGAAGACCAGATAAGTGAGCTGGAAGATAGAATGGTGGGTGTGAGTGCTAATGAACAGGATCAAACTCAGAAAATGAAAAGAGCTGAAGATAGACTCAGAGACATCTGGGATAATATCAAATAAATGAAAATTTAACTTATAGGAGTTCCAGAAGAAGAAGAAGAAAAAAGAAAGGATATGAGAAAAATTTTGAAGAGATTAGAGCTGAAAACTTCCCCAATATGGGAAAAGAAGTAGTCAATGAAGTTCAAGAAGCCCAAAGAGTCCCATATGGGATAAACCCTAGGAGAAACACACCAAGACACACATTAATTAAGCTAAAACAGACTAAACACAAAGACAGAATACTTAAAGCACCAAGGGGAAAGCAACTAGTGACATACAAGGGAAACCCCATATGTTTAACACCTGATCTTTCAACAGAAACTCTGCTGGCCAGAATGGAATGGCGAGACACATTTAAAGCACTGAAAC
Organism: Tragulus kanchil; assembly: GCA_022376925.1. NCBI lineage: Eukaryota > Metazoa > Chordata > Mammalia > Artiodactyla > Tragulidae > Tragulus > Tragulus kanchil. The sequence continues at coordinate 71,961,845 of JAIOJX010000029.1, read as the reverse complement.
AGAATAATCTGCAACCAAGAGTACTCTATCTTTCAAGGATCTCGTTCAAAATTCATGGAGAAATCAAAAGTTTTACAGATAAGCAAAGATCAAGAGAATTTACTAACACCAACCCAGCCTTACAACAAGTGTTGAAGGGACATGTATAGACAACAAGTATAAGAGAAGAAGAAGGTATACAAAACAAACTCATCATAACATCTAAACAGGCAACAATAGGATCATTCGTATCAATAATTACTTTAAATGCAAATGGACTAAACGTCCCAACCAAAAGATAGAGGCTGGCTGAATGGATACAAACAAGAAACTCACTTCAGGCTTCCCTGGTGGTCCAGTGGGTAAGGTCACTGCCTTGCAGTGCAAGGGGCGCTGGTTCGATCCCTGGCCTGGGAAGATCCCACATGCTGTGGAGTGGCTGGACCGATGTGTCCAATTACTGAGCCGGAGCTCTGGAGCGCACGCGCCCAGAGCCGGTGCTCTGCAACAACAGAGGCCACTGCGATGGGAGGTCCACATGGGCCAAAGAACAAAGATGGATGAAAAGAGATAAATGAAAGACCAATAGAAGTGGCCCGGGGCTTACCCTGGTGGCCCAGTGGGTAAGGACACCGCCTTGCAGTGCAAGGGGTTCTGGTTCGATCCCTGGCCTGGGAAGATCCCACGTGCCATGGAACAGCTGGACCCATGTGTCCAATCACCGAGCCGGAGCTCTGGAGCGCATGCACCGAGAGCCAGCGCTCTGTGACGACAGAGGCCACTGCGATGGGAGGCCCACAGGAGCCAAAGAACAAAGTCGGATGAAAATAGATAAATGAAAGACCAATAGAAGTGGCCTGCCCATTCCCTCCCTCCCAGTTAGAAAGTTAGAAATGTAACTTTCTCAAAACATTTAGTCACAGAGGTTTTGTTGAAGGTCTGTAAGACATAAAAATCTTATAAACAGGTTATAAATAATGCAGACAATGACATAGTGCAGGAGAGAGATACAAAGCACACTTTGAGAACAAAAAACAAATTTACACAATGGTTTTATAACTAATTGTAATCCAGTCTTTGGAATCTTGATCCTGCATAACTCTTTTTAATCCTTTTTGATTCCTTTACATCCTCTTCTACTGAAAACATATCTTAGATTCTCTAAAGCTTTTTCTACAGTGAGGTAGATTTTTTTGTTGACAAATTTGTGACAGATGCAACACTGTTGGAGGGAAGAAGCCAATTTGACTCCATGTTGGAAGCTGTTTTTTTGACTTGTTTTTTCTTGCTTTTATTCTTATAATCATACTTAATAACTTGCCTCAGAGGACCCTATTCCTCTGCCTGACTGTAAACTAAAGTGCCTTTGTTCAGCTCCTAGGTAATCTGATTCTGCCCTCCTGTGAATAGAAGAGATTAGGTACCCCTTCCAAAGGCTAGTCTTTCCTTTGGAGATGTTTTTAAAGACTGAAGACCCTTATTATCTTACTTTACTTTATTGTTTTACTTTGCCACTGCCTCTTCCTCTCTATTCTGCCTTTTGACTTTAGTTCCTCATTGCTTTTTTTCTCTCTGATCTGTGAATGAACCTGGCATCCATATCCCCATAAGATGCTTGATTTGAGGCACTAGCCTGTCATCTTCTCAGTCAGCTGCATTCCAAATAAAATGGATTCATTGACCTGTCATGAGGTGAGCAGAAAGAGCTTGGACCTGATAACAATACCTTATTTATGTTAAATCTAGCCACAATGAAAGTATTACATAATATAATATTTAATATATTGGTAACTCAAGATGTCTCTATTGCTTTTATTAGATCAACAAATTTAAACCTTAATATTAGGTACTAATTTAATATTTAATATTTCCCAGTTTCATGAATCTGCAACTCATTTAACTTGATTCTCTTATATTTAGAAGTTTTCTGGTTTATAGGACTTATTAGTGTTATTTAAGCCAATTAAATAGAACTCATTTTACAAATTAACTGTAGCAATGTTATTCAAATATATGGCCTAAATCTTAATGTTCAAAAAATGAAGACCATGGCATCCAGTTCCATCATTTCATGGCAAATAATGGGCAAACAATGGAAACAGTGGCAGACTTCATTTTCTTGGGCTTCAAAATCACTGCAGATGGTGACTGCAGCCGTGAAATTAAAAGAAGCTTGCTCCTTGGAAGAAAAGCTATGACAAACCTAGACAGCATATTCAAAAGCAGAGACATCACTTTGCTGAGAAAAGTCCATATAATCAAAGATATGGCTTTCCCAGTGAGGTGGGCAGAGGGAAGGGTCAGGGATATACATATGACTAATCTGGGATTATACATATCTTTATACAACAAAACTCTGTAAAAGTAAAAAGTTAAAAAAAAAAAAAAAAGGTATGATTTTCCCAGTAGACATGTATGAATGTGAAAGTTGGACCATAAAGAGATTAAGCCGAAGAATTGATGTCTTCATACTGTGGTGATGGAGAAGACTCGAGTCCCTTGATCTCCAAGGAGATCAAACCAGTCAATCCTAAAGAAAATAACCTTGAATATTCATTGGAAGGACTGATGCTGAAGTCAAAACTCCAATATTTTGGTCACATAATACAAAAAGACAACTTATTGGAAAATAGCCTGATGTTAGGGAAAATAGAAGGCAAAAGAAAAAGGGGAAAAAGAGCACAAAATAGTTCGATGTCATCACTGAGTCAACGGATTTGTTTGTGCAGGCTCTGGGAGATGGTGAAGGACAGGGAAGCCTGGCGTCCTGCAACCCATGGGGTCACAAATAGTCTGACAATTGAGTGACTTAACTGAGCTGATAAACACACAGACAATGAGGCCTCAACAGTTACTTCTAGATTTCAATTTTGAACCAGGTACAGCACTATAAAACCCATCAGTTTACAAAAGAGATTGGATTAAAGCTGGGATTCTTACAGGTGTAACAAATCAGGCTCACTTGGCTAGATGACTAGATATTAATATTTGTAGAAAAAGCAATTTTGAATTACATTGGACAAGCAAGCGTCTAAATTATTTTCCCTTTCTAAAATTTTTATTAAAAAGACACCACAGATAAAGATTTCTGAGGAGACCAGAGAGGACATTTGTATCTTAAAGATACTGGAAAGTTCTTCCTAGGATGACCTTGTTTCCCCTTTGTCTAGTATTTACAAGCTTCAGGAGATGAACAGGGAAGGTTTGTGGAGTGGTGAAAGAATTTTTGGAACCACTCTTTTAGTCTTATAAACCAATGCAGTTTTGTTTTCCCCTCCCTTCCCAAAAGAATTGGGTAACTTTGCAAGCAGAGACTGAAGTATATACCACCCATGTAGGAAATCTTCACCCCTCCTCCTCTAGCCTAAGGAAAAAAGGCCTCTCTGGAAGGTTTAGAGAAAACATCTGGGCTCCTGAAAATCAATCTGGATGAAGGAGGAAAGAGACAAAGACAACAGGAAAGATAGGGAAGACAGACTGGGGAAATCCACACTGTAATCCACATCCTGGTACCCAACATAAAGGAGGAGAGAACGCTCACTCACTTGGGTGGTAGTTACAGGGGAACAGTGGGCTGTAGGCCCTTGGTATGCACCAGAGAGCTACCCTGGCCAGAGTTCCTCAATTGCTTCTGACCTGTTCAGAGGGTTCAAGCAGAAAGAAATGAGAAAGCCATAGAGGAAGCCTTGGAGGTAGCAGTTAGTACCAGATGTATGTGCATGACCAAAGTAATAGCTTTTCCTCCAAGAAGCAAGTGTCTTTTAATTTTTTGACAAACCTAGACAACATATTCAAAAGAAGAGACATCACTTTTCCAGCAAAGGTCCATCTAGTCAAGTTATGGTTTTTCCAGTAGTCCCATATGGATGTGAGAGTTGGACCGCAAAGAAAGCTGAGCAGCAAAGAATTCATGCTTTAGAACTGTGGTGCTGAGAAAACTATTAAGAGTCCCTCATACTGTAAGGAGATCAAGCTGTAACCGGAGGAAAAGGGGTAAGGCACAACTTTTGAAAGAATGACACAGCCCTAGGGTACAACATAAATTGATTAGAATCAAATGGGTCCAAGATGGCAGACAAGTTGAATTGGATTATACCTTGATCTTCAATCAACAATCTAAATGACACACCCAGAGGTGCTGTAACAGCTCCAAGGCACTATCAAAAGACCAAAGAGTGGGTGGTGGCCCAGTTCCTGGAAATCTCTACCCTTTCTCCCAAATAATTGGAATAATCCTCCTACTCATTAGCATATGAAATCACCCAGCCCATAAAAGCTAACCATGCCACATTTCTCAGCCACACTCTCCATCTATAATGACCCACACTCTGTGGAGTGTTCTCTCTGAATCTGAATAAATCCATTGCTTACTTATCACCTTCTTAAGATGAAAAGGCAGAAAGAATAGGCAAAAGAACTATACAAAAGGATCTTAATGAACTGGATAACCATGATGGTGTGATTACCCGCCAGACATCCTAGAGTGTGAAATCAAGTGAGCCCTAGGAAGTATTCCTACAAACATAGTGGAGATGATGGAATTCCAGTTGAGCTATCTCAAATCCTGAAAGATTATGCTGTTAAAGTGCTATACTCAATATGCCAGAAAATTTGGAAAACTCAGTGGTGGCCTCAGGACTGGAAAAGAAAGTTTTATCAATCGCGAAAATTAGCTGTTCCAGCCAAAAAAGGGCTCACTCACTTGGGTGGTAGTTACAGGGGAACAGTGGGCTGTAGGCCCTTGGTATGCACCAGAGAGCTACCCTGGCCAGAGTTCCTCAATTGCTTCTGACCTGTTCAGAGGGTTCAAGCAGAAAGAAATGAGAAAGCCATAGAGGAAGCCTTGGAGGTAGCAGTTAGTACCAGATGTATGTGCATGACCAAAGTAATAGCTTTTCCTCCAAGAAGCAAGTGTCTTTTAATTTTTTGACAAACCTAGACAACATATTCAAAAGAAGAGACATCACTTTTCCAGCAAAGGTCCATCTAGTCAAGTTATGGTTTTTCCAGTAGTCCCATATGGATGTGAGAGTTGGACCGCAAAGAAAGCTGAGCAGCAAAGAATTCATGCTTTAGAACTGTGGTGCTGAGAAAACTATTAAGAGTCCCTCATACTGTAAGGAGATCAAGCTGTAACCGGAGGAAAAGGGGTAAGGCACAACTTTTGAAAGAATGACACAGCCCTAGGGTACAACATAAATTGATTAGAATCAAATGGGTCCAAGATGGCAGACAAGTTGAATTGGATTATACCTTGATCTTCAATCAACAATCTAAATGACACACCCAGAGGTGCTGTAACAGCTCCAAGGCACTATCAAAAGACCAAAGAGTGGGTGGTGGCCCAGTTCCTGGAAATCTCTACCCTTTCTCCCAAATAATTGGAATAATCCTCCTACTCATTAGCATATGAAATCACCCAGCCCATAAAAGCTAACCATGCCACATTTCTCAGCCACACTCTCCATCTATAATGACCCACACTCTGTGGAGTGTTCTCTCTGAATCTGAATAAATCCATTGCTTACTTATCACCTTCTTAAGATGAAAAGGCAGAAAGAATAGGCAAAAGAACTATACAAAAGGATCTTAATGAACTGGATAACCATGATGGTGTGATTACCCGCCAGACATCCTAGAGTGTGAAATCAAGTGAGCCCTAGGAAGTATTCCTACAAACATAGTGGAGATGATGGAATTCCAGTTGAGCTATCTCAAATCCTGAAAGATTATGCTGTTAAAGTGCTATACTCAATATGCCAGAAAATTTGGAAAACTCAGTGGTGGCCTCAGGACTGGAAAAAGAAAGTTTTTATTCCAATCCATTACAAGGGCAATGCCAAAGGATGTTTAAACTAAGGCACTATTGCATTCATGTCACACGCTAGCCAGGTCATGCTCAAAATCGTCCAAGGTAGGCATCAACAATACGTGGACCAAGAACTTCCAGATATGCAAGCTGAATTTAGAAAAGGCAGAGGAACCAGGGATCAAATTGCCAACATGTGTTGGGTCATAGAAAGAGTAAGGGAATTCCAGAAAAATACTTACTTCTGCTTCATTGTGCTAACACCTTTGATTATGTGGATCACAATGATCTGTGGGAAATTCTTAAAGGAATGGGAATACCAGACCTCTTTAACTGCCTCTTGCAAAAGCTGTATGCAGGACAAAAAGCAATATTAAAATTGGACATGGAACAACAGATTGGTTCAAAGCTGGGAAAGGAGTACATCAAACTTTACATTGTCACCCTGCTTATTTAACTTATATGCAGTGTACATCATGAGAAATACCAGTTTGGATGAAGCACAAGCTGGAGTCAAGATTGCCAGGAGAAGCATCAAAAACCTCAGGTATGGCAGATGACACCACCCTTATGGCAGAAAGTGAAGAGGAACTAAAGAGCTTCTTGAAGTTGATAGAGGGGAATGAAAAAGCTGGCCTGAAACTCAACATTCAAAAAATGAAGATCATGGTATCCTGCCCCTTCACTTCATGGCCCATAAAAGCTAACCATGCCACATTTCTCAGCCACATCTCCATCTATAATGACCCACACTCTGTGGAGTGTTCTCTCTGAATCTGAATAAATCCATTGCTTACTTATCACCTTCTTAAGATGAAAAGGCAGAAAGAATAGGCAAAAGAACTATACAAAAGGATCTTAATGAACTGGATAACCATGATGGTGTGATTACCCGCCAGACATCCTAGAGTGTGAAATCAAGTGAGCCCTAGGAAGTATTCCTACAAACATAGTGGAGATGATGGAATTCCAGTTGAGCTATCTCAAATCCTGAAAGATTATGCTGTTAAAGTGCTATACTCAATATGCCAGAAAATTTGGAAAACTCAGTGGTGGCCTCAGGACTGGAAAAAGAAAGTTTTTATTCCAATCCATTACAAGGGCAATGCCAAAGGATGTTTAAACTAAGGCACTATTGCATTCATGTCACACGCTAGCCAGGTCATGCTCAAAATCGTCCAAGGTAGGCATCAACAATACGTGGACCAAGAACTTCCAGATATGCAAGCTGAATTTAGAAAAGGCAGAGGAACCAGGGATCAAATTGCCAACATGTGTTGGGTCATAGAAAGAGTAAGGGAATTCCAGAAAAATACTTACTTCTGCTTCATTGTGCTAACACCTTTGATTATGTGGATCACAATGATCTGTGGGAAATTCTTAAAGGAATGGGAATACCAGACCTCTTTAACTGCCTCTTGCAAAAGCTGTATGCAGGACAAAAAGCAATATTAAAATTGGACATGGAACAACAGATTGGTTCAAAGCTGGGAAAGGAGTACATCAAACTTTACATTGTCACCCTGCTTATTTAACTTATATGCAGTGTACATCATGAGAAATACCAGTTTGGATGAAGCACAAGCTGGAGTCAAGATTGCCAGGAGAAGCATCAAAAACCTCAGGTATGGCAGATGACACCACCCTTATGGCAGAAAGTGAAGAGGAACTAAAGAGCTTCTTGAAGTTGATAGAGGGGAATGAAAAAGCTGGCCTGAAACTCAACATTCAAAAAATGAAGATCATGGTATCCTGCCCCTTCACTTCATGGCAAATAGATGGGAAAACAATGGAAACAGTGACAGACTTTATTTTCTTGGGCTCCAAAATCACTGTGGATGGTGACTATAATCATGAAATTAAAAGAAGCTTGCTCCTTGTAAGAAAAGCTATGGCAAACCTAGACAGCATATTCAAAAACAGAGACATCATTTTGCTGACAAAAGTCCATATAGCCAAAGATAAGGATTCCGAATTGTCACGATGGAAGTGAGAGCTGGACCATAAAGAAGGCTGAGCAGCAAAGAATTGATGCCTCTGAACTGTGGTGCTGGAGAAAACTTTTGAAAGTCCATTGGTTTGCAAGGGGATCAAACCTAAAGGAAATCCTAAAGGAGATCAACCCTGAATATTCATTGGAAGGACTGATGCTGAAGTTGAAGCTCCAGTATTTTGGCCACCTGATACAAAGAGATGACTTACTGGGAAAGACCCTGTTGCTGGGAAAAAATAGAAGGCAGAAGGAGAAGGAGAGAGTGAGATGATTGAATGTCATCACTGAGTCAATGGACATGAGTTTGAGCAGGCTCTGGGAGATGGTGAAGGGCAGGGAAGTCTGCTGTGCTGCAGCACATGGGGTCACCAAGGGTTGGCCACGACTGAGTGACTGAACTGAACTGAACTAAACCTATCAATTTGTGTCTTACATTTCATTCTGTAGTGAAATATTAAGAATCTGAGCTCCTTTAGGTCTTGAGATCAGGTATCATGGGTTTTGGTTGGGTTTGTGTCCCAGTCATATGGGTTCTAGTTTCAGTCTGAAGCAAGTGGTTTCAAAACCAGTAAATCCTAAAGGAAATCAACCCTGAGTATTTTTTGGAATGACTGATGCTGAAGGTGAAACTCTGGTACTTTGGCCACTTGATGGAAAAGACCCCCGATGAGAAAAATAGAAACCAGAAGGAAAATGGGAAGACAAAGAATGAGATGGTTGGATGGTATCACTGAGTCAATGGATATGAGTTTGAGCTAGCCTAAGTAGATGATGAAAGACAGGGAAGTCTGGGTGCACAGTCCATGGAGGCATAAAGAGTCAGCCCATACTGAGCAACTAAAGTGATAATAAAGTGTCATTTCATGTCTTCCTACTTCATATACATTTCCTCTAGATTTAAAATCTCTATATTTTATAAATAATAGGCTTCATTAGACAAAAGTGAAAAATAAAGCAATGAGATTCAGCAATTTGTTTAAGGGCTTCCCTAGTGGCTCAGACAGTAAAGAATCTCCCTGCAGTGCAGGAGATCTGGGTTCTATCCCTGTGTTGGGAACATAACCTGGAGAAGGGAAGGCTACCCACTCTAGTTTTCTTCCTTGTTGAATTCCATACCCCAACTGTCATTTTACTTAAGGCTGTAAATTCTTTTACCTGAATAACTTTATACAAGGCACTCAACTTCATCCTTGGTTTATCATATTTTTTTAGGTTTATATTACTTTCAAGCTTTGAAAGATTTGGCCATTTTTCCTCGATCTTGTAACTGGAATAGCATCAAAATGTCATTGCAGTAGCTCACAATTGTTGGCTTGGATGCGCTAAGCATACTAGTGAGGTTGTTAATGCACAGGATTCTGGGAAGAGGTTTCTTTTTCCTTCCTGTGCTGATCAAAACAGGATTGCTAGTGCTCAGTATTACTTTTGAAGAGGAAATAGAGATTCATAGAAAAAGTAAACTTATGGTGTATATCCAAGTGATAATCACAGCATTAAGAAATCAGTATAGACAGAAAAGTCCAATAGAGCATTATGAATGCAATAACACTGTAAGAATTCACAGTATTAGGATCATAAAAATGAGAGAAGATGGTATTTCAGAGGAGATTTGTAAGGTTAAATGTCATGACCTGACAAAGGAAAGTGGCTGCTGGATGAATATATTAATAATATGGTGTCTTGAAGTCCTAGCAATTTGAGAGTTAAATTAGTAAAACCAATATAAAATTCTAAGATCTGAAGTCATTTTCTCATAAATTGTATTACCGGCTTAAGGAGTGGAAAGTTCAAGAGGGAGGGGACGTGTGTATACCTATGTCTGATTCAGGTTGATGTGTAGCAGTAAGCAACAAAACTCTGTTTAAAAAAAAAAAAAAAAGGGAAGGCAGTACTAGTCAGTAGCCAGAGCTATGGAAAGAAGTTACTTCAGGGAAGGGATGTAGAATGTAGGGGTGGTGTATACTGCGGTTGCATCAAGGAAAACCCAAAGCAATATTTACACAGTCTTTTCCACTGTGCATCAAGCAGTAGATGTTGACATTAGGGTTTTAATTGTAAGTTGTTTCTCATAATGGCAATAGAATGTGAAAGAGACAAGGTAGGATGGCAGTGGAGTTTTTCCTATTGTCTGAAAACTAGCAAAGGCCAAAAATAGGTGATGCTAGGTCCTTTCAGTTATGTCTGACTCTTTGTGACCCTATGGACTGTAGTTCGCCAGGCTCCTTTGTTCATGAGGATTCTCCAGGTAAGAATACTGGAGTAGGTTGTCATGCCCTCATCCAGGGGATCTTCCTGACCCAAGGATTGAACACAGGCCTCTTGCATTGCAGGCAGGTTCTTTAACACTGTGAACTACCAGGGAAGCACTTGCAGGGGATCTTCCAGAGTGAAGGATTAAACTTGCCTCTCTTATGTCTGCCACATTGGCAGGTGGCTCCTTTACCACTAGCACCATCTAGGGAGTCCCACCAAAATAGGTCAATAAACACTAAATAGGTGGCCCACTCCAGTATTTTTGCCTGGAGAATTCTATGGACAAAGGAACCTGGTGAGCTACAGTCCATGGAGTTGCAAAGATCATTGCACCTAGTTGAGAGAAGGGATTAGGCTTCCTGGACCCCTAAATCTGTGGGAGAAGAGCTCCTAGGAAAATCACTTCAAAGATTGGAGATGATTGCATAATGCAGAGGACATCATTTAGTTTATTTTAAAAGAGAGAAGATGGTATTTCAGAGGAGATTTGTAAGGTTAAATGTCATGACCTGACAAAGGAAAGTGGCTGCTGGATGAATATATTAATAATATGGTGTCTTGAAGTCCTAGCAATTTGAGAGTTAAATTAGTAAAACCAATATAAAATTCTAAGATCTGAAGTCATTTTCTCATAAATTGTATTACCGGCTTAAGGAGTGGAAAGTTCAAGAGGGAGGGGACGTGTGTATACCTATGTCTGATTCAGGTTGATGTGTAGCAGTAAGCAACAAAACTCTGTTTAAAAAAAAAAAAAAAAGGGAAGGCAGTACTAGTCAGTAGCCAGAGCTATGGAAAGAAGTTACTTCAGGGAAGGGATGTAGAATGTAGGGGTGGTGTATACTGCGGTTGCATCAAGGAAAACCCAAAGCAATATTTACACAGTCTTTTCCACTGTGCATCAAGCAGTAGATGTTGACATTAGGGTTTTAATTGTAAGTTGTTTCTCATAATGGCAATAGAATGTGAAAGAGACAAGGTAGGATGGCAGTGGAGTTTTTCCTATTGTCTGAAAACTAGCAAAGGCCAAAAATAGGTGATGCTAGGTCCTTTCAGTTATGTCTGACTCTTTGTGACCCTATGGACTGTAGTTCGCCAGGCTCCTTTGTTCATGAGGATTCTCCAGGTAAGAATACTGGAGTAGGTTGTCATGCCCTCATCCAGGGGATCTTCCTGACCCAAGGATTGAACACAGGCCTCTTGCATTGCAGGCAGGTTCTTTAACACTGTGAACTACCAGGGAAGCACTTGCAGGGGATCTTCCAGAGTGAAGGATTAAACTTGCCTCTCTTATGTCTGCCACATTGGCAGGTGGCTCCTTACCACTAGCACCATCTAGGGAGTCCCACCAAAATAGGTCAATAAACACTAAATAGGTGGCCCACTCCAGTATTTTTGCCTGGAGAATTCTATGGACAAAGGAACCTGGTGAGCTACAGTCCATGGAGTTGCAAAGATCATTGCACCTAGTTGAGAGAAGGGATTAGGCTTCCTGGACCCCTAAATCTGTGGGAGAAGAGCTCCTAGGAAAATCACTTCAAAGATTGGAGATGATTGCATAATGCAGAGGACATCATTTAGTTTCTTGTCTTAGAAAAGATCTGCCTAGTTGGGTTTGTTAATCAGCCCTTGTTTTCTCTAAATAGGGAAAAGAAAGTAGATCCAGATAGCAGTGTGGTCAAGGGGATTAATACTTTCTTGATTTTCTCTCTTTCTTGTTCCAACTGACGAAGTGCTAGTTCTAGAAGAGTGCTCAGTCATGAGCAGTATTATTTATCACCACGCCCTCTTTCTGTACTCCCTGCCCCTACCATCTACTTCCAGCCAAGGCATACTGTGGGATACTGGAACATGAAAGATTGAAGGCTTAGAAGGTTTTTGACTACTGAATTAGAGTCATTTTTATATTGTACAGTGGCTTACCTCGTACAGGGTATTCTTGTGAGGGCTAGCAATAGAAAATCAGTTACCAGAAAGCAAAACAAAACAAAACAAAACTACCATTGGTAGTTTAAATCCCAACAAATTGAGGTTCCACAGTGAATAGGCCCTATACTCTGATGGAATATTTACTCATCTCTGAATTTTAATTCAACTTCCCATGCTGTTTATTTATAGGGAGAAAGTGCTCCTACCTATCCCTTGGAATACCATTTATTTTATATGAGGTAAAATATGTTGATGCCTGATTTTAGGCATTAGTCTCTTGTGAGTCTCCTTAGTTTCTGACTGTCTTGAGACATCTGGCTGGTATCCACAGCACTGAATGTTTGTGTTCTTGGACTTTAAAACTGAGGTTGCTTAGGGCCTGGAATCCAGGTCAAGCTGACTTCCTTCTATGGGATTCCATGTGTCATCCAAGTCATCTCCTTCTGAAATACCTCTGTTATATGGTCAAAGACCACACAGAGAATCTCTTGTAAGGAAGGAGGATAACTCCTGGCTCTGAGATTCTGGCCAGAATTTTAAGAGCCTGCAGTTACTGATCTTAGCACTGCTACTTCCATGGAGTTGCAAAGATCATTGCACCTAGTTGAGAGAAGGGATTAGGCTTCCTGGACCCCTAAATCTGTGGGAGAAGAGCTCCTAGGAAAATCACTTCAAAGATTGGAGATGATTGCATAATGCAGAGGACATCATTTAGTTTCTTGTCTTAGAAAAGATCTGCCTAGTTGGGTTTGTTAATAAGCCCTTGTTTCTCTAAATAGGGAAAAGAAAGTAGATCCAGATAGCAGTGTGGTCAAGGGGATTAATACTTTCTTGATTTTCTCTCTTTCTTGTTCCAACTGACGAAGTGCTAGTTCTAGAAGAGTGCTCAGTCATGAGCAGTATTATTTATCACCACGCCCTCTTTCTGTACTCCCTGCCCCTACCATCTACTTCCAGCCAAGGCATACTGTGGGATACTGGAACATGAAAGATTGAAGGCTTAGAAGGTTTTTGACTACTGAATTAGAGTCATTTTTATATTGTACAGTGGCTTACCTCGTACAGGGTATTCTTGTGAGGGCTAGCAATAGAAAATCAGTTACCAGAAAGCAAAACAAAACAAAACAAAACTACCATTGGTAGTTTAAATCCCAACAAATTGAGGTTCCACAGTGAATAGGCCCTATACTCTGATGGAATATTTACTCATCTCTGAATTTTAATTCAACTTCCCATGCTGTTTATTTATAGGGAGAAAGTGCTCCTACCTATCCCTTGGAATACCATTTATTTTATATGAGGTAAAATATGTTGATGCCTGATTTTAGGCATTAGTCTCTTGTGAGTCTCCTTAGTTTCTGACTGTCTTGAGACATCTGGCTGGTATCCACAGCACTGAATGTTTGTGTTCTTGGACTTTAAAACTGAGGTTGCTTAGGGCCTGGAATCCAGGTCAAGCTGACTTCCTTCTATGGGATTCCATGTGTCATCCAAGTCATCTCCTTCTGAAATACCTCTGTTATATGGTCAAAGACCACACAGAGAATCTCTTGTAAGGAAGGAGGATAACTCCTGGCTCTGAGATTCTGGCCAGAATTTTAAGAGCCTGCAGTTACTGATCTTAGCACTGCTACCCTTATTTTTCTCCTTTCCCACTGCTTACTTTATATTTACACCTTTGAAAACATGCTTGCTTTATTCTGCAATGGGCTGCATATGCTGAAAGAGGAATGGCTTATACGTGTCAAATCAGGAGATGTTAGCAACCTTTGGACCTGAAATGTAGGAGAATTTAGTCGTTTTTTTCAAATGTAAATGTATATGTTAATATTTGTGTTTGAGTGAATCTGTCTATTATTGGAGATAATCATGTCTTCATCTGCTTTCCAAATTTTCACCTGGCTGCTCTGCTGTTGTTAGATGTTATCATGGTAGCTTTGTCTCCACTGGCTTCTTACTTGAGCTTGAATCATGAGAAATTAACTGCTTGGGGGGAATAAGAAAGTTTTTCTCACTAGAGGAGAACATTTTGATTCAGATACTGTGCCTTTCCAGGTCTGCCTCAGCTGATTGGAAGGAAATGTACAGACCGTCTTTCACTGAGATTGAAACTTTCATGGGGATTAGAGTAACAGTATTTGTCAAGTTTGGGTGTCCCTCAGGTGAATTCTCCACAGTTCCTCATTGAAGCATGCATATATCTGTTCCTTGTTTCTGTCCTCTCTGGACACAGATATCTCAGTCTGAGATGAATTCAGTTTAGGGTTTAGCTCACCACTGCATCAAATATATCTCATGCCCATGTCACAGATAAAATATATCTGCTCTGCTTGTTCTGTGCTTGGAATTAACATGAAGAAAAATCGTGAAACTGGTGTAATGGGCCCACAGATATTCATGATAGCCTGTTCGGAATACTTTTCTTCCACATTGACTCCTTTCTGTGTAAACCTTTAGGTCTCTGCATGCTTTCTGCTTTCAAAAGTGAGGTATGATTGGTCAGTTTATAGTGAAAATGTAAAGTCTAAGTGCAGAACCTTAATTCTGTCTTAATCTCTGAAGTAGCTGCTATATTCCTGACATAGGAAACCAGAGGTACCAGTTACAAATGCTGGCTTGTGAACAGGGGGTAGGAATACTGGGTGCAATGTATGTACATAGTCATTTAATAGTCAATATCTATGGGCTATTGAAACTTGGGTGTGTATTTCTAGCTTTCTATTTGTGTGCGTATACAAAGCAAAATTTTTATACGGTAAGTTTTAAATACTACATTTTGAAAAAGAAAGAACACAAATGTGAAATTGGGTAAAGATGTGTTAGGCTAGTGCAAAAATTAAAGGATGTGGATGGTATTACTAATTACAGACAAAGCAGTAGTTAAGTCAATTGCAAAAGAGGAATATTTTATAACACATATACAAAAGTTACGTTATCCTAAGAAGTTTTTTTGTTTCCCTTTGTTGTTAGCAACTGCATAATTACTATAACCATTCAACGACTGAGGGAATTTGTTTCTAGTTTAGAACTATTATGTATAATATGTATGTGCATGTATATACATATGTTTTGCTGCAGTACTATATTTGCAAAGAAATAGCTGTACTTTATATTTCTATCATCACTATTTGAGAGTTCTTTTTTTTACATATCCTTGTCAGTACTTGATATTGTCAGTTTTTTAACATTAACTATCCTAGTGGAGGTATAGTATCTCCCTATACTTTTAATTTGCATCTTCCTGATGAGTAGTGATGTTGAGCATCTTATTGTTATCACCTATTCATATATCTTCTTTTTTTGTGACACAGATATCTCAGTCTGAGATGAATTCAGTTTAGGGTTTAGCTCACCACTGCATCAAATATATCTCATGCCCATGTCACAGATAAAATATATCTGCTCTGCTTGTTCTGTGCTTGGAATTAACATGAAGAAAAATCGTGAAACTGGTGTAATGGGCCCACAGATATTCATGATAGCCTGTTCGGAATACTTTTCTTCCACATTGACTCCTTTCTGTGTAAACCTTTAGGTCTCTGCATGCTTTCTGCTTTCAAAAGTGAGGTATGATTGGTCAGTTTATAGTGAAAATGTAAAGTCTAAGTGCAGAACCTTAATTCTGTCTTAATCTCTGAAGTAGCTGCTATATTCCTGACATAGGAAACCAGAGGTACCAGTTACAAATGCTGGCTTGTGAACAGGGGGTAGGAATACTGGGTGCAATGTATGTACATAGTCATTTAATAGTCAATATCTATGGGCTATTGAAACTTGGGTGTGTATTTCTAGCTTTCTATTTGTGTGCGTATACAAAGCAAAATTTTTATACGGTAAGTTTTAAATACTACATTTTGAAAAAGAAAGAACACAAATGTGAAATTGGGTAAAGATGTGTTAGTCTAGTGAAAAAATTAAAGGATGTGGATGGTATTACTAATTACAGACAAAGCAGTAGTTAAGTCAATTGCAAAAGAGGAATATTTTATAACACATATACAAAAGTTACGTTATCCTAAGAAGTTTTTTTGTTTCCCTTTGTTGTTAGCAACTGCATAATTACTATAACCATTCAACGACTGAGGGAATTTGTTTCTAGTTTAGAACTATTATGTATAATATGTATGTGCATGTATATACATATGTTTTGCTGCAGTACTATATTTGCAAAGAAATAGCTGTACTTTATATTTCTATCATCACTATTTGAGAGTTCTTTTTTTTACATATCCTTGTCAGTACTTGATATTGTCAGTTTTTTTTAACATTAACTATCCTAGTGGAGGTATAGTATCTCCCTATACTTTTAATTTGCATCTTCCTGATGAGTAGTGATGTTGAGCATCTTATTGTTATCACCTATTCATATATCTTCTTTTGTGATTATATATTTATACGTGCTCAATCATATTCAACTCTTTGCGACCCCATGGACTATAGTTCACCAGGCTTCTCTGTCATGGGATTTTGCAGGCAAGCATACTGGAGTGGGTAGCCATTTCCTCCTTCATTGGATTTTCCTGACCCAGGGGTTGAACCCACCTCTCCAGCATCTTCTGCATTTACCACTGTGCCACTGGGGAAACCAATTCTTTTGTAAAATTATGTTCAAATATTTTGCTCAAGTTTTTCTTTTCTTCTTTATTTTTGGACAGTTTTTTTTTTCAATTCTGACCTCTTTTATTGATTATTTATTTATTTATTTTCATCCATCTTTATTCTTTAGCCTGTGTGGGTCTCCCATTGCAGTGGTCTCTCCCATTGCAGAACACCGGCTCTGGGCACATGCGCTCCAGAGTGCTGACTCTTAATTGGGCACACCGGTCCAGCTGCCCCACGGGATGTGAGATCCTCCCAGGCCAGGGATTGAACTGATTACCCTTGCACTGCAAGGTGGCTTCTTTACCCACTAGACCACCAGGGAAACCCTATTATGCCCAATTTCATTGAGTTGTTTTTCTTCTCATTTTTGAATTACAGTTTTTTTATTTTTTATGTTCTGGACTCAATTACAGATTTTACAAACATTTTCTTCCAGTTTGTGGTTTGCTTTTAATTTACCTTATAAAGAGAAAAAATTAATTTTAATGTTTACCTCTGCCATTGTAGAAAGAGAACAGCCATATACAAAAGCATAAAGTTTTTGTTTTTCTTTGTTGTTAGCAACTGCATAATTACTATAACCATTCAACGACTGAGGGAATTTGTTTCTAGTTTAGAACTATTATGTATAATATGTATGTGCATGTATATACATATGTTTTGCTGCAGTACTATATTTGCAAAGAAATAGCTGTACTTTATATTTCTATCATCACTATTTGAGAGTTCTTTTTTTTACATATCCTTGTCAGTACTTGATATTGTCAGTTTTTTAACATTAACTATCCTAGTGGAGGTATAGTATCTCCCTATACTTTTAATTTGCATCTTCCTGATGAGTAGTGATGTTGAGCATCTTATTGTTATCACCTATTCATATATCTTCTTTTGTGATTATATATTTATACGTGCTCAATCATATTCAACTCTTTGCGACCCCATGGACTATAGTTCACCAGGCTTCTCTGTCATGGGATTTTGCAGGCAAGCATACTGGAGTGGGTAGCCATTTCCTCCTTCATTGGATTTTCCTGACCCAGGGGTTGAACCCACCTCTCCAGCATCTTCTGCATTTACCACTGTGCCACTGGGGAAACCAATTCTTTTGTAAAATTATGTTCAAATATTTTGCTCAAGTTTTTCTTTTCTTCTTTATTTTTGGACAGTTTTTTTTTTCAATTCTGACCTCTTTTATTGATTATTTATTTATTTATTTTCATCCATCTTTATTCTTTAGCCTGTGTGGGTCTCCCATTGCAGTGGTCTCTCCCATTGCAGAACACCGGCTCTGGGCACATGCGCTCCAGAGTGCTGACTCTTAATTGGGCACACCGGTCCAGCTGCCCCACGGGATGTGAGATCCTCCCAGGCCAGGGATTGAACTGATTACCCTTGCACTGCAAGGTGGCTTCTTTACCCACTAGACCACCAGGGAAACCCTATTATGCCCAATTTCATTGAGTTGTTTTTCTTCTCATTTTTGAATTACAGTTTTTTTATTTTTTATGTTCTGGACTCAATTACAGATTTTACAAACATTTTCTTCCAGTTTGTGGTTTGCTTTTAATTTACCTTATAAAGAGAAAAAATTAATTTTAATGTTTACCTCTGCCATTGTAGAAAGAGAACAGCCATAGATGAAATGAAACAAATGATGATGGCTATGTTCCACAAAGCATTTTGAAAAGAAAAAAAATAATAACAGAGGGCTAGATTTTGTGTATAGACTGTGCTTTACCAACACTTGTTTTTGAGTTTTGTGCAAATGAAATCATATACTCTTATGCAGAAATGAAACTATGTACTTTTGTTGCACTTCTTTGTTGTTGTTCAGTCACCCAGTCACATACAACTCTGTGACCCCATGGATTGCAGCACACCTGTCCCTTGTGCTGTTCCTTATCATCTCCTGAAGCTTGCCCAAGTTCACATCCATTGCATTGGTGATGCCATCCAGTGATCTCATCCTCTGATGCCCTATTTTCCTTCTCCCCTCAATCTTTCACAGCATCAAGGACTTTTGAATGAGTTGGCTGTTTGCATCATGTGACCAAAATACTGGAGCTTCAGCTTCAGCCTCAGTTCTTCCAACTGGTTTTCAGGGTTGATTTTCCTCAGGATTGACTCATTCTGTAATCTAGCATAGTTGTTTTGAGATTCATCCATGCTGTAACTGTAGTTTATTCCTTTTTATTTCTGGATAATATTCTTTGTATGGCTTTGCCAAAATTGTTCATACATGTACCAGTTTATGAACTTGTGCTGTCTATTAGAAATAAAGCTATTAGGAAAATTCAAATACAAGACTTGATATGGACCTGTATTTTATTTGTCTTAGATATTAACTATAAAGGGAAAAGCTGGATCATTTTAAGAAATTAACATTTTTAAGGAACTGTCAAACTCTTTTCCAAAGTATTTGTATTATATATTTTTCTTGGTGAATTATCTGTCCAAATTTTATGCACTGTAAAAACTTGCATTGTTCTTCTTTATATTCTTGAATTTGCATATTTTGTATAGTTAGTTGTATTTATCATGTATATGAATTAACAGATAAATGTACTTGTTAGAAATATTATTTGCAATTATTTTCTTGTAGTATGTAATTTGTCTTTTAATTTGCTTAGTGTCTTATGAAATTTTGAGACTGCATGGAACTTTATAAGTTTCAGAATTTATAAGAATATTTAGTCTCTTGACCCCAAAGCATAGCATATTTCTTCATTTTAAAAGGTTTACTTTAATTCCACTCATGAATATTGTTATTTTAGTTTTCAGTGTACAGATTGCTCATATTTTTGACAACTTGAACATTAAATATTTCATATTTCATGATAAAATAAATGGTAGTTTTTAATTCAAATTATTTATTATTATTTGTTGCTATATGATTATTCTTAAAAATATTGGACTGAATCCTGAAACTTTAACTCACCAATTAGCTATAGTAGATTTGTTATATATGTAGTTATTGTGCCCACATACAAAGAAAATTTTACTTTTCCTTTCCAATTCAGTTGCCATTTAATGAAGGTGTTTTCTATTCACGACATCAAATGCATGGGATTTCCACCCTCCTCCCCACCAACAACCAATTCTCTAACTCTTAGGACACAGATTGGGTGCGTCATAATTTAATTCTGATACTAACTATTCTGACCTAGGACAGATTCAAGAGTTAAGGGCTCAGTTCCACAAAGCTATCCTCACTTCAGATGCCAATCACAAGTGTTGGGTCCCCAGGTTACTCACATTCTGTAACATTTGACTACAAATCGGGGATTTCTATGACCCAACTCTTCAAGTTATAATTTGCTATGACTCACAGAATTCAAAAAGACTGTTTACTTCCTATTATTGGTTCATTGTAAAGGATATTATAGAAGATATAAATGAATGGCCAAATGAACAGGCAACATAGTGCAAAATCAAGAAGGCTCCTGAATACAGAAACTCCTGTCCCATAGAATTTGGTATACCACCCCCCCAGCACATGGATGCTTGTCTTTCTACTTTTCCTTCTTTCTCTGGTTTATAGTGTGGAAATGATTACTTTATCTCCAGCTGACATTTTGGACCATAAGAAGAGGATGGAAAACTATGTGCCTGGTCACTTAGTCATGTCTGACTCTTTGCTACTCCATGGATTGTAGCTCACCAGGCTCCTCTGTCCATGGGAATTCTCCAGGCAAGCATACTGGAGTGGGTTGCCATGCCCTCCTTCAGGACACTAGTATAATTATATGAGCAAAAATTTCTGGGCTTAGGAGTTTGATGATGTCTTAGATCCACTGTACCAGTCTTTGAATACCTACTCCTGAACTTATTTTGTCTGTGATAGAAATAAACTTCTATCTTGTCTAAGCTAACATTTTTCAGATTTTTGTCTTTTGGAGGTAATAGTGCTATTCAAAATGGCCTCCAACATGGTGTTGTGATGACATCTACTGTTCCTAAGTGCAGAAGGCCATGATGGAGAAAGCAATCTTTGTTCAAGGATCAGGTTGAGTGCTGTTGGTCATAAGTTCAATGTTAATGAATTTACAGCATATATTAAGTAAGGTTACCTTTAAACAGAAACACTCATATGGTTATGTGTGTTTAAACAGAAACTCACAAATAAGGTTATGTATTGATAGGTTGACCAAAAGCAGTGTGACCAGAGGCTCACAGGAACCTACTTCTCCTAGTAACAGTGGCTCAGTATTCACTGATTTAGTGTTTATCATGACTTTATTGAACATAAAGATCATCAGCTGTATTGTTATCCCTAGATGATAAAGCTGAGGTGCAAAGATACGAGGAAGGAGCCTTGGCTCATGGTTAGTAAATCGTACAGCTAATATTAGAATTCAAGGAAGTCTGGCTCCAGAACCTATATTCTTCCCCATCATACCATCCTGCCTCTTGTAGGATTAGAGTATCCTGGGTATCAGTCTTCCTTGAAGGTCAGAGTTGGAAGTAGGAATCAGGATGCCCTAGAAAACCAAATCTTTTAAGCATCCCAGTCTTCTAAGAGATAATGGTATTCTGGGATGTCAAGTCAAGCCTGCAATGTCTCAATATCCTCAGAGAGTAGGGCAGTAGGTCAGAGTTTCATTGTAACATCAGAGTTTCCTGGGACCACCAGGCTGCTCTGGATGGCTAATCTGTGTTCCCTTATAAGAGTAGGGTATTTTGAGGCTGCTAGAGTATGGGAATTCAGTGTCTTATTGTGGGTCCAAGTTGGCTTCAAGAGTCTTGGAGGCTCAGCTACCATGGGGTTCACATTTTGGACCATAAGAAGAGGATGGAAAACTATGTGCCTGGTCACTTAGTCATGTCTGACTCTTTGCTACTCCATGGATTGTAGCTCACCAGGCTCCTCTGTCCATGGGAATTCTCCAGGCAAGCATACTGGAGTGGGTTGCCATGCCCTCCTTCAGGACACTAGTATAATTATATGAGCAAAAATTTCTGGGCTTAGGAGTTTGATGATGTCTTAGATCCACTGTACCAGTCTTTGAATACCTACTCCTGAACTTATTTTGTCTGTGATAGAAATAAACTTCTATCTTGTCTAAGCTAACATTTTTCAGATTTTTGTCTTTTGGAGGTAATAGTGCTATTCAAAATGGCCTCCAACATGGTGTTGTGATGACATCTACTGTTCCTAAGTGCAGAAGGCCATGATGGAGAAAGCAATCTTTGTTCAAGGATCAGGTTGAGTGCTGTTGGTCATAAGTTCAATGTTAATGAATTTACAGCATATATTAAGTAAGGTTACCTTTAAACAGAAACACTCATATGGTTATGTGTGTTTAAACAGAAACTCACAAATAAGGTTATGTATTGATAGGTTGACCAAAAGCAGTGTGACCAGAGGCTCACAGGAACCTACTTCTCCTAGTAACAGTGGCTCAGTATTCACTGATTTAGTGTTTATCATGACTTTATTGAACATAAAGATCATCAGCTGTATTGTTATCCCTAGATGATAAAGCTGAGGTGCAAAGATACGAGGAAGGAGCCTTGGCTCATGGTTAGTAAATCGTACAGCTAATATTAGAATTCAAGGAAGTCTGGCTCCAGAACCTATATTCTTCCCCATCATACCATCCTGCCTCTTGTAGGATTAGAGTATCCTGGGTATCAGTCTTCCTTGAAGGTCAGAGTTGGAAGTAGGAATCAGGATGCCCTAGAAAACCAAATCTTTTAAGCATCCCAGTCTTCTAAGAGATAATGGTATTCTGGGATGTCAAGTCAAGCCTGCAATGTCTCAATATCCTCAGAGAGTAGGGCAGTAGGTCAGAGTTTCATTGTAACATCAGAGTTTCCTGGGACCACCAGGCTGCTCTGGATGGCTAATCTGTGTTCCCTTATAAGAGTAGGGTATTTTGAGGCTGCTAGAGTATGGGAATTCAGTGTCTTATTGTGGGTCCAAGTTGGCTTCAAGAGTCTTGGAGGCTCAGCTACCATGGGGTTCAGGTTTCTCTAGAAGCACATAGCATATTCTGTGTAGGGGGAGAGGGTTGACATGCTGGATGAATGCTTCTTGAATTTCATGTTATTATGTATTGAATGTTAGTGTCTCCTCTCAGTTTATATGTTAAAGTTTTAAACCCAATATGATGCAATGATATTTGGAGATGGGCCTTTCGGAAGTGATTACGGTCAAGTGAGATCATGGCGGTGAGGCCCCATGGTGAGACTAAGAAGAAGAATAGCTATCAGGACTGAGTTTTCTCTGTATCTTGTGCAGATACAGAAGGTGGCTAATTGAATCAGCTGGCACCATAGTCTTGGATCTCTCAAATTCTAAAACTGTGAGAAATTGATATCTGTTGTTTTAGCCACCTAGCCTTTGGTATTATGTTATGGAAGCCAGAGCTAATGAAGACAGAGGTACAGTTGGTTCTCCTGGAGATCTGGTTACAGTATGATTCTGATTCAGTAGGACTCAAATGGGGCTCCCAAATTTTCATTTTTAACAAGCTTTCACATGCTACTTGTTCTTCTTATCCATGGATCATACTGTAATCCTCAGGATTCTAGAAGAGTACAACATATTCTGAAATGTATTGTGCTTTTAAATGGTCTGTTGAAGAGTTAGCATGACCTTGGGGATCAAGCATTCCTATGGGTGCAGTGTGTTTCAAGATTAACAAGGTGATTTCATGGATTCAGTCTATTCTGAGATTTCAAAGCTTCATGGTGGGATGACAGGGGCTATCTCATAGTAAGGGGAAATTCTCCAGGCTTCAGTGTGTTCTAGAGGACCATAGAATCCTAAGATATTGGTTTGTTTAAAGGGTCAGAATGTTTTAGGGATCAGGATGTACTTGGAACTCAGATGTTTTTCAGGGTCATGGTACTCTGAAGTTCTGGGAAACCTTGGAAGGTCCAGGAGTCCTGGGGAGTTCTTGGTAATTGAGGAGATCACATTTGGGAAAGGAAAGCAGAGAATACTTGAGAACTATGGTTGGCCAGAGACTCATCCTATAGTTCAAGTTGTATGAATGGGTGTACAGAGCATTCTGAGAAATCCAAAATATTTTTAGCAAAAGGAATTATTGTGTCTCTAGAAGCAAACTAGGCTCAGCTACCATGGGGTTCAGGTTTCTCTAGAAGCACATAGCATATTCTGTGTAGGGGGAGAGGGTTGACATGCTGGATGAATGCTTCTTGAATTTCATGTTATTATGTATTGAATGTTAGTGTCTCCTCTCAGTTTATATGTTAAAGTTTTAAACCCAATATGATGCAATGATATTTGGAGATGGGCCTTTCGGACGTGATTACGGTCAAGTGAGATCATGGCGGTGAGGCCCCATGGTGAGACTAAGAAGAAGAATAGCTATCAGGACTGAGTTTTCTCTGTATCTTGTGCAGATACAGAAGGTGGCTAATTGAATCAGCTGGCACCATAGTCTTGGATCTCTCAAATTCTAAAACTGTGAGAAATTGATATCTGTTGTTTTAGCCACCTAGCCTTTGGTATTATGTTATGGAAGCCAGAGCTAATGAAGACAGAGGTACAGTTGGTTCTCCTGGAGATCTGGTTACAGTATGATTCTGATTCAGTAGGACTCAAATGGGGCTCCCAAATTTTCATTTTTAACAAGCTTTCACATGCTACTTGTTCTTCTTATCCATGGATCATACTGTAATCCTCAGGATTCTAGAAGAGTACAACATATTCTGAAATGTATTGTGCTTTTAAATGGTCTGTTGAAGAGTTAGCATGACCTTGGGGATCAAGCATTCCTATGGGTGCAGTGTGTTTCAAGATTAACAAGGTGATTTCATGGATTCAGTCTATTCTGAGATTTCAAAGCTTCATGGTGGGATGACAGGGGCTATCTCATAGTAAGGGGAAATTCTCCAGGCTTCAGTGTGTTCTAGAGGACCATAGAATCCTAAGATATTGGTTTGTTTAAAGGGTCAGAATGTTTTAGGGATCAGGATGTACTTGGAACTCAGATGTTTTTCAGGGTCATGGTACTCTGAAGTTCTGGGAAACCTTGGAAGGTCCAGGAGTCCTGGGGAGTTCTTGGTAATTGAGGAGATCACATTTGGGAAAGGAAAGCAGAGAATACTTGAGAACTATGGTTGGCCAGAGACTCATCCTATAGTTCAAGTTGTATGAATGGGTGTACAGAGCATTCTGAGAATCCAAATATCTAGCAAAAGTAAGAATGTACTTGTGTCTTTTTTAGTTTCCTAGAAAGAAGTTTTTGGGAATTACCCACATAATGAGATGCCAGGTAGGCCCTACTCCTGGCCTC
This sequence comes from Tragulus kanchil, assembly GCA_022376925.1. Classification (NCBI taxonomy): domain Eukaryota; kingdom Metazoa; phylum Chordata; class Mammalia; order Artiodactyla; family Tragulidae; genus Tragulus; species Tragulus kanchil. Next base: position 71,937,013 of record JAIOJX010000029.1, on the reverse strand, counting down.
TATTTGTACCCTTCTCTTCTTCTCATGATAAGTTCTGAGAAGGGGTCTCAAGCACAATGCATTTTGTCTTTTCCCCTACCTGCTCCTAGGAGGAGATTTAAAAGGATAAAATAATTTGGTCTTCTGGGAATATGAGCTCTTGGCTCCAGTCCCTGGACCCTCCAACAGAACACCTTTTTTCATGTGGCTTGTGATCCTCCCCTTATGATGGGAGGTCTGGTGATCAGGCAATGATTGGATAGGCCCATAAGGGTGAGGAGGAGTTCACTCCTCCAAGACTCGGAAGAAAGAGGTAGTGTGGGATTGCAAGCTGGGAAAGTAGGTAGCTGAGAGCAAAGGAAGAGAGCGGCATCCCAGAGAGAAGGGGCAGGGAGAGAAAAGTGGAGACTAAAATGGAGAAAAAGAGTAAGGGCAAATCTGACAGAATGAGATGATACTTAAGTGAGGGAATTGGAAATTAGAAACAAATGTTAGGAAAAAGGAGAGAGATAAAAAAAATAGAGATATCTATCTATAGCTATATTTATATTTGCACTGGAAGAGAGATTCAGACAGAGGTATAGAGGGAGAACGATCAAGATACCAGACATAGAAGGGGAACAGAAATGGAGAAGGACTAATCCAGAATCAGAGACTCAGAGACATGAGATTGGGCTGTCTTTGGTCTCTTTTGTGTGAGCCATGGATGCAGAAGGAAGGAGTGAGCAGGATAAGCAAACAAAAGGGCGAGTTTGCAGTTGCCTCTGGCCAGAGGGCTACCCAGCCACTGGAACTGTGATCTCCAAAATGGGTAAGTGAATCTCTAGGGTGGTGGTCTTGAGGAAGCAGCAGGTGTGTGGGCTCCGTGGGGCAACTGTTCACAACAACGAAGGTGAAAAGGAGAAATAGAAACCTAGAATCCTAGAATGTTAACAATGAGGGGATAGTACAACATTTCTGTTTTATAGACTGGGGCACTGTGGCACTTTCTGACTGATGGAGGAGGGGATGGAGACAGAGCTGAAATCTGTCTCATCACTTATGACCTCAGAGTTCATTCACTGCATAACTTTCTCTGAGGAAGGGAGATGGGGGTGGGGGGCGGCAGGGTTTTGGATCTGAGTAGAGCAGAGAGCCAAGGTGGACACTGAGCACTGGGTGGGGACCTATCCCTGGGTCCATATGGGGATGGGATGCTCACTCCAGACCTCTTTTCCTAATGTGTGCTTTCCAGGTGGTTCCTTTTGCTCCTGTTTTCTTGTCCCTGACTGGCTCTCAGACTAATCAGTGTGGGGGCTTAGTAAGCTTTTAAGGGAGAAGAGGCAAGCCTTTCCCACGAGCTCAGGTTCCTGCAGCCTGGTGGCTGCACTAGGCATAGCAGAGAAGATGAAAAATACGCATGGGGAAATTAGGTCTGCACAGAAGAGGGAGGGATGTTTCATCATTCCAGGTGAAGGGTATAGGACAATGGGAACAATATAAAGGTTTAAGTTGCATGTGAGCCATGAGAGCAGGGATCAAACAATGAAGGTCTTAGACAGAGACCTGGGGAATTTGTTAGGATATCAGAGTGAATAGAAGATCCACAGGGTAAGAGCCAGGGAATTGGTATGTATGCTCAGAGAGGTGGAAGGCTGTGAAGGGGCATGTCTTACATAGGTCCACATCTTGGAGGCTGTAATAGGAAGTAGACACACTGCGCAGAAGTGAGGGAGAAAGAGCATGATTACCCAGGGCAGGTGAGTCTGAGGTGTAGACTTCATTTGGAGATTGTAGCCTGGTTTAGGGGACTCAGAAGTTAAGTGGATCCAAGATTGAGCTGGATTTAGCTAATTCTTAAAGCTGGAGAATTTCTGGTTGGGAAAGAGTGCATGAGAAACACACTGGGCCCAAGCAGAATCTGGGGACTCTGGCAGTTGTGGTCTAGGATGAATGGGTGGATCTATGCAGCAGCAACCTCTCCCTCCTCCCTCCCCTCAGATACGAACACTTGACCCTACAGGAATCTCTCTAGTGTAAGAGAAGGGAGACCACAGCTTTCCCCACAAGGAAGACAGAGGGATCGGCCACATTCCCGGCGCCGTCATCGCACCACCTTCAGTCCAGTGCAGTTGGAACAGCTGGAGTCAACTTTTGGGAGGAACCAGTACCCTGATATTTGGGCACGAGAAAGCCTCGCTCAGGACACTGGCCTCAGTGAAGCCAGAATTCAGGTGATGGGTCAGATTTCCACATCCCAACACCCAGAAAGAAATGCAGATTCAGTGCTCGGGAACTGCTGGGACATAAATTCTCAGGGCATTATAGCCCTAGACCAAACATTCACCAGAACAGAGTCTTATCCAACAGTCAGAGTAAACTCATCTGCACCAGGAATGTCACTTGAGTTTAACTCTGGCACTAACCTAATCTAACTTGAATTCAAATACCGACTGTCACTATTGACCCCCAACCTTAATAGTGATGTGTACAATAGAATTTCAATCCTAACTATTCCTACACATTTGTAACCTTGTCTATAAACATGGCTTTGAAAATCATTCACCCTGATGATCCTTTATTTCTAACCATATTCTAGGAATATTAATCTTAGAATAAACTATACCCTAAATCCAACCTGATCTATAACAATTAAACTCATCCATCATCTTAAATTCTAGTAACCCTAAGGAAAGTTTCCCATTCTCTGGGGAAATGAAATGCTATTTTGTGTTTTGTCTCTTTCTTGTTGGAAGTTGACATTTCTTACTCACCCAAAGTTGTAGCAAGGAAAATTTAGACATGGATTAGGGCACTGGTGTGGTCTCACTTTTTCACTAGACCTGGCTCAGCTATGTCTTCTGCAAGAGATTTACCTGTTCTGAGGATGTGGGGGAGGTTTATGCCTTGTACCTTCTGTCATCAAGTAGAGAGTGTGCATGTGATAATTCCACCTATTTGAGAGAGAGGCTCTGACGTGGCTATTCTTCCCTGTCTTCAGGTATGGTTCCAGAACTGCAGAGCTAAGCAGAGGAAGCAAGAGCATTCACTGCTCCAGCCACTGGTCCATCTGTCTCCTGCCACCTTCTCTGGTTTCTTGCCTGAGACCCCTACTTGTCCCTACTCCTACCCACCCCACATACCCCAGTAATCTGCTTCCCTCACACCTACAACCATACGCCTTTATCTCAGCCCCCCACAGGTAGTTCCTTTGCTCGACCCTACCAGTCTGAAAACTGGTTCCCTAACTTGCACCCCCCTTTTGGGAGGAACCAGTACCCTGATATTTGGGCACGAGAAAGCCTCGCTCAGGACACTGGCCTCAGTGAAGCCAGAATTCAGGTGATGGGTCAGATTTCCACATCCCAACACCCAGAAAGAAATGCAGATTCAGTGCTCGGGAACTGCTGGGACATAAATTCTCAGGGCATTATAGCCCTAGACCAAACATTCACCAGAACAGAGTCTTATCCAACAGTCAGAGTAAACTCATCTGCACCAGGAATGTCACTTGAGTTTAACTCTGGCACTAACCTAATCTAACTTGAATTCAAATACCGACTGTCACTATTGACCCCCAACCTTAATAGTGATGTGTACAATAGAATTTCAATCCTAACTATTCCTACACATTTGTAACCTTGTCTATAAACATGGCTTTGAAAATCATTCACCCTGATGATCCTTTATTTCTAACCATATTCTAGGAATATTAATCTTAGAATAAACTATACCCTAAATCCAACCTGATCTATAACAATTAAACTCATCCATCATCTTAAATTCTAGTAACCCTAAGGAAAGTTTCCCATTCTCTGGGGAAATGAAATGCTATTTTGTGTTTTGTCTCTTTCTTGTTGGAAGTTGACATTTCTTACTCACCCAAAGTTGTAGCAAGGAAAATTTAGACATGGATTAGGGCACTGGTGTGGTCTCACTTTTTCACTAGACCTGGCTCAGCTATGTCTTCTGCAAGAGATTTACCTGTTCTGAGGATGTGGGGGAGGTTTATGCCTTGTACCTTCTGTCATCAAGTAGAGAGTGTGCATGTGATAATTCCACCTATTTGAGAGAGAGGCTCTGACGTGGCTATTCTTCCCTGTCTTCAGGTATGGTTCCAGAACTGCAGAGCTAAGCAGAGGAAGCAAGAGCATTCACTGCTCCAGCCACTGGTCCATCTGTCTCCTGCCACCTTCTCTGGTTTCTTGCCTGAGACCCCTACTTGTCCCTACTCCTACCCACCCCCACATACCCCAGTAATCTGCTTCCCTCACACCTACAACCATACGCCTTTATCTCAGCCCCCCACAGGTAGTTCCTTTGCTCGACCCTACCAGTCTGAAAACTGGTTCCCTAACTTGCACCCAACCTCTGCTGGTCATCTGCCCTGCCCTCCATCCCCACCCATGCTTCCTCTCAGCCTTGAGCCACCAAAGTCCTGGAACTAAAGTTAAACAATTATCAATAAGGTAATTTCTCAGCCTATGACCCTCAAAAAACAGAAAACTGGGTGGTTTCCTTTCCTTCTGAGGGCAAAGTAAAAGTATAGTGAGGGGCAGTGCAGAGATTGGGAATGTAGAAATGGGAGATTATGATGAAGGCTCACTGGGGTGATTAAGCAAATTTAGGGAGGTAAAATTACTGGAAGAGATAGGAAAAAAGTCCCAGTGGAGGTGACAGGTGGGAGGGTGACATTGAGAGAAGCAATGATTGCTGTTGGTGATGGAAATGGTCAAGGGGTATAGAGCTTTGTGGGCTTCACTCATTGAGATCACAGTTGAAGACCTTCATATCTGTTGTTTCTAGCTGGTTTAAATAAAGCATTTGATTTAAAGTCTACCTATACATACCTCATGCATTACCACCACCCAAATTTATCATTAATTTTTGTTCATTCTATCCTGAAAATAGCTCTTGAATTTATTCCTTTCTATCCCAGTAGAGACTTTGCTTTTTCTGGTCCTGCATTTTCTAATTACTCATCCTTCTTGGCTCCCTTAGGTCTAGCCTTTCCCACTCCCAACAGGTTTTGCACACCTGATAATACAAGAATAGTTCTCCAATGTATCACAAACAAACAATAAATAATAACCCATATGCTTAGCCTGTAAGAATCTTACTTTGGGGGGCTTACCTTCTTCCAAGTAGAGTGTGCATGTGATAATTCCACCTATTTGAGAGAGAGGCTCTGACGTGGCTATTCTTCCCTGTCTTCAGGTATGGTTCCAGAACTGCAGAGCTAAGCAGAGGAAGCAAGAGCATTCACTGCTCCAGCCACTGGTCCATCTGTCTCCTGCCACCTTCTCTGGTTTCTTGCCTGAGACCCCTACTTGTCCCTACTCCTCCCCACCCCACATACCCCAGTAATCTGCTTCCCTCACACCTACAACCATACGCCTTTATCTCAGCCCCCCACAGGTAGTTCCTTTGCTCGACCCTACCAGTCTGAAAACTGGTTCCCTAACTTGCACCCAACCTCTGCTGGTCATCTGCCCTGCCCTCCATCCCCACCCATGCTTCCTCTCAGCCTTGAGCCACCAAAGTCCTGGAACTAAAGTTAAACAATTATCAATAAGGTAATTTCTCAGCCTATGACCCTCAAAAAACAGAAAACTGGGTGGTTTCCTTTCCTTCTGAGGGCAAAGTAAAAGTATAGTGAGGGGCAGTGCAGAGATTGGGAATGTAGAAATGGGAGATTATGATGAAGGCTCACTGGGGTGATTAAGCAAATTTAGGGAGGTAAAATTACTGGAAGAGATAGGAAAAAAGTCCCAGTGGAGGTGACAGGTGGGAGGGTGACATTGAGAGAAGCAATGATTGCTGTTGGTGATGGAAATGGTCAAGGGGTATAGAGCTTTGTGGGCTTCACTCATTGAGATCACAGTTGAAGACCTTCATATCTGTTGTTTCTAGCTGGTTTAAATAAAGCATTTGATTTAAAGTCTACCTATACATACCTCATGCATTACCACCACCCAAATTTATCATTAATTTTTGTTCATTCTATCCTGAAAATAGCTCTTGAATTTATTCCTTTCTATCCCAGTAGAGACTTTGCTTTTTCTGGTCCTGCATTTTCTAATTACTCATCCTTCTTGGCTCCCTTAGGTCTAGCCTTTCCCACTCCCAACAGGTTTTGCACACCTGATAATACAAGAATAGTTCTCCAATGTATCACAAACAAACAATAAATAATAACCCATATGCTTAGCCTGTAAGAATCTTCAATGTTACCTTCAACCTAACTTTTAAGTCAGCTACATGTGTTTTTTGTTTTTCTTTTAATTGAGCAAAGGTTCCTGTGCCTGTAGCACAGAAAACCAAAGTCTGACAGTGGATGTTTACAGCAAAAGAGTGAAAGGGGTACATAGGCAGACTTGGCAAAGAGGCCAGCCAGTTCCAAGGGCAAGAAGGAGAAGAGAAAGGACAAGGAGAAATAAAGGCAAAGATCTTCAAGGCTGAAACTGAAAACTTCTTGTCTTATGTTAATCTGGGCATTTACATTAGAATGTCTCACCTATCCCTCAGGCCCAGAGACTGTCCTAGCTAATCTCATGTTAATGTTGTGGATGCTGGCCTACAGGGCCTTTACAACCTTTAGATATCCTTTTGATTTATTGTTTTGGTAACTTGACTGGAAGATACAAGTTGTCATGCTTAAACTGGCAAAGGGAGATACTCTTCTATCTCCCTTACAGTGTCTATGCTGGAAGATTTTCCCTACCTTTTCTTACTTTAATAAACTTTTCACTGCACAAAGCTCTGAGTGACCATCACTGAGTCTTTTGATCCCAATGTGAATTCTTCTCCATTGGAGATTAAGAATTCGACACTGTTCATGGTAACCTACCATTGTCTATCACCTATCAATAGGTTTTATTGCAGGGTCCCAAGCAAGGGAATGGGAGGCAAACCTCAGATCTACTCCAACTTGACCTTTGAGTTGAGGGTGATTTAATCTAAAGAAATTCGACAGATGTATTCATTCCTCATTGAGATCACAGTTGAAGACCTTCATATCTGTTGTTTCTAGCTGGTTTAAATAAAGCATTTGATTTAAAGTCTACCTATACATACCTCATGCATTACCACCACCCAAATTTATCATTAATTTTTGTTCATTCTATCCTGAAAATAGCTCTTGAATTTATTCCTTTCTATCCCAGTAGAGACTTTGCTTTTTCTGGTCCTGCATTTTCTAATTACTCATCCTTCTTGGCTCCCTTAGGTCTAGCCTTTCCCACTCCCAACAGGTTTTGCACACCTGATAATACAAGAATAGTTCTCCAATGTATCACAAACAAACAATAAATAATAACCCATATGCTTAGCCTGTAAGAATCTTCAATGTTACCTTCAACCTAACTTTTAAGTCAGCTACATGTGTTTTTTGTTTTTCTTTTAATTGAGCAAAGGTTCCTGTGCCTGTAGCACAGAAAACCAAAGTCTGACAGTGGATGTTTACAGCAAAAGAGTGAAAGGGGTACATAGGCAGACTTGGCAAAGAGGCCAGCCAGTTCCAAGGGCAAGAAGGAGAAGAGAAAGGACAAGGAGAAATAAAGGCAAAGATCTTCAAGGCTGAAACTGAAAACTTCTTGTCTTATGTTAATCTGGGCATTTACATTAGAATGTCTCACCTATCCCTCAGGCCCAGAGACTGTCCTAGCTAATCTCATGTTAATGTTGTGGATGCTGGCCTACAGGGCCTTTACAACCTTTAGATATCCTTTTGATTTATTGTTTTGGTAACTTGACTGGAAGATACAAGTTGTCATGCTTAAACTGGCAAAGGGAGATACTCTTCTATCTCCCTTACAGTGTCTATGCTGGAAGATTTTCCCTACCTTTTCTTACTTTAATAAACTTTTCACTGCACAAAGCTCTGAGTGACCATCACTGAGTCTTTTGATCCCAATGTGAATTCTTCTCCATTGGAGATTAAGAATTCGACACTGTTCATGGTAACCTACCATTGTCTATCACCTATCAATAGGTTTTATTGCAGGGTCCCAAGCAAGGGAATGGGAGGCAAACCTCAGATCTACTCCAACTTGACCTTTGAGTTGAGGGTGATTTTAAAGTGGAAGAGCAAATAAGTTGAGATTAATCATCATCTTGTAACATTTTTGTGACATCTCTTAATTACATTTGTGGAAATCAGAATATCTCTAGTTTATGATTCTCTAGCCAGGTGATCCATGACTGGGGCATCTGTAAGCTCATTCTCCTCTGGAGAAACAACCTGAGTTTGTGTGTTGATGATAATATCAATGACAGAAATTTTAGTATATTAATAATGTTATAGACAACAGCAATTTTTAGTTGTCTTATTCTTGTTGATTAGTGTTCAGTTGACACAAGACTGAGATCAGAATAAAAGCAAATAAAGATTTGAATAAAGAGATTATTTATAAACTCACAAAAGGAACCCAGTTTTAGAGGGGCTCAGTATCTGTTTCTGATAGAGAAGGAACAATTTGATTAAGAGCAAAGTATTCTAAGAACAAATCATGAGTTTTGAAGCTTATAAGAGATCATTCCTGGTAAAGAACCTGCTTTGAAGTGACTTAGTCTGACCTCTCTCAGAATATGCCTGTGGCCTAGTTGGTGTTGCCATTTATATATTATATTGCTTCTAATGAACTTATTTTACTCATAATTTATTTGTATGTGGGCCTACCACACTTATTGGTAGGTCAGTCTATAGAAGAATTTTGAGTAAACAAGCTCTATGGATTTTATTTGCAGTTTTTTAATATGCATTGATAACACATAAAAACATGTCAAAACCCCTGTGATGCATAATTCCATTTCTATGCAATTATTCTCTTGGAAAACCCTACAGGGCCTTTACAACCTTTAGATATCCTTTTGATTTATTGTTTTGGTAACTTGACTGGAAGATACAAGTTGTCATGCTTAAACTGGCAAAGGGAGATACTCTTCTATCTCCCTTACAGTGTCTATGCTGGAAGATTTTCCCTACCTTTTCTTACTTTAATAAACTTTTCACTGCACAAAGCTCTGAGTGACCATCACTGAGTCTTTTGATCCCAATGTGAATTCTTCTCCATTGGAGATTAAGAATTCGACACTGTTCATGGTAACCTACCATTGTCTATCACCTATCAATAGGTTTTATTGCAGGGTCCCAAGCAAGGGAATGGGAGGCAAACCTCAGATCTACTCCAACTTGACCTTTGAGTTGAGGGTGATTTTAAAGTGGAAGAGCAAATAAGTTGAGATTAATCATCATCTTGTAACATTTTTGTGACATCTCTTAATTACATTTGTGGAAATCAGAATATCTCTAGTTTATGATTCTCTAGCCAGGTGATCCATGACTGGGGCATCTGTAAGCTCATTCTCCTCTGGAGAAACAACCTGAGTTTGTGTGTTGATGATAATATCAATGACAGAAATTTTAGTATATTAATAATGTTATAGACAACAGCAATTTTTAGTTGTCTTATTCTTGTTGATTAGTGTTCAGTTGACACAAGACTGAGATCAGAATAAAAGCAAATAAAGATTTGAATAAAGAGATTATTTATAAACTCACAAAAGGAACCCAGTTTTAGAGGGGCTCAGTATCTGTTTCTGATAGAGAAGGAACAATTTGATTAAGAGCAAAGTATTCTAAGAACAAATCATGAGTTTTGAAGCTTATAAGAGATCATTCCTGGTAAAGAACCTGCTTTGAAGTGACTTAGTCTGACCTCTCTCAGAATATGCCTGTGGCCTAGTTGGTGTTGCCATTTATATATTATATTGCTTCTAATGAACTTATTTTACTCATAATTTATTTGTATGTGGGCCTACCACACTTATTGGTAGGTCAGTCTATAGAAGAATTTTGAGTAAACAAGCTCTATGGATTTTATTTGCAGTTTTTTAATATGCATTGATAACACATAAAAACATGTCAAAACCCCTGTGATGCATAATTCCATTTCTATGCAATTATTCTCTTGGACCAAACTACCTTCCAGAAAGATAATACTGGTTCGCATGCCTCCCAAAATATCAGTATCAAAAATGATTGACATGGATCATTTTGGAAAATTTGTTAACTGAGAATGATATCACCTTGTTGGTTATTTTTTTTCAGTTTTCATTTAATCGCTTGCTAGTGAAAGATAATTACATGTTTATTGGAAATTTACATTTTCTCTCTTCTGCATTACTTCTTTGAGTTATTTGTATATTTATATATTGATCTAGTCATCTTCTATTAGTGTTTCAAGAACCACAGGTGAGAGATCTATCCTTATTTTTCCTGGTTTCACCCATGTTTTCCTCATTATATAGATCAAAATATTATGCTTTGAATCATCTTAAATTTTGGTTTGTGCAGTAAAATAGTCATCTGATTTCCACTCAGTCAGTTAGCTGGTTTCTCCAATATAGTTTATTTAACAGTCTAAGACTGGTTTGTAAAAACATTCTCAAATGGGACAATTATAGATTGCTAGTTGTTTTCCACCAATTAGCTTCTCTATTTTGATATTGGTAACATAGTGTTTTAATTATCAAAAATCATAAGGATTATTGATATCTTTAAAATATTAAACTTTCTTACTCAAATACAAATTGAATCTTGTAAGATTTCTTTTATGTCCCTCAGGAAACCTCTTGATATTTTTTCATAAATTAAATCTTTTTATTTATTTATTTGAGTTGGAGGATAATTGCCTTACAATGTTGTGTTGGTTTGTGCCGGACATCAACATGAATCAGCCACAGGTCCTTTCATATGTCCCTTCACTCTTGAACCTCCCTCCCACCTCCTACCTCATTCTACTCCTCTAGGTTTTCAAAGAGCACCAGGTTGAGCTCCCTGTATAACAATACAGCCAATACAGCAAATTCTCACCATCTATTTTACATATGGCAATTTATATATTTCAAAGCTACTTTCTCAATTCATCTTACCCTCTCATCTCCTGTGTCCGTAAGCCTGTTCTCTATGTTTGAATCTCTATACCTGCCCTGAAAATAGTTTCATCAAAACTATTTTTCTAGATTCCATATATCATAAACCAAATCCAAATGGGAGTTTTATAAATTACAAAACTTATATACACTCTTTGTTAACAGTCCATTCAAAAGATTTAGGGCTTCCCTGGTGGTCCAGTGGGCAAAGAGTCCACTTTGCAGTGCAAGGGGCACCGGTTCAATCCCTGGCCTGGGAAGATCCCACGTGACACGGAATGGCTGGGCCAGTGTGTCAAATTATGAGCCAGCACTCTGGAGCACATGCACCTAGAGCTAGTGCTCTGCTACGAGAGGCCACTGTGATGGGAGGCCCACATTTGCCAAAGAATAAAGATGGATGAAAAATAAACGATGACTTAGAGGCAAAAAAAAGGATATATATATATATATATATATATATGGCATATATTATATATATTACCTAGAATATTTATTTATATGTATTAACCTGGATTAATCACAAAATCTCATATTAAGTAAATTCAACTCAACATGAGATAAACATTAGTAGTGTGTATCTGTCCACAATTTTTTGATATTGGTAACATAGTGTTTTAATTATCAAAAATCATAAGGATTATTGATATCTTTAAAATATTAAACTTTCTTACTCAAATACAAATTGAATCTTGTAAGATTTCTTTTATGTCCCTCAGGAAACCTCTTGATATTTTTTCATAAATTAAATCTTTTTATTTATTTATTTGAGTTGGAGGATAATTGCCTTACAATGTTGTGTTGGTTTGTGCCGGACATCAACATGAATCAGCCACAGGTCCTTTCATATGTCCCTTCACTCTTGAACCTCCCTCCCACCTCCTACCTCATTCTACTCCTCTAGGTTTTCAAAGAGCACCAGGTTGAGCTCCCTGTATAACAATACAGCCAATACAGCAAATTCTCACCATCTATTTTACATATGGCAATTTATATATTTCAAAGCTACTTTCTCAATTCATCTTACCCTCTCATCTCCTGTGTCCGTAAGCCTGTTCTCTATGTTTGAATCTCTATACCTGCCCTGAAAATAGTTTCATCAAAACTATTTTTCTAGATTCCATATATCATAAACCAAATCCAAATGGGAGTTTTATAAATTACAAAACTTATATACACTCTTTGTTAACAGTCCATTAAAAAGATTTAGGGCTCCCCTGGTGGTCCAGTGGGCAAAGAGTCCACTTTGCAGTGCAAGGGGCACCGGTTCAATCCCTGGCCTGGGAAGATCCCACGTGACACGGAATGGCTGGGCCAGTGTGTCAAATTATGAGCCAGCACTCTGGAGCACATGCACCTAGAGCTAGTGCTCTGCTACGAGAGGCCACTGTGATGGGAGGCCCACATTTGCCAAAGAATAAAGATGGATGAAAAATAAACGATGACTTAGAGGCAAAAAAAAGGATATATATATATATATATATATGGCATATATTATATATATTACCTAGAATATTTATTTATATGTATTAACCTGGATTAATCACAAAATCTCATATTAAGTAAATTCAACTCAACATGAGATAAACATTAGTAGTGTGTATCTGTCCACAATTTTTTTCATATAGACACAGTACCTTTTTTCCTTTTTAAAAATAAAAAAAGATTCTGGCATAAGTGGATATAGATATAAACGTATCTTTGAAGTGGATTACACAGATTTTATTGTTTTCATTTCATTAATATTAAGTGGCAATTTTATGAATGACTTAACCATTTTTTTATCATTTGAGAGTCAGAGTTGGTTTGATATTTTATTTTGTTTTACCACTACAAATGCCAATGTAGTTATCTCATTAAAAGATAATTCTCAAAAAAAGGTAAAAATCATGACTCTTACAGAATGTAAATTTTATTTAAATCATTCTTGATAAGGCAGAAAATGATAAAGATGTCAAAGCCATTTTAAAGGACAAAAGATGATGGCCACTCTGACTGGTGCAAAGTGATATCTCATTGTAGTTTTGATTGGCATTTCTCTAATAATGAGTGACATTGAGTATCTTTTCATGTGTTTCTTGGCCATCTGTATGTCTTCTTTGGAAAGATCTGTTTAGGTCTTTTTCCCATTTTTTCACTGGGTTTATTTTTGTGGTGTTGAGTTGCCTGAGTTACTGATACATTTTGGAAATTAATTCTTTGTTGGTTGTTTCATTTGCTATTATTTTCTCCCATTCTGATGGTTGTCTTTTCACTTTTTTTATAGTGTCTTTCACTGTGCAAAAGCTTTTAAGTTTTATTAGGTCCCACCTATTTTTGTCTTTATTTCCATTACTCTAGAGACTGGGTCATAGAAGATCTTGTTTCGAATTTTCTTTTTTAAATTTTTATTTTACCTTTACAGAATTTCATTGTTTACAGATATGTATGATCCCAGATTAGTCATGTGTATATCGCACCCTCAATCCCACCCCTCCAGGCCACTGCACAGTGCCCCTGCATGATCCCGTTTTCTCATAGCACAATGACAATAGCTATTATTTTCACATATGACAGTATAGGTTTTCATGCTACCTCCTTTATGCCTCCCACCCACTGTTCTTTCCCCACAATGTCCATATGTCTATTCTCCATGTCTGTTTTTCCTTCGCTTCATTGTGTGTGTTACCATTACCATTCTACTAGATTCCATAAATATGTGTTAGTATACTGTACTTGTCTTTCTCTTTTGACTTACTTCACTTTTTATGATAGGTTCTAGATCCAGCCATCTCATTAGGACTGATTCTTCTGCATTTCTTTTTACAGCTATGTAGTATTCCATTGTATATATGTACCAGGGCTTCTGTATCCATTCATTCGTCAATGGACATCTAGGTTGCTTCCATGTTCTAGCTATTGTATAGAGTGCTGCAATGAACATTGGGGTACGAGTGTCTTTTTCAGTTTTGATTCAATCAGGGTATAAGCCTAAGAGTGGGATTGCTGGGTTGTATGGTCTTTCTATTTTTAGTTTTTAAAGGAATCTCCATACCGTCTTCCACAGTGGCTGTATCAATTTACACTCCCACCAGCAATGCAGGGTTGTTCCCTTTTCTCTGCACCCTCTCCGGCATTAATTGTCTGTCGATTTGTTGATAATGGCCATTCTGACAAGTGTAAGGTGATATCTCATTGTAGTTTTGATTTGCATTTCTCTAGTAATCAGTGACTTTGAGCATCTTTTCATGTGTTTTTGGGCCATCTGTATGTTCTCTTTGGAGAGGTGTCTGTTTAGGTCCTTTTCCCATTTTTGATTGGATTGTTCATTTTTCTGATGTTGAGTTGTCAGAGTTGCTTGTCGATTTTGGAGATTAATTCTTTGTCTGTTATTTCATTTGATATGATTTTCTCCCACTCTGTGGGCTGTCTGTTCAGCTTTTTTGTAATTCCTTTTGCTGTACAAAAGCTTTTACGTTTCATGAGGTCCCACATGTTCATTTGTCTTTTGAGTTCCACTATTCTAGTAGGTGGGTCAGAGAAGATCTTGCTTTGATTGATGTCCTTGAGGGTTTTGCCTATATTCTCCTCTAAGAGTTTGATAGTTTCTGGTCTTACACTTTGGTCTTTAATCCATTTTGAGTTGATCTTTGTGTACGGTGTCAGAGAATGTTCCAACTTCATTTTCTTGCATGTAGCTGTCCAATTTTCCCAGCACCATTTGTTGAAGAGGCTGTCTTTGTCCCATTTTATAGTTTCGCCTCCTTTGTCAAAAAAGAAGGGGGTGATCTCTTTTCACTAGCGTTTTCATGCTACCTCCTTATCCCATTTTTGTCCATATGTCTATTCTCCATGTCTGTTTTCCTTCGCTTCATTGTGTGTGTTACCATTACCATTCTACTAGATTCCATAAATATGTGTTAGTATACTGTACTTGTCTTTCTCTTTTGACTTACTTCACTTTTTATGATAGGTTCTAGATCCAGCCATCTCATTAGGACTGATTCTTCTGCATTTCTTTTTACAGCTATGTAGTATTCCATTGTATATATGTACCAGGGCTTCTGTATCCATTCATTCGTCAATGGACATCTAGGTTGCTTCCATGTTCTAGCTATTGTATAGAGTGCTGCAATGAACATTGGGGTACGAGTGTCTTTTTCAGTTTTGATTCAATCAGGGTATAAGCCTAAGAGTGGGATTGCTGGGTTGTATGGTCTTTCTATTTTTAGTTTTTAAAGGAATCTCCATACCGTCTTCCACAGTGGCTGTATCAATTTACACTCCCACCAGCAATGCAGGGTTGTTCCCTTTTCTCTGCACCCTCTCCGGCATTAATTGTCTGTCGATTTGTTGATAATGGCCATTCTGACAAGTGTAAGGTGATATCTCATTGTAGTTTTGATTTGCATTTCTCTAGTAATCAGTGACTTTGAGCATCTTTTCATATGTTTTTGGGACATATGTATGTCCTCTTTGGAGAGGTGTCTGTTTAGGTCCTTTTCCCATTTTTGATTGGATTGTTCATTTTTCTGATGTTGAGTTGTCAGAGTTGCTTGTCGATTTTGGAGATTAATTCTTTGTCTGTTATTTCATTTGATATGATTTTCTCCCACTCTGTGGGCTGTCTGTTCAGCTTTTTTGTAATTCCTTTTGCTGTACAAAAGCTTTTACGTTTCATGAGGTCCCACATGTTCATTTGTCTTTTGAGTTCCACTATTCTAGTAGGTGGGTCAGAGAAGATCTTGCTTTGATTGATGTCCTTGAGGGTTTTGCCTATATTCTCCTCTAAGAGTTTGATAGTTTCTGGTCTTACACTTTGGTCTTTAATCCATTTTGAGTTGATCTTTGTGTACGGTGTCAGAGAATGTTCCAACTTCATTTTTTTGCATGTAGCTGTCCAATTTTCCCAGCACCATTTGTTGAAGAGGCTGTCTTTGTTCCATTTTATATGTTCGCCCCCTTTGTCAAAAATAAGGTACTCATATGTGCGTGGGTTGATCTCTGGGTTCTCGATCTTGTTCCATTGATCTATGGTTCTGTTTTTGTGCCAGTACCATACTGTCTTGATGACTGTTGCTTTGTAGTAGAGTCTGAAGTTGGGGAGGCTGATCCCTCCAGCTCCATTTTTCTTCCTCAGGATTGCTTTGGCTATTTGAGGTCTTTTGTGTTTCCGTATGAACTGTGTTATTCTTTGGTCTAGTTCTGTGAAGAATGTCATTGGAAATTTGATAGGGATCGCTTTGAATCTATAGATGATATTTGGTAGTATGGTCATTTTCACAATATTGATTCTTCCGATCCAAGAACATGGAATATCTCTCCATCAGTTTAAGTCTTCTCTAATGTCTCTCATGTGTCTTGTAATTTTCAGTGTACAGTTCTTTTGTTTCTTTGGGTAGGTTTATTCCTAGATATTTGATTCTTTTAGTTGCAATTGTGAAGGGGATTGCCTCATTGATTTTTTTTTTTCTGATTTTTCACTGTTTGTGTATAGGAATGCCAGTGATTTCTGTGTATTGATTTTGTATCCTGTGATGCTGGATTTGCTGATTAGCTCTAGTAGTTTTGTAATAGTGTCTTTGGGGATTTCTATGTATAATATGATGTCATCTTCAAAAAGAGAGAGCTTGACTTCTTATTTTCCAATCTGGATTCCTTTGATTTCTTTCTCTTCTCTTATTGCTGTTGCTAGAACTTCCAGGACGATGTTTAATAATAGTGCTGAAAGTGGCACCCTTGTCTTGTTCCTGATCTGGAATTTGTTTAATGAGGATAGTGCTGATTTTACGTTTCATGGCCCCTTTCATGCTTGAGTTCCACTATTCTAGTAGGTGGGTCAGAGAAGATCTTGCTTTGATTGATGTCCTTGAGGGTTTTGCCTATATTCTCCTCTAAGAGTTTGATAGTTTCTGGTCTTACACTTTGGTCTTTAATCCATTTTGAGTTGATCTTTGTGTACGGTGTCAGAGAATGTTCCAACTTCATTTTTTTGCATGTAGCTGTCCAATTTTCCCAGCACCATTTGTTGAAGAGGCTGTCTTTGTTCCATTTTATATGTTCGCCCCCTTTGTCAAAAATAAGGTACTCATAGGTGCGTGGGTTGATCTCTGGGTTCTCGATCTTGTTCCATTGATCTATGGTTCTGTTTTTGTGCCAGTACCATACTGTCTTGATGACTGTTGCTTTGTAGTAGAGTCTGAAGTTGGGGAGGCTGATCCCTCCAGCTCCATTTTTCTTCCTCAGGATTGCTTTGGCTATTTGAGGTCTTTTGTGTTTCCGTATGAACTGTGTTATTCTTTGGTCTAGTTCTGTGAAGAATGTCATTGGAAATTTGATAGGGATCGCTTTGAATCTATAGATGATATTTGGTAGTATGGTCATTTTCACAATATTGATTCTTCCGATCCAAGAACATGGAATATCTCTCCATCAGTTTAAGTCTTCTCTAATGTCTCTCATGTGTCTTGTAATTTTCAGTGTACAGTTCTTTTGTTTCTTTGGGTAGGTTTATTCCTAGATATTTGATTCTTTTAGTTGCAATTGTGAAGGGGATTGCCTCATTGATTTTTTTTTTTCTGATTTTTCACTGTTTGTGTATAGGAATGCCAGTGATTTCTGTGTATTGATTTTGTATCCTGTGATGCTGGATTTGCTGATTAGCTCTAGTAGTTTTGTAATAGTGTCTTTGGGGATTTCTATGTATAATATGATGTCATCTTCAAAAAGAGAGAGCTTGACTTCTTATTTTCCAATCTGGATTCCTTTGATTTCTTTCTCTTCTCTTATTGCTGTTGCTAGAACTTCCAGGACGATGTTTAATAATAGTGCTGAAAGTGGCACCCTTGTCTTGTTCCTGATCTTAGAGGAAATGCTTTCAGTTTTTCACAATTGAGGATGATGTTGGCTGTGGGCTTCTCATATATGGCTTATATTATGTTGAGATAGGTTCCTTTTATGCCCATTTTTTGAAGAGTTTTTATCATAAATGGGTGTTGTGTTTTGTTGAAGGTTTTTTCTGCATCTATTGAGATGATCATGTGATTTTTGTCTCTCAATTTGTTGATATGATGTATCACATTGATTGATTTGTGGATATTGAAGAATCCTTGCATGCCTGGGATGAACCCAGCTTGATCATGATGTATGAGCTTTTTGATGTGTCATTGATTTCTGTTTGCTAGCATTTTGTTGAGGATATTGGCATCTAAATTCATCAGTGGCATTGGCCTATAACTTTCTTTTTTTGTGTTGTCTTTGCCTGACTTTGGTATCAGAGTGCTGGTAGCCTCATAGAATGTGTTTGGAAGTGTTCCTTCCTGTGCGATTTTTTGGAAGAGTTTTACAAGGACAGGCATTAGGTCTTCTTTAAATGTTTGGTAGAATTCGCCTGTGAAGCCATCTGCCCCTGGGCTTTTATTTTGGGGTTGATTTTTAATCACAAATTCGATTTTTGAGCTTGTGATTGAGTTGTTCGTAGTTTCTATTTCTTCCTGGTTGAGTCTTGGGAGATTAATATTCTCCAAGAAGCTATCCATTTATTCCAGGTTGTCCAGTTTGTTGCCATATAGTTGTTCATAATAGTCTCTTCGAATCCTTTAGATTCCTGCATTATCTGTTGTAGTCTCTCCTTTTTCATTTTTGAATTTGCTGATCTGGTTCTTCTCTCTTTTTTTCTTGATTGGTCTGGCAAGTGGTCTGTCGATTTTATGTACCTTTTTGAAGAACCAGCTTTTGTTTTATTTATCTTTACTATTGTTTCTTTTGTTTCTTTTTCTTTTATTTCTGATCTAATCTTTATGGTGTCTCTTCTGCTGGCTTTGGGGTGTTTTTGTTCTTCTTTCTTCAGTTGTTTTAAGTGTAAGGTTAGGTCGTCTGTTTGAGATTTCCTAGTTTCTTGAGATAGGATTGAATTGCTATAAACTTCCCTCTTAGATCTGCTTTTGCATTATCCCATAGGTTTTGCAATGTCGTGTGTTCATTGTCATTTTCTTCTAGAAATTTTTTTATTTGTCCTTTGATTTCCTCAATGATCAGTTAGTTTTTTAGGTGTGTGTTGTTTAATCTTCATGTGTTTGTGTTTTTTTTTTTAATTTTTTATTTATTTACTTTTGTACATATATGTTCCCAGATCATTCATATGCATATCCCTTAACCCTCCCCCCACCCAGTTCCCCCCCTTCCATCCCTCCAGACCATCGCTCCAAGTGGTTGTAGGTACTCGTATTCCCCTAGCACAATGACAATAGCTATCTTTTCTACACATGACAGTATAGGTTTCCATGTTACTCCCTCCCACTGTTCGGTCTCCACAGTGTCTTTATGTCTATTCTCTGTTTTTTCATGAGTTCACTGCGTGTGTTATCATGACCATCTTACTAGATCCCATATATATGAGTTAGTATACTATACTTGTCTTTCTCTTTTTGACTTACTTCACTTTTTATGATAGGTTCTAGAGCCAGCCACCTCATTAAGACTGAGTCTTCCGCATTTCTTTTAACAGCTGAGTAGTATTCCATTGTATATATGTACCAGAGCTTCTGGATCCATTCATTTGTCGATGGACATCTAGGTTGCTTCCATGTTCTGGCTATTGTATAGAGAGCTGCAATGAACATTGGGGTACAGGTGCCTCTTTCAGTTTTGATTTCATCAGGATATAGGCCTAATAGTGGGATTGCTGGGTCATAGGGTGCTTCTATTTTTAGCTTTTTAAGGAATCTCCATATTGTCTTCCATAGAGGTTGTATTAATTTACATTCCCACCAGCAATGCAAGAGGGTTCCCTTTTCTCCACACCCTCTCCAGCATTTGTTGTCTGTCGATTTGTTGATGATGGCCATTCTGACAGGTGTGAGGTGGTATCTCATTGTGGTTTTAATTTGCATTTCTCTGATAATAAGCGAGGTTGAGCATCGTTTCATGAATTTTTGGGCCATTTGTATGTCCTCTTTGGAGAGGCGTCTCTTTAGATCTTTTTTCCATTTTTTGATTGGGCTGCTCGTTTTCCCTGTGCTGAGTTGTCTGAGTTGCTTGTAGATTTTGGAGATTAATTCTTTGTCTGTTATTTCATTTGCTATGATTTTCTCCCACTCTGTGGGGTGTCTGTTGAACTTTTTTGTAATTTCTTTTGCTGTACAAAAGCTTTTAAGTTTCATAAGGTCCCATATGTTCATTTTTCTTTTCAGTTCTGCTATTCTAGTAGGTGGGTCAGAGAAGATCTTGCTTTGATTGATGTCCTTGAGGGTTTTGCCTATATTCTCCTCTAAGAGTTTGATGGTTTCTGGTCTTACATTGAGGTCTTTAATCCATTTTGAGTTGATCTTAGTGTATGGCGTCAGGGAATGTTCGAATTTCATTTTGTTGCATGTAGCTGTCCAATTCTCCCAGCACCACTTGTTAAAGAGGCTGTCTTTGTCCCATTTTATAGTTTCTCCTCCTTTATGAAAAATAAGGTACCCATAGGTGCGTGGGTTGATCTCTGGGTTCTCAATCTTGTTCCATTGATCTATAGTTCTGTTTTTGTGCCAGTACCATACTGTCTTGATAACTGTTGCTTTGTAGTAGAGTCTGAAGTTAGGGAGGCTGATCCCTCCAACTCCATTTTTCTTCCTCAGGATTGCTTTGGCTATTCGAGGTCTTCTGTGTTTCCATATGAACTGTGTTATTATTTGGTCTAGTTCTGTGAAAAATGTCAGTGGTAGTTGAATAGGTATTGCATTGAATCTGTAGATGATATCTGGTATTATGGTCATTTTCACAATATTGATTCTTCCAATCCAGGAACATGGAATATCTCTGCATCTGTTTACGTCTTCTTTAATGTCTCTCATGAGTGTCTTGTAATTTTCTGTGTACAATTCTTTTGTTTCTTTGGGTAGGTTTATTCCTAGATATTTTATTCTTTCGGTTGCAATGGTGAAGGGGATTGCCTGTTTGATTTCATTTTCTGATTTTTCATTGTTTGTGTATAGGAATGCCAGTGACTTCTGTGTGTTGACTTTATATCCTGCAACTTTGCTGAATTCATTGATTAGCTCTAGTAGCTTTGTAACCGTGTCTTTGGGATTTTCTATGTATAATATCATGTCGTCTGCAAAAAGAGAGGGCTTGACTTCTTCCTTTCCAATCTGGATTCCTTTGATTTCTTTCTCTTCTCTTATTGCTGTTGCTAGGACTTCCAGGACTGTGTTGAGTAGCAGTGGTGAAAGTGGGCACCCCTGTCTTGTTCCTGATCTTAGAGGGAATGCTTTCAGTTTTTCACCATTAACAATAATGTTCGCTGTAGGCTTCTCATAGATGGCTTTTATTATGTTGAGATAGGTTCCTTCTATGCCCATTTTCTGAAGAGTTTTGATCATAAATGGATGTTGTACTTTGTCGAAGGCTTTTTCTGCATCTATTGAAATGATCATGTGATCTTTGTCTTTCAACTTGTTGATATGGTGTATCACATTGATTGATTTGCGGATGTTGAAGAAGCCTTGCATGTCTGGGATGAACCCAACTTGATCATGATGTATGAGTTTTTTGACATGTCATTGAATTCTGTTTGCTAGGATTTTGTTGAGGATCTTGGCATCTAAGTTCATCAGTGAAATTGGCCTATAGTTTTCCTTTTTTGTGTTGTCTTTGCCTGGTTTGGGTATCAGGGTGATGGTGGCCTCGTAGAATGTGTTTGGGAGTTTTCATTTTTGTGCCAGTACCATACTGTCTTGATAACTGTTGCTTTGTAGTAGAGTCTGAAGTTAGGGAGGCTGATCCCTCCAACTCCATTTTTCTTCCTCAGGATTGCTTTGGCTATTCGAGGTCTTCTGTGTTTCCATATGAACTGTGTTATTATTTGGTCTAGTTCTGTGAAAAATGTCAGTGGTAGTTGAATAGGTATTGCATTGAATCTGTAGATGATATCTGGTATTATGGTCATTTTCACAATATTGATTCTTCCAATCCAGGAACATGGAATATCTCTGCATCTGTTTACGTCTTCTTTAATGTCTCTCATGAGTGTCTTGTAATTTTCTGTGTACAATTCTTTTGTTTCTTTGGGTAGGTTTATTCCTAGATATTTTATTCTTTCGGTTGCAATGGTGAAGGGGATTGCCTGTTTGATTTCATTTTCTGATTTTTCATTGTTTGTGTATAGGAATGCCAGTGACTTCTGTGTGTTGACTTTATATCCTGCAACTTTGCTGAATTCATTGATTAGCTCTAGTAGCTTTGTAACCGTGTCTTTGGGATTTTCTATGTATAATATCATGTCGTCTGCAAAAAGAGAGGGCTTGACTTCTTCCTTTCCAATCTGGATTCCTTTGATTTCTTTCTCTTCTCTTATTGCTGTTGCTAGGACTTCCAGGACTGTGTTGAGTAGCAGTGGTGAAAGTGGGCACCCCTGTCTTGTTCCTGATCTTAGAGGGAATGCTTTCAGTTTTTCACCATTAACAATAATGTTCGCTGTAGGCTTCTCATAGATGGCTTTTATTATGTTGAGATAGGTTCCTTCTATGCCCATTTTCTGAAGAGTTTTGATCATAAATGGATGTTGTACTTTGTCGAAGGCTTTTTCTGCATCTATTGAAATGATCATGTGATCTTTGTCTTTCAACTTGTTGATATGGTGTATCACATTGATTGATTTGCGGATGTTGAAGAAGCCTTGCATGTCTGGGATGAACCCAACTTGATCATGATGTATGAGTTTTTTGACATGTCATTGAATTCTGTTTGCTAGGATTTTGTTGAGGATCTTGGCATCTAAGTTCATCAGTGAAATTGGCCTATAGTTTTCCTTTTTTGTGTTGTCTTTGCCTGGTTTGGGTATCAGGGTGATGGTGGCCTCGTAGAATGTGTTTGGGAGTTTTCCTTCCTGTGCAATTTTTTGAAAGAGTTTTAGAAGGACAGGCATTAGCTCTTCTTTAAATGTTTGGTAGAATTCACCTGTGAAGCCATCTGGTCCTGGGCTTTTATTTTTGGGTAGATTTTTAATCACAAATTCGATTTCTGAGCTTGTGATTGGGTTGTTCAAAGTTTCTGTTTCTTCCTGGCTCAGTCTTGGGAGATTAATCCTGTCAAAGAAACTGTCCATTTCTTCCAAGTTGTCCAGTTTGTTGCCATACAGTTGCTCATAATAGTCTCTTAGAATCCTTTGGATTTCTGCATTATCTGTTGTAATCTCTCCTTTTTCGTTTTTGATTTTGTTGATCTGGTTCTTCTCTCTCTTTTTCTTAGTGAGTCTGGCCAGTGGCTTGTCAATTTTGTTTACCTTTTCAAAGAACCAGCCTTTTGTTTTATTTATCTTTACTATTGTTTCTTTTGTTTTTTTCTCATTTATTTCTGCTCTGATCTTTATGATTTCCCTTCTTCTGCTGGTTTTGGGATGTTTTTGTTCTTCTTTCTCCAACTGTTTTAAGCGGAGGGTTAGGTCATCTGCTTCATATTTTCCTAGTTTCTTGAGGTGGGATTGTATTGCTATAAATTTCCCTCTTAGAACTGCTTTTGCTGTATCCCATAGGTTTTGCACTGTCGTGTGTTCATTGTCATTTTCTTCTAGGAATTGTTTAATTTCTCCTTTGATTTCCTCAATGATCAGTTGGTTTTTTAGGTATATATTGTTTAATCTCCATGTGTTTCTGTTTTTAGGGTTTTTTTTCTGGTAGTTGATCTCCAGTCTCATTGCATTGTGGTCCGAGAAGATGGTTGATATAATTTCGGTTTTCCTGAACTGACTGAGGTTAGATTTGTGGCCCAAGATGTGGTCTATCCTGGAGAATGTTCCGTGAGCACTTGAGAAGAAAGTGTATTCTTCTGCTTTTGGATGGAACGTCCTAAAGATATCGATGAGGTCCATTTTTTCTAGTGTGGCATTTAAGGCTTGTGTTTCTTTATTAATTTTCTGTTTTGTTGATCTGTCCATTGGTGTGAGAGGAGTGTTAAAGTCTCCTACTATTATTGTGTTATTGTTGATTTCTTCTTTTATGTCTGAAAGTACCTGTCTTATGTATTGAGGTGCCCCTGTGTTGGGTGCGTAGATATTCATGACTGTTATGTCTTCCTCTTGGATAGATCCCTTAATCATGATGTAGTGACCTGCCTTGTCTCTTAGAATCTTCTTTACTTTAAAGTCTATTTTGTCTGATATAAGGATTGCTACTCCAGCTTTCTTTTGATTTCCATTTGCCTGGAATATCTTTTTCCCGCCTTTCACTTTCAGTCTATGAGTGTCTCTAGGTCTGAAGTGGGTCTCTTGTAAACAGCATATATATGGGTCTTGCTTCTGGATCCATTCAGCCAGCCTGTGTCGTTTGGTTGGAACATTTAGTCCATTTACATTCAAAGTAATTATTGATATGAATGTTCCTATTGTCATCTTCTTAGAAATTTGGGGTTTGATTTGTAAGGCTTCTCCTACTCTTGTATTTATTGGCTATATCAGGCCCTTTAACACTTGTTGTAGGGCTGGTTTTGTGGTACAGAATTCTTTTAGTTTTTGCTTGTCTGTGAAGCTTTTGACTTCACCATCGATTTTGAATGAGATTCTTGCTGGGTAGAGAATTCGTGGTTGCAGGTTATTCTCTTTTAGCCGTTTAAATGTTATCTTGCCATTCTCTTCTGGCCTGTAGGGTTTCTGTTGAGAGATCCGCAGTTAAACGTATGGGGTTTCCTTTATATGTTATTTGTTGTTTGCTCCTAGCTGCTTTTAGTAATCTGTCTTTATATTTAGTCTGCATTGGTTTGATTAGTATGTGCCTTGATGTGTTTCTTCTGGGGTTTCTCCTGTGTGGAACTCTTTGTGCTTCTTGGACTTGGTTGACTATTTCCTTTCCCATGCTGGGGAAGTTTTCCAATATAACCTCTTCAAGAATTTTTTCATAGTCTTTCTTCTCTTCTTCTTCTTCTGGAACTCCTATAATTCTAATGTTGGTGCGTTTAATATTGTCCCATAGGTCTCTGCTGCTATTCTCAGTTCTTTTAATTCTTTGGACTTTGTTCTGTTCTTCAGCACTTATTTCCACCATTCTGTCTTCCAGCTCACTTATCCGTTCTTCAGCCTCTGATACTCTACTGTTGAGACCTTCTATAGTATTTTTGAGTTCAGCAATTGAGTTGGTGGTCTCTATTTGCTTATTTTCATTTCCTGCATGTCTAGAATTCTACTTTATAGCCCTATTGTGTAGTCCTGCCTTGTCTCTTAGAATCTTCTTTACTTTAAAGTCTATTTTGTCTGATATAAGGATTGCTACTCCAGCTTTCTTTTGATTTCCATTTGCCTGGAATATCTTTTTCCAGCCTTTCACTTTCAGTCTATGAGTGTCTCTAGGTCTGAAGTGGGTCTCTTGTAAACAGCATATATATGGGTCTTGCTTCTGGATCCATTCAGCCAGCCTGTGTCGTTTGGTTGGAACATTTAGTCCATTTACATTCAAAGTAATTATTGATATGAATGTTCCTATTGTCATCTTCTTAGAAATTTGGGGTTTGATTTGTAAGGCTTCTCCTACTCTTGTATTTATTGGCTATATCAGGCCCTTTAACACTTGTTGTAGGGCTGGTTTTGTGGTACAGAATTCTTTTAGTTTTTGCTTGTCTGTGAAGCTTTTGACTTCACCATCGATTTTGAATGAGATTCTTGCTGGGTAGAGAATTCGTGGTTGCAGGTTATTCTCTTTTAGCCGTTTAAATGTTATCTTGCCATTCTCTTCTGGCCTGTAGGGTTTCTGTTGAGAGATCCGCAGTTAAACGTATGGGGTTTCCTTTATATGTTATTTGTTGTTTGCTCCTAGCTGCTTTTAGTAATCTGTCTTTATATTTAGTCTGCATTGGTTTGATTAGTATGTGCCTTGATGTGTTTCTTCTGGGGTTTCTCCTGTGTGGAACTCTTTGTGCTTCTTGGACTTGGTTGACTATTTCCTTTCCCATGCTGGGGAAGTTTTCCAATATAACCTCTTCAAGAATTTTTTCATAGTCTTTCTTCTCTTCTTCTTCTTCTTCTGGAACTCCTATAATTCTAATGTTGGTGCGTTTAATATTGTCCCATAGGTCTCTGCTGCTATTCTCAGTTCTTTTAATTCTTTGGACTTTGTTCTGTTCTTCAGCACTTATTTCCACCATTCTGTCTTCCAGCTCACTTATCCGTTCTTCAGCCTCTGATACTCTACTGTTGAGACCTTCTATAGTATTTTTGAGTTCAGCAATTGAGTTGGTGGTCTCTATTTGCTTATTTTTCATTTCCTGCATGTCTTTTCTCAATGCACTAATTTCCTCTAATATTCTGTTTTCGGTGTTTTGCATCCTCATTAGTATAGCTTTTCTGAATTCTCTTTCAGATAGCTTGTCTATCTCCTCCTCTGTCATTTGAAGTGGTGTTTCTCTAGCTTGGTCCTTCATTTGTACAGTGTTTCTCTGACGTTTCATTATTAGGTTAATTTTTGTTTCTTTGTGTGTGTCTGTGTGTATGGAGTTCTTATTCCCACCAGGCTTCTTGGTTGAATTCTCCCTTCCTTTGGGTTTCTGTCCTTGTAGAAGGGTTCAGTGGTTTGTGTCTTGGGTGGTGATAGACCTTGTTTACAGGTGAATAATCTGTAGTGTTGTATGTTCTTTGATAATCAGTGTGGGGTCTTGGAATCTGGGCTTCCGCTTCGAGGATCCTTGGTTTGATGATTGGTCAGGGAGTGTAGGCTCTATGTCTGGTTTGCTATGGTGTTCTGTGATACTAGTTCACACACTAGCATCTGAGGAACAAGAGGTGCATCCCCGCCTCGCGGCTCCTCGCGCCTCCTCGCGGCGTCCGCGGCTCCTCGCGGGTTCCGGCGGCTCCTCGCGGCGGGCGGGTTCCCTGTTTGTGTTTTTAGCGGTTTTTTTTCCTGTAGTTGATCTCTAGTCTCACTGCATTGTGGTCTGAGAAGATGGTTGATATAATTTCAGTTTTCTTTAATTGACTGAGGATTGATTTGTGGCCCAAGATGTGGTCTATCCTGGACAATGTTCCATGAGAACTTGAGAAGAAAGTGTATTCTTCTGCTTTTGGATGGAAAGTCCTAAAGATATCAATGAGGCCCATTTCTTCTAGTGTGGCATTTAAGGCTTGTGTTTCTTTGTTAATTTTCTGTTTGGATGATCTGTCCATTGGTGTGAGAGGAGTGTTAAAGTCTCCTACTTTAATTTGTTACTGTCGATGTCTTCTTTTATGTCTGAAAGTGTTTGTCTTATGTATTGGGGTGCTCCTGTGTTGGGTGCATAGACATTTATGATTGTTATGTCTTCTTCTTGGATCGATCCCTTGATCATTATGTAGTGTCCTGCCTTGTCTATTCTAATCTTCTTTACTTTAAAATCTATTTTGTCAGATATGAGGATTGCTACTCCAGCTTTCTTTTGATTTCCATTTGCATTGAATATCTTTTTCCAGCCTCTCACTTTCAATCTATGAGTGTCTCTAAGTCTGAAGTGAGTTTCCTGGAGGCAGCATGTGTATGGGTCGTGTTTTTGAATCCATTCAGCCACTCTGTGTCTTTTGGTTGGGGCATTTATTCCATTTACATTCAAAGTAATTATTGATACAAATGATCCTATTGTCATCTTCATAGATGTTATGATGGGTTTGTTTTGTGGATCTTCTTCTCTTATACTTGTTGTCCATATAAGTCCCTTTAACACTTGTTGTAAGGCTGGTTTGGTGTGACTAAATTCTTTTAATTTTTGCTTGTCTGTAAAGCTTTTGATTTCTCCATCCATTTTGAATGAGATCCTTGCAGGGTAGAGGATTCTTGGTTGCAGATTATTCTGTTTCAGTGCTTTAAATGTGTCCTGCCATTCCCTTCTGGCCTGCAGAGTTTCTGTTGAAAGATCAGCTGTTAAATGCATGGGCTTTCCCTTGTATGTCACTAGTTGCTTTTCCCTTCCTGCTTTGAGAATCCTGTCTTTGTGTTTAATTTGTGCTAGCTTCATTAATATTTGTCTTGGTGTGTTTCTTCTTGGCTTTATTCTGTATGGTACTCTTTGCGCTTCTTGGACTTGATTGGCTATGTCTTTTACCAGGTTGAGGAAATTTTCAATGATAATCTCTTCAAAAATTTTCTCATAGCCTTTCTTTTTTTCTTCTTCTTCTGGAACCCCTATAATTCGAATATTGGTGCATTTGATATTATCCCAGATGTCTCTGAGGCTATCCTCTGCTCTTTTCATTCTTTGAGCTAGAGTCTGTTTTTCAGCAGTTACTTCCACCATTTTATCTTTCAGTTCACTTATCCGGTTTTCTGTCTCAGACACTGTGCTCTTGATTCCTTCTACAGTGTTTTTCAGTTCAGCAATTGAGTTGTTTGTCTCTGTTACTTTTTTGGTAAGTTCTTGTATTTCTTTATTCAGTGTGTTAGTTGATTCTTGCAATTTCTCTAAAATTCTGTTTTCATTGTCTTTGATCATATTTACTATCATTCTTCTGAAATCACTTTCAGAAAGCTTGTGCAAATCGTCTTCATTTATTTGAACTTCTGTGTTTGTAGATTTCTCCTTCAACTTGTGCGGTATTTCTCTGCCGTTTCATTGTTATTATTAATTTTTTAACTTTGGGTTATGTCTGTCGGTGTTTGTTGTTTGGATGTGGCTTCTTATTCTGGGTGATGCTTATGGTTGGGTGATGTCAGGACTTGCATACAAGTGCTTAACTTTGTTGGCGTTCTCACTTGTATACTGTTTTCTAGTGTTAGGCGTTCCCTAGTATCATAGGGTTGTGGTCAGTGCTCCCTCCCTAAAGCCCCTGGGCTTGTTGCCTGACCAAGGAATGAAGATTTCATAGCTTTTTTGTTATGACATTGAATGATATTAAAACATATATACATGAATGAGAAACAGAAGGTATGCCTTTGACAAATGGCAATTTAAATATTATGCAAATACTATCTAGCATATTAAATTATACACACAAACATATACAGCTGTAACATAACCCAAACATTCCAACCAAAAATGCATGGGCTTTCCCTTGTATGTCACTAGTTGCTTTTCCCTTCCTGCTTTGAGAATCCTGTCTTTGTGTTTAATTTGTGCTAGCTTCATTAATATTTGTCTTGGTGTGTTTCTTCTTGGCTTTATTCTGTATGGTACTCTTTGCGCTTCTTGGACTTGATTGGCTATGTCTTTTACCAGGTTGAGGAAATTTTCAATGATAATCTCTTCAAAAATTTTCTCATAGCCTTTCTTTTTTTCTTCTTCTTCTGGAACCCCTATAATTCGAATATTGGTGCATTTGATATTATCCCAGATGTCTCTGAGGCTATCCTCTGCTCTTTTCATTCTTTGAGCTAGAGTCTGTTTTTCAGCAGTTACTTCCACCATTTTATCTTTCAGTTCACTTATCCGGTTTTCTGTCTCAGACACTGTGCTCTTGATTCCTTCTACAGTGTTTTTCAGTTCAGCAATTGAGTTGTTTGTCTCTGTTACTTTTTTGGTAAGTTCTTGTATTTCTTTATTCAGTGTGTTAGTTGATTCTTGCAATTTCTCTAAAATTCTGTTTTCATTGTCTTTGATCATATTTACTATCATTCTTCTGAAATCACTTTCAGAAAGCTTGTGCAAATCGTCTTCATTTATTTGAACTTCTGTGTTTGTAGATTTCTCCTTCAACTTGTGCGGTATTTCTCTGCCGTTTCATTGTTATTATTAATTTTTTAACTTTGGGTTATGTCTGTCGGTGTTTGTTGTTTGGATGTGGCTTCTTATTCTGGGTGATGCTTATGGTTGGGTGATGTCAGGACTTGCATACAAGTGCTTAACTTTGTTGGCGTTCTCACTTGTATACTGTTTTCTAGTGTTAGGCGTTCCCTAGTATCATAGGGTTGTGGTCAGTGCTCCCTCCCTAAAGCCCCTGGGCTTGTTGCCTGACCAAGGAATGAAGATTTCATAGCTTTTTTGTTATGACATTGAATGATATTAAAACATATATACATGAATGAGAAACAGAAGGTATGCCTTTGACAAATGGCAATTTAAATATTATGCAAATACTATCTAGCATATTAAATTATACACACAAACATATACAGCTGTAACATAACCCAAACATTCCAACCAAAAATACAGTACAATTCATTAGCACGGTGAATAGAGAAAACCAGGAATGATACCTACCAGTTAATAACCAAACTAAGTAGAGCACCAATTGGAGAATAGTGCTAGAGCAGGGTCCCTGTTGGGGATAAGGCAATGAGGACAGAACAGACTAAGAAATATGGTGGGAAAAGGGAAAAAGAGAAAGGGAGGATAGAAGAGAAATACAGAGTAATACTGCAAAGTTAAATGTAGGGAGATAAAGATTTGTATGTATTAGAGTTTTGTGCTGTAGGAAAACAGCATCAGAAAAAGCTAAGAAAGAGTTGTAGAGGAAGTAGTAGTACAAATAAAAAATTTAACAATTAAAACAGGGATAAGTATATAGAAAAATATAGAAAAACAAAGCAAAAACAATAAAAACAAACATAGCCCCCACAGAACCTTAAAAGACCAATGGGGAACCAGAAGTTTATACCAAAATAAAATGTGTGGTTTAAAAGGAAAAAAAATTATGTAAACTTGAATGTATTCAGTCTTACTGATAAAATTAGTAGCTTCAATAGAATTCAATGGAGGAAATAAACAAACATACGCCACCTCCCCCAGACAAACCGGGGGCAGGGGGGGCGCTGAGTGAGCTTGGGAAAAAGGGAAAAAATAATTAGAACAAAAACAAAACAAAAAAAGCAATAAAAAAAAGAATAAGAAATAAAATGAAATTTCAAAAATCCTGCAGTCACTCCAGCTTCAGACAAAACGTGAAAATAGTGGTTATGTTCTGTCTCTTTCTGACTATTCAGGAATTATCAGTCTTTTTTGCCTCTGGCAGTGTGGATCTGTAGACCTCTTTTACTGCTTGTTTATTTTGGCCTATTCCAGAACTAAAAGGCATTCCCAGGCTGGCCCTGGGAGTTTCTTAATCCAAATCCCTTTTCTTGCTGGGTGGAGCTAAATTCCCTCCCTATAGTTTGACCAGCAGCCAAACTACAGTAGGGAAAATGGCATCTCTCTCACAGAAGATTTATTCTCACATGCTCTATGAGAAGCACTTCCGCAGTGACTCCGACCCTGCTTGTGGCCAGCGTTGACTTCCGCCACCGTGGGAGACGTTAGATTACTCAGAGGTGAGTCTGGTTCAGTCTCCTGCAGGATCGCTATTCCCCTCTCCCAGGTCACGGTGCACACTGAGTTTCCAGTCCTAGTTGGCAGCTCTATGATCTGGTTAATGGAAACCTCCTTCAAGGGGAACTGGGTGCAGTCCCTCCGAGGACTGCTCAAGGGCACTTCTAGCTCAAGGGGGGCCCTTGGACCCTCCAAATCAGGTCTGGCTCAGACCCATGTGGGCGTCCCCACTTCTTTCTCGGGTCTTGATCTGTAACAGACTTTGTGCATTTGGCCCACCCAGCCTCTCTGGTGGGTAAGAGGTTTGACTTTTAAGAGTGTGATTGTGCCCTTCTTACCGTCTTGTTGTGGCTTCTTCTTTGTTCTTTGATGTGGGGTATCTTTTTATGATCAGATCCGATCTCCTCCTGTCAATGGTTTTTCAGGAACTCATTGCAATTCAGATGATTTTGCAGGAGAGATGAATGCATGTCCTTCTACGCTGCCATCTTAGCTCCACCCACTACCAATGACATTCTTCACAGAACTAGACCAAAGAATAACACAGTTCATATGGAAACACAAAAGACCTCGAATAACTGAGTACAGATCAAACAAAGAAAATGACTATGCACAGGTGGAAGACCTTACCCCTCCCCTGACTTACATTTTTTCACCCTGGGCAGAGAAAAGCCCCTCGCTCCGCCCCTGGGCGTGACAT
Organism: Tragulus kanchil; assembly: GCA_022376925.1. NCBI lineage: Eukaryota > Metazoa > Chordata > Mammalia > Artiodactyla > Tragulidae > Tragulus > Tragulus kanchil. The sequence goes on along the minus strand of JAIOJX010000029.1, from coordinate 71,905,272 downwards.
CATGGGCCCTGCTAGGGGACCCGTGAACCTTGCCTGGGAACAGGATCCCAAATATACCTTAACTTTTTGCTTATAATTTGGCCAATTTGCCTGTCTCTTTGCTGCGCCAAGATCTTATATCTGGTGCCATAACCTGGCAGGAGATTGTGCCCCATGGTCCCCCGTGAGGGCCTCTCCTTCCTCTCTGTCCTTGGACCCAGCAGGGAACCGCCAGCCTCCCACCTGATCTGGCCGCTGTGAGTGGTAAGTCCCCTTCTCCTTCCCAGTACTCACTTGGGGTGCCAAATCCGGGTACCTGTCTGAAATCTTGGCCACGTCAGGGAACCCTCTGTCTGCCTTACCAGGTAAGGCCTCCAGCTGCCAAGGCTGTAGTGGAGACGTCCCAATAGTCTTGAAGTCTCCGTTCTGGCCTCCAGGACTGCTGTGGAGATGTCCCAACAGTCCTGAGGTCTACTTCCGTTCCATGATCCTAGATAGATACTTGGGACGCCAGTCTCTATCTAGCCTCACTCTTTCGGTCAGCCCGGGTGATGACATGGGAAGTCAGGAGTCCAAATTTGACCCACAGACTCTGCTGGGTTGTCTGATGGCCAGCAACTGGGACTTTTGATTTTAATATCCTCACTGACTTAGATAACTTCTGCCACAGGAACAGGAAATGGTCTGAAGTTCCCTATGTACAGATTTTTCTAGATCCTGCTCCCGTCCCTCCCTCTGCTCTGGCTGCCCCATCATCCAAGTCCTCTCAGCCAGAGAGAGCTCTCCCAGAGCCAACCCTTCCATCAACACTTTGCTGGAAGCCAATCCCTCCTCTCTTTCTGACCCACCTGAAGACCTTTCTCATCCTCCTACCTGCCCCACCCTATCCAGGACCCACCCCATGCTCTCCTGCCTCCCAGACATCTGCCCCTCCTGCCCAAGTCAGCTCTTCCAGCCCTCCCTCTTCACCACCACTCCAAGACTCCTCCTCCTTCCCCTCAGGCACCCCTGGCTCTATTCTTCACCTAGCAACCGCCCCACACCCCTCTCCCCCAGAATTCCCTGTCGGCTCTCACACTCATTCTGGAATTCCAGGTTCCAGCTCAACAAAACCTCCCACTCCTCTCTGGTCCCCCCGGGAGGTCGCCGGTGCTGAAGGGGTGGTTCCAGTACATGTTCCTTTCTCTCTAGGTGACCTCTCCTAAATTGAAAAATGCCTCAGGTCTTTCTCAACTAACCCCACGCTATACACTATGTTTTAGATAACCAATCAAATTGGCCAAAAAATGCAACTTTTTATTTTAATATCCTCACTAGTCTGGACAATTTCTGCCATAGAAATGAGAAATGCTTTCAGGCTCCTTATATAGAGGCTTTAAGATGGGGAAGCTCTGGACCTTCTTCTCCTCCCTTTTTCACTCCCTCTCTTTTCACTTGGGGTGCCAAATCCGGGTACCTGTCTGAAATCTTGGCCACGTCAGGGAACCCTCTGTCTGCCTTACCAGGTAAGGCCTCCAGCTGCCAAGGCTGTAGTGGAGACGTCCCAATAGTCTTGAAGTCTCCGTTCTGGCCTCCAGGACTGCTGTGGAGATGTCCCAACAGTCCTGAGGTCTACTTCCGTTCCATGATCCTAGATAGATACTTGGGACGCCAGTCTCTATCTAGCCTCACTCTTTCGGTCAGCCCGGGTGATGACATGGGAAGTCAGGAGTCCAAATTTGACCCACAGACTCTGCTGGGTTGTCTGATGGCCAGCAACTGGGACTTTTGATTTTAATATCCTCACTGACTTAGATAACTTCTGCCACAGGAACAGGAAATGGTCTGAAGTTCCCTATGTACAGATTTTTCTAGATCCTGCTCCCGTCCCTCCCTCTGCTCTGGCTGCCCCATCATCCAAGTCCTCTCAGCCAGAGAGAGCTCTCCCAGAGCCAACCCTTCCATCAACACTTTGCTGGAAGCCAATCCCTCCTCTCTTTCTGACCCACCTGAAGACCTTTCTCATCCTCCTACCTGCCCCACCCTATCCAGGACCCACCCCATGCTCTCCTGCCTCCCAGACATCTGCCCCTCCTGCCCAAGTCAGCTCTTCCAGCCCTCCCTCTTCACCACCACTCCAAGACTCCTCCTCCTTCCCCTCAGGCACCCCTGGCTCTATTCTTCACCTAGCAACCGCCCCACACCCCTCTCCCCCAGAATTCCCTGTCGGCTCTCACACTCATTCTGGAATTCCAGGTTCCAGCTCAACAAAACCTCCCACTCCTCTCTGGTCCCCCCGGGAGGTCGCCGGTGCTGAAGGGGTGGTTCCAGTACATGTTCCTTTCTCTCTAGGTGACCTCTCCTAAATTGAAAAATGCCTCAGGTCTTTCTCAACTAACCCCACGCTATACACTATGTTTTAGATAACCAATCAAATTGGCCAAAAAATGCAACTTTTTATTTTAATATCCTCACTAGTCTGGACAATTTCTGCCATAGAAATGAGAAATGCTTTCAGGCTCCTTATATAGAGGCTTTAAGATGGGGAAGCTCTGGACCTTCTTCTCCTCCCTTTTTCACTCCCTCTCTTTTCATGCTCTCTCTCTCTTTCTCCCTCCAGACTCATGTTCATTTCTCCTCCCACTCTACGCCATGTTGGTTGCTCTCCACTGATGGGGCCATCCCCGGGGATCTCTCCCTTCCCCCTTCTAGGCCTCCTCCCTGCCCTGGGCCAGGTCCATTCCTCCCTCTGGCTCAGCCCTCCACCCCTTCTGTCCTGCCTTCTACCCCATCAGCCCCTTCACCTCCAGGGTTCCCCATGGGCTCTCGCGCTTATTCTTGGGATCTGCCCTCTGCTTCTGCTGGCTGCCCTCCACAGAGGCTGCTTTCCACTGTGGGGGTCACTGGTCTTCTGCCGACCCCGTCACTCACGGCAGCACTTGGGTGGACTCTGTCACCTGGGATCTCACTCTAGAGGCCTCCTCTTCCCCGGTCATGGACCCACCTACAAGCCTTTTCCCTCCCTCCTGCTCTCCCTTTCACTCCTCCAATGTCACTCTCCCTCCCATTCCTCCAGCCCTCCAGTCCAGGACTGGTCGGCTCACACTCATACTCTTTGAGACCCAAGCCCAGCTCAAGCCAATCACCCTTCTCTCCTATGTCCCCACCTAGACCCGACCTCCCCCACAGAGACTAAGATCCTGGCTACTCATTTCATCACTCAGTCAGTACCAGATATCCGTAAAAAACTTAAACGGACCAAAGATAGCCTGCAAACCCCTATCCAAGATCTGGTAAACATGGCCTTTAAAGCCTTTAATATCCACGAAGGGCTGGCTGAGGCTACTTGCCAGACAGACCCAAGCCTTCATAGCTGCCTCTTGGCGGATGGCTCCTAAGAGCCAGAAGACTGGGGGATTCTCACACTAGCAACCCCCGCCAGGAGCCTGTTTTAAATGCGGCATAAAGGGCCATTGGGTCAGGCAGTGCCTCAGCCCATGGGCGCCCACCAAACCCTGCCCATGTGCCAGCAAATGGGCCACTGGAAGAGCTAATGCCCAGACTGGTCTGGTGCATCCTTGGTACCTCCACGTGCAGGTCCCACCAACCTGACTCTTCTGGCCTCAGAACTGCTAGGCCTGACCAAAGACTGATGCCACCCGGACTTGAGGACCCCCATCACCCTCACCGAGCCCAGGGTAATGCTCCATGTAGCGGGTAAGTCTATTTTCTTTCTAATAAACATGGGGACTACCTTTTCTGTTCTGCAGAGCCATTCAGGGCCTCTGACTTCTTCCCAGATCTCAGTTATGGGTATCGATGGTCGCCCTACCCTCCCTTTTTACACAGAACCACTGCCCTGTCTCCTAGATTCCACTCCATTCACTTACTCATTCCTAGTCATCCCCTCGTGCCCTGTTCCTCTCCTTGGTCACAGTATCCTCAAACATCTTAAAGCCATCATCCAGCTTTCCCCTGGCCCCTCTACTCCCTTCCTCATGCCTCTGATTGCCCAAGAACCCCAACCCCACACATCTCCCTGGTGAAGACTGGCAAATTTATTTGACCCATATGACCACTTGTAAGCGTTTTTGCTATCTTCTCAACATGGTAGACACGTTTACAGGGTGGGTTGAGGCCTTCCTCATGGCTTGTGAAACTGCCAACACCATAATATCAGTCCTACTAAAGCATATCATCCTCCTCCCCTTAAATTCAGCTGCTTTATTTCTTATACAAATTGACCCTCACACAAGTCATCCACTCCCTAAGTCCCTCCTCCAGTAACTCCCTAAGCCTCTTCTCCTCCCCCAATCTCTTCTCCCAGCTTCTTCAAACTTCCTGTAGAATCATCTGCCAGACCATCAATCCTATTGCCTGAAAGACAGACAAGCCTAAAATAACTTCTCACCCTAAAATCTATCTTGAAGGGCTGGCTGAGGCTACTTGCCAGACAGACCCAAGCCTTCATAGCTGCCTCTTGGCGGATGGCTCCTAAGAGCCAGAAGACTGGGGGATTCTCACACTAGCAACCCCCGCCAGGAGCCTGTTTTAAATGCGGCATAAAGGGCCATTGGGTCAGGCAGTGCCTCAGCCCATGGGCGCCCACCAAACCCTGCCCATGTGCCAGCAAATGGGCCACTGGAAGAGCTAATGCCCAGACTGGTCTGGTGCATCCTTGGTACCTCCACGTGCAGGTCCCACCAACCTGACTCTTCTGGCCTCAGAACTGCTAGGCCTGACCAAAGACTGATGCCACCCGGACTTGAGGACCCCCATCACCCTCACCGAGCCCAGGGTAATGCTCCATGTAGCGGGTAAGTCTATTTTCTTTCTAATAAACATGGGGACTACCTTTTCTGTTCTGCAGAGCCATTCAGGGCCTCTGACTTCTTCCCAGATCTCAGTTATGGGTATCGATGGTCGCCCTACCCTCCCTTTTTACACAGAACCACTGCCCTGTCTCCTAGATTCCACTCCATTCACTTACTCATTCCTAGTCATCCCCTCGTGCCCTGTTCCTCTCCTTGGTCACAGTATCCTCAAACATCTTAAAGCCATCATCCAGCTTTCCCCTGGCCCCTCTACTCCCTTCCTCATGCCTCTGATTGCCCAAGAACCCCAACCCCACACATCTCCCTGGTGAAGACTGGCAAATTTATTTGACCCATATGACCACTTGTAAGCGTTTTTGCTATCTTCTCAACATGGTAGACACGTTTACAGGGTGGGTTGAGGCCTTCCTCATGGCTTGTGAAACTGCCAACACCATAATATCAGTCCTACTAAAGCATATCATCCTCCTCCCCTTAAATTCAGCTGCTTTATTTCTTATACAAATTGACCCTCACACAAGTCATCCACTCCCTAAGTCCCTCCTCCAGTAACTCCCTAAGCCTCTTCTCCTCCCCCAATCTCTTCTCCCAGCTTCTTCAAACTTCCTGTAGAATCATCTGCCAGACCATCAATCCTATTGCCTGAAAGACAGACAAGCCTAAAATAACTTCTCACCCTAAAATCTATCAACGTATACAATCTTTAACAATTTCCTTTGAAAATGTCTGTCCAAAAAAGCCTCTCCAAATAATGTTTGATGCCATCCTAAAATATTCTGTATAAGAAAACAATGTTTTTAAAATTATCACTAATATATATGCTTGCCAATCAAATGTTAATATTGTAAGATCTCGGTGCAGCAAGAGACAGGCAAATCGGCCAAATTATAAGCAAAAAGTTAAGTTTTATTGGGATCCTGCTCCTGGGTGAGGTTCACAGGTCCGTGAGTGGGGCCCATGAAGTCGCGCCCAGAGGCGGGGCAGGGGGCTTTTATCTGCTCAGGGTAAAAACGTAAGTCAGGGGAGGGTAAGGTCTTACACCTGCGCAGAAGCATTTAAAACATACGTCATACTCAATTTGGGTGGGAAGATTCCGGATGCAGCTGGCACCAATGATGAGTCAGCAGAAAATCTTTTTGCAACCACTACCTCCTGGAACGGCTAGACCCCATGGACCTTCCACCAACCTAACAAATATAAAGGTCAGTTCTTGAGTGCTTAAAAAGTATGATGAGTGTTTTTGGTAAAGAAGGTATAAAGAATGAAATTTATTTTATGAAGGAAAAAGGAAGTAAGTCTGACTTACGGATGGCTGTTTTAAGATGGGAAAATAAAATAACGGACACAGAAAGTGATAAGAAGGTTAGTGGAAGTAGATCCTGAGAAAGTTTATGCATATTTAAGACTGACTATCTTTAAACCTAATCAAGTTTACCTTCCATACTATAAATTTGAGATTAATCTGGTTCCAAGAGATCTTTCAAGACCTCACACCCTGACATTCCTTTACCAAAATGCCTAAATCAAACATCTTCTGACTAAATAGTCTTTTCAAATCTCATGATCCCTCTGTACTCTCTGCCTGCTTCACTTATCTCAGGCTACAAATCAGGGCTTCCCAACCCCAGGGGCCCCGACCTTTCTTAGCCCCTCCAAACTCCTATATGGAAGGCCCTTCCCCCTCAACCACAACCTGCCAACTAAGCCCCCTCCTCTTGCATCATACCTCCCTAACCTGACTTTAATTAGCAATCTGCTGTGAGAACACACTGACCACTTTCTTCCAAAACCGGATGAAGGTGATCCTTCAATGGTCACTCCTCTACAGCCAGGAGACAGCGTCCTCCTCAAAATCCTCCACCCTCGGTCCTTAAAGCATCGGTGGACGGGACATCTGGTAATCCTTACCACTCCTATCGCTGCTAAGCTCCTAGGAGATCCCTCCTGGCACCATGCCTCACTATAAATCCCTCCTCAACCTTCCCTTGTCCTCCAGTCACCCTGGTCCCCCAGCTCATGCTATACAAGTCAGGCTGAATTTTCCCTGCTACAGTACCCCTTCTCTCACCAGAAAAGGACTCTGTTCCTCCCAGTTGTGGTTGGGATCTTAATCGCCTCCTCTCTGGATGCTGCCGGGTTGGGAAGTGGTGCCCTGGGACATACTATCTCCACCACCCAAGACCTTGAAGAAGAACTCCCAGTGGCAGTAGAAGCCTCCGCTGCATCTATAGTGTCTCTCCCAAAGACAGATCACCTCTATCGCCAGAGTGGGCCTTCAAAATCGACAGGCCTTAGATCTCCTCACCGCAAACAAAGGAGGAACTTGCCTCTTACTGCGCGAAGAATGCTGCTACTACATCAATGAGTCATGGCTAATAGAGGAGAATGTGGACATCTTGACTTGGCTGGGGAAAGAACTCTGCTCCAGGGGGAAAACCATCATCTCCTTTCGCAGAATGGTGCCAGTCCCCACTAATGACCTGGATGGTCCCCTTATTGAGGCCACTCATACTCATAACACTGTTACTCATGCTTGCCGACTGTTTTCTCAGGTTCCTACAAAGCTGCATGTAAGAAATTTCCTGAGTGACTATAAACCAGATGCTTCTCCATCCTTACTCTTGGCTGCCCACTGGCTCCCCAACTACAGATCATCCTTAAGTTCCTTTTACAACGCCCCTTCTCAGCAGGAAGTAGCCAGAAAAGACTCGGAGCCCTATTACACCAAAAGGACTGGAATGTTAGGTCAATGGGGGCCCATGGGGCCTAGTCGTTCCAGGAGGCAGTGGTCTCAAGATTTCCTGCTGACTCATCACTACTGCCAGCTGCATCTCGAATTTTCCCATGCAGACCGAGTACAGATCAAACAAAGAAAATGCCTCTGCACAGGTGGAAGACCTTACCCCTCTCCTGACTTACATTTTTTTTTTTTTACCTTGAGCAGATAAATCCCTTTGCCCTGCTTCTGGGCATGAATTCATGGGCTCCACTCAGGGACCCATGAACCTCGCCTGGGAGAAGGAAAAAAACCCAAATTAAAATTTAACTTTTCCTAAAGCCCTAAAGCGAGAATCCCTCCTGGCACCATGCCTCACTATAAATCCCTCCTCAACCTTCCCTTGTCCTCCAGTCACCCTGGTCCCCAGCTCATGCTATACAAGTCAGGCTGAATTTTCCCTGCTACAGTACCCCTTCTCTCACCAGAAAAGGACTCTGTTCCTCCCAGTTGTGGTTGGGATCTTAATCGCCTCCTCTCTGGATGCTGCCGGGTTGGGAAGTGGTGCCCTGGGACATACTATCTCCACCACCCAAGACCTTGAAGAAGAACTCCGAGTGGCAGTAGAAGCCTCCGCTGCATCTATAGTGTCTCTCCAATGACAGATCACCTCTATCGCCAGAGTGGGCCTTCAAAATCGACAGGCCTTAGATCTCCTCACTGCAAACAAATGAGGAACCTACCTTTCCCTGCGTGAAGAATGCTGCTACTACATCAATGAATCAGGCCTCATAGAGGAGAATGTGGACATCTTGACTTGGCTGGGGAAAGAACTCTGCTCCAGGGGAAAGCCATCATCTCCTTTCGCAGAATGGTGCCAGTCCCCACTAATGACCTGGATGGTCCCCTTATTGAGGCCACTCATACTCATAACACTGTTACTCATGCTTGCCGACTGTTTTCTCAGGTTCCTACAAAGCTGCATGTAAGAAATTTCCTGAGTGACTATAAACCAGATGCTTCTCCATCCTTACTCTTGGCTGCCCACTGGCTCCCCAACTACAGATCATCCTTAAGTTCCTTTTACAACGCCCCTTCTCAGCAGGAAGTAGCCAGAAAAGACTCGGAGCCCTATTACACCAAAAGGACTGGAATGTTAGGTCAATGGGGGCCCATGGGGCCTAGTCGTTCCAGGAGGCAGTGGTCTCAAGATTTCCTGCTGACTCATCACTACTGCCAGCTGCATCTCGAATTTTCCCATGCAGACCGAGTACAGATCAAACAAAGAAAATGCCTCTGCACAGGTGGAAGACCTTACCCCTCTCCTGACTTACATTTTTTTTTTTTTACCTTGAGCAGATAAATCCCTTTGCCCTGCTTCTGGGCATGAATTCATGGGCTCCACTCAGGGACCCATGAACCTCGCCTGGGAGAAGGATCCCAAATAAAATTTAACTTTTTGCCTATAATTTGGCCAATTAGCCTGTCTCTTGCTGCCCTGAGATCTTACAGACTGCACTCTACCCAGGGGTATGCAATAATGAATTTGTTTCAGAAATTTCCAGTACAGTGTTGAGCTTCTGAACACAGACTACAACCCTTGTCACACAGTATGTAATGTCCTGAAGAAAACACAATAAATACAAAAACTAGCTTAGAGACATTTATGTAAATTTTCTCTTATAGGATTTAATATGCTTCCTGGTGCTTCTTCCTGCGTTGTTATTTGGACCTAAAAGTTACACAGAGAAAGGCACCTTTCTAGGCCTTATATATGGAGTAAAAACGTGATATGTAGACTACATTCTTCCTTTTCCTGGATCAAAACCTAAGGCAAAAAGATTTTTCAGTGGAATGTGCTGCATTATATTTGCCTCTTTGAGGCAGTAAGACTGCACTCTACCCAGGGGTATGCAATAATGAATTTGTTTCAGAAATTTCCAGTACAGTGTTGAGCTTCTGAACACAGACTACAACCCTTGTCACACAGTATGTAATGTCCTGAAGAAAACACAATAAATACAAAAACTAGCTTAGAGACATTTATGTAAATTTTCTCTTATAGGATTTAATATGCTTCCTGGTGCTTCTTCCTGCGTTGTTATTTGGACCTAAAAGTTACACAGAGAAAGGCACCTTTCTAGGCCTTATATATGGAGTAAAAACGTGATATGTAGACTACATTCTTCCTTTTCCTGGATCAAAACCTAAGGCAAAAAGATTTTTCAGTGGAATGTGCTGCATTATATTTGCCTCTTTGAGGCAGTAAGATTCCACTCCAGCCAGGTGTAAGCGATAATGACTTTGTTTCAGAAACTTCAAGTATAGTGTTCAGCTTCTGAACATGGGATACAACCCTTGTCACACAGTGAGTAACCTCCTAAAACAAACGATAGAAAAATGCGCTTAGCGTTCTTTATGCAAATTTACACTTAGGGGATTGAAAGTGTTTCCTGGTGCGTGTAGCTGGATTGTAATTTGGACCCAGATGTTATACAAAGGCAGCATTCTAGGCATTCTTTGTATGGCGAAAAAGCCATATCTAGGACTCAGTTTTTGTTACATCAAGCAATATAATAGGGAAAGGAGTTTTTCTGCAGAATGCTCTGCATTGGAAGTTGCCTCGTGGAGCCCATTAAGACCACTCTAGGTTGTGTGGGAAGCCAAGATGGCTGAGGAATGAGGGGAAGATTTCACCAGCTCCCCAACAGAATCACCAGAACTAATCAAGAAATGAAACACCACCAACAAACCAGCCGCTAGACGACAGAAGAACTCCATAGGTCAGTGAGAGTAGAGAAGTGAACAGCCAGAACTTTCCCGGAGCTACCGTTCTGAGAACCCTCTATCCTAACCCCCACGCCGGACCGCACTGACAGAGAGTGCACCAGCAAGTGCCCTAAAAGGGGGCCTGAGTGGAGCGTGCCAACAAGTGCCCTAAAAGGGGGCCAGAGTGGAGCGTCGGGGGAGAGAAGGCAGTGCTCAGCGTGAAAATTCCAAGAATCCGCCTTGATCGCTGGCAGAAATTAAGACACTGCGAAGATAGAATACTGGAACAGGACAGGGCGGAACGCAATTGGGAGGTTCCCCATGGTGAGCTGCCTAGGGACCTGGAGCCAGAAGGGAGTGCCCATCGCGAAAGTCGCACCCGCTTGGCCGGGCGAAAATCGCGACTTTCTGCCTAGCACCAGGTAAGTGCAAACACTTCTAGTGGGGGGCTTGCTGAATGGAGGGGGGAAGTCGCCCACAGATTGCTGACCAGGGACTGGGCTCAAGCCAGATGGGGAAGCTTGTGCCTGCCTTTGGGACTTAGACGTGTAACTGGCAGTGCCCGCGCGCCAGTGGCGGAGGAGCCCGTGCACCCCCATAGCTACACCCGCAGCAGAGGAAGCCGGGAGAAGGGCAGGTATTGGAGGCTACCAGCGGGAGCACGGCAGAGCTGGGGCACCCCCGCCCAACCCGGGACTGTGAGCAAAGAAGTCCCCCACCTGACGGACTGGGATCAGCCCGCCGCCCCGGCCATCTCCTGAGCTTGCAGCACAGCCAGTAATTGGCTGAAAACAAGCCATAGCAACTGGTGCCGTAAGGGAAAGGCTACATCATCAAGACAACACCATAGAGAGCAGATTGGCTTCCACCAGACAGATGAGAGGATAAAAACCAGGGACAGTATTTAGCTTTTTTTGTGTGTGTTTATTTGTTGTGGATGGTTCTGTTTATTTGATTGATTGGTCAGGTTTGTTGTGTTTTTTTTTTTTTTGTCTCTTCTTATTAAGGTTTTCTTTCCTTCTCAATTTTTTAATTTTCTTTTTTTTTTTTTTGATTTTTAATTTAAAAAAAAATTTAATTCTTGGAAACTTCTAATTTTCTTTCCTCTTTCCCACTGCCTCCTCCATTTTCTAAATGTAAAACTTTCCCCTATCTACCAGTATCCTCCAGATAAATATTTCCTACCTTCCTGTCTTCACTATTCTCTTCCAGCTGCACTAAACAATACAACACACTAATCTAAGCTACATAACCCTATAAAATCCTTCCAAGATGAATCTATTCCTTCTCATTATCCATGCACTTTCCTCCTCCTCACTCCTGACACATGTCTTAGCAAAAAATTGCTTTCAATGAAATAGTCCAAGCCAGGACCTTGTCCTGGATCTATTTTTCCAGGCTCTATTTTAATTAATTCAGAGCTTAATGGGCAAGTATCATCTTTGCGTCATTTGCCAGAAATCAATGAAATAGTCCAAGCCAGGACCTTGTCCTGGATCTATTTTTCCAGGCTCTATTTTAATTAATTCAGAGCTTAATGGGCAAGTATCATCTTTGCGTCATTTGCCAGAAAATTTTCCTATGCATTATCACTGTTAGACTGGTTAGATGTGGTTCTTGCTGTGTATGTATGTATATCTTATGACTATGTTAGAAAACATCTGCATGCTTTTATGACTGTCACCCATCAGGGATACACCTCTTGTTCTTCAGATACTAGTATTTGAACTAGTATCACAGAACACCGTAGCAAACCAGACATAGAGCCTACACCCCCTGATCAATCATCAAACCAAGGATCCTAGGAGCAGAAACCCTGATTCCAAGACCCCACACTATCAAAGAACATACAACACTAGAGATTGTTCACCTGTAAACAAGACCTAACACCACACAAGACACAAACCACTGAACACTTCTACAAGGACAGAAATCCAAAGGAAGGGAGAATTCAACCAAGAAGCCTGGTGGGGGGAAAAAAACACACACACACACACAAAGAAACAAAAACTAACCTGATAATGAAACGACAGAGAAACACTGCACAAATGAAGGACCAAGCCAGAGAAATACAGCCTCAAATGACAGAGGAGGAGATAGACAAATTATCTGAAAGAGAATTCAGAAAAATTATACTAATGAGGATGCAAAACACCGAAAACAGAATATTAGAGGAAATTAGTGCATTGAGAAGAGACATGCAAGAAATGAAAAATAAACAAATAGAGACCACCAACTCAATTGCTGAATTCAAAAATTCTATAGAAGGTCTCAACAGTAGAGTATCAGAGGCAGAAGAATGGATAAGTGAGCTGGAAGACAGAATGGTGGAAATAAGTGCTGAAGAACAGAACAAAGCCCAAAGAATTAAAAGAACTGAGGATAGCATCAGGGACCTATGGGACAATATCAAACGCACCAACATTAGAATTATAGGAGTTCCAGAGGAAGAAGAGGGGTAGAAAGGTTATGAAAAAATTCTTGAAGAGGTTATAGTTGAAAATTCCCCAGCATGGGAAAGGAAATAGTCAACCAAGTCCAAGAAGCACAAAGAGTTCCACACAGGAGAAACCCCAGAAGAAACACATCAAGGCACATTCTAATCAAACTAACACAGACTAAATATACAGATAGATTACTAAAAGCAGCTAAGAGCAAACAACAAATAACATATAAAGGAAACCCCATACATCTAACTGCGGATCTTTCAACAGAAAGCTTGCAGGCCAGAAGAGAATGGCAAGACAAATTTAAACGATTAAAGAGAATAACCTCCAACCTTATGACTATGTTAGAAAACATCTGCATGCTTTTATGACTGTCACCCATCAGGGATACACCTCTTGTTCTTCAGATACTAGTATTTGAACTAGTATCACAGAACACCGTAGCAAACCAGACATAGAGCCTACACCCCCTGATCAATCATCAAACCAAGGATCCTAGGAGCAGAAACCCTGATTCCAAGACCCCACACTATCAAAGAACATACAACACTAGAGATTGTTCACCTGTAAACAAGACCTAACACCACACAAGACACAAACCACTGAACACTTCTACAAGGACAGAAATCCAAAGGAAGGGAGAATTCAACCAAGAAGCCTGGTGGGGGGAAAAAAACACACACACACACACAAAGAAACAAAAACTAACCTGATAATGAAACGACAGAGAAACACTGCACAAATGAAGGACCAAGCCAGAGAAATACAGCCTCAAATGACAGAGGAGGAGATAGACAAATTATCTGAAAGAGAATTCAGAAAAATTATACTAATGAGGATGCAAAACACCGAAAACAGAATATTAGAGGAAATTAGTGCATTGAGAAGAGACATGCAAGAAATGAAAAATAAACAAATAGAGACCACCAACTCAATTGCTGAATTCAAAAATTCTATAGAAGGTCTCAACAGTAGAGTATCAGAGGCAGAAGAATGGATAAGTGAGCTGGAAGACAGAATGGTGGAAATAAGTGCTGAAGAACAGAACAAAGCCCAAAGAATTAAAAGAACTGAGGATAGCATCAGGGACCTATGGGACAATATCAAACGCACCAACATTAGAATTATAGGAGTTCCAGAGGAAGAAGAGGGGTAGAAAGGTTATGAAAAAATTCTTGAAGAGGTTATAGTTGAAAATTCCCCAGCATGGGAAAGGAAATAGTCAACCAAGTCCAAGAAGCACAAAGAGTTCCACACAGGAGAAACCCCAGAAGAAACACATCAAGGCACATTCTAATCAAACTAACACAGACTAAATATACAGATAGATTACTAAAAGCAGCTAAGAGCAAACAACAAATAACATATAAAGGAAACCCCATACATCTAACTGCGGATCTTTCAACAGAAAGCTTGCAGGCCAGAAGAGAATGGCAAGACAAATTTAAACGATTAAAAGAGAATAACCTCCAACCAAGAATTCTCTACCCAGAAAGAATCTCATTCAGAATTGATGGAGAAATCAAAAGCTTCACAGATACACAGAAACTAAAAGAATTCTGTGCCACAAAGTCAGCCCTACAGCAAGTGTTAAAGGGCCTGATATAGCGAATAAATACAAGAGTAGGAGAAGTCCTACAAATGAAACCCCAAACTTCTAGGAAGATGAAAATAGGAACATTCATATCAATAATTACTTTGAATATCAATGGATTAAATGCTCCAACCAAATGACACAGGTTGGCTGAATGGATCCAGAAACATGACCCATATACATGCTGTTTACAAGAGACCCACTTCAGACCTAGAGACACTCATAGACTGAAAGTGAGAGGCTGGAAAAAGATATTCCATGCAAATGGAAATCAAAAGAAAGCTGGAGTAGCAATCCTTAAATACGACAAAATAGATTTTAAAGTAAAGAAGATTCTAAGAGATAACGCAGGCCACTACATCATAATCAAGGGATCCATCCAAGAGGAAGACATAACAGTCATGAATATCTACACACCCAACACAGGGGCACCGCAATACATAAGACAGATACTTTCAGACATAAAAAAAGAAATCAATAATAATACAATAATAGTAGGAGACTTTGACTCCTCTCACACCAATGGACAGATCATCCAAACAGAAAATTAATAAAGAAACACAAGTCTTAAATGATACACTAGAAGAGACTGACCTCATCGATATCTTTAGGACGTTCCATCCAAAAGCAGAAGAATACACTTTCTTCTCAAGTGCTCACAGAACATTCTCCAGGATAGACCACATCTTGGACCACAAATCTAACCTCACTCAATTCAAGAAAACTGAAATTATATCAACCATCTTCTCGGACCACAATGCAGTGAGATTAGAGATCAACTAACAGAAAAAGATTACAAAAGAGCAAGAGCAAACAAATAACATATAAAGGAAACCCCATACATCTAACTGCGGATCTTTCAACAGAAAGCTTGCAGGCCAGAAGAGAATGGCAAGACAAATTTAAACGATTAAAAGAGAATAACCTCCAACCAAGAATTCTCTACCCAGAAAGAATCTCATTCAGAATTGATGGAGAAATCAAAAGCTTCACAGATACACAGAAACTAAAAGAATTCTGTGCCACAAAGTCAGCCCTACAGCAAGTGTTAAAGGGCCTGATATAGCGAATAAATACAAGAGTAGGAGAAGTCCTACAAATGAAACCCCAAACTTCTAGGAAGATGAAAATAGGAACATTCATATCAATAATTACTTTGAATATCAATGGATTAAATGCTCCAACCAAATGACACAGGTTGGCTGAATGGATCCAGAAACATGACCCATATACATGCTGTTTACAAGAGACCCACTTCAGACCTAGAGACACTCATAGACTGAAAGTGAGAGGCTGGAAAAAGATATTCCATGCAAATGGAAATCAAAAGAAAGCTGGAGTAGCAATCCTTAAATACGACAAAATAGATTTTAAAGTAAAGAAGATTCTAAGAGATAACGCAGGCCACTACATCATAATCAAGGGATCCATCCAAGAGGAAGACATAACAGTCATGAATATCTACACACCCAACACAGGGGCACCGCAATACATAAGACAGATACTTTCAGACATAAAAAAAGAAATCAATAATAATACAATAATAGTAGGAGACTTTGACTCCTCTCACACCAATGGACAGATCATCCAAACAGAAAATTAATAAAGAAACACAAGTCTTAAATGATACACTAGAAGAGACTGACCTCATCGATATCTTTAGGACGTTCCATCCAAAAGCAGAAGAATACACTTTCTTCTCAAGTGCTCACAGAACATTCTCCAGGATAGACCACATCTTGGACCACAAATCTAACCTCACTCAATTCAAGAAAACTGAAATTATATCAACCATCTTCTCGGACCACAATGCAGTGAGATTAGAGATCAACTACCAGAAAAAAAACCCGCTAAAAATACAAACACATGGAGATTAAACAATAAATACCTAAAAAACCAGCTGATTACTGAGGAAATCAAAGGAGAATTTTAAAAATTCTTAGAAGAACATGATAATGAATTTACGACCGTGCAAACCCTATGGGATACCTCAAAAGCAATTCTAAGAGGGAAATTCATAGCAATACAATCCCACTTCAAGAAACTAGGAAACTATGAAGCAGATGACCTAACCCTCCACTTAAAACAATTCGAGAAAGAAGAACAAAAACATCCCAAAGTCAGCAGAAGAAGAGAAGTTATAAAGACCAGAGTAGAAATAAATGAGAAAGAAATAAAACAATCTATAGTATCGATAAATAAAACAAAAAGCTGGTTCTTTGAAAAGGTAAACAAAATTGACAAGCCACTGGCCAGACTCAGCAAGAAAAAGAGAGAGAAGAACCAGATCAACAAAATCAAAGGCGAAAAGGAGAGATTGCAACAGATAATGCAGAAATCCAAAGGATTCTAAGGGACTATTATGAGCAACTCTACGGCAACAAACTGGACAACCTGGAAGAAATGGACAGTTTCTTAGAGAAGATCAATCTCCCAAGACTGAGCCAGGAAGAAACAGAAACCTTGAACAACCCAATCACAAGTTCGGAAATCGAATTTCTGATTAAAAATCTACCCAAAAATAAAAGCCCAGGGCCAGATGGCTACACAGCCAAATTCTACCAAACATTTAAAGAAGAGCTAATGCCTGTCCTTCTAAAACTCTTTCAAAAAATTGCACAGGAAGGAAAACTCCCAAACACATTCTACGAGGCCACCATCACCCTGATACCCAAACCAGGCAAAGACAACAAAAAAAGGAAAACTACCGACCAATTTCTCTGATGAATTTAGATGCCAAGATCCTCAGCAAAATCCTAGCAATCAGAATACAATGACACATCAAAGAACTCATACATCATGACTAAGTCGGGTTCATCCCAGGCATGCAAGGATTCTTCAACATCTGCAAATCAATCAATGTGATACACCATATCAACAAACTGAGAGACAAAAATCACACAATCATCTCAATAGATGCAGAAAAAACCTTTGACAAAGTAGAAAATCCATTTATGATAAAAACTCTTCAGAAAATGGGCATAGAAGGAACCTATCTCAACATAATAAAAGTCATATATGAGAAGCCCACAGCAAACCTCATCCTCAACGGTGAAAAACTGAAAGCATTCCCTCTAAGATCAGGAACAAGACAGGGGTGCCCACTTTCACCACTACTATTCAGCATAGTCTTGGAAGTTCTAGCAACAGCAATAAGAGAAGAGAAAGAAATCAAAGGAATCCAGATTGGAAAGGAAGAAGTCAAGCTCTCTCTTTTTGCAGACGACATGATATTATACATGATATTAAAACCCCAAAGACACGGTTACAAAGCTACTAGAGCTAATCAGCGACTTCAGCAAAGTCGCAGGATGTAAAGTCAACACGGAGAAATCACTGGCATTCCTATGCACAGTCAATGAAAAAATCAGAAAACGAAATCAAAGACGCCCCCGCCCTAACCACTGCAAACAGACACTCATGAGCAACTCTACGGCAACAAACTGGACAACCTGGAAGAAATGGACAGTTTCTTAGAGAAGATCAATCTCCCAAGACTGAGCCAGGAAGAAACAGAAACCTTGAACAACCCAATCACAAGTTCGGAAATCGAATTTCTGATTAAAAATCTACCCAAAAATAAAAGCCCAGGGCCAGATGGCTACACAGCCAAATTCTACCAAACATTTAAAGAAGAGCTAATGCCTGTCCTTCTAAAACTCTTTCAAAAAATTGCACAGGAAGGAAAACTCCCAAACACATTCTACGAGGCCACCATCACCCTGATACCCAAACCAGGCAAAGACAACAAAAAAAGGAAAACTACCGACCAATTTCTCTGATGAATTTAGATGCCAAGATCCTCAGCAAAATCCTAGCAATCAGAATACAATGACACATCAAAGAACTCATACATCATGACTAAGTCGGGTTCATCCCAGGCATGCAAGGATTCTTCAACATCTGCAAATCAATCAATGTGATACACCATATCAACAAACTGAGAGACAAAAATCACACAATCATCTCAATAGATGCAGAAAAAACCTTTGACAAAGTAGAAAATCCATTTATGATAAAAACTCTTCAGAAAATGGGCATAGAAGGAACCTATCTCAACATAATAAAAGTCATATATGAGAAGCCCACAGCAAACCTCATCCTCAACGGTGAAAAACTGAAAGCATTCCCTCTAAGATCAGGAACAAGACAGGGGTGCCCACTTTCACCACTACTATTCAGCATAGTCTTGGAAGTTCTAGCAACAGCAATAAGAGAAGAGAAAGAAATCAAAGGAATCCAGATTGGAAAGGAAGAAGTCAAGCTCTCTCTTTTTGCAGACGACATGATATTATACATGATATTAAAACCCCAAAGACACGGTTACAAAGCTACTAGAGCTAATCAGCGACTTCAGCAAAGTCGCAGGATGTAAAGTCAACACGGAGAAATCACTGGCATTCCTATGCACAGTCAATGAAAAAATCAGAAAACGAAATCAAAGACGCAGCCCCCTTCACCACTGCAACCAAGAGAATCAAATATCTAGAAATAAACCTACCCCAAAAAACAAAAGAATTGTACACAGAATATTACAAGACACTCATGATAGAAATTAAACAAGACTTCCATGCTCCTAGATCGGAAGAATCAATATTGTGAAAATGACCATACTACCAAATATCATCTACAGATTCAATGCAATACCTATTCAACTACCATTGACATTTTTCACAGAACTAGACCAAAGAATTGACACAGTTCATATGGAAACACAAAAGACCTCGAATAGCCAAAGCAATCCTGAGAAAGAAAAACGGAGCTGGAGGGATCAGCCTCCCCAACTTCAGACTCTACTACAATGCAACAGTCATCAAGACAGTATGGTACTGGCACAAAAACAGAGCTATAGATCAATGGAACAAGATCAAGAACCCAGAGATAAAGCCACGCACCTATGGGTACCTTATTTTTGACAAAGGAGGCGAACATATAAAATGGGACAAAGACAGCCTCTTCAACAAATGGTGCTGGGAAAATTGGACAGCTACATTGCAAAGAAAATGCAGTTGGAACATTCCCTGACACCATCCACAAAGATCAACTCAAAGTGGATTAAAGACCTAAATGCAAGACCAGAAATCATCAAACTCTTAGAGGAGAATATAGGCAAAACCCTCAAGGACATCAATCAAAGCAAGATCTTCTCTGACCCATCTACTAAAATAGAGGAACTGAAAACAAAAATGAACACGTGGAACCTCATGAAACTTAAAAGCTTTTGTACAGCAAAAGAAATTACAAAAAAGCTGAACAGACAGCCCACAGAGTGGGAGAAAATCATAGCAAATGAAACAACAGACAAAGAATTAATCTCCAAAATTGACAAGCAACTCAGACAACTCAGCACAGGAAAAACGAACAACCCAATCAAAAAATGGGAAAAAGATCTAAACAGACGCCTCTCCAAAGAGGACATACAGATTTCAAAAAAGCACATGAAACGATGCTCAACCTCACTCATTATTAGAGAAATGCAAATTAAAACTGCAATGAGATACCACCTCACACCCGTCAGAATGGCCATCATCAAAAAATCTGCAGACATTAAATGCTGGAGAGGGTGAGGAGAAAAGGGAACCCTCTTGCATTGCTGGTGGGAATGTTAACTGATACAGCCTCTATGGAAGACAGTCTGGAGATTCCTTAAAAAACTAAAAATAGAAGCACCCTATGACCCAGCAATCCCACTCTTAGGCTTATATCCTGATGAAATCAAAAAGGAAAGAAGCACCTGTACCCCAATGTTCATTGCAGCTCTCTATACAATAGCCAGAACATGGAAGCAACCTAGGTGTCCATCGATGAATGAGTGGATACAGAAGCCCTGGTACATATATACAATGGGATACTACTCAGCTGTTAAAAGAAATGCAGAAGACTCAGTCCTAATGAAGTGGCTGACTCTAGAACCTATCATAAAAAGTGAAGTAAGTCAAAAAGAGAAAGACAAATACAGTATACTAACACACATATATGGAATCTAGTAGGACGGTCTTGATAACACACGCAGTGAACTCATGGAAAAACAGACAGAGCATAGACATATGGACATTGTGGGGAAGAAATAGGGAGGGGGAGGCATGGAGGGAGTAACATGGATACCTATACTCTCATGTGTGGAAAAGATAGCTTATGCTAAGGGAATAGGAGTGCTTACAATGCAGTGGGGCGATGATCCAGAGGGGTGGGATGGGAGGAACAGGGGTGGGTTGGGGACCATGGATATGCATATGACTGATCTGGGAACATACATGTCTGTGAACAACAAAACTCTGTAAAACCTTTAAAATAAAGAATAAAAGAAAAAAAAGGAAAAGTAACCTCAAAGAAAACAAAAAAACAAAAAACAAAACACTCCACCCAGGTGTAAGCATTAATGAGTTTGTTCCAGAAACCTCAAGTAGCGTGTTCAACACTGAACATGGAAAAAACCCTCTGTGGTGAAGTGTGTTTGCTGGTTAATTGAAAAGCGTTCAGCAACATTTTCATAAGTCTATTCAGACAGGATATATTTCGCTTCCTGGTGCTTCTTCCTGCATTGTAGTTTGGACACAAACGTTATACAGAGAAAGGCAGCATTCTAGGTCTTCTTTGTGGAGTGAAAAAGCCCTACCTAGGACTCAGTTTCCGTTACCTCGATCAAAATATTAAGGAATAGTGTATTCAGTGTAATGCACTGCATTGGCAATCGCCTCATTGAGACAATTAAGACTCCACACCACCCAGCTGTGCGATAAGGAATTTGTGCAAGCAATCTCAAGAAGAGTGTTCAGCATTTACCACGGAACAACCCTCTGTGGTGCAGTGACTTTCCCTCTAAAAAAAACCACTCTGAGAGACATTTATGTGAATCTCTTCACACCTGATAAATTTTGCTTACGAGCGCTTCTTTCTGTGTTGTAATTTGGACCTATCTGTTACACAGAAAATGGCACCTTTCTAGGCCTTCCGTATGGAGTGAAAACGTCCAATGTAGAACACATTCTTCCCTTTCCTAAATCAAAACCTGAAGGAAAATGGTTTTTCAGTGGAATGTGCTGCATTGGCATTGGCGATCAAAAAGGAAATCAGTATACTAACACACATATATGGAATCTAGTAGGACGGTCTTGATAACACACGCAGTGAACTCATGGAAAAACAGACAGAGCATAGACATATGGACATTGTGGGGAAGAAATAGGGAGGGGGAGGCATGGAGGGAGTAACATGGATACCTATACTCTCATGTGTGGAAAAGATAGCTTATGCTAAGGGAATAGGAGTGCTTACAATGCAGTGGGGCGATGATCCAGAGGGGTGGGATGGGAGGAACAGGGGTGGGTTGGGGACCATGGATATGCATATGACTGATCTGGGAACATACATGTCTGTGAACAACAAAACTCTGTAAAACCTTTAAAATAAAGAATAAAAGAAAAAAAAGGAAAAGTAACCTCAAAGAAAACAAAAAAACAAAAAACAAAACACTCCACCCAGGTGTAAGCATTAATGAGTTTGTTCCAGAAACCTCAAGTAGCGTGTTCAACACTGAACATGGAAAAAACCCTCTGTGGTGAAGTGTGTTTGCTGGTTAATTGAAAAGCGTTCAGCAACATTTTCATAAGTCTATTCAGACAGGATATATTTCGCTTCCTGGTGCTTCTTCCTGCATTGTAGTTTGGACACAAACGTTATACAGAGAAAGGCAGCATTCTAGGTCTTCTTTGTGGAGTGAAAAAGCCCTACCTAGGACTCAGTTTCCGTTACCTCGATCAAAATATTAAGGAATAGTGTATTCAGTGTAATGCACTGCATTGGCAATCGCCTCATTGAGACAATTAAGACTCCACACCACCCAGCTGTAAGCGATAAGGAATTTGTGCAAGCAATCTCAAGAAGAGTGTTCAGCATTTACCACGGAACAACCCTCTGTGGTGCAGTGACTTTCCCTCTAAAAAAAACCACTCTGAGAGACATTTATGTGAATCTCTTCACACCTGATAAATTTTGCTTACGAGCGCTTCTTTCTGTGTTGTAATTTGGACCTATCTGTTACACAGAAAATGGCACCTTTCTAGGCCTTCCGTATGGAGTGAAAACGTCCAATGTAGAACACATTCTTCCATTTCCTAAATCAAAACCTGAAGGAAAATGGTTTTTCAGTGGAATGTGCTGCATTGGCATTGGCCTCATTGAGCCATTTAAGACTCCACTCCACCCAGGTGTAAGGTATAATGAGTTTGTTACAGAAAGGTGAAGTAAAGTGTTCAACTTCTGAACATGGAATGCAACCCTTGTCACACAGTGTGTATCAGCCTAAAAAGAAAAGGAAAATAACAAAAACAAAAAAGAGCTTTGCATTATTTAGGTAAATTTCCTCTTAGGGGATTCCCTATACTTCCTGGTTCTGCTTCCTCGGTTTTAATTTGGACCCAAATGTTATACATAGAAAGGCAGGATTCTAGGGCTTCTTTGTGGTGTGAAAAAGCCCAATCTAGGACTCTGTTTCCATGACCAGGGTCAAAATATTAGGAAAAGCATTTTTCAGTGCAATGCGCTTTAAGACTCCACTCCACCCAGGAGAAAGCAATAATGAGTTTGTGCAGAAACCTCAAGTAAGTTATTCAGCATTGAACATGGAAGAACCCCCTGTGGCAAAGTGACTTTGCCTCTAAAGAAAAACTCATCTGGTGACATTTAAGTAAATCTCCTCATACCTAATTCAATTCACTTCCGGGTGGTTCTTCCTGCACTGTCATTTGGACCAAAAAGTTACACAGAGAAAGTCATTGTTATAGATCTTCCATATGGAGTGAAGACATCCAATGTAGGACACATTCTTCCATTTCTTTGATCAAAACCTAAGGCAAAAGTGTTTCTCAGTGGAACGCAGTTCATTGGCATTGGCCTCATTGAGCCAATTAAGACTCCACTCCACCCAGGTACAAGCGATATTGAGTTTGTGCCAGAAACCTCAAGTAGAGTGTTCAGCATTGAACATGGATAAACCCTCTTTGGCGCAGCGTATTTGCTGGTTCATCGAAACGTGTTTAGCGATATTCATGTCAATCTCCTAACAAATAATTGAATTCACTTCCGGGTGCTTCTTTCTACTTTGTAATTTGGGCCTAAAATTTACACAGCGAAAGGCACTTTCTAGGCCTTCCTTATGGAGTCAAAACGTCCAAAGTAGGACACATTCTTCCATTTCCTGGATCAAAACCTAAGGGGAAAAGATTTTTCCGTGGAATGTGCTGCATTGGCATTGGCCTTATTGAGCCATTTAAGACTTGACTCTCCCCAAGTGTAAGCAAACAATGAGTTTGTTCCAGAAACTTCAAGTTCAGTGTTCAGCTTCTGAACAGGAAATACAACCCTTGTCGCACAGTGTGTATCACCCTAAAAAGAAAAGAAAAGAAAAAAGAAAACAAAGATGAGTTTTGCGTTATTTAGATCAATTTCCTCTTGGGGATTTACTCTGCTTTTTGGTGTTTCTTCCTGTGTTGTAATTTGGACCCAAATATTATACAGAGAAAGGCAGCATTCTAGATCTTCTTTGGGGAGTAACAAAGCCCAGTGTAAGACTCAGTTTCCGTTCACTCAATCAAAATATTAGGAAAAGTGTTTTTCAGTGGAATGCGCTGCATTGGCATTGCCCTCATTGAGCCAATGAAGACTCCACTCCACCCAGGTGCCAGAAACCTTAAGTAAGGTGTTCAGTATTGAACATGGAAGAACCCACTGTGGTGAAGTGACTTTGCCTCAGAAGAAAACCCGTTTAGCGAAGTTTACTTATATCATCTCATTCCTAAATGAATTCACTTCTGGGTGGTTATTCCTGCATTATAATTTCGACCTAAAAGTTACACAGAGAAAGGCACTGTTCCAGGTCTTCTATATGGAGTGAAAACGCCCAATGTAGGACGCATTCTTCCATTTGCTGGATCAAAACATAAAGAAAAGTGTTTTTCAGTGAAATGCACTGCATTGGCATTCACCTCAGTTTTTCAGTGGAATGTGTTGCTTTGGCATTTGCCTCATTGAGCCAATTAAGACCCCACTCCACTGAGGTGCTAGCGATAATGAGTTTGTGCCAGAAACTTAAAGTAGTTTGTTCAGCACTGAAGACAGAAAAAATCTCTGTGATGCAGTGCCTTTTCCTCTGAAAGAAAACACGCGGAACAACATTTATGTAGATCTCTTCACACCTAATAGATTTTGCTTCCAGGTGCTTCTTTCTGCATTATAATTTGGACCTACCTGTTACACAGAGAGTGGTACCCTTCTAGGCCATCTATTTGGAGTGAAAATGTCCAATTAGGACGCATTCTTCCATTTGCTGGATCAAAACATAAAGAAAAGTGTTTTTCAGTGAAATGCACTGCATTGGCATTCACCTCAGTTTTTCAGTGGAATGTGTTGCTTTGGCATTTGCCTCATTGAGCCAATTAAGACCCCACTCCACTGAGGTGCTAGCGATAATGAGTTTGTGCCAGAAACTTAAAGTAGTTTGTTCAGCACTGAAGACAGAAAAAATCTCTGTGATGCAGTGCCTTTTCCTCTGAAAGAAAACACGCGGAACAACATTTATGTAGATCTCTTCACACCTAATAGATTTTGCTTCCAGGTGCTTCTTTCTGCATTATAATTTGGACCTACCTGTTACACAGAGAGTGGTACCCTTCTAGGCCATCTATTTGGAGTGAAAATGTCCAATTAGAACACTTTCTTCCATTTGCTAGATCAAAACCTAAAGTAAAATTGTTTCTCAGTGTAATGCGCTGCAGTTGCATTGGCCTTGTTGAGCCTGTTAAAACTCCACTCCACTCAGGTGTAAGTGATAATGAGTTTGTTCCAGAAACATCAAGTACAGTGTTCAGCTTCTGAACATGGAATACAACCCTTGTCATACAGTATGCATTGTCCTAAAAAAAATAATAATACAAAAACTCAGTAGTGATATTTACATAAATCTTCTCACACCTAATTTTATTCACTTCCGGGTGCTACATCCTGTTTTGCTATTTGGACCTAAAAGTTACACAGAGAAAGGCAGCTTTCTAGGCCTTCTATATGGAGTGAAAACATCCAATGTAGGACACATTCTTCCATTTCCTGGATCAAAACCTAAGGGAAAAAGGTTTTTCAGTGGAATGCACTGCATTGCATTTGCCTCTTTGAGGAATTAAGACTCCATTTCACTCAGGTGTAAGCGATAATGAGTTTGTTCCAGAAACTTCAATTACAGTGTTCAACTTCTGAACACCGAATACAACCCTTGTCGCACAGTGTCTATTGTCATTAAAAAAAAAAAAAATCTGAAATGCGCTCAGCGTCATTTAAGTAAATTTCCTTTGAGGAGATTTAACATGCTTCCTGATGCTTCTTCCTGCATTGTAATTTGGACCCAAACATTATACACAGATAGGCAGCATTCTAGGCCTTCTTTGTGGAGTGAAAATATCCAATATAGAACACATTCTTCCATTTCCTGGATCAATATACTCCAGAAAACTGTTTTTTTCGTGGAATGCACTTCATTGGCAATAGCCTCATTGAGCTAATTAAGACTCCATTCCACCCAAGTGTAAGCGATAATGTGTTTGTGCAATAAACATCAAGTCGTGTGTTCAACATTGAAGATGGAAAAGCCCTGTTTGGAGCAGAGATTTTTCATCTAAAAGAAAACGTTAAGTGACATTTATGTAAACCTCCATACACCTAATTGAATTCATATCCGGTGCTTCTTCCCATATTTTATTTAGACCTTAAAGTTACACAGGAAAGGCAGCTTTCTAGGCCTTCTATATGGAGTGAAAACATCCAATGTAGGACACATTCTTCCATTTCCTGGATCAAAACCTAAGGGAAAAAGGTTTTTCAGTGGAATGCACTGCATTGCATTTGCCTCTTTGAGGAATTAAGACTCCATTTCACTCAGGTGTAAGCGATAATGAGTTTGTTCCAGAAACTTCAATTACAGTGTTCAACTTCTGAACACCGAATACAACCCTTGTCGCACAGTGTCTATTGTCATTAAAAAAAAAAAAAATCTGAAATGCGCTCAGCGTCATTTAAGTAAATTTCCTTTGAGGAGATTTAACATGCTTCCTGATGCTTCTTCCTGCATTGTAATTTGGACCCAAACATTATACACAGATAGGCAGCATTCTAGGCCTTCTTTGTGGAGTGAAAATATCCAATATAGAACACATTCTTCCATTTCCTGGATCAATATACTCCAGAAAACTGTTTTTTTCGTGGAATGCACTTCATTGGCAATAGCCTCATTGAGCTAATTAAGACTCCATTCCACCCAAGTGTAAGCGATAATGTGTTTGTGCAATAAACATCAAGTCGTGTGTTCAACATTGAAGATGGAAAAGCCCTGTTTGGAGCAGAGATTTTTCATCTAAAAGAAAACGCGTTAAGTGACATTTATGTAAACCTCCATACACCTAATTGAATTCATATCCCGGTGCTTCTTCCCATATTTTATTTAGACCTTAAAGTTACACAGGGAAAGTCACCTTCCTAGGTTTTCTATATGGAGCGAAAACATGAAATGGAAGACACATTATTCCATTTCCTGGCTTGAAACCTTAGGGTAAAAGATGCTTCAGTCTACTATCCTGCATTGACATTTGCCTCATTGAGTGAACTACGACTCTGCTCCACCCAGCAGTAAGCGAAAATTACTTTGTTCCAGAAAGTTCAAGTACAGGGTTCAGCTACTGAATAAGGAATACAACCCTTGTTGCACAGTGTGTATTGTCGTAAAAAAATAAAAAATTGAAAAACATGCTTAGCGTCATTGACATACATTTCCTCTGAAAGGATTTAACATGCTTCCTGGTGCTTCTTCCTGCATTGTAATTTGGACCCAAACATTATACAGAGAAAGACAGAATTCTAGGTCTTCTTTGTGGAGTAAAAAAGTCCAATCTAGGACTCAGTTTCCATTACCTTGATGAAAATATTAGGGAAAAGTGTTCTTTATTGGAACGTGATGCATTGGCATTCGCCTTGCTGAGCCAATTAAGACTCCACTCCACCCAGGTTTAAGCAATAATGAATATGTGCAGAAACTTCAAGGAAAGTGTTCCGCATTGAACATGGAAAAACCCTCTGTGTTGAAGTGACTTTGCCTCTAAAAGAAAACGTGTTTAGTACCATTTATGTAATTCTACTAATACCAAATAGAATTCACTTCTGGGTGGTACTTCCTGCTTTGTAATTTGGACCCAAAATTTACACAGAGAAAGGCACCTTTCTAGGTCTTCCATACCGAGTGAAAACGTCGAAATTTGGACACATTCTGCTATTTGCTCAATCAATACCTAAGGGAAAAGGGTTTTCCAGTAGAACGTGATGCATTGGCATTCGCCTTGCTGAGCCAATTAAGACTCCACTCCACCCAGGTTTAAGCAATAATGAATATGTGCAGAAACTTCAAGGAAAGTGTTCCGCATTGAACATGGAAAAACCCTCTGTGTTGAAGTGACTTTGCCTCTAAAAGAAAACGTGTTTAGTACCATTTATGTAATTCTACTAATACCAAATAGAATTCACTTCTGGGTGGTACTTCCTGCTTTGTAATTTGGACCCAAAATTTACACAGAGAAAGGCACCTTTCTAGGTCTTCCATACCGAGTGAAAACGTCGAAATTTGGACACATTCTGCTATTTGCTCAATCAATACCTAAGGGAAAAGGGTTTTCCAGTAGAATGTGATGTATTAGCATTCGCCTCGTTGAGTCAGTTAATATTCCACTCCACCCAGGTGTAAGCGATAATGAGTTTGTACCAGAAACCTGAAGTAGAGTGTTCAGCATTGAACATGGATAAACCCTCTTCGGCGCAGCGTGTTTGGTGGTTCATCAAAACGAGTTTAGAAACATTTACATCAATCTCCTCACAGCTAATTGAATTCACTTCTGGGTGCTTCTGCCAGCTTTGTAATTTGGACTCAAAAGTTACACAGTGAAAGGCACCTTTCTAGGCCTTCCGTATGGAGTGAAAACGTCCAAATTTGGACACATTCTTCCATTTGCTGGATCAAAAACTAAGGAAAAACGGTTTTTCAGTGGAATATGCTGCATTGGCTTTGGCCTTGTTGAGCCATTTAAGACTCCACTCCACCCGGTGTAAGGTATAATGAGTTTGTTACAGAAAGGTGAAGTAAAGTGTTCAGCTTCTGAACACGGAATACAGCCCTTGTCGCACAGTGTGTATCATCCTAAAAAGAAAAGAAACGAAAAACAAAGATGAACTTTGCGTTATTTAGGTAATTTCCTCTTAGGAAATTTACTATGCTCCCTAGGTGCTTCTTCCTGTTTTGAAACTTGGACACAAACGTTATACAGAAATAGGCAGCATTCTAGGTCTTCTTTGGGGAGTAAGAAAGCCCAATCTAGGACTCAGTTTCTGTTACCTCGATCAAAATATTAGGTAATGGGTTTTTCAGTGGAATGCACTGCATAGACCTTGGCCTCACTGAGCCAATTAAGACTCCACTCAACCCAGGTGTAAGCGATAATGAGTTTCTGCCAGATACCTCAAGTAGAGTGTTCAGCATTGAAAATGGATAAAGCCTCTTTGGTGAACCGTGTGTGGTGGTTCATAGAAATGCGTTTATCCACATTTGCATCAATCTCCTCACAAAAAATTGAATTCACTTCCAGGTGCTTCTTCCTGCTTTGTAATTTGGACCTAAAGTTGACACAGTGAAAGGCACCTTTCTAGACCTTCCATATGGAGTGACAACATCCAAATTTGGACATATTCTTACATTTCCTGGATCAGATCCTAAGGTAAAAAGGTTTTTGAGTGGAATGTGCTCATTGCCATTGGCCTCGTTGAGCCATTCCACCTAGGTGCAAGCGATTATGAGTTTGTTACAGAAATGTCAAGTACAGTGTTCAGTTTCTGAACACAGAATACAACCATTGGCACACACCGTGTATCATCCTCAAAAGAAAAGAAAAAAAACAAAGACGAAGTTTGCATTATTTAGATAAATTTCCTCTAACGGGATTACTATGATTCTTGGTGCTTCTTCCTGCATTGTTAATTGAACCCAATGGTTATACTGAGAAAGGCAGCATTCTAGGACTTCTTTGGGGAGTGAAAAAGCCCAGGACTCAGTTTCCATTACCTCAATCAAAATGTTACATACAGGGTTTTTCAATGGACAGCACTGCATTGTCCTTCGCCTTGTTGAGCCAAGTAAGACTCTACTCCACCCAGGTGTAAGTGATAATCAGTATGTGCCAGAAACCTCAAGTAAAGTGTCCAGCTTTGAACATGGAGAAAACCTATGTGGCAAAGTGACTTAGCCTCTAAAAGAAAATGTGTTTAGCAACATTTACATAAATCTCTTCACATGTAATTGACTTCACTTCTGGGTGGTTCTTCCTGTGTTATAATTTGGACCTAAAAGTTACAGAGAAAAGCACCGATTTAGGGCTTCTATATGGAGTGAAAACGTCCAAATTTGACACAGTTTTCCATTTTTCATGAAAACCTAAGTGAAAATCATTTTTCAGTTGAACGTGCTGCATTGGTGAAGGCCTCATTCAGCCACTTAAGACCCCGCTTCACCCAGGTGTAAGTGATATTGAGTTTGGTCCAGAAACTTCAAGTACAGTGTTTGGCTTCTAAACATGGAATTCAATCATTGTTGCACAGTATATATCATGCAAAAAAGAAGAGAAAAAAAAAAGAAAGACGATCTTTGCGTTATTTTGTTAAATTACCTCCTAGAGGATTTACAAGGCTTCTTGGTGCTTCTTCCTGAGTTGTAATTTGGACCGAAACATTATACAGAAAGGCAGCATTCTAGGACTTCTTTGGGGAGTGAAAAAGCCCAGGACTCAGTTTCCATTACCTCAATCAAAATGTTACATACAGGGTTTTTCAATGGACAGCACTGCATTGTCCTTCGCCTTGTTGAGCCAAGTAAGACTCTACTCCACCCAGGTGTAAGTGATAATCAGTATGTGCCAGAAACCTCAAGTAAAGTGTCCAGCTTTGAACATGGAGAAAACCTATGTGGCAAAGTGACTTAGCCTCTAAAAGAAAATGTGTTTAGCAACATTTACATAAATCTCTTCACATGTAATTGACTTCACTTCTGGGTGGTTCTTCCTGTGTTATAATTTGGACCTAAAAGTTACAGAGAAAGCACCGATTTAGGGCTTCTATATGGAGTGAAAACGTCCAAATTTGACACAGTTTTCCATTTTTCATGAAAACCTAAGTGAAAATCATTTTTCAGTTGAACGTGCTGCATTGGTGAAGGCCTCATTCAGCCACTTAAGACCCCGCTTCACCCAGGTGTAAGTGATATTGAGTTTGGTCCAGAAACTTCAAGTACAGTGTTTGGCTTCTAAACATGGAATTCAATCATTGTTGCACAGTATATATCATGCAAAAAAGAAGAGAAAAAAAAAAGAAAGACGATCTTTGCGTTATTTTGTTAAATTACCTCCTAGAGGATTTACAAGGCTTCTTGGTGCTTCTTCCTGAGTTGTAATTTGGACCGAAACATTATAGAGAGAAAAGCAGTATTCTAGAACTTCCTTGGGAAGTGAAAAAACCCATTCTAAGACTCAGTTTACAAAACCTGGATCAAAATATTAGCAAAAGGATTTTTCCATGGAATGTGCTGCATTGGCATTGGCCTCATTGAGCCAATTAAGACTCCACTCCACCCAGATGTAAGAGATAATGAGATTGTTTCAGAAACCTCAAGTAGCGTGTTCAGCATTGAATGCGAATAAACCCTCTGTGGCTAAGCTTCTTTGCTTCTAAAGGAAAATGCTTTTAGCCACATTTACCTAAATCTCTTCATTCCTAATTGATTTCACTTCCGTGTGTTTCTTCCTGCGTTATAACTTGGACCAAATAGCTACACAGAGAAAGGCACCATTCTAGGTCTTCTATATGGAGTGAAAACGTCAAATGTAGGGCAGATTCTTCCATTTCCTGGATCAAAACCTAAGGGAAAAGGGTTTTTTAGTGGAATGTGCTACATTGGCATTCGCCTTGTTGAGTCAATTAAGCCTCCAATCCACCCAGGTGTAAAGGATAATGAGTATGTGTCAGAAACCTCAAGTAAAGTGTTCAGTGTTGAACATGGAACAACCCTCTGTGGTGAAGCTTCATTGCCTCTAAAAGAAAATGCCTTTAGTGGCATTTATGTCAATCCCCTCATACCTAGCAGAATTCACTTCCAGTGGCTCTTCCTGTGGTATAATTTGGACCTAAAAGTTACACAGAGAAAGTCACCATTCTAGGCCTTCTATATGGAGTGAAAACGTCCAATGTATGACACATTTTTTATTTTCTGTATCAAAACCTAAGGAAATAGGGTTTTTTAGTGGACTGTGCTACATTGGCATTCGCCTTGTTGAGTCAATTAAGCCTCCAATCCACCCAGGTGTAAAGGATAATGAGTATGTGTCAGAAACCTCAAGTAAAGTGTTCAGTGTTGAACATGGAACAACCCTCTGTGGTGAAGCTTCATTGCCTCTAAAAGAAAATGCCTTTAGTGGCATTTATGTCAATCCCCTCATACCTAGCAGAATTCACTTCCAGTGGCTCTTCCTGTGGTATAATTTGGACCTAAAAGTTACACAGAGAAAGTCACCATTCTAGGCCTTCTATATGGAGTGAAAACGTCCAATGTATGACACATTTTTTTATTTTCTGTATCAAAACCTAAGGAAATAGGGTTTTTCAGTGGAACGTGCTGCATTGGCATTCGCCTTGTTGAGACAATTAAAACTCCACTCCACCCAGGTGTAAATGATTATGAGTATGCACCAGAAATCTCAAGTAGAGTGTTCAACATTGAACACGGAAGGACCCTCTGTGGCTAAGCTTCATTGTCTTTAAAGGAAAATGCGTTTAGCGACATTTACGTCAATCTCCTCATACCTAATTGAATTCACTTCCCAGTGGTACTTCCTGCAGCATAATTTGGACCTAAAAGTTACACAGAGAAAGGCACCGTTCTTGGCCTTCTATATGGAGTGAAAACGTCCCGTGTAGGAGACATTCTTTCATTTCTGGATCCAAACCTAAGGGAAAAGCGTTTTCCAGTGGAACGTGGTGCATTGGCATTTGCCTTGTTGAGGCAATTAAGAATCCACTCCACCCAGGTGTAAGCGATAATGAGTTTTTTCCACAAAGATCAAGTACAGTGGTCAGCCTCTCAACATGAAATACAACCCTTGTCACACAGTGTGTATCATCCCAAAAAGAAAAGAAAAAAGCAAAAAACAAAGACAAGCTTTTCTTTATTTAGGTAAATTTCCTCTTAGTGTATTTCCTATACCTCCTGGTGCTTCTTCCTGAGTTGTATCTTGGACCCAAATGTTATACAGAGAAAGGCAGCATTCCAGGTCCTCTTTGGGAAGTAAAAAAGCCAAATCTAGTGCTCAGTTCCCATTACCTCAATCAAAATATTAGGAAAAGGGTTTTTCAGTGGAAAGTGCTGCATTGGTATTTGCCTCGTTGTGCCAATTAAGACTCCACTACACCCAAGGTGCAAGCGATAGTGAGTTTGTTCCAGAAAATTCAAGTATGGTGTTCTCAGCCTCTCAACATGAAATACAACCCTTGTCACACAGTGTGTATCATCCCAAAAAGAAAAGAAAAAAGCAAAAAACAAAGACAAGCTTTTCTTTATTTAGGTAAATTTCCTCTTAGTGTATTTCCTATACCTCCTGGTGCTTCTTCCTGAGTTGTATCTTGGACCCAAATGTTATACAGAGAAAGGCAGCATTCCAGGTCCTCTTTGGGAAGTAAAAAAGCCAAATCTAGTGCTCAGTTCCCATTACCTCAATCAAAATATTAGGAAAAGGGTTTTTCAGTGGAAAGTGCTGCATTGGTATTTGCCTCGTTGTGCCAATTAAGACTCCACTACACCCAAGGTGCAAGCGATAGTGAGTTTGTTCCAGAAAATTCAAGTATGGTGTTCTCATCTTCTGAACATGGAATACAATTCTTGTCTCACAGTGTGTATCATCCTATAAGGAAAAGAAAAGAAAAACAAATACAAACTTTCCTTTAGGTCAACTTCACATTAAGGGATTTACTGTGTTTCTTGGTGCTTCTTCGTGCATTACAATTTTGACACAAATGTTATACAGAGAAAGGCAGCATACTAAGTCTTCTTTGGGGAGTGAAAAAGCTGAATCTATGACTCAGTTTCTGACACCTCGATCAAAACATTAGGGAAAAGAGTTTATCAGTGGAACGGGCTGCATTTGCATTTCTTTCTTTGAGCCAATTAAGTCTCCACTTGACCCAGGTGTAAGTGAAAATGAGTTTGAGCCAGAAACCTCAAGTTGAATGTTCAGCACTGAACATGGAAAAACCCTCTATGGAGCAGGAGCTTTGCCTCTAAAGGGACACGCATTTAGCGACATTGATGTCGATCTCCTCACACCTAATTAAATTCACTTCTAGGCTGTGTTTCCTGCATTATAATTTGCACCTGAAAGTTACACAGAGAAAGGCAGCTTGCCAGGCCTTCTATATGGGGTGAAAACGTCCAATGTGGGACACATTCTTCCATTTCCTGGATCAAAACATAAGGGAAAAGGGTTTTTCAGGGGAACGTGCTGCATTGACCTTCGTTTCATTGATCCAGTTAAAACTACACTCCACCCAGGTGGAAGCGATAATGAGATTGTACCAGAAACCTCAAAAAGAGTGTTCAGCTGTGAGGCCAGCCCGCAGAGGAGAAACAGCAGTGCGATTGCCCGTGGCCAGGCCACGGAAAGATCAGAGAGGGGTGAGCCTGCTGTCCGCCAACCCATCCCCTCGGTGAGCTAGAGACAATCAGACATGACAGGAGTTCCGTCAGAGCAGTTCCGTTTTATTAGTGCAGACTTACAGCTTATATAGGCAAGTGAAGGGGGTTTCCTAAGGGATTTCCCATAGTTAAACCAATCAAGCTAAAGGTCAAGTAATCATGTGTAGATCACGCCCTCGTCTCTTCCTTCCTTATGCTTGCAAAGGCCCTCTTTCATTTAGGGCCCCACATCTCCCCCTCTTTTATTTTAAAAATAAGAGGGTCTTGATGAGTCAAGGCATAGAGATAAGAGACGGCCAGCCTCTAGCCTCATCAGCCACCCCTCCCTCCCTGCCCCCGCCAGCAGCTGTGCCTGTCTTAGGTTGTCCTCCTCTGAAGATCTTACCTGTCATTGGCTAACCAGCCATCTTATGGGGGCTGGACAGAGTCTTTAGAGCGTTTTTTATTTGAAGGCCTCATTATATGTCTCGAGTGATTTCTTGGAGTGCCAGATTGACCCACGGGTCTTGCCCAATGTGGGGCTCATCTTCTAGGACCTGAGCAAGCATAATTATTTTTTGTTGTAACTGTCTATAAATGTCTGTTAAGTTTACATTAATGTTGGATGCATTATCTTTGTCTCAAGCCCGGGACAAGGCCTCACTCCCAGGTATAAATGGCTGGGACAATGATAGGCTTGTGGCATAGTCTCCCAACTCAGGGGGTGTAAGATCCCTGGATTGACCGCGAGTCCCCATAATAGCTCTCCAGTCACCAGAGCAATAGAAAGATGATGCTCAAAGAGAATTAATATCACCCTCATGGTTAGCGGCCTAGTGTGCTATTAGAGCCAATCTCTAGGGAGTCCAAGAAGGTATGTATGGCTAGAGCAACGATGGTCATCAGCATAGAGACGATGAGCAGTCCAGTGATTACTAGAAGCAGAGTCCACCAGGGTCGCCGCATCTCCGGCCTGAAAAAGAGAGAGAGAGAGAGAGAGAGATGCCTCAGGAACTTTCTGTTCTTGGGCATGATATATCGTCATTTATTTTATCTGTGGCAGATTCTAAGGTTTGATCCTTGTTTTATGGCATAAATTTAAGATTTCTTGCCAGTGCCCATATAGGGCTGGGGTCCCCAAGGGGGAATATGCACCCAAATCCTCTCCCCATTGTAAGGAGCGGATCAGGTCTCTTCCATTGGCCAGTGATGGGATCCTTCCATCTCACTCGTATTTCAGGTTTTATTTCTTGATTGAACCAGTGTTTTTGAAAGGGTGACATCAGTTCATTTTTTGAAAAATTTAAAATGTTTAGAGTAAAGAGTGCCATTCCAAGTTGCTGGTGAGGGCTTATTCCCCCTTTTTGTTTTTGTAATTGGCCCTTCAAGTTTTGATGATGACGTTCAATTATGGCCTGTCCTTGGGGTTTGTATGGGATCCTGGTGGTGTGGCGAATGTGCCATTGTTGAAAGTTTTGTAAATTTTTGCTAACAAAGCAGGGACCATTGTCTGTTTTTATCTGATAAGGTAGACCCAGATTTGCAAAGCATTGTAAGAAATGACTCTGGGCATGTTTTGCTTTTTCTCCTGAATGGACTGCAGCCCAGTAGGCATGGGAATAAGTGTCAATGGATACAAAGATGTACTTGAGTTTTCCGAAGGGGAAAAAGTGAGTGACATCTGTCTACCACAACATATTAGGCCTCAGTCCTTGAGGGTCTACTCCCGGAGACTGTAAGGGAGGAACTTGTAAGTGAGGGAGGCAAGACTTGCAAGTATGTACAATTTTCTTTAAATCTTTGATGAAGATTTGTGGGAATTTTTATGTAACCCTCTCCAGTTGCTATGGGTTAGATCGTGAAGGTCATGGGCATCTTGTAGGTTATGTACTTGAATTCTATGGGAAACCGCTAAGGAATGTCCTGTTGAGAGTAGTCCAGGTAGATTTTTGTGACCCCTGAGGTGGTGCAGGTAAATGGGTTGAATCTTTTCAGATAATAGGGTGTGGGCTTGTATAATGAGGGAAGTGATTGGATTGTTATCTAGGTGTATGTGAGAATTTGGTAGTCCAGGGAGCAGATTTTTCACATAGAGATTGTCAGTGAATAGATTCATTGGTTCAGAAAATTTTGTAAGTGCTAGGACGATAGCATACAGTTCTTTGAATTGTGTGGACCCCTCACAAGGCTCGAAATATTTCTGTATGTTATGTTCAGGCAAATGGGGAGGTCAGAAGATGATAATGCAGCTCCATTTTTTCCTCCATCTGTAAAGACATTGAGGGCCTCTGGTATGGGTTTGAAGAGGAATAATCGGGGGGCTGTCCAATCTAGGCAACCAAAAGAGGTGACCCATTTATGAGACCCATAGTGGTAGTTAAGGGTGCCAAGAAACCCCTCTAGGGCTATGGCTATTCTTCTGTTTTTTTTTTTTTTTTTTGGACCCATTCAAAATCAGACAACCTATGAGGGATAACGATCTTATTGGGCTCTTGCGCATAGCAGCAAACTTCAGTTTCTCTCCCTTTTTGTATTAAGTCAGCCATTTGGTCTAGGTGTGCATAGACTCAGGGAGCCCCTCCCAAGGAGATGTGAATCCATTATAGAGGCCTCCCTTTTTGTATTAGGGTTGCCATAAGTATTGTCAGGGTAGGCAGAACTCATAACTGTAAACTCTCTATAGGGTCATATCGGGCAAGTTGAGCTTCATCAAGTGCCTTTTGAACATTTTAAAAAATTTGTGAGAGGGCAAGAGGACAATTTCATCATGGGGCGGTTTATCTTTTAATAACTCAAAGAGGGCAAGAGGTGGCCTGGTTGAGATAGGAATCCAGGGCCACAGCCAATTAATCACTCCCAAAACCTGCTGTAAGTCAGTTAAGGTGTAGGAGTCCTGAATAAGTAACTGAGGCTTTAAGGGACTAATGCCCTCTAGGGAAAGTCGTGAAGGTCATGGGCATCTTGTAGGTTATGTACTTGAATTCTATGGGAAACCGCTAAGGAATTTGTTGAGAGTAGTCCAGGTAGATTTTTGTGACCCCTGAGGTGGTGCAGGTAAATGGGTTGAATCTTTTCAGATAATAGGGTGTGGGCTTGTATAATGAGGGAAGTGATTGGATTGTTATCTAGGTGTATGTGAGAATTTGGTAGTCCAGGGAGCAGATTTTTCACATAGAGATTGTCAGTGAATAGATTCATTGGTTCAGAAAATTTTGTAAGTGCTAGGACGATAGCATACAGTTCTTTGAATTGTGTGGACCCCTCACAAGGCTCGAAATATTTCTGTATGTTATGTTCAGGCAAATGGGGAGGTCAGAAGATGATAATGCAGCTCCATTTTTTCCTCCATCTGTAAAGACATTGAGGGCCTCTGGTATGGGTTTGAAGAGGAATAATCGGGGGGCTGTCCAATCTAGGCAACCAAAAGAGGTGACCCATTTATGAGACCCATAGTGGTAGTTAAGGGTGCCAAGAAACCCCTCTAGGGCTATGGCTATTCTTCTGTTTTTTTTTTTTTTTTTGGACCCATTCAAAATCAGACAACCTATGAGGGATAACGATCTTATTGGGCTCTTGCGCATAGCAGCAAACTTCAGTTTCTCTCCCTTTTTGTATTAAGTCAGCCATTTGGTCTAGGTGTGCATAGACTCAGGGAGCCCCTCCCAAGGAGATGTGAATCCATTATAGAGGCCTCCCTTTTTGTATTAGGGTTGCCATAAGTATTGTCAGGGTAGGCAGAACTCATAACTGTAAACTCTCTATAGGGTCATATCGGGCAAGTTGAGCTTCATCAAGTGCCTTTTGAACATTTTAAAAAATTTGTGAGAGGGCAAGAGGACAATTTCATCATGGGGCGGTTTATCTTTTAATAACTCAAAGAGGGGCAAGAGGTGGCCTGGTTGAGATAGGAATCCAGGGCCACAGCCAATTAATCACTCCCAAAACCTGCTGTAAGTCAGTTAAGGAGTAGGAGTCCTGAATAAGTAACTGAGGCTTTAAGGGACTAATGCCCTCTAGGGAAAGTCGAGATCCCAAGATCTTAAACGGTGGGACAGTTTGAATCTTGTCAGAGGATACATGAAGCTTTCCCTTTGAGAGACATTTTTGTAGAATTTTGTAAGCCTCTGTTAGCTGTGTGGTGGTCGAGGCTCCTAAGATAATGTCATCCATGTATATGTACAATTTGGTCTCTGTTAGCTGTTTGATGGGTTGGAGGAGGTTTTTGTTATTCTTTTGTGCTACACCTGATATGGAGGGTTCAGTAGGGCCCTCAGCAAGTTTTTTCCAGGCAGCCAGACATATAGCCCATACTTGGTCTTGATAAGGGGCAGGAATGGAGGCCTGCTGTATACCAGTGCTCCACTGGTCCACCGTTCCCAGTAGCATTCCAAAAGTTATTGGTTTAAGCCTGGTTTCTTTCTGCCTGAGCATGACATTCCTCGTTGAAGAAGGCACACCATTTGATATAAGTGTTACTGGGAAGTAACACTTCCCAGTACAAGGTTGGTGGACCAGCCCTTGGAGTATGGCTTCTGCCCACGGGGAGTTTGGGCCATCCTCTGCTACCGCCTTCTTGAGTTCCTTTAGATCATTGACCTCCCATGGATACCAGGCAGCCGGTCTGTTTCCCCCCCGGGTTAACGTTTACAGGAAAAAATTGGGTTGGGCCCGTGAAGGGTGCGGAGGACCCCAAGGGGCTTCAGGATAGGTCCTCCCTCTCCAAGGTGACCCCAGTGCCTCTCCTCACCATCTCTTTGAAGGGAGGGCAGGCCGTGTGGGGCACAGTCTTGTTTCTTGAGGACTTGACCTCAAGTGACTGGGGGAACTCTCATCATCGTTAGTTTTTTCTTCATTTTTCAAGGCGTCCCAGGCTCTGCTAGTAGGTTCATAATGTCTGTCTATATTATCAGATTTTTGGATATAGTTTCCCATGTTGTTGAAAGAAAGCAGGAAAGAAAAAACTATTGAGGACAACCACCAAAAATCCTAACGGGAGTGGTGGTGGCCAGGAGGTCGGGCTTGTCATGCTTGTGAAATGGCGAAGAAGTCCTTAGTGTTGCACGGACATTGTCTTGCTTGAGGTAGGCACTCTAAGAGGCTCTGGCCTGTTCCATGACCCCCTTATCCTGTCACAGGAGTCTTCAAGCGGCAGGTGCCCTGATGACTTTTAAGTGCCTGACCCGTGCCTGCGAGGGAGCATTATAGGCCAAGTCCTCAGATGGGAATGTAGAAAAAGGAGACCTTCACCCAGTTGGGCTCCCACTACTGAAGTGGACTGTCGTGGGGCCCTGGCCAGGACCTGTCAGTTGCCCTTGCGACCGTCCACTCGTTCGCTGAACGTCTAGAGAAAGAGTCAAAGTGAAAGTAAGAAAGAAAGAAAGAAAAGTGAAAGTAGGAATTGAAGTAAAGAAGGACAAACAAGGAAAAACAGTGTTCAGTCTTTTGTGACTACCCTAAATCCTCACCCTCTCAAGAATGGCAGAAAAAGGGGAAACTCACCCTGACATCCGGATTACTCTGACTTGATGCTTCTCTTGAGGGAAGTGCTGCACTGGAGCCTCTCGAAGGCCATTAGTTGCTTCTCTTTCAGGCGCACAGTGAGCCACCTTTCTCTTTCATGTCCCACGTTGGGCACCAACTTCTGCGGGGCCAGCCCACAGAGAGGAAATGGCAGTGGGATTGCCCATGGCCAGACCATGGGAAGATCAGAGAGGGGTGAGCCTGCTGTCCACCAACTCAGCCCTTAAGCGAGAGAGAGACGATCAGACATGGCAGGGGTTCTGTCAGAGCAGTTCTGTCTTCTTAGTGCAGACTTACAGCTTATATAGGCAAGTGAAGGGGGTTTCCTAAGGGATTTCCCATAGTTAAACCAATCAAGTTAAAGGTCTAGTAATCATGTGTAGATCATGCCTTCGTCTCTTCCTTCCTTGTGCTTGCAGCAACTTAGATCATGTCCTCATCTCTTCCTTCCTTATGCTTGCAAAGGCCCTCTTTCATTTAGGGCCCCAAATACACTGTGAAAGGCACCTTTATAGGCCATTCATAAGGAGTGAAAACGTCCAGTGTAGGACACATTCTTCCATTTGCTGGATCCAAAGCAAAGTGAAAGGATTTTTCAGTGGAATGCATTGCATTCCCATTGGCCTCGTTGAGGCAATTAAGACACAACTCCACCCAGGTGTAAGTGATAATGAGTTGGTGCCAGAAACCTCAAGGAAACTGTTCAGCAATGAAGACGGAAAAACTGTCTGTGGCAAAGCTACATTACCTGGAAAGGAAAATGTCTTTAACTTCATTTACATTTGTCTCCTCACACTTAATTGAATTCACTTCCAGTTTTTCCTTCTTGCTTACTGGACTGTCGTGGGGCCCTGGCCAGGACCTGTCAGTTGCCCTTGCGACCGTCCACTCGTTCGCTGAACGTCTAGAGAAAGAGTCAAAGTGAAAGTAAGAAAGAAAGAAAGAAAAGTGAAAGTAGGAATTGAAGTAAAGAAGGACAAACAAGGAAAAACAGTGTTCAGTCTTTTGTGACTACCCTAAATCCTCACCCTCTCAAGAATGGCAGAAAAAGGGGAAACTCACCCTGACATCCGGATTACTCTGACTTGATGCTTCTCTTGAGGGAAGTGCTGCACTGGAGCCTCTCGAAGGCCATTAGTTGCTTCTCTTTCAGGCGCACAGTGAGCCACCTTTCTCTTTCATGTCCCACGTTGGGCACCAACTTCTGCGGGGCCAGCCCACAGAGAGGAAATGGCAGTGGGATTGCCCATGGCCAGACCATGGGAAGATCAGAGAGGGGTGAGCCTGCTGTCCACCAACTCAGCCCTTAAGCGAGAGAGAGACGATCAGACATGGCAGGGGTTCTGTCAGAGCAGTTCTGTCTTCTTAGTGCAGACTTACAGCTTATATAGGCAAGTGAAGGGGGTTTCCTAAGGGATTTCCCATAGTTAAACCAATCAAGTTAAAGGTCTAGTAATCATGTGTAGATCATGCCTTCGTCTCTTCCTTCCTTGTGCTTGCAGCAACTTAGATCATGTCCTCATCTCTTCCTTCCTTATGCTTGCAAAGGCCCTCTTTCATTTAGGGCCCCAAATACACTGTGAAAGGCACCTTTATAGGCCATTCATAAGGAGTGAAAACGTCCAGTGTAGGACACATTCTTCCATTTGCTGGATCCAAAGCAAAGTGAAAGGATTTTTCAGTGGAATGCATTGCATTCCCATTGGCCTCGTTGAGGCAATTAAGACACAACTCCACCCAGGTGTAAGTGATAATGAGTTGGTGCCAGAAACCTCAAGGAAACTGTTCAGCAATGAAGACGGAAAAACTGTCTGTGGCAAAGCTACATTACCTGGAAAGGAAAATGTCTTTAACTTCATTTACATTTGTCTCCTCACACTTAATTGAATTCACTTCCAGTTTTTCCTTCTTGCTTGTAATTTGGACTTCAATGTTACACAGCGAAAGCCACATTTCTAGGACTTACGTATGGAGTGAAAACATCCAAAGTAGGACACATTCTTCCATTTACAGGAACAAAAAGTAAGGGAAAACAGTTTTTCAGTGGAATCCACTGCATTAGCATGGACCTCGTTGAGCCAATTAAGACTCCACTCTACGCAGGTGTAAGCAATCATGAGTTGGTGCCAAAAATCTCAAGGAAACTGTTGTGCAATGAAGCAGGAGAAACCCTCTCTGGCGAATTGATTTTGCTTCAAAAGGAAAATACGTTGAGTGACATAAATATCCGTCTCTCACACCTAATTGAATTTACTTCTCAGTGCACTTTCCTACTTTGTAATTTGCACATCCAAGGTACACAGGGAAAGGCACCTTTCAAGGCTTTCTGTAAGGAGTGAAAATGTCGAATATGGACACATTCTTCCATTTCCTGGATCAAAACATAAGGGAAAAAGGTTATCCAGTTTAATTAGCTGCATTGGCATTGGCATTGGCCTCATTGAGCCAATTAAGACTCAACTCCACCGAGGTGTAGTGATAATGAGTTGGTGCCAGAAACCTCAAGGAAACTGTTCAGCAATGAAGACGGAAAAACTGTCTGTGGCAAAGCTACATTACCTGGAAAGGAAAATGTCTTTAACTTCATTTACATTTGTCTCCTCACACTTAATTGAATTCACTTCCAGTTTTTCCTTCTTGCTTGTAATTTGGACTTCAATGTTACACAGCGAAAGCCACATTTCTAGGACTTACGTATGGAGTGAAAACATCCAAAGTAGGACACATTCTTCCATTTACAGGAACAAAAAGTAAGGGAAAACAGTTTTTCAGTGGAATCCACTGCATTAGCATGGACCTCGTTGAGCCAATTAAGACTCCACTCTACGCAGGTGTAAGCAATCATGAGTTGGTGCCAAAAATCTCAAGGAAACTGTTGTGCAATGAAGCAGGAGAAACCCTCTCTGGCGAATTGATTTTGCTTCAAAAGGAAAATACGTTGAGTGACATAAATATCCGTCTCTCACACCTAATTGAATTTACTTCTCAGTGCACTTTCCTACTTTGTAATTTGCACATCCAAGGTACACAGGGAAAGGCACCTTTCAAGGCTTTCTGTAAGGAGTGAAAATGTCGAATATGGACACATTCTTCCATTTCCTGGATCAAAACATAAGGGAAAAAGGTTATCCAGTTTAATTAGCTGCATTGGCATTGGCATTGGCCTCATTGAGCCAATTAAGACTCAACTCCACCGAGGTGTAAGCGATAATGACTTTGTGCTAGAAACTTCAAGGAAACTGTTCAGCAATGAAGATGGAAAAACCCTCTGTGGCGAAGCGACTTTGCCACTATGGAAAACGTGTTTAGGAACATTTACGTCCATCTCCTCACACCTGATTGAATTCACTTCCAGGTGTTCCTTCCTGCTTTGTAATTTGCACCTCAAAGTTACACAGCAAAAGACAACTTCCTAGGCCTTCCATATGGAGTGAAAACTTCGAAATGTGGATACATTCTTCTATTTCCTGGATCAAAATGTAAGGGGAAACGGTT
Source organism: Tragulus kanchil (assembly GCA_022376925.1). Lineage (NCBI taxonomy): Eukaryota > Metazoa > Chordata > Mammalia > Artiodactyla > Tragulidae > Tragulus > Tragulus kanchil. The sequence goes on along the minus strand of JAIOJX010000029.1, from coordinate 71,862,146 downwards.
TTTTGGTGGAATCCGCTGCAATGCCATTGGCATTGGCCTGGTTGAGGAAATTAAGACTTCACTCCACCCAGGTGTAAGCAATAATGAGTTGGTGCAAGAAACCTCAAGGAAACTGTTCAGCAATGAAGCCGGAAAAAGCTGCTGTGGCGAAGCGACTTTGCCTGGAAGGGAAAATGCCTTGAGCGACATTTACGTCCGTATACAAACACCTAATTGAATTCACGTCTCGGTGTTTGATCCTGCTTTGTAATTCGGACCTCAATGATACACAGAGAAAGGCACCATTCTAGGCCTTCCCTATGGAGTGAACATGTCAAAATTTGGACGCATTCTTCCATTTGCTGGATCAAAACATAAGGGAAAACGGTTTTTCAGTCAAATGGACTGCGTTGGCATTGGTCTCATTTAGCCAGTTAAGACTCAACTTCACCCAGGTGTAAGCCATAATGAGTTGGTGCCAGAAACTTCCAGGAAACTGTTCAGCAATGAAGAAGAAAAAACCCTCATGCCAAACCGACTTTGCCAAGAAAGGAAAACATGCTTAGCGACATTTACCTCTGTCTGCTCACACCTAATTGAATATACTTCCTCGTGCTCCTTCCTGCCTTGTAATTGGGACCTCATCGCTACATGCCGAAAGGTAACTTTCTAAGCCTTCTGAAAGGAGTGACAACGTCGAAATTTGGGCACATTCTTCCATTTGCTGAATCAAAACGTAAGGGAAAACGGTTTTCAGTGGAATATACTGCGTTGGAGTTGGTCTCATTTAGCCAGTTAAGACTCAACTTCACCCAGGTGTAAGCCATAATGAGTTGGTGCCAGAAACTTCCAGGAAACTGTTCAGCAATGAAGAAGAAAAAACCCTCATGCCAAACCGACTTTGCCAAGAAAGGAAAACATGCTTAGCGACATTTACCTCTGTCTGCTCACACCTAATTGAATATACTTCCTCGTGCTCCTTCCTGCCTTGTAATTGGGACCTCATCGCTACATGCCGAAAGGTAACTTTCTAAGCCTTCTGAAAGGAGTGACAACGTCGAAATTTGGGCACATTCTTCCATTTGCTGAATCAAAACGTAAGGGAAAACGGTTTTTCAGTGGAATATACTGCGTTGGAGTTGGCCTCACTTAGCCAGTTAAGACTCCACTCCACCCAGGTGTAAGCGATAATAAGTTTGTGCCAGAGACCTGAAGGAAACTGTTCAGCAATGAAGCCGGGAAAACCCTCTGTGCCAAACCGATTTTTCCAAGAAAGGAAAACGCGATGAGATACGTTTACGTGTGTCTCCTCACACCTAATTGAATTCACTTCCAGATGCTCCTTCCTGCTTTGTAATTGGGACCTCAAAGGTACGCAGCAGAAGTCACCTTTCTAGGCCTTCTGTATGGAGTGAAAAAGTCCAAAGTAGGACAGGGTCTTCCATTTGATGGATCCAAACTGCAGGAAAAACAGTTTTTCTGAGGAATGCACTGCACTGGCATTATCCTCGTTGAGCCAATTAAGACTCCACTCGACCCAGGTGCAAGCGATAATGAGTTGGTGCCAGAAACCTCATGGAAAGTGTGCAGCAGTGAAGATGGAAAGACCCTCTGTGGCGAAGTGACTTTGCCTCGAAAGGAAAATGCCTTGAGTGACATTTAAGTCTGTCTTTGCACACTTAATTGAATTCGCTTCAGGGTGCTCCTTCCTGCTTTGTAATTTGGACCTCAAAGTTACGCAGAGAAAGTCACCTTTCTAGGTCGTCCATATGGAGTGAAAACTTCCAGAGTGGGACACATTCTTCCATTTCCTGGATCCAAATGAAGGGTAAAACTATTTTCAGTGGAATCCACTGCATTGGCATTGCCGTCATTGAGCCAATTAAGACTCCACTTCAACCAGGTGTAAGCGTTGATGTGTTTGTGCCAGAAACCTCAAGGAAACTGTTCAACAATGTAGACGGAAAAACTCGGTGTGGCGAAGCGACTCTGCCTGGACAGGAAAAATGCCTTGAGTGAATTTTGCATCCGTCTCTTCACACCTAATTGAATTCACATCTGGTTGTTTCATCCTGCTTTGTAATTTGGACCTCAATGATACACAGGCAAAGACACCATTCTAAATCTTCCCTATGGAGTGAACACGTCGAAATTCGGACACATTTTTCCATTTGCTGGATCAAAACGTAAGGGAAAATGGGTTTTCAGTGATATGCACTGCGTTGGCATTGACCTCATTTAGCCAATTAAGACTCCACTTCACGCAGGTGTAAGCGATGAGGGGTTGGTGCCAGAAACCTCAAGGAAACTGTTCAACAATGTAGACGGAAAAACTCGGTGTGGCGAAGCGACTCTGCCTGGACAGGAAAAATGCCTTGAGTGAATTTTGCATCCGTCTCTTCACACCTAATTGAATTCACATCTGGTTGTTTCATCCTGCTTTGTAATTTGGACCTCAATGATACACAGGCAAAGACACCATTCTAAATCTTCCCTATGGAGTGAACACGTCGAAATTCGGACACATTTTTCCATTTGCTGGATCAAAACGTAAGGGAAAATGGGTTTTCAGTGATATGCACTGCGTTGGCATTGACCTCATTTAGCCAATTAAGACTCCACTTCACGCAAGTGTAAGCCATAATGAGTTGGTGCCAGAAACCTCAAGGAAACTGTTCGGCAATGAAGATGGAAAAACCCTTTGTGCCGAAATGACTTTTCCTAGAAAGGAAAACGCGATGAAGTATGTTTACGTCCTTCTCCTCACACCTAACTGAATTCACTTCCGGGTGCTCCTTCCTGCTTTGCAATTTGCACCTCAAAGGTACACAGAGAACAGCACCTTTCTAGGCCTTCTGTATGGAGTGAAAATGTCCAAAGTAGGACAGAGTCTTCCATTTGGTGGCTCCAAACAGAAGGGAAAATAGTTTTTCTGATGCACTGCAGTGGCATTATCCACATTGAGTCAATTAAGACTCCACTTGATCCAGGTGTAAGCGATAATGAGTTTATGCCAGAAACCTCACGGAAACTGTTCAGCAATGTCGATGAAAAAATCTGTGGAAAAGCGACTTTGCCTTGAAAGGAAAATGCATTGAGTGACATTTATATCTGTCTTCTCACACCTAATTGAATTCACATCCGGGTCCTCCAACCTGCTTTGTAATATGGACCTCAATATGGCAGCGAAAGAGGCCTTTCTAGACCTTCCATATGGAGTTATAACGTCCAAAGTAGGACAGCGTCTTCCATTTGCTGGGTTAAAACGTAAGGGAAAATGTTTTTCCTGTGGAATGCGCTGCACTGGCATTATCCTTGTTGAGCCAATTAAGACTCCATTCCACCGAGGTGTAAGCGATAATGAGTTGGTGCCAGAAATCTCAAGGAAACTGTTCAGCAATGAAGATGGAATAACCCTCTGGGGCAAAGTGACTTTGCCTCAAAAGGAAAACACATTGAGCGACATTTAGATCTGTCTCCTCACACCTAATTGAATTCACTTCCCGGTGCTCCTTCCCGTTTTGTAATTTGCACGGAAAGGTTAAACAGGGAAAATTACCTTTCCAGGCCTTCTGTATGGAGTGTAAACCTCCAAGAGGTTTAGAAGTAAGAGACATACTTCTAATTGCTTGATACAACCCAAAGCAAAAATGGTTGTTCAGTGTAAAGCACTGCAGTGGCATTATCCACATTGAGTCAATTGAGACTCCACTTGATCCAGGTGTAAGCGATAATGAGTTTATGCCAGAAACCTCACGGAAACTGTTCAGCAATGTCGATGAAAAAATCTGTGGAAAAGCGACTTTGCCTTGAAAGGAAAATGCATTGAGTGACATTTATATCTGTCTTCTCACACCTAATTGAATTCACATCCGGGTCCTCCAACCTGCTTTGTAATATGGACCTCAATATGGCAGCGAAAGAGGCCTTTCTAGACCTTCCATATGGAGTTATAACGTCCAAAGTAGGACAGCGTCTTCCATTTGCTGGGTTAAAACGTAAGGGAAAATGTTTTTCCTGTGGAATGCGCTGCACTGGCATTATCCTTGTTGAGCCAATTAAGACTCCATTCCACCGAGGTGTAAGCGATAATGAGTTGGTGCCAGAAATCTCAAGGAAACTGTTCAGCAATGAAGATGGAATAACCCTCTGGGGCAAAGTGACTTTGCCTCAAAAGGAAAACACATTGAGCGACATTTAGATCTGTCTCCTCACACCTAATTGAATTCACTTCCCGGTGCTCCTTCCCGTTTTGTAATTTGCACGGAAAGGTTAAACAGGGAAAATTACCTTTCCAGGCCTTCTGTATGGAGTGTAAACCTCCAAGAGGTTTAGAAGTAAGAGACATACTTCTAATTGCTTGATACAACCCAAAGCAAAAATGGTTGTTCAGTGTAAAGCATTGCATTCGCATTGGCCACGTTGAACCAATTAAGACTCCAATCCAGCCAGATGCAAGTAACACTGAGTTGGTGCCAGAAATCTCAAGGAAACTCTTCAGCAATGAAGCCGGACAAATTCTCTGAGTTGAAGGGACATTGCATTGACAGCAAAACACGTTGAGCATGATTTACACCCATCTAATCACACGTAATTGTATTCACATCCCGATGGCCCTTCTTGCTTTGTAATGTAGACCTAGAAGTGACACAGCAGAGAACACCTTTCCAGGCCTTCCGTATGGAGCGAAAAGGACCAGTGCAGGACACATTCTTCCATTAGCTGGTTCAAAACCAAAGGGAAGATCATTTTTCCGTGGAAGCTGCTACATTGCCATTGGGCTCGTCGAGCCAATTAAGACTCCATTCCAGCCACGTGTAAGCGATAAGAGGTTGGTACCAGACAACTCAAGGAAACTATTCAGCTATGATAAAGGCAACACCATCTGAGGAGAAGAGGCTTTGCCTCATAAGAAAACTGCTTTTAGTTCCATTTACCTTTACTACTCAGCCGTAAGGGAATTCACTTCCGGGTATACCTTCCTGCTTTGTAATGTGGACCTAGAAGTTTCACAACCGAAAGCACCTTTCCATACCTTCCGTCTGGAGTGAAAACGACCAGCAGAGGACACATTCTTCCATTTGCTGGTTTAAAACCAAAGGGAAGATGGTCTTTCCGTGGAAGGTGCTGCATTACCATTAGCCTTGTGGAGTCAATAAAGACTCCACTCCACCCAGGTGTAAGCTATAAGGTTTTGGTACCAGAAGCCTCAAGGAATCTATTGAGCTATGAAAATGGAAGCACAGTCTGTGGAGAAGAGGCTTCGCCTTGAAAGGAAAATACTTTTAGTTCCATTTACCTTTACTACTCACTCCTATGGGAATTCAATTCTGGGTGTACCTTCCTGCTTTGTAATGTGGACCTAGAAGTTTCACAACGAAAAGCACCTTTCTAAACCTTCTGTATGGAGTGAAAAAGACCAGTGCAGGACACTTTCTCCCCTTTACTGGTTCAAAAACGAAGGGAAGATGGTTTTTCTGTGGAAGGGGCTTCATTGCCATTGGCCTCTTTGAGTCAATAAAGACTCCACTCCACCCAGGTGTAAGCTATAAGGTTTTGGTACCAGAAGCCTCAAGGAATCTATTGAGCTATGAAAATGGAAGCACAGTCTGTGGAGAAGAGGCTTCGCCTTGAAAGGAAAATACTTTTAGTTCCATTTACCTTTACTACTCACTCCTATGGGAATTCAATTCTGGGTGTACCTTCCTGCTTTGTAATGTGGACCTAGAAGTTTCACAACGAAAAGCACCTTTCTAAACCTTCTGTATGGAGTGAAAAAGACCAGTGCAGGACACTTTCTCCCCTTTACTGGTTCAAAAACGAAGGGAAGATGGTTTTTCTGTGGAAGGGGCTTCATTGCCATTGGCCTCTTTGAGCCAGTTAAGACTCCACTCCACAGAGGTGTAAGCGATAAGGGGTTGGTAACAGAAACTTCAAGGAAGCTATTCAACTATGAAAATGGAAACAACGTCTGAAGAGAAGAGGCATTGCCTCAAATGGAAAACGCATTTACTTCCGTTTACCTTTACTAATCACCCCAAAGTGAATTCACTGCCGGGTGTACCTTCCTGCCTTGTAATGTGGACCTAGAAGTTTCACAACAGAAAGCACCTTTCTAGACCTACCGTATGGAGTGAAAATGATGATTGGAGGGTGCATTCTGCCATTTGCTGGTTCAAAACCGAAGGGAAGATGGTTTTCCCTTGGAAGTTGCTACATTGCGATTGACCTTGTTGAGCCAATTAATAGTCCTCTCCACCCAGGTGTAAGCGATAAGGTGTTGGTACCAAAAACCTCAAGGAAACTATAGAACTATGAAAACAGAAACACCCTCCGTGGAGAATTGCCTTTGTCTCGAAAGGAAAATGGTTTTAGTTCCTTCGACTTTTACTACTCACCCTTAAGGCAATTCACTTCCGGGTATACCTTCCTGCTTTGTAATGTGGACCTAGAAGTTTCACAACCGAAAGCACCTTTCCAGACCTTCTGAATGGAGGGAAAACAACCAGTGGGGGGCACATTGTTCCATTTGCTAGTTCAAAACAGAAGGGAAGATAGTTTCTCCGTGGAAGGGAATGCATTGCCATTGGCCTCGTCGAGTTAATTAAGACTCCACTCCACCCAGGTGCAAGCGATAAATGGGTTGGTATGAGAAACCTCAAGGAAACTATTCAGCTATGAAAACGGAAACACCGTCTGTGGAGAAGAGGCTTTGCCTTGAAAGAAAAATGCTTTTAATTTCATTGACCTTTACTACTCAACTCTAAGAGAACTCACTTCCGGGTATAACTTCCTGCTTTGTAATGTGTACCTAGAAGTTTCACAACCAAAAGCACCATTCCAGACCTAATGTATGGAGTGAAAACGAACAGTGGAGGACACAATCTTCCATTTGCTGTTTCAAAACCGAAGGGCAGACGGTTTTTCCATAGAAGATGCTACATTGCCTTTGACCTTGTTGAGCCAATTCAGCTTTCACNTACCCAGGGGTAAACGATGAGGGTTGGTACCAAAACCTCAAGGAAACTATAGAACTATGAAAACAGAAACACCCTCCGTGGAGAATTGCCTTTGTCTCGAAAGGAAAATGGTTTTAGTTCCTTCGACTTTTACTACTCACCCTTAAGGCAATTCACTTCCGGGTATACCTTCCTGCTTTGTAATGTGGACCTAGAAGTTTCACAACCGAAAGCACCTTTCCAGACCTTCTGAATGGAGGGAAAACAACCAGTGGGGGGCACATTGTTCCATTTGCTAGTTCAAAACAGAAGGGAAGATAGTTTCTCCGTGGAAGGGAATGCATTGCCATTGGCCTCGTCGAGTTAATTAAGACTCCACTCCACCCAGGTGCAAGCGATAAATGGGTTGGTATGAGAAACCTCAAGGAAACTATTCAGCTATGAAAACGGAAACACCGTCTGTGGAGAAGAGGCTTTGCCTTGAAAGAAAAATGCTTTTAATTTCATTGACCTTTACTACTCAACTCTAAGAGAACTCACTTCCGGGTATAACTTCCTGCTTTGTAATGTGTACCTAGAAGTTTCACAACCAAAAGCACCATTCCAGACCTAATGTATGGAGTGAAAACGAACAGTGGAGGACACAATCTTCCATTTGCTGTTTCAAAACCGAAGGGCAGACGGTTTTTCCATAGAAGATGCTACATTGCCTTTGACCTTGTTGAGCCAATTCAGCTTTCACCTACCCAGGGGTAAACGATGAGGGGTAGGGAACGGAAACTTAAAGGAAACTATTCAACTCTGAAGATGGAAACACCATCTGTGGAGAAGAGGCTTTGCCTAGAAAGGAAAGTGCTTTTAGTTCCATTGACCTTTACTGCTCACCCTGAAGGAATTCACTTCTGGGTAAACCTTCCTGCTTTGTAATGTGGACCTAGATATTTCCCACCGAAAGCACCTTTCCAGACCTTTCTAATGGGTGGAAAATGACCAGTGGAGGACACTTTCTTCCATTTGTTGGTTCAAAACCGAAGGAAAAATGGTTTTTCCTTGGAAAAGGACACATTGCCATTGGCCTCGTTGAGCCAATTAAGACTGCACTCCACCCAGATGTAAGTGATAAGGGGCTGGTACCAGAAACGTCAAAAAAAATATTGAGCTTTGAAAAAGGAACCACGGTCTGTGGAGAAGAGGTTTTGCCTCGAAAGGAAAGTGCTGTTAGTTACATTGACCTTTACTACTCACCCCTAAGGCAATTCACTTCTGGGTATACCTTTATGCTTTGTAATGAGGACCTAGAAGTTTCCCACCAAAGCAGCTTTCCAGACATCCCATAGGGAGTGAAATCCACCTGTGGAGGACACATTCTTCCATCTGCTGGTTCAAAACCAAAGGTAAGACGGTTCTTCCTTGAAAGGTGCTACATTGCCATTGGCCTCAGGGAGCCAATTAAGACTCCACTCCACCCAGTTGTAAGTGATAAGGGTTTCATACCAGAAAACTCACAGAAATCATTCAGCTATGAAAACAGAAACACATTCTGTTGAGAAGAGGCTTTGCCTGGAACGGAAAATGATTTTGCTTCCATTTAACTTTACTACTCACTCATAAGGGAATTCCCTTCCTGGTATGCCACTCTGCTTCGAAATTTGTACCTAGAAGTTCCACAACCCAGAGCACATTGTAGACATTTCGTATGGAGGGGCAACGACCAGTGGAGGACACTTTCTTCCATTTGTTGGTTCAAAACCGAAGGAAAAATGGTTTTTCCTTGGAAAAGGACACATTGCCATTGGCCTCGTTGAGCCAATTAAGACTGCACTCCACCCAGATGTAAGTGATAAGGGCTGGTACCAGAAACGTCAAAAAATATTGAGCTTTGAAAAAGGAACCACGGTCTGTGGAGAAGAGGTTTTGCCTCGAAAGGAAAGTGCTGTTAGTTACATTGACCTTTACTACTCACCCCTAAGGCAATTCACTTCTGGGTATACCTTTATGCTTTGTAATGAGGACCTAGAAGTTTCCCACCAAAGCAGCTTTCCAGACATCCCATAGGGAGTGAAATCCACCTGTGGAGGACACATTCTTCCATCTGCTGGTTCAAAACCAAAGGTAAGACGGTTCTTCCTTGAAAGGTGCTACATTGCCATTGGCCTCAGGGAGCCAATTAAGACTCCACTCCACCCAGTTGTAAGTGATAAGGGTTTCATACCAGAAAACTCACAGAAATCATTCAGCTATGAAAACAGAAACACATTCTGTTGAGAAGAGGCTTTGCCTGGAACGGAAAATGATTTTGCTTCCATTTAACTTTACTACTCACTCATAAGGGAATTCCCTTCCTGGTATGCCACTCTGCTTCGAAATTTGTACCTAGAAGTTCCACAACCCAGAGCACATTGTAGACATTTCGTATGGAGGGGCAACGACCAGTGGAGGACACATTCTTCCATTTGCTGGTTCAAAACCGAAGGGAAGATGGTTTTTCCGTGGAAGGTGCTACATTGCCACAGGCCTTGTTGAGCCAATTAAGACTCCACTCCACCCAGGTGTAATCGATATGGGTTTCATACCAGAAACCTCAAAGAAACTATTAAGCTATGAAAACGGAAACACCATCTGTGGAGAAGAGGCTTTGCCTCGAAAAGAAAATGCTTTCAGTTTCATTTACCTTTACTCCTCACCCCTAAGGATATTCACTTTGGGTATACCTTCCTGGTTTGTAATGCGGACCTGGAAGTTTCACAACAAAAACTTCAGTACTTCCGTATGACGGAAAAATGACCAAGGGAGGACACATTCTAACATTTGCTGTTTCTAACCCAAAGGGTAGATGGGTTTTAAGTGGTAGGTGCTACCTTGCCACTTAGCCTCGTTGAGCCAATTAAAACTCTACTCCACCCAGGTATAAGCAATAAGGAATTCTTACCAGAAATCTCAAGGAAACTACTCAGCTATGAAAACGGAAACACGGTCTGTGGAGAAGAGGCTTTGCATCGAAAGGAAAATGCTTTCAGTTTCATTTACCTTTACTCCTCACCCCTAAGGATATTCACTTATGGGTATACCTTCCTGGTTTGTAATGCAGACCTGAAGTTTCACAACCGAAAGCACCTTTCCAGTACTTCCGTATGGCGGGAAAATGACCAAGGGAGGACACATTCTAACATTTGCTGTTTCTAACCCAAAGGGTAGATGGGTTTTAAGTGGTAGGTGCTACCTTGCCACTTAGCCTCGTTGAGCCAATTAAAACTCTACTCCACCCAGGTATAAGCAATAAGGAATTCTTACCAGAAATCTCAAGGAAACTACTCAGCTATGAAAACGGAAACACGGTCTGTGGAGAAGAGGCTTTGCATCGAAAGGAAAATGCTTTCAGTTTCATTTACCTTTACTCCTCACCCCTAAGGATATTCACTTATGGGTATACCTTCCTGGTTTGTAATGCAGACCTGAAGTTTCACAACCGAAAGCACCTTTCCAGTACTTCCGTATGGCGGGAAAATGACCAATGGAGGAGACATTCTTACATTTGCTGGTTCAAAACCGAAGGGAAGATGGTTTTTCCGTGGAAGGTGCTACATTGCCATAGGCCTCATCGAGCCAATTAAGACTCCAATCCACCTTGGTGTAATCGGTAGGAAGTTGACATCAGAAACCTCAAGGAAACAATTCAGCTATGAAAGCAGAAACACCGTCTGTGGAGTAGAGGCTCTGCCTAGAAAAGAAAATGCCTTTAGTTCCATTTACCTTTACTACTCACACCTAAGGGAATTTGCTTCCGGGTATACTGTCCTGCTTTGCAATGTGGACCTAAAAGTTTCACAACCGAAATCTCCTTTCAAAACCTTCTGTATAGAGGGACAACGACCAGTGGAGGACACATTCTTCCATTTGCTGTTTCAACCCCGAAGGGAAGATGGGTTTTAAGTGGTAAGTGCTACATTGCCACTTGGCCTCATTGAGCCAATTAAGAATCTACACCACCCAGGTGTAAGCGATAAGGAGTTGGTACCAGAAACCTCAAGGAAATGATTCAGCTTTGAAAATGGAAACACCTTCGGTGGAGAAGACGGTTTGCCTCGAAAGGAAAACGTTGAAAATTCCATTTACCTTTACTACTCACCCCGAAGGAAATTCACTTCCGGGTAAATATTCCTGCTTTGTAATGTGTACCTAGAAGTTTCACAACGAAAATCACCTTTCCAGACCTTCTGTACGAAGGAAAAACGACCAGTGAAGGACACATTCTTCCATTTGCTGATTCAAAATCAAAGGGAAGTTGGTTTCTCTGGGGAAGGTGCTACATTGCCACTTGGCCTCATTGAGCCAATTAAGACTCCTCTCCACCCAGGTGTAAGTGATAAGGGGTTGGTACCAGAAACCACAAGGAGACGATTCATGTATAAAAACAGAAACACCGTCTATGGAGAAGAGGCATTGCCTTGAAAAAACATGCTTTTAGTTCCATTGACCTTTCTACTCACCCCTAAGTGCATTCACTTCCGGGTATACCTTCCTGGTTTGTAATGTGCACCTAGAAGTTTCACAACCGAATGGACCTTTCCAGACCTTCCGTATGGAGGGAAAACGACCAATGAAGGACAGATTCTTCAATTTGCTGTTTCAAAACCGAAAGGAAAATGGTTTTTCCCAGGAATGTGCTGAACTGGCATTGGCCTCGTTGCATCAATTATGACTCCACTCCTACCAGGGGACAGCAATAATGAGTTACTGCCAGAAACCTGAAGGAAAATTTTCAGCCATGAAGCTGGAAAAAGCCTCCGTGGCTAAGCAACTTTGCTTTGAAATGAAGACGCTTTTAGCTCCATTTAGCTTTATCCGCACCCCTAAGGGAATTCAATTCTGGGTACTCCTTCATGATGTGTGATGTGGACCTAGAAGTAACAAGGCGAAAGAACCTTTCTATTCCTCCGTATGGAGTGAAAACGACCAGTGAAGGACACATTCTTCCATTTGCTGATTCAAAATCAAAGGGAAGTTGGTTTCTCTGGGGAAGGTGCTACATTGCCACTTGGCCTCATTGAGCCAATTAAGACTCCTCTCCACCCAGGTGTAAGTGATAAGGGGTTGGTACCAGAAACCACAAGGAGACGATTCATGTATAAAAACAGAAACACCGTCTATGGAGAAGAGGCATTGCCTTGAAAAAACATGCTTTTAGTTCCATTGACCTTTCTACTCACCCCTAAGTGCATTCACTTCCGGGTATACCTTCCTGGTTTGTAATGTGCACCTAGAAGTTTCACAACCGAATGGACCTTTCCAGACCTTCCGTATGGAGGGAAAACGACCAATGAAGGACAGATTCTTCAATTTGCTGTTTCAAAACCGAAAGGAAAATGGTTTTTCCCAGGAATGTGCTGAACTGGCATTGGCCTCGTTGCATCAATTATGACTCCACTCCTACCAGGGGACAGCAATAATGAGTTACTGCCAGAAACCTGAAGGAAAATTTTCAGCCATGAAGCTGGAAAAAGCCTCCGTGGCTAAGCAACTTTGCTTTGAAATGAAGACGCTTTTAGCTCCATTTAGCTTTATCCGCACCCCTAAGGGAATTCAATTCTGGGTACTCCTTCATGATGTGTGATGTGGACCTAGAAGTAACAAGGCGAAAGAACCTTTCTATTCCTCCGTATGGAGTGATAACGACCAGTGCAGGACACATTATTACATTTACTCATTCAAAACCAAAGGGAAAATGGTTTTTCCATGGAAAGTGCTGCATTGGCATTGAACTCGTTGAGCCAATTAAGACTCCCCTCCATCCACTTGACAGCGATACTGAGTTGGTGCCAGAAACCTCACGGAAACTGATCAGGCATGAAGACAGAACAACCGTCTGTGGAGTAGAGGCGTCACCTCAAAGGAAAACGTTGTTACTTATATTCACATCCATCTCCTTATCCCTATGGAAATTCATGTATGGATACTCTTTCCTGATTTCCAATGTAAACTGAGCAATAAAACACACAGAAGCACCTTTCTAGTACTATCGTATGGAGTGAAAACGACCAATGTAAGACACATTTTATCATTAACCATTCAAAACCAGAGGGAAAATGGCTTTTCCACAGAAAGTGCTGCATTGGCCTTGGCCTCATTGAGCCAATTAATTCTCCACTACACCCAGGTGAAAGCGAAAATGAGTGTGCGCCAGAAAACTCAAGGAATCTGTTCAGCATGAAGACGGAACAACAGTCTGTGGAGAAGAGGCTTTGCCTCACAGGAAAACTTTGTTAGTTATATTCACATCCATATCGTCGTCTCTAAGGGAATTCACTTCCACGTACTTCTTTCTGATTTGTAATGTGAACCTAGAACTGATACAGCCAATAGCACCATTCTAGATCTTCCGTATGGAGTTAAAGGACCAGTGGAGGACACTTTCTTCCATTTAATCGTTCAAAACTGAAGGGAAAACAGTTTTTCCATGGAATGTGCTGCATTGGCATTGGCCTCGTTGAGACAATTAAGACTCCAATCCACCCAGGTGAAAACGATAGTGTATTGGTGCCAGAACCCTCAATGAAAATGTTCTGCCATGAAGACCGAAAAAGCCTCTGTGGCCAAGCAACTTTGATTTGAAATGAACCACTTTTAGCTCCATTTAGCTTTATCTCCACACCCCCAAGGGAATTCACTTCGGGGTACTACTTCCTCATTTGTGATGTGGACCTAGCAATAAAACAGGCAAAGGTACCTTTATAGTCCTTTTGTATGGAGTGAAAACGACCAGTGGAGGACACAGTCTTCATTAGCTGGTTAAAAACCGAAGGGAAAATGGCTTTTCAGTGGAATGTGCTGCATTGGCATTCACCTCATTGAGCCAATTACGACTCCACTCCACCCAGGTGAAAGCGATAATGAGTCTGTGCCAGAATCCGCAAGGAAACTCTTCAACCATGAAAACGGAAAAACCATCTATGGAGAAGAGGCTTTGCCTCGAAAAGAAAATGTTGTCAGTTATATTCAGGTCCATCTCCTCATCCCTAAGGGAATTCACTTATGGGTACACCTTCATGATTTGTAATGTGGACCTAGAAATGACAAAGCCAAAAGAATCACTCTAGACCTGACATATGGAGTGAATACCACCATTGGAGGACACATTCTCGCATTTTCTGGTTCAAAACTGAAGGGAAAATGGTTTTTGCATAGAATGTGCTGCATTGGCATTGAACTTGTTAATCCAATTAAGACTCTACTCCACCCAGGTGGAAGCGATAATGAGTTGGTGGCAGAACCCTCAAGGAAACATTTCAACCATGAAAACGAAAGCATCGGCAGTGAAGAAGAGGCTTTGCCTCGAAAGGAAACCATTGTTAGCTATTTTCACGTCCATATGCTCATCGTGAAGGGAATTAACTTCCAGGTTCTCCTTCCTGATTTGCAATGTGGAAGTAGTAATAAAACAGGCTAAAGGACCATTCCTGTTCTTTCATATGGACTGAAAAGGATTAGAGGACGACACATTCTTCAGATTTCTGGTTCAAAACCAAAGGGAAAATGTTTTTCGTGTAGAATGTGCTGCATTGGCATTGAACTTGTTAATCCAATTAAGACTCTACTCCACCCAGGTGGAAGCGATAATGAGTTGGTGGCAGAACCCTCAAGGAAACATTTCAACCATGAAAACGAAAGCATCGGCAGTGAAGAAGAGGCTTTGCCTCGAAAGGAAACCATTGTTAGCTATTTTCACGTCCATATGCTCATCGTGAAGGGAATTAACTTCCAGGTTCTCCTTCCTGATTTGCAATGTGGAAGTAGTAATAAAACAGGCTAAAGGACCATTCCTGTTCTTTCATATGGACTGAAAAGGATTAGAGGACGACACATTCTTCAGATTTCTGGTTCAAAACCAAAGGGAAAATGTTTTTTCGTGTGGAATGTGCTGCTTTGGCATTGGCCTGGTTGAGCCAATTAAGACTCCACTCCACCCAGGTGAAAGCGATAATGAGTTGGTCTCAGAAACCTGAAGGAATCTGTTCAACAATGAAAACAGGAAAACCGTCTATGGAGAAGACGCTTTGCTTCAAAAGGTAAACACGTTTAGCTCCACTTACCTGTATCTACTCACCCCTAAGGTAATTCACTTCCAGGTATACCTTCCCACCTTGCAATGTAGACCTAGAAATGACAAAGTCAAAAGCACTTTTCTAGACCTTCAATATGGAATGAAAACTACCATTGGAGGACACATTCTTCCATTTTCTGGTTCAAATCTGAAGGGAAAATGGGTTTTCCTTGGAATGTGTTGCATTGGCATTAGTCTCCTTTATCTAATTAAGACTCCACTCCAACCAGGTAAGGCGGTAATGAGTTTGTGCCAGAACCCTCAAGGAAACCATTCAGCAATGAAGACGGAAAAGCCATCTGTTTAGAAGAGGCTTGGCCTCAAAAGGAAAATGCTTTAGCTCCAGGTACCAGTATCTACTCATCTCTAAGGGAATTCACTTCTGGGTATACCGTCCTGATTTATAAGGTGGACCTAGAAACAGAGCAAAAAGTACCATTCAAGTTCTTTCATGTGGAGGGAAAATGACCAGTGGAGGACACATTCTAGAATTTCCAAGTTAAACCGAAGGGAAGATGGTTTTTCCATGGAAAGTGCTGCATTGGCATTGGCCTTGTTGAGACAATTAAGACCCCACTCTACACAGGTGAAAGCGATAATGGGTCTGTGCTAGAAACCTGAAGGAAATTCTTCAGCTATGAAGACAGAAAAAGCCTCCGTGGAGAAGAGGTTTTGCCTTGAAAGGAAAACACTTTTAGATCCAGTTGCCTGTATCTACTTACCCCTGAGAGAATTCACTTCCAGGTATACCTTCCCACCTTGCAATGTAGACCTAGAAATGACAAAGTCAAAAGCACTTTTCTAGACCTTCAATATGGAATGAAAACTACCATTGGAGGACACATTCTTCCATTTTCTGGTTCAAATCTGAAGGGAAAATGGGTTTTCCTTGGAATGTGTTGCATTGGCATTAGTCTCCTTTATCTAATTAAGACTCCACTCCAACCAGGTAAGGCGGTAATGAGTTTGTGCCAGAACCCTCAAGGAAACCATTCAGCAATGAAGACGGAAAAGCCATCTGTTTAGAAGAGGCTTGGCCTCAAAAGGAAAATGCTTTAGCTCCAGGTACCAGTATCTACTCATCTCTAAGGGAATTCACTTCTGGGTATACCGTCCTGATTTATAAGGTGGACCTAGAAACAGAGCAAAAAGTACCATTCAAGTTCTTTCATGTGGAGGGAAAATGACCAGTGGAGGACACATTCTAGAATTTCCAAGTTAAACCGAAGGGAAGATGGTTTTTCCATGGAAAGTGCTGCATTGGCATTGGCCTTGTTGAGACAATTAAGACCCCACTCTACACAGGTGAAAGCGATAATGGGTCTGTGCTAGAAACCTGAAGGAAATTCTTCAGCTATGAAGACAGAAAAAGCCTCCGTGGAGAAGAGGTTTTGCCTTGAAAGGAAAACACTTTTAGATCCAGTTGCCTGTATCTACTTACCCCTGAGAGAATTCACTTCCGGGTTTAACTTCCTAATTTGTAATGTGGATGTAGAAATGTCAAAGTGAAAAGCACCTCTCTAGACCTTCCTTATGGAGTGAAAACAACCAGTGGAGCACACATTATACAATTTGCTGGTTCAAAACCGGTGGAAAAAGGTTTGTCCATGGAATGTGCTCCAATGGCATTGGCCTCGTTGAGCCAATTAAGACTCCACTGTACCCAGGTGAAAGCGAGAATGAGTTGCTGCGAGAACTCTCAAGGAAACTCTTCAGCCATGAAGAAGGAACAACCATCTGTGGAGAAGAGGCTTCACCTTGAAAGGAAAATGCTTTTAGCTCCAATTACTTCTATCCACTCACCCCCAAGGAAATTCACATCTCGGTATACCTTTCTCTTTTGTAATGTGGACCTAGAAGTGAGAAAGTCACAAGCACCTTTCTAGACCTTCGGTATTGAGTGAA
Organism: Tragulus kanchil; assembly: GCA_022376925.1. Taxonomy (NCBI): domain Eukaryota; kingdom Metazoa; phylum Chordata; class Mammalia; order Artiodactyla; family Tragulidae; genus Tragulus; species Tragulus kanchil. The sequence continues at coordinate 71,845,205 of JAIOJX010000029.1, read as the reverse complement.
AAAACCAGCGGAGGACACATTCTTCAATTTGCTGGTTCAAAACCGATGGGAAAATGGTTTTTCCATGGAATGTGCTGCATTGGCATTGGCCTCATTGAGCCCATTAAGACTCCACCCAAACCAAGGGTAAGTGATAGTGTGTTGGTGCCAGAACCTTCAAGGAATCTGTTCAGCAATGAAGACAAACAATGTCTCTGTGGTCAAGCAAACTTACTATGAAATAAAAACACTTTAAACTCCATTTAGCTCTATCTCTGCACCCCAAAGGAATTCACTTTCAGGTATAGCTTCCTGATTTTTAAGGTGGACCTAGAAGAGACATAGCCGAAAGTACCAATCTAGCATTTTCGTATGGAGTGAAAACGACCAGTGTAGGACACATTCTTACATTTGATTGTTCAAAACTTCAGAGAAAAAGGTTTGTCCGTGGAATGTGCTGCATTGGCATTGGCCTCATTGAGCCCATTAAGACTCCACCCAAACCAAGGGTAAGTGATAGTGTGTTGGTGCCAGAACCTTCAAGGAATCTGTTCAGCAATGAAGACAAACAATGTCTCTGTGGTCAAGCAAACTTACTATGAAATAAAAACACTTTAAACTCCATTTAGCTCTATCTCTGCACCCCAAAGGAATTCACTTTCAGGTATAGCTTCCTGATTTTTAAGGTGGACCTAGAAGAGACATAGCCGAAAGTACCAATCTAGCATTTTCGTATGGAGTGAAAACGACCAGTGTAGGACACATTCTTACATTTGATTGTTCAAAACTTCAGAGAAAAAGGTTTGTCCGTGGAAAGAGCTCCACTGGAATTAGCCGCGTTGATCCAATTAAGACTCCACTCCACTCAGGTGAAAGCAATCATGAGTTGGTGCCTGAACACTCACGAAAACTGTTCAGCAATGAAGACGGACAAACTGTTTGTGCAGAAGAGGCATTGCCTAGAAAGGAAAATGCTTGTAGCACCAGTTAACTGTATCTACACAGCCCTAAGTGAATTCAGTTCCAGTGGATAACTTCCTACTTTGTAATTTGGACCTAGAAGTGACAATGCCAAATGTACCTTTCTAGATATTATGTATGGAGTGAAAATGACCAGTGGAGGACACACTTTTCCATTTTCTGGTTCACAACCTAAGGGAAAATGGATTTGTAGTGGAATGTGCTGCATTGGCATTGGCCTCGTTGAGCCAATTAAGACTCCACTCCACCAAGGTGAAAGCGATAATGAGTCGGTGCCAGAACCCTCAAGGAAACTGCTCAGCCATGAAGAAGGAAAAAGTCTCTGAGGCCAAACAATTTTGCTTTGAAATGAACAAACCTTTAGCTTCATTTAGCTCTATCTCTGAAGGCCTAAGGGACGTCGCTTCTGGGTACACCTTCCTGATTGCGATGTGGACCTAGAATTAAAAAAATTGTAAGCTCCACTCTAGTCCTCTCGTATGGAGTGAAAACAACCAGTGGAGGACACATTCCTCCATTTACTGGTTCAAAATGGAAGACAAAATGGCTTTTCGGTGGAAAGTGCTGCTTTGGGATGGGCCTCACAGAGCCAGTTACGACTCAACTCCACCCAGGTGTAAGTGACAGTGTGTTGGTTCCAGACACCTCAAGGAAACTGTTCAGCCATGAAGACAGAAAAAGCCTCTGTGGCCAAGCAACTTTGCTTCGAAATGAAGATGACTTTTGCTCCATTTATCTCTATGTCCACAGCTGTAAGGGAATGCACTACAGGGTACTAGTACCTGTTTTGTGATGTGGACCTAGAAGTAACACAGGCGAAAGCACCATTCCCATCTTTTCGTATGAAGTGAAAATGACCAGTGGAGGACACATTCTTCCATTTGCTGGTTCAAAACCGAAGGGAAAATGGTTTTAATGTGGAATGTGCTGCATTGGCATTGGCTGCGTTGAACCAACTAAGACTCCCCTCCACTCAGGGGAAAGCAATATTGGGTCTGTGCCAGAACCCTCAAGGAAACTGCTCAGCCATGAAGAAGGAAAAAGTCTCTGAGGCCAAACAATTTTGCTTTGAAATGAACAAACCTTTAGCTTCATTTAGCTCTATCTCTGAAGGCCTAAGGGACGTCGCTTCTGGGTACACCTTCCTGATTGCGATGTGGACCTAGAATTAAAAAAATTGTAAGCTCCACTCTAGTCCTCTCGTATGGAGTGAAAACAACCAGTGGAGGACACATTCCTCCATTTACTGGTTCAAAATGGAAGACAAAATGGCTTTTCGGTGGAAAGTGCTGCTTTGGGATGGGCCTCACAGAGCCAGTTACGACTCAACTCCACCCAGGTGTAAGTGACAGTGTGTTGGTTCCAGACACCTCAAGGAAACTGTTCAGCCATGAAGACAGAAAAAGCCTCTGTGGCCAAGCAACTTTGCTTCGAAATGAAGATGACTTTTGCTCCATTTATCTCTATGTCCACAGCTGTAAGGGAATGCACTACAGGGTACTAGTACCTGTTTTGTGATGTGGACCTAGAAGTAACACAGGCGAAAGCACCATTCCCATCTTTTCGTATGAAGTGAAAATGACCAGTGGAGGACACATTCTTCCATTTGCTGGTTCAAAACCGAAGGGAAAATGGTTTTAATGTGGAATGTGCTGCATTGGCATTGGCTGCGTTGAACCAACTAAGACTCCCCTCCACTCAGGGGAAAGCAATATTGGGTCTGTGCCAGAACCCTCAAGGAAACCGTTCACCCGTGAAGACCGAACAACTGCCTGTGGAGAAGAGTCTTTGCCTTAAAAGGAAAACCTTGTTAGTTATATTCACGAACATCTCATCCGTAAGGGAATTCCCTTCGGGGTACTCTTTCCTGGTTTGCGATGTGGACCTAGCAATGAAACAGGCGAAAGCACCTATGAAGACCCTCCGTAAGGAGTGAAAACGACCAGTGTGGACACATTCTTCAATTTACTCTTTCAAAACCGAAAGGAAGATGGATTTTCAGTGGAATATGCTGCCTTACAATTGACCTCATCAAACCGATTAACACTCCACTCCGCCTAGGTGAAAGCGATAATGAATTGGTGCCAGAAGCCTCAAGGAAACCATTCAGCAAGGAAGACAGAAAAACTGTCTGTTTAGAAGAGGCTTTGCCTCGAAAGGAAAACGCTTTTAGCTCCAGTTGCCTGTATCTACTCACCCCTAATGGAATTCACTTCCAATTATATCCTCCTAATTTGTACTGTGCACCTAGAAGTGACAAAGCCAAAAGCTCCTTTCTAGACCTTCCGCATGGAGTGACAATGACGAGTGGAGGACTCATTCTTCAATTAACTAGTTCAAAACCGAAGGGAAAATGGTTTTTCCATGGAAAGTGCTGCATTGGGATTGGACTCATTGAGACCATTAAGACTCCACTCCACCCAGGTGAAAACGATGCCGCTCTCCCTGACCATCGTACCTAGCCCTGGTTCATTTTCTCTCAGTACGGACGCTCTAGAGAGGTGCTTTTGGCCATGTTACTTCTAAGTTCATATTACAAAGCAGGAAGGATTTCCCAGATGTGAATTAGTGCTTTTGGCTTTGTCATTTCTACATCCACATTACAAAAGAGGAAGTTAAACCCGGAAGTGCATGCCCCAAGGGGTAAGTAGATACAGGTATCTGGAGTTAAAAGTGTTTTCCTTTCGTGGCAATACCTCTTCTCCACAGACGGTTTTTCCATCTTCATGGCTGAACATTTTCCTTCAGGTTTCTTGCACAGAATCATTATCGCTTTCACCTGGGTGGAGTGGAGTGTTAATTGGTTCAACGAGGCCAATGCCAGTGCAGCACATTCCACTGAAAATCCATCTTCCCTTCGATTTTGAAGCAGCAAATTGAAGAATGTGTCCTACTGGTCGTTTTCACTCCTTACGAATCGACTAGATAGGTGATTTCACATTTTATTTCTAGGTCCACATCACAAATGAGGAAGGAGTACCCAGAAGGAAATTCCTTACAAAGAAAATTTTCTAGTTATATTCACGAACATCTCATCCGTGAGAATTCCTTCGGGTACTCTTTCCTGGTTTGCGATGTGGACCTAGCAATGAAACAGGCGAAAGCACCTATGAAGACCCTCCGTAAGGAGTGAAAACGACCAGTGTGGACACATTCTTCAATTTACTCTTTCAAAACCGAAAGGAAGATGGATTTTCAGTGGAATATGCTGCCTTACAATTGACCTCATCAAACCGATTAACACTCCACTCCGCCTAGGTGAAAGCGATAATGAATTGGTGCCAGAAGCCTCAAGGAAACCATTCAGCAAGGAAGACAGAAAAACTGTCTGTTTAGAAGAGGCTTTGCCTCGAAAGGAAAACGCTTTTAGCTCCAGTTGCCTGTATCTACTCACCCCTAATGGAATTCACTTCCAATTATATCCTCCTAATTTGTACTGTGCACCTAGAAGTGACAAAGCCAAAAGCTCCTTTCTAGACCTTCCGCATGGAGTGACAATGACGAGTGGAGGACTCATTCTTCAATTAACTAGTTCAAAACCGAAGGGAAAATGGTTTTTCCATGGAAAGTGCTGCATTGGGATTGGACTCATTGAGACCATTAAGACTCCACTCCACCCAGGTGAAAACGATGCCGCTCTCCCTGACCATCGTACCTAGCCCTGGTTCATTTTCTCTCAGTACGGACGCTCTAGAGAGGTGCTTTTGGCCATGTTACTTCTAAGTTCATATTACAAAGCAGGAAGGATTTCCCAGATGTGAATTAGTGCTTTTGGCTTTGTCATTTCTACATCCACATTACAAAAGAGGAAGTTAAACCCGGAAGTGCATGCCCCAAGGGGTAAGTAGATACAGGTATCTGGAGTTAAAAGTGTTTTCCTTTCGTGGCAATACCTCTTCTCCACAGACGGTTTTTCCATCTTCATGGCTGAACATTTTCCTTCAGGTTTCTTGCACAGAATCATTATCGCTTTCACCTGGGTGGAGTGGAGTGTTAATTGGTTCAACGAGGCCAATGCCAGTGCAGCACATTCCACTGAAAATCCATCTTCCCTTCGATTTTGAAGCAGCAAATTGAAGAATGTGTCCCCCTACTGGTCGTTTTTCACTCCTTACGAATCGACTAGATAGGTGATTTCACCTATTTTATTTCTAGGTCCACATCACAAATGAGGAAGGAGTACCCAGAAGGAAATTCCCTTACAGATGAGGAGATGGACGTGATATAACTAACAAGGTTTTCCTTTTAGGCAGAGACTCTTCTCCACAGGCGGTTGTTCGGTCTTCATGGGTGAACGTTTTCCTTGAGAATTCTGACAGAGACTCATTATTGCTTTCCCCGGAGTGGAGGGAAGTCATAATTGGCTCAACAAGGCCAATGCCAATGCAGCACATTCCATGGAAAAACCATTTTCCCTTCGGTTTTGAACCAGAAGATAGAAGAATGTATCCTCCACTGGTCGTTTTCACTCCATAAAGAATATCTAGAAAGGTACGTTTGGCATTGTCACTTCTAGGTCCAACTTACAAATCAGGAAGGAGTACCCGAAAGTGAATTCCCTTAGAAATGAGAAGATACAGGTAACTGGATCTCAAACCGTTTTCTGTTCGAGGAAAAGCGTCATCACCACAAAATTTTTTTTCATCTACATTGCTGCAAGGTTTCCTCGAGTGGTTTGGCACCAACTCCTTATCGCTTTCACCTGGGTGGAGTGAACTTTTAATTGGATCAATGAGTCCAATGCTAATGCAGAGCTTTTCACAGGCAAACATTTTCCCTTCGGTTTTGAAAAATCAATGGAAGGATGTGTCCTCCACTGTTCGTTTTCACTCCATACGAAAGGACTAGAAAGGTGCTTTTGCCTTTTTTATTGCTAGGTCCAATCAAAAATCAGGAAGGAGTACCTGGAAGGGAATTCCCTTAGGGATGAGGAGATGGATGTGAATCTAACTAACAACATTTCCCCTTCAAGGCAAAGCCTCTTCTGCAGAGACGGTTGCTCCATCTTCATGGCTGAACAGTTTCCTTGAGGGTTCTGGCACCAACTCATTATTGCTTTCACCTGATTGGAGTGGAGTCTTAATTGGATCAACAAGGCCAATGCCAATGCAGCACATTCCATGGAAAAACCATTTTCCCTTCGGTTTTGAACCAGAAGATAGAAGAATGTATCCTCCACTGGTCGTTTTCACTCCATAAAGAATATCTAGAAAGGTACGTTTGGCATTGTCACTTCTAGGTCCAACTTACAAATCAGGAAGGAGTACCCGAAAGTGAATTCCCTTAGAAATGAGAAGATACAGGTAACTGGATCTCAAACCGTTTTCTGTTCGAGGAAAAGCGTCATCACCACAAAATTTTTTTTCATCTACATTGCTGCAAGGTTTCCTCGAGTGGTTTGGCACCAACTCCTTATCGCTTTCACCTGGGTGGAGTGAACTTTTAATTGGATCAATGAGTCCAATGCTAATGCAGAGCTTTTCACAGGCAAACATTTTCCCTTCGGTTTTGAAAAATCAATGGAAGGATGTGTCCTCCACTGTTCGTTTTCACTCCATACGAAAGGACTAGAAAGGTGCTTTTGCCTTTTTTATTGCTAGGTCCAATCAAAAATCAGGAAGGAGTACCTGGAAGGGAATTCCCTTAGGGATGAGGAGATGGATGTGAATCTAACTAACAACATTTCCCCTTCAAGGCAAAGCCTCTTCTGCAGAGACGGTTGCTCCATCTTCATGGCTGAACAGTTTCCTTGAGGGTTCTGGCACCAACTCATTATTGCTTTCACCTGAATGGAGTGGAGTCTTAATTGGATCAACAAGTTCAAAGCCAACGCAGCACATTCTATGCAAAAACCATTTTCCCTTCGATTTTGAAGCAGAAAATGAAAGAATGTGTCCTCCATTGGTGGTTTTCACTCCATATGTGAGGTCTAGAGAGGTTCTTTTGGCTTTGTCATTTCTAGGTCCACATTACAAATCACGAAGGTGTATCCAGAAGTGAATTCCCTTAGGGATGAGGAGATGGACCTGAATATAACTGACAACATTTTCTTTTCGAGGCAAAGCCTCTTCTCCATAGACTGTTTTTCCGTTTTCATGGCTGAAGAGTTTCCTTGCGGATTCTGGCACAGACACATTATTGCTTTCACTTGGGTGGATTGGAGTCGTAATTGGCTCAACGAGGTGAATGCCAATGCAGCACATTCCACGGATAAAACATTTTCCCTTTGATTTTGAACCAGCAAAGGGAAGAATGTGTCCTCCACTGGTCGTTTTCACTTCATACAAAAAGATTGGAATGGTGCTTTCGCCTGTGTTACTTCCAGGTCCACATCACAAAACAGGTAGTAGTACCTGGTAGTGAATTCCTTTATGACTGTGGAGATAGAGATAAATGAAGCAAACGTCATCATCATTTCAAAGCAAACTGGCTTGGCCACAGAGGCTTTTTCCGTCTTCATGGCTGAAGAGTTTCCTTGAGGTGTCTGGCACCAGCACACTGTCACTTACACCTGGGTGGAGTGGAGTCGTAACTGGCTCCACGAGGCCCATCCCAATGCAGCACTTTCCACCGAAAAAAACATTTTGTCTTCCGTTTTGAACCAGTAAATGGAGGAATGTGTCCTCCACTGGTTGTTTTCACTCCATACAAAAGGACGAGAATGGTGCTTTCGCCTGTGTTACTTCCAGGTCCACATCACAAAACAGGTAGTAGTACCTGGTAGTGAATTCCTTTATGACTGTGGAGATAGAGATAAATGAAGCAAACGTCATCATCATTTCAAAGCAAACTGGCTTGGCCACAGAGGCTTTTTCCGTCTTCATGGCTGAAGAGTTTCCTTGAGGTGTCTGGCACCAGCACACTGTCACTTACACCTGGGTGGAGTGGAGTCGTAACTGGCTCCACGAGGCCCATCCCAATGCAGCACTTTCCACCGAAAAAAACATTTTGTCTTCCGTTTTGAACCAGTAAATGGAGGAATGTGTCCTCCACTGGTTGTTTTCACTCCATACAAAAGGACGAGAATGCAGCTTTTGACAGTTTTAATTCTAGGTCCACCTTACAAATCAGGAAGAATTACCCAGTAGTGAATTCCCTTAGATATGAGTAGATACAGGAAACTGGAGGTAAAAGCATTTTCCTTTTGAGGCCAAGCCTCTTCTAAACAGACAGTTTTTCTATCTTCATTGCTGAATGGTTTCCTTGAGGGCTCTGGCACCAACTCATTACCGCTTTGCCCTGGTTGGAGTAGAGTCTTAATTGGGTAAAGGGGACCAAGGCCAATGCAACACATTCCAAGGAAAATCCATTTTCCCTTCGGTTTTGAACCAGTAAATGGAAGAATGTGTCCTCCAATGGTCATTTTCATTCCATACAGAAGGTCTAGAAAAGTGTTTTTGACTTTGTCATTTCTAGGTCTACATTACAATGTAGGAACATATACTTGGAAGTGGATTACCTTAGGAGTGAGTAGATACAGGCAAGATGAGCTACATGCGTTTTCCTTTCGAGGCAAAGCATCTTCTCCATAGACGGTTTTCCTGTCTTCATTGCTGAACAGTTTCCTTCAGGTTTCTGGGACCAACTCATTATCGCTTTCACCTGGGTGGAGTGGAGTCTTAATTGGCTCAACCAGGCCAATGCCAAAGCAGCACATTCCACACGAAAAACATTTTCCCTTTGGTTTTGAACCAGAAATCTGAAGAATGTGTCATCCTCTAATCCTTTTCAGTCCATACGAAAGGACAAGAATGGTCCTTTTGCCTGTCCTTTTGCTACGTCCACATTGCAAATCAGGAAGGAGAACCTGGGAAGTTAATTCCCTTCACGATGAGCATATGGACGTGAAAATAGCTAACAACTATTTCCTTTCAAGGCAAAGCCTCTCCTCCACTTACAGTGTTTTCGTTTTCATGTCTGAAATGTTTCCTTCAGGTTTCTGGGACCAACTCATTATCGCTTTCACCTGGGTGGAGTGGAGTCTTAATTGGCTCAACCAGGCCAATGCCAAAGCAGCACATTCCACACGAAAAACATTTTCCCTTTGGTTTTGAACCAGAAATCTGAAGAATGTGTCATCCTCTAATCCTTTTCAGTCCATACGAAAGGACAAGAATGGTCCTTTTGCCTGTCCTTTTGCTACGTCCACATTGCAAATCAGGAAGGAGAACCTGGGGAAGTTAATTCCCTTCACGATGAGCATATGGACGTGAAAATAGCTAACAACTATTTCCTTTCAAGGCAAAGCCTCTCCTCCACTTACAGTGTTTTCGTTTTCATGTCTGAAATGTTTTCTTGAGGGTTCTGGCACCAACTCAATATTGCTTTCACCTGGGTGGACTAGAGTCTTAATTGGCTCAAGGAGGCCAATGACAATGGAGCACTTTCTAAGGAAAAACCGTTTTCCCTTTGGGTTTGAACCAGCAAATGGAAAAATGTGTCCTCCACTGGTCCTTTCCACTTCATACCAAAGACCTGGAATGGGGCTTTCGGCTAGGTCAATTCTAGGTCCACCTTACAAATCAGGAAGGAGTTCCCGAAGAGAATTCCCTTAGAAATGAGTAGATACAGGTAACTAGATCTCAAAGCATTTCCTTTAGAGGAAAAGTGTCATCACCACAGAAGGTTTTTCCATCCACATTGCTGCACGGTTTCCACGAGACTTCTGGCACCAACTCCTTATCGCTTTCACCTGGGTGGAGTGAAGTCTTAATTGGATCAATGAGTCGCTTTCCCTCCATACGAAAGGACCAGAAAGGTGGGCTCACCTGTTGTACTGCTAGGTCCACATCAGAAATCAGGAAACAGTAGCTGGGAGTGAATTTCCTTAGGGTTGCAGAGATAGAGCTATATGAAGTTAAAAGCATCCTCATTTCAAAGCAAAGACGCTTGGTCACAGAGGCTTTATTCGTCCTCCTGACTCAACAGTTTCCTTGAGGTTTCTGGCACCACCAGACTATCCCTTTCACCTGGGTGGAGTGGAGTTTTAATTGGATCAAAGAGGCCAATGCCAATGCAGCACATTCCCGAAAAATCCATTTTCCCTTCGATTTTTAAACAGCAAATTGAAGAATGTGCCCTCCAGTGGTTGTTTTCACAGCCTACCAAAGGACTAGAAATGTACTTTTGCCTTTGGTACTTCAAGGTCCACATCACAAATCAGGAAGGAGTACGCAGAAGTGAATTCCCTTGTGGATGAGGAGCTGGACATGAATGTAACTAACAATGTTTTCCTTTCGAGGCAAAGCCTCTTCTCCACAGACGGTTGCTCCGTCTTCATGGCAGAACTGTTTCCTGGAGGGTTCTGGCACAGGCTCATTATCACTTTCACCTGGGTGGAGGGGAGTCTTAACTGGGTCAAGGAGGCCACTGCCAATGCAGCACTTTTCATGGGAAAACCATTTTCCCTTCGGGTTTGAACGAGCAAATGGAAGAATGTGTCCTCCACTGGTCGTTTTCACTTCATACGAAAAGATTGGCATGGTGCTTTCACCTGTGCTACTTCTAGGTCCACATCACAAAACAGGTAGTAGTACCCGGTAGTGAATTCCCTTATGACTGTGGAGATAGAGATAAATGCAGCAAAAGTCATCTTCATTTCAAAGAAAACTTGCTTGGCCACAGAGGCTTTTTCCTTCTTCATGGTTGAACAGTGTCCTTGAGGTGTCTGGCACCAACACACAGTCCCTTTCACCTGGGTGGAGTGGAGTTTTAATTGGATCAAAGAGGCCAATGCCAATGCAGCACATTCCCGAAAAATCCATTTTCCCTTCGATTTTTAAACAGCAAATTGAAGAATGTGCCCTCCAGTGGTTGTTTTCACAGCCTACCAAAGGACTAGAAATGTACTTTTGCCTTTGGTACTTCAAGGTCCACATCACAAATCAGGAAGGAGTACGCAGAAGTGAATTCCCTTGTGGATGAGGAGCTGGACATGAATGTAACTAACAATGTTTTCCTTTCGAGGCAAAGCCTCTTCTCCACAGACGGTTGCTCCGTCTTCATGGCAGAACTGTTTCCTGGAGGGTTCTGGCACAGGCTCATTATCACTTTCACCTGGGTGGAGGGGAGTCTTAACTGGGTCAAGGAGGCCACTGCCAATGCAGCACTTTTCATGGGAAAACCATTTTCCCTTCGGGTTTGAACGAGCAAATGGAAGAATGTGTCCTCCACTGGTCGTTTTCACTTCATACGAAAAGATTGGCATGGTGCTTTCACCTGTGCTACTTCTAGGTCCACATCACAAAACAGGTAGTAGTACCCGGTAGTGAATTCCCTTATGACTGTGGAGATAGAGATAAATGCAGCAAAAGTCATCTTCATTTCAAAGAAAACTTGCTTGGCCACAGAGGCTTTTTCCTTCTTCATGGTTGAACAGTGTCCTTGAGGTGTCTGGCACCAACACACAGTCACTTACACCTGGGTCGTGTGGAGTCATAACTGACTCCGCGAGGCCAATACCAATGCAGCACTTTCCACTGAAAAACCATTTTGTCTTGGTTTTGAACCAGTAAATGGTATACTGTGCCCTCCACGGGTCGTTTTCACTCCATACGAAAGGAGTAGAAAGGTGTCTTTTCCTGTTTTTTTGTTAGGTCCTCATCACAAATGAGGAAGGAGTACCCAGAAGTGAATTCCCTTGGGGGTGCTGAGATAGAGCTAAATGGAGCTAAAGGCGGTTTCATCTCAAAGCAAAGTTGCTTGGCCACAGAGGCTTTTTCCGTCTTCATGGCTGAACAGTTTCCTTGAGGGTTCTGGCACCAACACACTATCACTTTCACCTGGTTGGAGTGGAGTCTTAATTGGCTCAACAAGGCCAATGCCAACGCAGCACATTCCATGGAAACACCCTTTTCCCTTCAGCTTTGAACTGGCATATTGAAGACTGTGTCCTGTACTGGTCGCTTTAACTCCATATGAAAGGACTAGAAAGGTGCTTTTGGCTTTGTCATCTCTAGGTCGACATTACAAAGCAGGAAGGTATACTCGGAAGTGAATTCCATAAGGGGTGAGTAGATGCAGGTAACTGGAGGTAAAATCGTTTTCTTTTCGAGGGAAAGCCTCTGCACCACAGACGTTTCTTCCGCCTTCATGGGTGAGCAGTTTCCTTCAGGTTACTGGCACAGATTCATTCTCATTTCCACGTGGTTGGAGTGGAGTCTTAATTGGCTCAACAAGGCCAATGCCAACGCAGCACATTCCATGGAAACACCCTTTTCCCTTCAGCTTTGAACTGGCATATTGAAGACTGTGTCCTGTACTGGTCGCTTTAACTCCATATGAAAGGACTAGAAAGGTGCTTTTGGCTTTGTCATCTCTAGGTCGACATTACAAAGCAGGAAGGTATACTCGGAAGTGAATTCCATAAGGGGTGAGTAGATGCAGGTAACTGGAGGTAAAATCGTTTTCTTTTCGAGGGAAAGCCTCTGCACCACAGACGTTTCTTCCGCCTTCATGGGTGAGCAGTTTCCTTCAGGTTACTGGCACAGATTCATTCTCATTTCCACGTGGTTGGAGTGGAGTCTTAATTGGCTCAACGAGGCCAATGCGAATGCAGCACATTCTATGGAGAACATATTTTCCCTTCAGTTTTGAACAAGCAGATGCAAGACTCTGTTTTCCACTGGTCGTTTTCATTCCATACGTAAGTACTAGAATGGTGCTTTTGGCTGTGTCACTTCTAAATCCACATTAAGAATAAGGAAGGTGCACCCGGAAGTGAATTCCCTTAGGGACAGGGAGATGGACAGGAATATAAATAAATGTGTTTTCTTTTCGAGCCAAAGCCTCTTCTCCACTGACAGTGTTTCCGTTTTCATGGCTGAAATGTTTCTCTGATGGTTCTGGCACCAACTCATTATCGCTTTCAGCTGGGTGGAGTAGAGTCTTAATTGGCTAAACGGGACCAATGCCAATGCAGCACATTCCACGGAGCAACTATTTACCTTTCAGTTTTAACCAGAAAATGGAAGAATCTGTCCTCCACTGGTTGTTCTCACTCTATACGAGAGGACTAGAATGGTGCTCTCACCTGTATAACTTCTAGGTCCACATCACAAATCAGGAACGAGTACCCGTGCTTGAATTCCGTTAGGGGTGTGTAGATAGAGCTAAATGGAGATAGAAGGGTCTCATTTCAAAACAAGTTATGTGGCCACAGGAACTTCTTCCGTCTTCTTGGCTGAACAGTTTCCTTCAGGGTTCTGTCACCAACTCATTATCGCTTTCAGCTGGGTGGAGTAGAGTCTTAATTGGCTAAACGGGACCAATGCCAATGCAGCACATTCCACGGAGCAACTATTTACCTTTCAGTTTTAACCAGAAAATGGAAGAATCTGTCCTCCACTGGTTGTTCTCACTCTATACGAGAGGACTAGAATGGTGCTCTCACCTGTATAACTTCTAGGTCCACATCACAAATCAGGAACGAGTACCCGTGCTTGAATTCCGTTAGGGGTGTGTAGATAGAGCTAAATGGAGATAGAAGGGTCTCATTTCAAAACAAGTTATGTGGCCACAGGAACTTCTTCCGTCTTCTTGGCTGAACAGTTTCCTTCAGGGTTCTGTCACCAAAACACTATCACTGGCACCTGGTTGGAGTGGAGTCTCAATTGGTTCAACAAGCCCAATGTCAGTGCAGCACTTTCCATTGAAAAACCATTTTCCTTTCGATTTTGAAGAAGCAAAGGGAAGAATGTTTCCTCCACTGGTCGGTTTACTCCACACAAAAGGTCTAGAAAGTTGCTTTCACTTGTTTTATTGCTAGGTCCACATCACAGATCAGGAAGTAGTCCCCGGAAGTGAATTCCTTCTGGGATGAGGAGATGGACATGAATATAACTACCAATGTTTTCCTTTCGAGGCATAGCCTCTTCTCCAGAGATGGTTTTTCTGTCTTCTTTGCTGAAACTTTTCCTTGAGGTTTCTGGCACCAATTCATTATCTCTTTCATCTATGTGGAGTGAATTCTCAATTGGATCAACGAGGCCAATTCCGATGGAAAACATCTGCAGAAAAATTATTGCTTCGGTTTTGAAACAGCAAATTGAAGAAAGTGTCCTCCATTGGTAGTTTCCACTCCATAAGAAAGATCGAGAAAGGTGCTTTCGCCCGTTTTATTGCTGGGTCCACATCATAAATCAGGAAGGTATACCCGGAATTGAATTCCCTTAGGAATGAGGAGATGGATGGGAATATAACTAAATGTGCTTTGTTTTCAAGGCAAAGCCTCTTCTCCACAGACGGTTGTTCCCTCTTCATTGCTGAACAGCTTCCTTGAAGTTTCTGGCGCAGCCTCATTATCGCTTTCACCTGGGTGTAGTAGAGTCTTAATTGGCTAAACGAGGCCAATGCCAATGCGGCACATTCCACGGAAAAACCATTTACCCTTTGGTTTTAACCAGAAAATGGAAGACTGTGTCCTCCACCTGTCATTTCCACACCATACCAAAGGCCTGGAATGGTGCTTTTAGCTATGTCACTTTTAGGTCCACCTTACAAATCAGGAAGGTGTACCCAGAAGTGAATTCCCTTAGGGATGAGGATATGGACGTGAAAATAGCTAACAATGATTTTCTTTCGAGGCAAAGCCTCTTCTCCACTGACAGTGTTACCATTTTCATGGCGGAAATGTATGCTTGAGTGTTCGCACCAACTCATTATCGCTTTCACCTGGGTGTAGTAGAGTCTTAATTGGCTAAACGAGGCCAATGCCAATGCGGCACATTCCACGGAAAAACCATTTACCCTTTGGTTTTAACCAGAAAATGGAAGACTGTGTCCTCCACCTGTCATTTCCACACCATACCAAAGGCCTGGAATGGTGCTTTTAGCTATGTCACTTTTAGGTCCACCTTACAAATCAGGAAGGTGTACCCAGAAGTGAATTCCCTTAGGGATGAGGATATGGACGTGAAAATAGCTAACAATGATTTTCTTTCGAGGCAAAGCCTCTTCTCCACTGACAGTGTTACCATTTTCATGGCGGAAATGTATGCTTGAGTGTTCCCGCACCAACTCATTATTGCTTTCACCTGGGTGGAGTAGAGTCTTAATTGGTTCAACGAGGCCAATGCCAAAGCAGCACATTCCATGGAAAAACCATTTTCCCTGTGGGTTTGAACCAGCAAATGTAAAATTGTGTCCTTCCCCTGTCATTTCCACTACATACCAAAGGCCTGGAATGGCGCTTTTACTTATGTCACTTCTAGGTCCACCTTAAAAATCAGGAAGGTGAATTTCCTTAGAGATGAGGAGTTGGACCTGAATATCTGACAACATTTTCTTTTCAATGCAAAGCCTCTTCTCCACAGATGGTTTCTTCGTTTTCATGGCTGAAGAGTTTCCTTGAGGGTTCTGGCACAGAATCTTTATTGCTTTCACCTAGGTGGAGTCGTAATTGGTTCAACGAGGCCAATGCCAATGCAGCACATTCCACTGAAAATCCATCTTCCCTTCTGTTATGAAACAGCAAATTGAAGAACGTTTCCCCCTACTGGTCATTTTCACTCCTTACGAAGGGACTAGAAAGTTGCTTTCACCTGTTTTATTGCTAGGTCCACATCAGAAATCAGGAAGAAGTACCCTGAAGTAAATTCCCTTACAGATGAGGATATGGACGTGAATATAACTGACAACATTTTCCTTTTAAGGCAAAGACTCTTCTCCACAGGCAGTTGTTCGGTCTTCATTGCTGAACCGTTTCCTTCAGGTTTCTGGGACCAACTCATTATCGCTTTCACCTGGGTGGAGTGGAGTCTTAATTGGCTCAATGCAGCCAATGCCAATGCAGCACATTCCACATAAAAACCATTTTCCCTTTGGTTTTGTACCAGCCAATGAAAGAATGCATCCACCACTGGTCATTTTCACTCCTTACGAAGGGACTAGAAAGTTGCTTTCACCTGTTTTATTGCTAGGTCCACATCAGAAATCAGGAAGAAGTACCCTGAAGTAAATTCCCTTACAGATGAGGATATGGACGTGAATATAACTGACAACATTTTCCTTTTAAGGCAAAGACTCTTCTCCACAGGCAGTTGTTCGGTCTTCATTGCTGAACCGTTTCCTTCAGGTTTCTGGGACCAACTCATTATCGCTTTCACCTGGGTGGAGTGGAGTCTTAATTGGCTCAATGCAGCCAATGCCAATGCAGCACATTCCACATAAAAACCATTTTCCCTTTGGTTTTGTACCAGCCAATGAAAGAATGCATCCACCACTTGTCATTTTCATTGCATACAAAAGGACCAGTATGGTGCGTTCACCTGTTTAACTGCTAGGTCCACATCAGAAAACAGGAAGCACTTGCTGGAGGTGAATTTCCTTAGGGTTGCAGAGATAGAGCTATATGAATTTAAAAGCTTCCTCATTTCAAAGCAAAGATGCTTGGTCACATAAGCTTTCTTTTCTTCATGGCTGAACAGTTTCCCTGAGTTTTCTGGCACCACCAGACTATGCCTTTCACCTGGGTGGAAGGGAGTCTTAATTGAATCAAGGCGGCAAATGCCTATAGAGCATATTCCCGAAAAATCATTTTTCCCTTCGGTTTTTAAACAGAAAATTGAAGAATGTGCCCTCCAGTGGTTGTTTTCACTCCGTACGAAAGGACTAGAAATGTGTTTTCACATTTTTTACTTCAAGGTCCACATCACAAATCAGGAAGGACTACCCGGAAGTGAATTCCCTTAGGGACAGGGAGATGGACGTGAATATAACTACCAATGTTTTCCTTTTGAGGCAAAGTTTCTCCACTGACAGTGTTTCCGTTTTCATGGCTGAAATGTTTCCCTGATGGTTCTGGCACCAACTAATTATCACTTTCACCTGGGTGGAGTGGAGTCTTAATTGGATCAACGAGGCCCATTCCAATGTAGAATATTCTGCAGAAAAAATATCGCTTCGGTTTTGAAACAGCAAATTGAAGAACGTGTCCTCCATTGGTAGTTTCCACTCCATAAGAATGGTCGAGAAAGATGCTTTCCCCCATTTTATTGCTAGGTCCACATCACAAATCAGGAAGGAATACCCAGAAGTGAATTCCCTTAGGAATGAGGAGATGGACAGGAATATAAATAAATGTGTTTTCTTTTCGAGCCAAAGCCTCTTCTCCACAGACGGTTGTTCCCTCTTCATTGCTGAACAGCTTCCTTGAGGTTTCTGGCACAGACTCATGATCGCTTTCACCTGGGTGTAGTAGAGTCATAATTGACTAAATGGGACCAATGCCAACGCGGCACATTCCATGGAAAAACTATTTACCCTTCGGTTTTAACCAGAAAATGGAAGAATCTGTCCTCCACTGGTTGTTCTCACTCTATACGAGAGGACTAGAATGGTGCTCTCACCTCTGTAACTTCTAGGTCCACATCACAAATCAGGACGGAGGACCCGTGCTTGAATTCCCTTAGGGATGTGTAGATAGAGTGAAATGGAGATAAAAGGGTCTTCATTTCAAAACAAGGTTATGTGGCCACAGGAGCTTCTTCCGTCTTCTTGGCTGAACAGTTTCCTTCAGGGTTCTGTCACCAAAACACTATCACTGGCACCTGGTTGGAATGGAGTCTCAATTGGCTCAATGAGGCCAAAGCCAATGCAGCACATTCCACGGATAAGACGCTTTCCCATCGTTTTTGAACCAGAAAATGGAAGAATGTGTCCTCCACTGGTTGTTCTCACTCTATACGAGAGGACTAGAATGGTGCTCTCACCTCTGTAACTTCTAGGTCCACATCACAAATCAGGACGGAGGACCCGTGCTTGAATTCCCTTAGGGATGTGTAGATAGAGTGAAATGGAGATAAAAGGGTCTTCATTTCAAAACAAGGTTATGTGGCCACAGGAGCTTCTTCCGTCTTCTTGGCTGAACAGTTTCCTTCAGGGTTCTGTCACCAAAACACTATCACTGGCACCTGGTTGGAATGGAGTCTCAATTGGCTCAATGAGGCCAAAGCCAATGCAGCACATTCCACGGATAAGACGCTTTCCCATCGTTTTTGAACCAGAAAATGGAAGAATGTGTCCTCCATTTGTCGTTTTCACTCCATACGAAAGGACTAGAAAGGTGCTTATGGCTTTGTCATTTCTACGTCCACATTACAAAGTAGTAGGGTATACCGGGGTGTGAATTCCCTTAGGGGTGAGGAGATGAACATGAATATAACTGACAACGATTTCCATTCAAGACAAAGCATCTTCTGCAAAGAACAGTTTTTCTGTCTTCATTGCTAAACAGTTTCCTTGAGGGATCTGGCACCAACTCAGTATTGCTTTCACCTGAGTGGAGTGAAGTCTTAATTGGCTCAACGAGGTCAATGCCAATGCAGCATATTCCCGAAAAATTCATTTTCCATTTGATTTTTAAACAGCAAATTGAAGAATGTGCCCTTCAGTGGTTGTTTTCACTGCATGCGAAAGGACTAGAAATGTACTTTTGCCTTTGTTACTTCAAGGTCCACGTCACAAATCAGGAAGGAGTACATGGAAGTGAATTCCCTTGTGGATGAGGAGCTGGACATGAATGTAACTAACAATGATTTCCTTTCGAGGCAAAGCGTCTTCTCCACAGACAGTTTTTCCATTTTCATGGCTGAACGGTTACCTTGAGGGTTCTGGCACAGAATCATTATCACTTTCACCTGGGTGGAGGGGAATCTTAATTGTCTCAACGAGGCCAATGCCCATGTAGCACTTTCCACTGAAAAGCCATTTTCCCTTCGGGTTTGAACTAGCAAAGGGAAGAATGTGTCCTCCACTGGTTGTTTACACTTCATACGAAAAGATTGGAATGGTGCTTTCGCCTGTGTTACTTCTAGGTCTACATCACAAAACAGATAGTAGTACCCGGTAGTGAATTCCCTTATGGCTGTGGAGATAGAGATAAATAGTGCAAAAGTCATCTTCATTTCAAAGCAAACTTGCTTGGCCACAGAGGCTTTTTCCTTCTTCATGGCTGAACAGTTTCCTTGAGGTGTCTGGCAGCAACACACTGTCATGTACACCTTGGTGGAGTGGAGTCGTAACTGGCTCCACGAGGCCAATCCCAATGCAGCACTTTCCACTGAAAAGCCATTTTCCCTTCGGGTTTGAACTAGCAAAGGGAAGAATGTGTCCTCCACTGGTTGTTTACACTTCATACGAAAAGATTGGAATGGTGCTTTCGCCTGTGTTACTTCTAGGTCTACATCACAAAACAGATAGTAGTACCCGGTAGTGAATTCCCTTATGGCTGTGGAGATAGAGATAAATAGTGCAAAAGTCATCTTCATTTCAAAGCAAACTTGCTTGGCCACAGAGGCTTTTTCCTTCTTCATGGCTGAACAGTTTCCTTGAGGTGTCTGGCAGCAACACACTGTCATGTACACCTTGGTGGAGTGGAGTCGTAACTGGCTCCACGAGGCCAATCCCAATGCAGCACTTTCCACTGAAAAACCATTTTGTCTTTGGTTTTGAACTAGTAAATGGAAGAATGTATCCTCCACTGATCGTTTTCACTCCATATGAAAGGACGAGAATAGAGCTTTCGACTATTTTAATTCTAGGTCTACATCACTATCAGGAAGGTGTACCCAGAAGCGAAGTCCCTTAGGCATTCAGAGATAGCGCTAAATGAAGCTAAAAGCGGTTTCATTTCAAAGCAAAGTTGCTTGGCCACAGGGGTTTTCCTTCTTTGCAGTTGAGCAGTTTGCTTGAGGTTTCTGGCACCAACTCAGTATTGCTTTCACCTGGGTGGAGTGGAGTCTTAATTGTCTCAACGAGGCCAATGCGAATGCAGCACATCTCACGGAAAAATCATTTTCCCTTTGGTTTTGAACCAGAAAATGGAAGAATGTGTCCTCCACTGGTTGTTTTCACTCTAGACCGATGGTCTAGAAAGGTGCTTGTGGCGTTGTCACTTCTAGGTCCACATTACAAAGAAGGAACGTATACCCAGATGTGAATTCCCTTAGGGGTGAGTAGATACAGGTAATTGGAGCTAAAAGCATTTTCCTTTCAAGGTGAAGCCTCTTATCCACAGATGGTTGTTCCTTCTTCATGGCTGAAGAGTTTCCTTGAGAGTTCTCGCACCAACTCATGATTGCTTTCACCTGGTTGGAGTGGAGTCTTAATTGGATCAATGAGGCCAATGCCAATGCAGCTCTTTCCACGGACAAACCATTTTCTCTACAGTTTTGAACAACCAAATGGAAGAATGTGTCCTACACTGGTTGTTTTCACTCCATACGAAAATACTAGATTGGTACTTTCGGCTATATCTCTTCTAGTTCCACCTTAAAAATCAGGATGGTATACCTGGAAGTGAATTCTCTTAGGGCTGCGGAGATAGAACTAAATGGAGCTAAAAGCGTCTTTATTTCAAAGTAAGTTTGGTTGGCCACAGAGGCATTGTTCATCTTCATTGCTGAACAGATTCCTTGAAGGTTCTGGCACCAACACACTATCGCTTACACGTGGTTTGGGTGGAGTCTTAATTGGATCAATGAGGCCAATGCCAATGCAGCTCTTTCCACGGACAAACCATTTTCTCTACAGTTTTGAACAACCAAATGGAAGAATGTGTCCTACACTGGTTGTTTTCACTCCATACGAAAATACTAGATTGGTACTTTCGGCTATATCTCTTCTAGTTCCACCTTAAAAATCAGGATGGTATACCTGGAAGTGAATTCTCTTAGGGCTGCGGAGATAGAACTAAATGGAGCTAAAAGCGTCTTTATTTCAAAGTAAGTTTGGTTGGCCACAGAGGCATTGTTCATCTTCATTGCTGAACAGATTCCTTGAAGGTTCTGGCACCAACACACTATCGCTTACACGTGGTTTGGGTAGAGTCTTAATGGGCTCAACGAGGCCAATGCCAATGGAGCACATTCCACGGACAAACCATTTTCCTTTGGTTTTGAACCAGCAAATGGTATAAAGTGTCCTCCACTTGTAGTTTTCACTCCATACGGAAGGTCTAGAGAGGTGCTTTTGGCTTTGTCACTTCTATATTCACATTGCAAAATAGGAAGTCAAACCCGGAAGTGAATTTCCTTAGGGTTAAGTAGATACAGGTAACTGGAGCTACAAGTGTTTTCCTTTTGAAGCAGTCACTCTTCTCCACAGACAGTTTTTCCGTCTTCATGGCTGAACATTTTCCATCAGGTTTCTGGCACAGGCTCATTATGGCTTTCACCTAGGTAGAGTGAGGTCTTAATTGTCTCAACGAGACCAATGCAAATGCAGCATTTTCCACGGAAAACCATTTTCCCTTCGGTTTTGAACCAGCAAATGGAAGAATCTGTCCTCCACGGGTCGTTTTCACTCCATACAAAAAGACTAGAATGGAGCTTTCGAATGTTTTAATTCTAGGTCCACATCATGATCAGGGAGGTGTACCCAGAATTGAAATCCCTTAATCGTTCAGAGATAGAGCTAAATGAAGCTAAAAGCATCTTCATTTCAAAGCAAACTTGCTTGGCAACAGAGGCTTTTTCCTTCTTCACGGCTGAGCAATTTGCTTGAGGGTTCTGGCACCAACTCATTATCACTTTCAACTGGGTGGAGTGGAGTCTTAATTGGCTCAACGAGGCCAATGCCAATGCACGACATTCCACGGAAAAACCATTTTCACTTCGATTTTGATGAATCTAAGGGAAGAATGTTTCCTCCATTGGTCATTTTACTCCATACAAAAGGACTAGAAAGGTGCTTTCACCTGTTTTATTGCTAGGTCCACATCACAAATCAGGAAGTAGTCCCCGGAAGTGAATTCCTTCTGGGATGAGGAGATGGACATGAATATAACTACCAATGTTTTCCTTTCGAAGCAAAGCCTCTTCTCCACAGACGGTTTTTCCATCTTCATTGCCGAAACTTTTCCTTGAGGGTTCTGGCACCAACTCATTATCACTTTCAACTGGGTGGAGTGGAGTCTTAATTGGCTCAACGAGGCCAATGCCAATGCACGACATTCCACGGAAAAACCATTTTCACTTCGATTTTGATGAATCTAAGGGAAGAATGTTTCCTCCATTGGTCATTTTACTCCATACAAAAGGACTAGAAAGGTGCTTTCACCTGTTTTATTGCTAGGTCCACATCACAAATCAGGAAGTAGTCCCCGGAAGTGAATTCCTTCTGGGATGAGGAGATGGACATGAATATAACTACCAATGTTTTCCTTTCGAAGCAAAGCCTCTTCTCCACAGACGGTTTTTCCATCTTCATTGCCGAAACTTTTCCTTGAGGTTTCTGGCACCAATTCATTATCTCTTTCACCTATGTGGAGTGGAGTCTTAATTGGATCAATGAGGCTGATTCCAATGTAGAATATTCTGCAACAAAAATATTGCTTCGGTTTTGAAACAGCAAATTGAAGAAAGTGTCCTCCATTGGTAGTTTCCACTCCATAAGAATGGTCGAGAAAGATGCTTTCACCCGTTTAATTTCTATGTCCACATCACAAATCAGGAAGGTATACCCGGAATTGAATTCCCTTAGGAATGAGGAGATGGACAAGAATATAAATAAATGTGTTTTCTTTTCGAGCCAAAGCCTCTTCTCCACAGACGGTTGTTCCCTCTTCATTGCTGAACAGCTTCCTTGAGGTTTCTGGCACAGACTCATGATCGCTTTCACCTGGGTGTAGTAGAGTCATAATTGGCTAAATGGGACCAATGCCAACGCGGCACATTCCATGGAAAAACTATTTACCCTTCGGTTTTAACCAGAAAATGGAAGAATCTGTCCTCCACTGGTTGTTCTCACTCTATACGAGAGGACTAGAATGGTGCTATCACCTCTGTAACTTCTAGGTCCACATCACAAATCAGGACGGAGGACCTGTGCTTGAATTCCCTTAGGGATGTGTAGATAGAGCGAAATGGAGATAAAAGGGTCTTCATTTCAAAACAAGGTTATGTGGCCACAGGAGCTTCTTCCGTCTTCTTGGCTGAACAGTTTCCTTCAGGGTTCTGTCACCAAAACACTATCACTGGCACCTGGTTGGAGTGGAGTCTCAATTGGCTCAATGAGGCCAAAGCCAATGCAGCACATTCCATGGATAAGATTCTTTCCCATCGTTTTTGAACCAGAAAATGGAAGAATCTGTCCTCCACTGGTTGTTCTCACTCTATACGAGAGGACTAGAATGGTGCTATCACCTCTGTAACTTCTAGGTCCACATCACAAATCAGGACGGAGGACCTGTGCTTGAATTCCCTTAGGGATGTGTAGATAGAGCGAAATGGAGATAAAAGGGTCTTCATTTCAAAACAAGGTTATGTGGCCACAGGAGCTTCTTCCGTCTTCTTGGCTGAACAGTTTCCTTCAGGGTTCTGTCACCAAAACACTATCACTGGCACCTGGTTGGAGTGGAGTCTCAATTGGCTCAATGAGGCCAAAGCCAATGCAGCACATTCCATGGATAAGATTCTTTCCCATCGTTTTTGAACCAGAAAATGGAAGAATGTGTCCTCCATTTGTCGTTTTCACTCCATACGAAAGGACTAGAAAGGTGCTTATGGCTTTGTCATTTCTACGTCCACATTACAAAGTAGTAGGGTATACCCGGGAGTGAATTCCCTTAAGGGTGAGGAGATGAACATGAATATAACTGACAACGATTTCCATTCAAGACAAAGCATCTTCTGCAAAGAACAGTTTTTTAGTCTTCATTGCTAAACAGTTTCCTTGAGGGATCTGGCACCAACTCAGTATTGCTTTCACCTGGGTGGAGTGGAGTCTTAATTGGCTCAACGAGGCCAATGCCAATGCAGCACTTCCCATGGAAAAACCATTTTCCCTTTGATTTTGAAGAAGCAAAGGGAAGAATGTTTCCTCCACTGGTCGGTTTACTCCACAAAAAAGGACTAGAAAGGTGCTTTCGCCTGTTTTATTGCTAGGTCCACCTCACAAATCAGGAAGGTCTACCAGGAACTGAATTCCACTAGGGGTGCAAAGACAGAGCTAAAGAGAGCTAAAAGCATCTTCGTTTGAAAGTAAAGAAATCTGGACACAAGACTTTTTCGGTCTTCATGGCTGAATGGTTTCCTTCAGGTTTCTGTCACCAACACACTTTCACTTTCACCTAGGTGGAGTGGAGTGTTAATTGGCTCAACAAGGCCAATGCCAATGCAGCACATTCCATGGAAACACACTTTTCCTATCGGTTTTGAACTGGCGTATTCAAGACTGTGTTCTGCACTGGTCTTTTTTGCTCCATACGAAGGACTAGAAAGGTGCTTTTGGCTTTGTCATCTCTAGGTCGATATTACAAAGCAGGAAGGTATACTCCAAAGTGAATTCTGTAAGGGATGAGTTGATACAGGTAACTGGAGGTAAAAACGTTTTCTTTTCGAGGGAAAGCCTCTGCACTGCAGACGGTTCTTCCGTCTTCATGGGTGAACAGTTTCCTTCAGGTTTCGGGCACAGACTCGTTATCGCTTTCACCTGGCTAGAGATGTCTTAATTGGCTCAAAGTGTCCAATGCCAGTGCAGCACATTCCACAGAAAAACCATGCTCCTTCGCTTTTGAACCAGCAAAGGGAAGAATGTGTCCTCCGCTGGTCCTTTTCATTCCCTACAGAAGGTCTACAAAGGAGCTTTCGCCTGCTTATTTCCTAAGTCCACATTACAAATCAGGAATGATTTCCAGAAGTAAATTCCCTTAGGGATGAGGTGATGGACATGAATATAACTAACAATGTTTTCCTTTCAAGGCAAAGACTGTTCTCCCCAGACGGTTCTTCCGTCTTCATGGGTGAACAGTTTCCTTCAGGTTTCGGGCACAGACTCGTTATCGCTTTCACCTGGCTAGAGATGTCTTAATTGGCTCAAAGTGTCCAATGCCAGTGCAGCACATTCCACAGAAAAACCATGCTCCCTTCGCTTTTGAACCAGCAAAGGGAAGAATGTGTCCTCCGCTGGTCCTTTTCATTCCCTACAGAAGGTCTACAAAGGAGCTTTCGCCTGCTTATTTCCTAAGTCCACATTACAAATCAGGAATGATTTCCAGAAGTAAATTCCCTTAGGGATGAGGTGATGGACATGAATATAACTAACAATGTTTTCCTTTCAAGGCAAAGACTGTTCTCCCCAGACGGTTTTTCCGTCTTCATGGCTCAGCAGTTTCCTTCAGGTTTCTGGCACAGACTCATTATGACTTTCACCTGGCTAGAAATGAGTCTTAATTGGCTCAATGAGGCCAAAGCCAATGCAGCAGAATCCACAGAAAACCATTTCCCTTCTGTTTTGAAGCAGCAAATGCAAGAATGTGTCCTCCATTGGTGGTTTTCACTCCATACAAAAGGACTAGCAAAGTGTTTTCACCTGTTTAATTGCTAGGTCCACATTTCAAACCAGGAACAAGTAGCCAGATGTGCATTCCCTAGGGATGAGGAGATGGGCGTGAATAGAACTAACAACATTTTCACAGCGAGGCAAAGACTTTTCCACAGATGGTTTTCCAGTATTCACAGCTGAACAGTTTCCTTGAGGTTTCTGGCACAGGCTCATTATCACTTTCACCTGAGTGGAGTGGAGTCTTAATTGGCTCAACGACGTCAGTGCCAATGCAGTACATTCTATGGAAAAACCATTTTCCCTTCGGTTTTGAACCAGCAAATGGAAGAATGTGTCCTCCACTGGTCCTTTTCACTTCACAAGGAAGGTCTAGAAAGTAGCTTTTGCGTGTTTTATGGCTAGATCCACATCACACATCAGAAAATTGTACCAGGAGGTGAGTTTCCTTAGGGTTGAGGTGATGGACGTGAATAGAACTAACAATGTTTTCCTATCAAGCCAAAGACTCTTCTCCACTGAGGGTGTTTTTGATTTAATGGCTGAACAGTTTCCTTGAGGTTTCTGGCACAGGCTCATTATCACTTTCACCTGAGTGGAGTGGAGTCTTAATTGGCTCAACGACGTCAGTGCCAATGCAGTACATTCTATGGAAAAACCATTTTCCCTTCGGTTTTGAACCAGCAAATGGAAGAATGTGTCCTCCACTGGTCCTTTTCACTTCACAAGGAAGGTCTAGAAAGTAGCTTTTGCGTGTTTTATGGCTAGATCCACATCACACATCAGAAAATTGTACCAGGAGGTGAGTTTCCTTAGGGTTGAGGTGATGGACGTGAATAGAACTAACAATGTTTTCCTATCAAGCCAAAGACTCTTCTCCACTGAGGGTGTTTTTGATTTAATGGCTGAACAGTTTCCTTCAGGTTTCTGGCACAGACTCATTATCGCTTTCACTTGGGTGGAATGGAGGCTTAATTGGCTCAATGAGGCCAAAGCCAACACAGCAGAATCCACGGGAAACCATTTTCTCTTCTGTATTGAAGCAGCAAATGCAAGAATGTGTCCTCCACTGTTCATTTTCACTCCACATGGAAGGACTAGAAAATTGCGTTGAGCTTTATCATTTCTAGGTCCTCATTATAAACTTGGAAGTTATACTCAGAAGTGAATTCCCATAAGGGTGAGTAGATACAGGTAACTGGAGCTCAAAGCGTTTTCCTTTGGAGGCAAAACTCTTCTCCACAGACGGTTTTTCCTTCTTCACTGGTGAACACTTTCCTTGAGGTTTCTGGCACAGACTCATTATCACTTTCACCTGGGTGGTGTGGAGTCTTAATTGGTTCAACGAGGCCAAAACCAAAGCAGCACATTCTACAGAAAAGCCATTTTCCCTTCGGTTTTGAACCAGCAAAGGGAAGAATGTGTGCTCTTCTGGTCGTTATCACTCAATACGAAAGGACTAGCAAAGTGTTTTCGCCTGTTGTATTGCTAGGTCCACATTATAAATCAGGAATGAGTAGTCAGAAGAGCATTCCCTAGGGATGAGGAGATGGATGTGAATAGATCTAACAATGTTTTCGCATCGAGGCAAAGCCTTTTCTCCACAGACAGTTTTTCGGTCTTCACAGCTGTACAGTTTCCTTCAAGTTCTGGCACAGGCTCATTATCACTTTAACCTGGGTGCAATGGAGGCTTAATTGGCTCAACGAAGTCAATGGAAAGCGGCACATTCTACGGAAAAGCCATTTTCCCTTCGGTTTTGATCCAGCAAAGGGAAGAATGTGTCCTCCACTGGTCGTTTTCACTCCACAAGGAAGGTCTAGAAAGGTGTTTTTGCGTGTTTTATTGCTAGATCCACATCACACATCAGATAATTGTACCAGGTGGTGAGTTCCCTTAGGGATGAGGAGATGGATGTGAATAGATCTAACAATGTTTTCGCATCGAGGCAAAGCCTTTTCTCCACAGACAGTTTTTCGGTCTTCACAGCTGTACAGTTTCCTTCAAGTTCTGGCACAGGCTCATTATCACTTTAACCTGGGTGCAATGGAGGCTTAATTGGCTCAACGAAGTCAATGGAAAGCGGCACATTCTACGGAAAAGCCATTTTCCCTTCGGTTTTGATCCAGCAAAGGGAAGAATGTGTCCTCCACTGGTCGTTTTCACTCCACAAGGAAGGTCTAGAAAGGTGTTTTTGCGTGTTTTATTGCTAGATCCACATCACACATCAGATAATTGTACCAGGTGGTGAGTTCCCTTAGGGCTGATGAGATAGACATGAATAGAACTAAAAACGTTTTCCCATCGTGGCAAGGCCTCTTCTGAACTGAGGTTTTTTCAATCTTCATAGCTGAACAGTTTCTCTCAGGTTTCTGGCACAGACTCATTATCGCTTTCACCTGGGTGGAGTGAAGTCTTAATTGGCTCAACGATTCCAATGCCTATTCAGCACATTCCACAGAAAAGCCATGTTCCCTTCGCTTTTGATCCAGCAAAGGGAAGAATGTGCCCTCCACTGGTCGTTTTTATCCCATACGGAAGGTCTAGAAAGGAGCTTTCGCCTGCTTAATTGTTAAGTCCACATTACAAATCAGGAACGATTTCCAGAAGCGACTTCCCTTAGGAATGAGCTGATAGACGTGAATATAACTAACAAAGCTTTCCTTTAAAGGCAAAGACTGTGCTCCCCAGACGGCTTTTCCGTCTTCATGGCTCAACAGTTTCCTTCAGGTTTCTGGCACAGACTCAGTATCATTTTCATCTGGGTGTAGTGGAATCTTAATTGGTTCAACGAGGCCAAAACAAAAGCAGCACGTTCCACAGAAAAACCGTGATCCCTTCGGTTTTGAACCAGCAAAGGAAAGAATGTGTCCTTCAATGGTCGTTTTCATTCCATACGGAAGATCTAGAAAGGAGCTTTTGCCTGCTTAATTGCTAAGTCCACATTACAAATAAGGAACGAGTTCCAGAAGTGACTTCCCTTAGGGATGAGGTGATGGATGTGAATATAACTAACAAAGTTTTCCTTTCGAGGCAAAGACTGTTCTCCCCAGATGGTTTTTCCGCCTTCATGGCTCAAGAGTTTCCTTCAGGTTTCTGGCACAGGCTCATTATGACTTTCACCTGGCTATAGGTGCATCTGAATTGGCTCAATGAGGCCAATTCCAATGCAGTAGCTTCCTAAGTAAATCCTTCTCCCTTCTGTTTTGAAGCAGAAATGGAAGAATGTGTCCTCCACTGGTTGTTCTCAATCCACTCTAATCAGGTGATTCAGCATAGATCGCCTGAATTAGCTGCTGTATCTCAGACTGCAGCCTGCTATCAAGAAGCTGGGAAGAATTCAGGTTCGTTGTTCTTTTTGACGTTAGATGTATTTCCCGTTATGGCATTACATACCACTTTCTCTACAAGGAGTCGCAGTGTAGGCCCGAAAAGCCTCTTCCAAGGCATTCTTCAGGGCATGGAATATGTAAGACAAGGCAAAATAAAAACGTTGTGTAGTGTAAATGTTGCCCAAAGAAGGGCTTTTCCCGTAAGACCTAATTTCTGAATTGCCCATTGAGCCCTCTTGAATTCCACCACAGCAATGTGTAACCAAGAATGAGCTCTTGCCAGAAATCTCAGCTAAACCTTTCAGCCTATGCTCACCTGAATTACGGGTCTAGAAAGGATCCAGCAAAGGGAAGAATGTGCCTCCACTGGTCGTTTTTATCCCATACGGAAGGTCTAGAAAGGAGCTTTGCCTGCTTAATTGTTAAGTCCACATTACAAATCAGGAACGATTTCCAGAAGCGACTTCCCTTAGGAATGAGCTGATAGACGTGAATATAACTAACAAAGCTTTCCTTTAAAGGCAAAGACTGTGCTCCCCAGACGGCTTTTCCGTCTTCATGGCTCAACAGTTTCCTTCAGGTTTCTGGCACAGACTCAGTATCATTTTCATCTGGGTGTAGTGGAATCTTAATTGGTTCAACGAGGCCAAAACAAAAGCAGCACGTTCCACAGAAAAACCGTGATCCCTTCGGTTTTGAACCAGCAAAGGAAAGAATGTGTCCTTCAATGGTCGTTTTCATTCCATACGGAAGATCTAGAAAGGAGCTTTTGCCTGCTTAATTGCTAAGTCCACATTACAAATAAGGAACGAGTTCCAGAAGTGACTTCCCTTAGGGATGAGGTGATGGATGTGAATATAACTAACAAAGTTTTCCTTTCGAGGCAAAGACTGTTCTCCCCAGATGGTTTTTCCGCCTTCATGGCTCAAGAGTTTCCTTCAGGTTTCTGGCACAGGCTCATTATGACTTTCACCTGGCTATAGGTGCATCTGAATTGGCTCAATGAGGCCAATTCCAATGCAGTAGCTTCCTAAGTAAATCCTTCTCCCTTCTGTTTTGAAGCAGAAATGGAAGAATGTGTCCTCCACTGGTTGTTCTCAATCCACTCTAATCAGGTGATTCAGCATAGATCGCCTGAATTAGCTGCTGTATCTCAGACTGCAGCCTGCTATCAAGAAGCTGGGAAGAATTCAGGTTCGTTGTTCTTTTTGACGTTAGATGTATTTCCCGTTATGGCATTACATACCACTTTCTCTACAAGGAGTCGCAGTGTAGGCCCGAAAAGCCTCTTCCAAGGCATTCTTCAGGGCATGGAATATGTAAGACAAGGCAAAATAAAAACGTTGTGTAGTGTAAATGTTGCCCAAAGAAGGGCTTTTCCCGTAAGACCTAATTTCTGAATTCGCCCCATTGAGCCCTCTTGAATTCCACCACAGCAATGTGTAACCAAGAATGAGCTCTTGCCAGAAATCTCAGCTAAACCTTTCAGCCTATGCTCACCTGAATTAGCTACTCTCAGACTGCAGCCTGCTATCAAGAAGCTGGGAAGAATTCCGGTTCATTGCCCTTTTTGACTTTGGATGTATTTCGTGTTATAGCATTACATACCACGTTCTCTTCAGGGAGTCGAAGTGTAGGCCCGAAAAGCCTCTTCCAAGGCATTCTTCAGAGCATGGAATATGTAAGACAAGGCACATTGAGTAAGTTTTAGAGTGTAAATGTTGCCCAAATAAGGGCTTTTCCTGTAAAACTTACTTTCTGTATTCGCCCTATGGAGCCTTCATGGATTACACCTCGGCCATGTGTAAGCAAGAATGAGCTCCTGCCAGAAAACTCAACTAAGATTTTCAGCATATGCTCACCTGAATTAGTGGCTGCATCTCAGACTGTAACGTGCTCTCAAGAAGCTGGGAAGAATTCATGGTCATTCCCCTTTTTGAACTGTGGATGTTTTTCAAAGGTGTCGTTACATACCAACATCTCTTTAGAGAGTCACACTGTAGGCCCGAAAAGCCTCTTCCAAGGCATTCTTCAGAGCATGGAATATGTAAGACAAGGCACATTGAGTAAGTTTTAGAGTGTAAATGTTGCCCAAATAAGGGCTTTTCCTGTAAAACTTACTTTCTGTATTCGCCCTATGGAGCCTTCATGGATTACACCTCGGCCATGTGTAAGCAAGAATGAGCTCCTGCCAGAAAACTCAACTAAGATTTTCAGCATATGCTCACCTGAATTAGTGGCTGCATCTCAGACTGTAACGTGCTCTCAAGAAGCTGGGAAGAATTCATGGTCATTGCCCTTTTGAACTGTGGATGTTTTTCGAATGGTGTCGTTACATACCAACATCTCTTTAGAGAGTCACACTGTAGGCCCGAAAAACCTTTTCCGAGGCATTCTTCAGGGCATGGAATATGTAATACAAGGCACATTGAGAAAGTTTTAGAGGGTAAATGTTGCCCAAAGAAGGGCTTTTACTCTAAATCTTGCCTGCTGTATTCGCCCCATACAGCCCTCATGGAATCCTCCTCGCCATGTGTAAGCAAGAATGAGGTCTTGCGAGAAAACTGCAATAAGATTTTCAACGTATGCTCACCTGAACTAGCTGCTGTATCTCAGGCTGTAACCTGCTATCAAGATGCTGGGAAGAATTCATGCTCATTGCTCCTTTTGACTTTGGTAGTATTTTGCGTTATGGCGCTACATAACACTTTCTCTTCAGGAAATCTCAGTGTAAGCCCGAAAAGCCTCTACCGAGGCTTTTTCAGAGCATGGAATATGTAAGACAAGGCACACTGAGAAAGTTTTGGAGTGTAAATGTTGCCCAAAGAAGGGCTTTTCCTGTAAAACGTGCTTTCTGTATTCTCCCGATAGAGCCATCCTGGATTCCACCTCAGCAATGTGTAAGAAAGAATGAGCTCTTGCCAGAATACTCAACTAAGCTTTTCAGAGTATTCTCACCTGAATTAGCTGCTGTATCTCACACTGTATCCAGTTATTAAGAAGCTGGGAGAAATTCTTGGTCTTTGCCCTTTTTGACTTTGGATGAATTTCGCATTATGACGTTATACACCACTTGTTCCTCAGGGTGTCGCAGTGTAGGCCCGAAAAGCCTCTTCCAAGTCATACTTCAGGGCATGGAACATGTAAGTCAAGGCACACTGAGAAAGTCTTGGAGTGTAAATGTTGTCCAAAGAAGGACTTTTCCTGTAAAACTTACTTTCTTGCGCCCCATAGAGACCTCTCGGATCCCACCTCTACCATGTGTAAACGAGAATGAACTCTTTCCAGAAAACTCAAGTAAGCTTTTCAGCGTGTGCTCACTTGAATTAGCTGCGGTATCCCAGACTGCAGACTGCTATCAAGAAGCTGGGAAGAATACACGTTAATTGTCCTTTCTGCCTTTGGATGCTTTCACGTTATGGCGATACAGACCACATTATTTTTGGGAGTAACAGTGTAGGCCCAAAAAGCCTCTTCTGAGGCATTCTTTAGAGCATGGAATATGCAAGACAAGGCACATTGAGAAAGATTTCAGAGGGTAAATGTAGCCCAAAGAAGGGCTTTTCCTGTAAAACTTACTTTATTATTCACCCCTTAGAGCCCTCTTTATTTCAACCTCCGCCATTTGTAAGCAAGAAAGACATCTGACAGACAACTCAACAAATATTTTCAGTGTATGCTCACCTGAATTAACTGCTGTATCTCACACTGGATTTACCTATCAAGAATCTGGGAAGAATTCATGTTCATTGCCCTTTTTGACTTTGGATGTATTTCGCGTTATGCCGTTGCATACCACTCTCTCTTCAGGGAGTTGCACTGTAGGCCCGAAAAGCCTTTTCCGAGGTATTCTGTAGGGCATGGAACATGTAAGTCAAGGCACACTGAGAAAGTCTTGGAGTGTAAATGTTGTCCAAAGAAGGGCATTTCCGGTAAAACTTACTTTCTTGCGCCCATAGAGACCTCTCGGATCCCACCTCTACCATGTGTAAACGAGAATGAACTCTTTCCAGAAAACTCAAGTAAGCTTTTCAGCGTGTGCTCACTTGAATTAGCTGCGGTATCCCAGACTGCAGACTGCTATCAAGAAGCTGGGAAGAATACACGTTAATTGTCCTTTCTGCCTTTGGATGCTTTCACGTTATGGCGATACAGACCACATTATTTTGGGAGTAACAGTGTAGGCCCAAAAAGCCTCTTCTGAGGCATTCTTTAGAGCATGGAATATGCAAGACAAGGCACATTGAGAAAGATTTCAGAGGGTAAATGTAGCCCAAAGAAGGGCTTTTCCTGTAAAACTTACTTTATTATTCACCCCTTAGAGCCCTCTTTATTTCAACCTCCGCCATTTGTAAGCAAGAAAGACATCTGACAGACAACTCAACAAATATTTTCAGTGTATGCTCACCTGAATTAACTGCTGTATCTCACACTGGATTTACCTATCAAGAATCTGGGAAGAATTCATGTTCATTGCCCTTTTTGACTTTGGATGTATTTCGCGTTATGCCGTTGCATACCACTCTCTCTTCAGGGAGTTGCACTGTAGGCCCGAAAAGCCTTTTCCGAGGTATTCTGTAGGGCATGGAATATGTAAGACAAGGCACATTGAGAAAGTTTTAGAGTGTAAATGTTGCCCAAAGAAGGGCTTTTCATGTAAAACTTACTTTCTTATTCGCCCCTTAGAGACCTCTTTGATTCCACCTCTGCCATTTGTAAGCAAGCATGATCTCTTCCCAGAAAACTCAACTCAGCTTTTCAGCCTATGCTCACCTGAATTAGCTGCTGTATCTCAGACAGTAGCCTGCAATCAAGAAGCTGGGAAGAATTCTGGTTCATTGCCCTTTTTTGACTTTGTATGTATTTCGCGTTATGCCGTTGCAAACCACTCTCTCTTCAGGGAGTCGCACTGTAGGCCCGAAAAGCCTTTTCCGATGTATACTTCAAGGCAGGGAATATGTAGGGAAAGTTACATTGAGAAAGTTTAGGCGTGTAAATGTAGCCCCAAAGAGGGCTTTTCATTTAAAACATATTTCTGTATTCACCCCTTAGAACCTCTTCATTTCCACCTCTGCCATTTGTAAGCAAGAATGAGCTCTTGCCAGTAAACTCAACTACGCTTTTCAGTGTACGCTCACCTGAATTAACTGCTGTATCTCACACTGTATCCAGCTATAAAGAAGCTAGAGAAATTCATGCTCATTGCCCTTTGTGATTTTGGATGTATTTCGCGTTATGCCGTTGCATACCACTCTCTCTTCTGGGAGTCCCACTGTAGGACCGAAAAGCCTCTTCTGAGACTTCTTCAGGGCATGGAGTATGGAAATGTAGGCACATTGAGAAAGTTTTAGAGTGTAAATGTTGCCCAAAGAAGGGCTTTTCATGTACAACTTACCTTCTTCTTCGCCCCTTAGAGTCCTTTTTGATTCCACCTCAGCCATTTGTAAGTAAGAATGAGCTCTTGCCAGAAAACTCAACTCAGCTTTTCCGCATATGCTCACCTGAATTAGCTGCTGCATCTGACACTGTAGCCTGCTATCAAGAAGCTGGGAAGAATTCCGGTTCAATGCTTTTTTTGACTTTGGAAGTAATTCCCGTTATGGCATTACATACCACATTCTCTTCAGGGAGTCGCTCTGTAGGCCTTAAATGCCTCTTCCGATGCAGTTTTCAGGGCAGGCAATATGGAAGATAGGACACTTTGAGAAAGTTTTGGAGTGTAAATTTGCCCAAAGAAGGGCTTTTCCTGTAAAACGTGCTTTCTGTATTCGCCCAATAGAGCCATCCTGGACTCCACCTCAGCAATGTGTAAGCAAGAATGAGTTCTTGCCAGAAAACTTAACTCAGCTTTTCAGCTATGCTCACCTGAATTACTGCTGTATCTCACACTGTAGCCTGCTATAAAGAAGCTGGAAGAATTCATGTTCATTGCCCTTTTGACTTTGGATGTATTTCCGTTATGCCGTTGCATACCACTCTCTTCTGGGAGTCCACTGTAGGCCGAAAAGCCTCTTCCGATGCTTCTTCAGGGCAGGATATGGAAATTAGGCACATTGAGAAAGTTTTAGAGTGTGAGTGTAGGCTAAAGAAGGGTTTTTCCTGTCAACCTTACTTTCTGTATTCGCAGTATAGAGTCCTCTTTGATTCCACCTAAGCCACGTGTAAGCAAGAATGAGCTCATGGCAGAAAACTCAAATAAGCTTTTCAGCGGATGCTCAACTGAATTAGCTGCTGTATCTCAGACTGTAGCCTGCTATCAAGAAGCTGGGAAGAATTAATGCTCATTGCCTTTTTTACCT
The DNA here is from genome assembly GCA_022376925.1 of Tragulus kanchil. Lineage (NCBI taxonomy): Eukaryota > Metazoa > Chordata > Mammalia > Artiodactyla > Tragulidae > Tragulus > Tragulus kanchil. Next base: position 71,810,335 of record JAIOJX010000029.1, on the reverse strand, counting down.
TTGGATGTATTCTCCGTTATGGCATTACATACCACTTCTCTTCAGGGAGTCGCCTGTAGGCCTAAAAGCCTCTTCCGAGCTTCTTCAGGGCATGGCAATATGGAAGATAGGACACTTTGAGAAAGTTTTGGAGTGTAAATTTGCCCAAAGAAGGGCTTTTCCTGTAAAACGTGCTTTCTGTATTCGCCCAATAGAGCCATCCTGGACTCCACCTCAGCAATGTGTAAGCAAGAATGAGTTCTTGCCAGAAAACTCAACCTAGCTTTTCAGCGTATGCTCTCCTGAATTAGCTGCTGTATCTCAGACTGCAGCCTGCTATCAAGAAGCTGGGAAGAATTCATGCTCCTTGCCCTTTTTGACTTTGGATGTATTCTGCGTGGTCGTGTTACATACCACTTTCTTTTCAGGGAGTCGCTGTGTAGGCCCAAAAAGCCACTTTCGAGACTTTCTTCAAGGCTTGATGTATGTAAGACAAGGTGCATTGAGAAAGTTTTGGAGTGTAAATGTGGCCCAAAGAAGGGCTTTTCCTGTAAAACCTACTTTCTCTATTCACCCCATAGACCCCTCTTAAATTCCACCTCTGCCAAGTGTGAACGAGAATGAGCTTTTGCCAGAAAACTCAACTAAGCTTTTCAGCGTATGCTCACCTGAATTAGCAGCTGCAACTCAGACTGTATCCTGCAATCATGAAGGTGGGAAGAATTTATGCTCATTGTCCTTTTTGACTTTGGATGTATTTGGCGTGGTGGTGATATGTACCACTTTCTCTTCAGGGAGTCGCAGTGTACGCCTGAAAAGCCTCTTACAAGGCATACTTCAGGTCATGGAATATGTAAGACAAGGTGCACTGAGAAAGGTTTGGAGTGTAAATGTTGCCCAAAGATGGGCTTTTCCTGTAAATACTTTCTTATTCGCCCCATAGACCCATCCTTGGAATCCACCTCTGCCAAGTGTGAACGAGAATGAGCTCTTGCCAGAAAACTCAACTAAGCTTTTCAGCGTGTGCTCACCTGAATTAGCTGCTGTATTTCAGACTGTAGCCTGCTATCAAGAAGCTGGGAAGAATTGATATTCATTGCCCTATTTGACTTTGGATGTAATTTGCGTGGTGGCGTTATTTACCACTTTCCCATCAGGGAGTCGCAATGTAGGCCAGAAAATCCTCTTTCGAGGCATTCTTCAGGTCACGGAATATGGAGACAAGGCACATTGAGACAGTTTTGTAGTATTAATGTTGCCCAAAGAAGGGCTTTTCCTGTTAAATGTACTTTCTTTATTTGCCTGATAGATCCATCCTGGAGTCCACCTCAGCAATGTGTAAGCGAGACTGACCTCTTCACAGAAAATTCAACTAAGCTTTCCAGCGTAGCTCACCTGAATTAGCTGCTGTATCTCACACAGTAGCCTGCTATCAAGAAGCTTGGATGAATTCCGGTTCATTGCCCTTTTTGGGTTTGGAAGTATTTCGCGATATGTCGTTGGTACCACTTTCTTTTCAGGGTATCGCAGTGTAGGCCCGAAAAGCCTCTTACAAGACATTCTTACAGGCTTGGTATATGTAAGACAAGACACACTGAGAAAGTTTTAGAGTGTAAATGTTGCACAAAGAAGGGCTTTTCCTGTGAAACGTACTTTCTGTATTGCTCCCATAGACCCCTCTTGAGTTCCACCTCTGCCATGTGTAAACGAGAATGAGCTTTTGCCAGAAATCTGAAATAAGCTTTTCAACATATGCTCACCTGAATTAGCTCCTTTTTCTCAGACTGCAACGTGCGGTCTAGAAGCTGGGAAGAATACATGTTAATTGTCCTTTTTGTCTTTCGATGTATTTCTCGTTATGGCGATGCATACCATTTTCTTTTCAGGGAGGCGCAGTGTAGGCCCGAAAAGCCTCTTCCGAGGCATTCTACAGGTCATGGAATATTTAAGAAAATGCACACTGAGAAAGTTTTAGAGTGTAAATGTTGCCCAAAGAACGGCCTTTCCTGTAAAACTCTCTTTCTGTATTTGTCCCTTAGAGCCAAATAGTATTCCACCTCAGCTCTGTGTAAACGAGAATGAGCTTTTGCCAGAAATCTGAAATAAGCTTTTCAACATATGCTCACCTGAATTAGCTCCTTTTTCTCAGACTGCAACGTGCGGTCTAGAAGCTGGGAAGAATACATGTTAATTGTCCTTTTTGTCTTTCGATGTATTTCTCGTTATGGCGATGCATACCATTTTCTTTTCAGGGAGGCGCAGTGTAGGCCCGAAAAGCCTCTTCCGAGGCATTCTACAGGTCATGGAATATTTAAGAAAATGCACACTGAGAAAGTTTTAGAGTGTAAATGTTGCCCAAAGAACGGCCTTTCCTGTAAAACTCTCTTTCTGTATTTGTCCCTTAGAGCCAAATAGTATTCCACCTCAGCTCTATGTAATCAAGAATGAGCTCTTGCCAGAAAACTCAACTAAGCTTTTCAGCGTGTGCTGACCTGAATTAGCTGCTGTATCTCAAACTGTAGCCTGCTATCAAGAAACTGGGAAGAATTCCGTTTCAATGTCTAAAGGGAAACCTTTAGACATTGGAAGTAATTCGCGCTATGTCATTACATACCACTTTCTATTCAGGGAGTCGTTCTGTAGGCCTGAAAAGCCTCTTCAAAGGCATTCTTCAGGGCATGGTATATGTAAGACAAGGATATAGAGAAAGTTTTAGTGGGTAATTGTGGCCCAGAGAAAGGATTTTCCTGGGTAACTTACTGTCTGTATTCCCCGAAAGAGCCATCCGGCACTCCACTTCAGCAATGTGTAAGCAAGAATGAGCTCTTGCAAGAAATCTCAACTAAGTTTTCAGCGTATGCTCACCTGAATTAGCTGCTGGATTTCAGACTGCAGCCTGCTATCAAAAAGCTAGGAAGAATTAATGCTCATTGCCCTTTTTGACTTTGCATGTATTTCGCATGGTTGCAGTATATACCACTTTCTCTTGAGGGAGTCACAGTGTAGGCCCGCAAAGCCTCTTCTGAGTCATCCTTGAGCATGTAATATGTAAGACAAAGCACATTGAGAAAGTTTTTGAGTGCAAATGCTGCCCAAAGAAGGGCTTTTCCTGTAAAATGTACTTTCTGTATTCGCCCGATAGAGCCATCCTGGACTCCAATTCAGCAATGTGTAAGCAAGACTGACCTCTTCACAGAAAATTCAACTAAGCTTTCCAGCATAGCTCACCTGAATTAGCCGCTGTATCTCAGATAGTGGCCTGCTATCAAGAAACTGGGAAGAATTCATGGTCATTGCCCTTTTTGACTTTGGATGTATTTCGCGTTATGGTGTTACATACCACTTTCTCTTGAGGGAGTCGCACTATAGGCCCGAAAAGCCTCTTCTGAGTCATTTTTCAGGGCATGGAATATATAAGACAAGGCACTTTGAGAACGTTTTGGAGTGTAAATGTTGTCCAAAGAAGGGCTTTTCCTGTAAAACGTACTTTTTGTATTCACCCGATAGATTCATCCTGGACTCCACCTGACAAATTTGTAAGCAAGACTGACCTCTTCACAGAAAATTCAACTAAGCTTTCCAGCATAGCTCACCTGAATTAGCCGCTGTATCTCAGATAGTGGCCTGCTATCAAGAAACTGGGAAGAATTCATGGTCATTGCCCTTTTTGACTTTGGATGTATTTCGCGTTATGGTGTTACATACCACTTTCTCTTGAGGGAGTCGCACTATAGGCCCGAAAAGCCTCTTCTGAGTCATTTTTCAGGGCATGGAATATATAAGACAAGGCACTTTGAGAACGTTTTGGAGTGTAAATGTTGTCCAAAGAAGGGCTTTTCCTGTAAAACGTACTTTTTGTATTCACCCGATAGATTCATCCTGGACTCCACCTGACAAATTTGTAAGCAAGACTGACCTCTTCACAGAAAATTCAACTAAGCTTTCCAGCATTGCTCACCTGAATTAGCTGCTGTATCTCAGACAGTAGACTGCTTTCAAGAAGCTTGGAAGAATTCCGGTTCATTGCCCCTTTTGGCTTTGGAAGTATTTTGCATTATTTCATTACATACAACTTTCTCTTCAGGGAATCGCCGTGTAGGCCCTAAAAGCCTCATCCGAGGCATTGTTCAGGGCATGGAATATGATAGACAAGGCACATTGACAAAGATTTTAGAGGGTAAATGTTGCCGAAAGAAGGGTGTTTTTTTGGTAAAACTAACTTTCTGTATTTGCCCCTAGGAACCCTTTGAACTCCACTTCAGCCATGTGTATGAAAGCTTGAGCTCTTCCCAGAAAACTCAACTCAGATTTTCAGCTTATGCTTACCTGAATTAGCGACTGTATCTCAGACTGTAGCCTGCTATCAAGAGGCTGGGAAGAATTCATGTTAATTGTCCTTTTTGATTTTGGATGTATTTCGCGTGGTGACATTACATACCATTTTATCTTCATGGAGTCACAGTGTAGGCCCAAAAAGCCTCTTCCGAGGCGTTCTTTAGAGTATGGAGTATGTAAGACAAGGAAATTGAGAAAGTTTTAGAGAGTAAATATGGCCCAGAAAAGGGCTTTTCCTGTGTAACTTACTGTCCGTATTCGCCAAAAGAGCAATCCGGAACTCCACCTCAGTCATTTGTAAGCAAGAATGAGCTCTTGCCAGAAATCTCAAGTACGTTTTTTAGCATATGCTCACCTGAATTAGCTGCTGTATCTCAGACTGCAGCCTGCTATCAAGATGCTGGGAAGAATTCATTCTCATCGTCCTTTTTTACTTTGCATGTATTTCGGGTCATTGCAATATATACCACTTTCTCTTCAGGGAGTCGCAATGTAGGCCCGAAACACCTCTTCTGAGGCATTCTTCAGGGCACGGAATATGGAAGACAAGGCGCATTGAGAAAGTTTTGGAGTGTAAATGTTGCCCAAATAAGGGCTTAACCTGTAAAACGTGCTTTCTGTAATTGCCCGATAGAGCCATCCTGAACTCTACCTCAGCAATGTGTAAGCAAGAATGAGCGATGCCAGAAAACTCAACTAAGGTTGTCAGCATATGCTCACCTGAATTAGCTGCTGTATCTCAGACTGCAGCCTGCTATCAAGATGCTGGGAAGAATTCATTCTCATCGTCCTTTTTTACTTTGCATGTATTTCGGGTCATTGCAATATATACCACTTTCTCTTCAGGGAGTCGCAATGTAGGCCCGAAACACCTCTTCTGAGGCATTCTTCAGGGCACGGAATATGGAAGACAAGGCGCATTGAGAAAGTTTTGGAGTGTAAATGTTGCCCAAATAAGGGCTTAACCTGTAAAACGTGCTTTCTGTAATTGCCCGATAGAGCCATCCTGAACTCTACCTCAGCAATGTGTAAGCAAGAATGAGCGATGCCAGAAAACTCAACTAAGGTTGTCAGCGTATGCTCAACTGATTTAACTGCTGTATCTCACACTGTATCCAGCTATCAAGAAGCCGAGTGGAATTTATTGTCATTGCCCTTTTTGACTTCGGATGTATTTCGCGTGGTGGCATTACATACCACTTTATCTTAAGGGACTTGCACTGTAGGCCTGAAAAGCCTCTTCTGAGGCATTCTTCAGGGCATGGAATACGTAAGACAAGGCACATTAAAAAATTTTGGAGTGTAAATGTTGCCCAAAGAAGAGCTTTTCATGTACAATTTACATTTTTATTCGCCCCTTAGAGCACTCTTTGATACCACCAAAGGCACGTGTCAGCAAGAATGAGCCCTTGCGAGAAAATTCTACTATGCTTTTCAGCGTATGCTCCCCTGAATTAGCTGCTGTATCTCAGACTCTAGCCTGCTGTCAAGAAGCTGGGAAGAATTCATGGTCATTGCCCTTTTTGACTTTGGATGTATTTCGCGTTATGATGTTACATACCACTTTCTCTTGAGGGAGTCGCACTGTAGGCCCGAAAAGCCTCTTCTGATTCATTTTTCGGGGCATGGAATATATAAGACAAGGCACTTTGAGAACGTTTTGGAGTGAAAATGTTGCCCAAAGAAGGGCTTTTCATGTAAAACTTACCTTCTTATTCCCTCTTAGAGTCCTCTTTGATTTCACCTCAGCCATGTGTAAGCAACAGTGAGCTCTTGCCAGAAAACTCAACTAAGCTTTTCAGCGTATGCTCACCTGAATTAGCTGCTGTTTCTCACACTGTATACAACGATAAATAAACTGAGAGAAATTCATTGTCATTGCCCTTTTTGACTTGGATGTGTTTCGCGTTCTGATGTTACATACCACTTTCTCTTGAGGGAGTCGCACTGTAGGCCCGAAAAGCCTCTTCTGATTCATTTTTCGGGGCATGGAATATATAAGACAAGGCACTTTGAGAACGTTTTGGAGTGAAAATGTTGCCCAAAGAAGGGCTTTTCATGTAAAACTTACCTTCTTATTCCCTCTTAGAGTCCTCTTTGATTTCACCTCAGCCATGTGTAAGCAACAGTGAGCTCTTGCCAGAAAACTCAACTAAGCTTTTCAGCGTATGCTCACCTGAATTAGCTGCTGTTTCTCACACTGTATACAACGATAAATAAACTGAGAGAAATTCATTGTCATTGCCCTTTTTGACTTGGATGTGTTTCCCGTTATGGCGTTACATACCACTTTCTCTTCAGGGAGCCGCAGTATAGGCCCGAAAAGCCTTTTCCGAGTCATAATTCAGGGCTTGGTATATGTAAGACAAGGCACATTGAGAAAGTTTTGTAGTGTAAATATTGCCCAAAGAAGGTCTTTGCCTGTAAAACGTACTTTCTGTATTCACCTGATAGAGCCCTCTTGGACTCCACCTGAGCAATTTGTAAGCAAGAATGAGCTCTTGCCAGAAATCTCAACTAGGCTTTTCAGCATAACAGCACCTGAATTACCTGCTGTATCTCAGACTGTAGCCTGCTATCAAGAAGCTGGGATGAATTCATGTTCATTGCCCTTTTTGACTTTGCATGTATTTCACGTGGTGGTGTTATATACCACTTTCCCTTCAGGTATTCCCACTGTATGCCCGAAAAGCCTCTTCAGAGGCATTTTTCAGGGCATGGAATATGTAAGACAAGGCACATTGAGAATGTTTTGAGTGTAAATGTTGCCCAAAGAAGGGTTTTTCCTGTAAAACTTACCTTCTTATTCGCCCCTTAGAGCGCTCTGTGGTTGCACCTTAGGCATGTGTAAGCAAGAATGAGCTCTTGCCTGAAAACTCTACTATGCTTCTCAGCGTATGCTCACCTGAATTAGCAGCTGTATCTCAGACTGTAGTCTGCTATCAAGAAGCTGGGAAGAATTCATGTTCATTGCACTTTTTGACTTTGCATGTATTTTGCATGATTGCAATATATACCACTTTCCCTACAGGGAGTCTCAATGTAGGCCCAGAAAGTCTCTTCTGAGGCATTCTTCAGATCATGGATTATGTAAGAGAAGGTACTTTGAGAAAGTTTTGGAGTGTAAATGTTACATAAAGAAGGCCTTTTCCTGTAAAACTTACCTTCTTATTCGCCCCTTAGAGCGCTCTGTGGTTGCACCTTAGGCATGTGTAAGCAAGAATGAGCTCTTGCCTGAAAACTCTACTATGCTTCTCAGCGTATGCTCACCTGAATTAGCAGCTGTATCTCAGACTGTAGTCTGCTATCAAGAAGCTGGGAAGAATTCATGTTCATTGCACTTTTTGACTTTGCATGTATTTTGCATGATTGCAATATATACCACTTTCCCTACAGGGAGTCTCAATGTAGGCCCAGAAAGTCTCTTCTGAGGCATTCTTCAGATCATGGATTATGTAAGAGAAGGTACTTTGAGAAAGTTTTGGAGTGTAAATGTTGCCCAAAGAAGGACTTTTCCTGTAAAACTTACCTTCTTATTGGCCCGTTAGAGCCCTCTTTGATTCCACCCCAGCCATGTGTAAGCAAGAATGAGCTCTTGGCAGAAAACTCAACTAAGCTTTTCAGCGTATGCTCACCTGAATTAGCTGCTGTTTCTCTCTCTCACTTTATCCAACTATAAAGAAGCTAAGAGAAATTCATAGTCATTGTCCTTTTTGATGCTGCATGTGTTTCGAGTTGTGGCGTTACGTACCACTCTCTGTTCAGGGAGTCTCACTGTAGGCCCGAAAAGCTTCTTCCGAGACTTCCTTCACGGCATGGAATATGTAAGTCAAGGTGTATTGAGAAAGTTGTGGAGTGTAAATCTTGCCAAAGAAGGGCTTTTCTTGTAAAACTTATTTTCTGTAATCACCCTATGGAGAACTCTTGGTTTCCACCTCTGCCATGTGTAAACGAGAATGAGCTCTTTCCAGAAAACTCAAATAATCTTTTCAGCGTGTGTTCACCTGAATTAGCTGCTGAATCTCAGAGTGTAGCCTGCTATCAAGAAGCTGGGTAGAATTCATGTTCATTGCCCTTTTTGATTTGGATTTAATTCACGAGGTGGCGTTATATACCACTTTCCTTTCAGGGAGTCGCAATGTATGCCCGAAAATCCTCTTCGGAGGCATTCTTCAGGGCATGGAATATGGAAGACAAGGCACGCTGAGAAAGTTTTGGAGTGTAAATGTTGCACAAAGAAGGGCTTTTCCCGTAAAACGCACTCTTTGTATTCGCCCTTTTCAGCCATCCTGTACTCCACCTCAGCCGTGTGTAAGCAGGAATGAGCTCTTGCCAGAAAACTCAACGATGTTTTTCACCATATGCTCACCTGAAATAGCTGCTGTTTCTCACACTGTATCCAGCTATAAAGAAGCTGGGAGAAATTCATGGTCATTGCCCTTTTTGACTTGGATGCTTTTCGAGTTATGGCGTTACATACCACTTTCGCTTCAAGGAGTCGCAGTGTATGCCTGATAAAATTCCTCCGAGGCATTCTTCAGGACATTGATTATGGAAGACAAGGCACCTTGAGAAAGTTTTAGAGTGTAAATGTTGCATAAAAAAGGGCTTTTCATGCAAAACGTACCTTCTTATTCGCCCGATACAGCCCTCTGTTATTCCACCTCTGCATTTGTAAGCAAGAATGAGCTTTTGCCAGGAAACTCAACTAAGCTTTTCCGCATATGCTCACCTGAATTAGCTGCTCTATCTCAGTCTGTTCTCTGCTAGTAGGAAGCTGGGAAGAATTCAGGCTCATTGCCAATTTTAACTATGGAAGTATTTCGCATTATGGTGTTACATATCACTTTCGCTTCAAGGAGTCGCAGTGTATGCCTGATAAAATTCCTCCGAGGCATTCTTCAGGACATTGATTATGGAAGACAAGGCACCTTGAGAAAGTTTTAGAGTGTAAATGTTGCATAAAAAAGGGCTTTTCATGCAAAACGTACCTTCTTATTCGCCCGATACAGCCCTCTGTTATTCCACCTCTGCATTTGTAAGCAAGAATGAGCTTTTGCCAGGAAACTCAACTAAGCTTTTCCGCATATGCTCACCTGAATTAGCTGCTCTATCTCAGTCTGTTCTCTGCTAGTAGGAAGCTGGGAAGAATTCAGGCTCATTGCCAATTTTAACTATGGAAGTATTTCGCATTATGGTGTTACATATCACTTTCTCTTCAGGGAGTCACTCTGTAGGCCCGAAAAGCATCTTCCGAGACTTTCTTCAAGGCTTGGTATATGTAAGACAAGACACACTGGGAAAGTTTTAGAGTATAAATGTTGCAGAAAGAAGGGCTTTTACTGTAAATCTTGCCTGCTCACTTCGCCCAATAGAGCCCTCTTGGAATCCACCTCAGCCATTTGTAAGCAAGAATGAGGTCTTGCCAGAAAACTCAAATAAGATTTTCAGCTTATGCTCACCTGAATTAACTGCTTTATCTCTGACTGTAGCGTGCTATCAAGAACCTGGGAAGAATACATTTTAATTGTCCTTTTTGACTTTGGAAATATTCCACGTTATGGTGATATATACCACTTTCTTTTCAGGTAGTCGCAGTGTAGGCCCGAAAAGTCTCTTCCGAGGAATTCTTCAGGGCATTGAATATGTAAGACAAGGCACATTGACGAAGTTTTAGACGATAAATGTTGCCCAAAGAAGGGCTTCTCCTGTAAAACTAACTTTCTGTATTCGCCCCTTAGAGCCCTTAGAAATCCACCTCAGCCATTTGTAAGCAAGATTGAGCTCTTTCTAGAAAACTCAACTAAGATATTCAGCGTATGCTCACCTGAATTAGCTGGTGTATCTCACTCTGTATCTAGCTATCAAGAAGCTGGGAAGAATTAATATTCATTGCCCTTTTTTTTTTTATTTTTATTATTTTTTTAAACCTTTATTTTACTTTTAACTTTTACAGAGTTTTGTTGTTCACAGACATGCATGTTCTCAGATTAATCACATGTATATCCCCCCCTTCCCTCCCCTCCCGACCATCACACAGCACCCCTGAAGGATCCCCTTTTTTCACAGAGCAATGACTAGAGCTATTTTCTTCACTTATGATAGTACAGGCCTTCATGCTACTTCCTTTACGCCTCTCACCCACTGTTCCTTCCCCCACAATGTCCATATGTCCACTGTCCATGTCTGTCTTTCTGTCGCTTCACTGCATGTGCCATCATCACCATCCTACTAGATTCCATATATATGTGTTAATATACTGTATTTGTCCTTCTCTTTTTGTCTGACTTCACTTTTGATGATACGTTCTAGATCCAGCCACCTCATTAGGGTTGATTCTTCTGCATTTCTCTTTACAGCTGTGTAGTATTCCATTGTATATATGTACCAGAGCTTTTGGATCCATTCGTTCGTCGATGGGCATCTAGGTTCCTTCCAAGTTCTAGCTATTGTATAGAGCGCTGCAATGAACATTGGGGTACAGGTGCTTCTTTCAGTTTTGATTTCGTCAGGGTATAAGCCTAAGAGTGGGATTGCTGGGTCATAGGGTGCTTCTATTTTTAGTTTTTTAAGAAATATCCAGACTGTCTTCCATAGAGGCTGTATCAATTTACACTCCCACCAGCAATGCAGGAGTGTTCCCTTTTCTCCGCAGCCTCTCCAGCATTTATTGTCTGTCGATTTGTGGATGATGGCCATTCTGACGGGTGTGAGATGATATCTCATTGTAGTTTTGATTTGCATTTCTCTAATTATTAGTGAAGTTGCGCATCGTTTCATGTGTTTTTGGGCCATCTGTATGTCATCATTGGAGAGGTGTCTGTTTAGGTCCTTCTCCCATTTTTTGATTGGGTTGTTCATTTTTCCTGTGCTGAGTTGTCTGAGTTGCTTGTAGATTTTGGAGATTAATTCTTTGTCTGTTGTTTCATTTGCTATGATTTTCTCCCATTCTGTGGGCTGTCTGTTCAGCTTTTTTGTAATTTCTTTAGTTGTACAAAAGCTTTTAAGTTTCATTAGGTCCCACATATTCATTTGTCTTTTTAGTTCCACTGTTCTAGTAGGTGGGTCAGAGAAGATCTTGCTTTGATTGATGTCCTTGAGGGTTTTGCCTATGTTCTCCTCTAAGAGTTTGATGGTTTCTGGCCTTACACTTAGGTCTTTAATCCATATTGAGTTGATCTTTGTGTATGGTGTCAGGGTATGTTCCAACTTCATTTTCTTGCATGTAGCTGTCCAATTTTCCCAGCACCATTTGTTGAAGAGGCTGTCTTTGTCCCATTTTATATGCTCACCTCCTTTGTCAAAAATAAGGTACCCATAGGTGCATGGCTTTATCTCTGGGTTCTTGATCTTGTTCCATTGGTCTATATTTCTGTTTTTGTGCCAGTACCATACTGTCTTGATGACTGTTGCTTTGTAGTAGAGTCTGAAGTTGCGGAGGCTGATCCCTCCAACTCCGTTTTTCTTCCTGAGGATTGCTTTGGCTATTCGAGGTCTTTTGTGTTTCCATATGAACTGTGTTATTCGTTGGTCTAGTTCTGTGAAGAATGTTATTGGAAGTTTGATAGGGATCACATTGAATCTATAGATGACATTTGATAATATGGTCATTTTCACAATATTGATTCTTCTGACCCAGGAACATGGAATATCTCTCCATCTGTTTAAGTCTTCTTTAATTTCTCTGATGAGTGTCTTGTAATTTTCTTTGTACAATTCTTTTGTTTGTTTGGATAGGTTTATTCCTAGATATTTGATTCTTTTGGTTGCAATGGTGAAGGGGACTGCCTCTTTGATTTCGTTTTCTGATTTTTCATTGTTTGTGTATAGGAATGCCAGTGATTTCTGTGTGTTGACTTTGTATCCTGCGACTTTGCTGAAGTCGCTGATTAGCTCTAGTAGCTTTGTAACCGTGTCTTTGGGATCTTCTATGTATAATATCATGTCGTCTGCAAAAAGAGCGAGCTTGACTTCTTCCTTTCCAATCTGGATTCCTTTGATTTCTTTCTCTTCTCTTATTGCTGTTGCTAGAACTTCCAGGACTATGTTGAATAGTAGTGGTGAAAGTGGGCACCCCTGTCTTGTTCCTGATCTTAGAGGAAATGTTTTGGTTTTTCACCATTGAGGATAATGTTCGCTGTGGGCTTCTCATATATGGCTTTCACTATGTTAAGATAAGTTCCTTCTATGCCCATTTTGAAGAGTTTTTATCATAAATGGATGCTGTACTTTGTCAAAGTTTGCATCTATTGAAATGAACATATTGAGTTGATCTTTGTGTATGGTGTCAGGGTATGTTCCAACTTCATTTTCTTGCATGTAGCTGTCCAATTTTCCCAGCACCATTTGTTGAAGAGGCTGTCTTTGTCCCATTTTATATGCTCACCTCCTTTGTCAAAAATAAGGTACCCATAGGTGCATGGCTTTATCTCTGGGTTCTTGATCTTGTTCCATTGGTCTATATTTCTGTTTTTGTGCCAGTACCATACTGTCTTGATGACTGTTGCTTTGTAGTAGAGTCTGAAGTTGCGGAGGCTGATCCCTCCAACTCCGTTTTTCTTCCTGAGGATTGCTTTGGCTATTCGAGGTCTTTTGTGTTTCCATATGAACTGTGTTATTCGTTGGTCTAGTTCTGTGAAGAATGTTATTGGAAGTTTGATAGGGATCACATTGAATCTATAGATGACATTTGATAATATGGTCATTTTCACAATATTGATTCTTCTGACCCAGGAACATGGAATATCTCTCCATCTGTTTAAGTCTTCTTTAATTTCTCTGATGAGTGTCTTGTAATTTTCTTTGTACAATTCTTTTGTTTGTTTGGATAGGTTTATTCCTAGATATTTGATTCTTTTGGTTGCAATGGTGAAGGGGACTGCCTCTTTGATTTCGTTTTCTGATTTTTCATTGTTTGTGTATAGGAATGCCAGTGATTTCTGTGTGTTGACTTTGTATCCTGCGACTTTGCTGAAGTCGCTGATTAGCTCTAGTAGCTTTGTAACCGTGTCTTTGGGATCTTCTATGTATAATATCATGTCGTCTGCAAAAAGAGAGGGCTTGACTTCTTCCTTTCCAATCTGGATTCCTTTGATTTCTTTCTCTTCTCTTATTGCTGTTGCTAGAACTTCCAGGACTATGTTGAAGAGTAGTGGTGAAAGTGGGCACCCCTGTCTTGTTCCTGATCTTAGAGGGAATGTTTTGGTTTTTTTCACCATTGAGGATAATGTTCGCTGTGGGCTTCTCATATATGGCTTTCACTATGTTAAGATAAGTTCCTTCTATGCCCATTTTTTGAAGAGTTTTTATCATAAATGGATGCTGTACTTTGTCAAAGGCTTTTTCTGCATCTATTGAAATGAACATGTGATTTTTGTCTCTCAATTGGTTGATATGGTGTATCACATTGATTGATTTGTGGATGTTGAAGAATCCTTGCATGCCTGGGATGAACCCAACTTGATCGTGATGAATGAGCTTTTTGATGTGTTGCTGAATTCTGTTTGCTAGGATTTTGTTGAGGATTTTGGCATCTAGATTCATCAGTGAAATTGGCCTATAATTTTCTTTTTTTGTGATGTCTTTTCCTGGCTTTGGTATCAGGGTGATGGTGGCCTCATAGAATGTGTTTGGAAGTGTTCCTTTCTGTGCAATTTTTTGGAAGAGTTTTAGAAGGACAGGCATTAGCTCTTCTTAAAATGTTTGGTAGAATTCAATTGTGAAACCATCTGGCCCTGGGCTTTTATTTTTGGGTAGAGTTTTGATCACAAGGTCGATTTCTGAGCTTGTGATTGGCTTGTTCATAGTATTTATTTCTTCCTGGTTGAGTCTTGGGAGATTAATCTTCTCTAAGAAACTGTCCATCTCTTCCAGGTTGTCCAGTTTGTTGCCATAGAGTTGTTCATAATAGTCTCAGAATCCTTTGGATTTCTGCATTATCTGTTGTAATCTCTCCTTTTTCATTTTTGATTTTGGTGATCTGGTTCTTCTCTTTTTCTTGATGAGTCTGGCCAGTGGTGTGTCGATTTTATTGACTTTTTCGAAGAACCAGCTTTTGTTTTATTTATCTTTACTATTGTTTCTTTTGTTTCTTTTTCATTTATTTCTGCTCTGATCTTTATGATTTCCCTTCTTCTGCTGGCCTTGGGGTGTTTTTGTTCTTCTTTCTCCAGTTGTTTTAAGCATAAGGTAAGGTCGTCTGTTTGAGATTTTCCTAGTTTCTTGAGGTGGGATTGAATTGCTATAAACTTCCCTCTTAGAACTGCTTTTGCAGTATCCCATAGGTTTTGCACAGTCGTTTGTTCATTGTCGTTTTCTTCTAGGAATTTTTTTATTTCTCCTTTGATTTCCTCAATGATCAGTTGGTTTTTTAGGTATGTGTTGTTTAATCTCCATATGTTTGTGTTTTTAGCAGTTTTTTTCCTGTAGTTGATCTCTAGTCTCACTGCATTGTGGTCTGAGAAGATGGTTGATAGAAATTCCGTTTTCTTGAATTGACTGAGGATTGATTTGTGGCCCAAGATGTGGTCTATCCTGGAGAATGTTCCGTGAGCACTTGAGAAGAAAGTGTATTCTTCTGCTTTTGGATGGAAAGTCCTAAAGATATCAATGAGGTCCATTTCTTCTAGTGTGGCATTTAAGGCTTGTGTTTCTTTATTAATTTTCTGTTTGGATGATCTGTCCATTGGTGTGAGAGGAGTGTCAAAGTCTCCTACTATGATTGTGTTGCTCTCAATGTCTTCTTTTATGTCTGAAAGTGTTTGTCTTATGTATTGGGGTGCTTCTGCATTGGGAGCATAGTCATTTATGATTGTTATGTCTTCTTCTTGGATGGATCCCTTAATCATTATGTGGTGTCCTGTCTTGTCTCTTCTAATCTTCTTTATTTTGAGGTCTATATTGTCTGATATGAGGATTGCTACTCCAGCTTTCTTTTGATTTCCATTTGCATGGAATATCTTTTTCCAGCCTCTCACTTTCCGTCTGTGAGTGTCTCTAGGTCTGAAATGAGTTTCCTGGAGGCAGCATATGTATGGGTCGTGTTTTTGGATCCATTCAGCCACTCTGTGTCTTTTGGTTGGGGCATTTAGTCCATTCACATTCAAAGTAATTATTGATACAAATGATCCTATTGTCATCTTCTTAGATGTTAGATGGGTTTGTTTTGTTGATCTTCTCCTTTTATAATTGTTTTCTATATGAGTCCCTTTAACACTTGTTGTAAGGGTGGTTTGGTGTGACTAAATTCTTTTAATTTTTGCTTATCTGTAAAGCTTTTGATTTCTCCATCCATTTTGAATGAGATCCTTGCAGGGTAGAGGATTCTTGGTTGCAGATTATTCTCTTTCAGCCGTTTAAATGTGTCCTGCCATTCCCTTCTGGCCTGCAGAGTTTCTGTTGAAAGATCAGCTGTTAAACGGATGGGCTTTCCCTTGTATGTCACTAGTTGCTTTTCCCTTGCTGCTTTTCGAATTCTATCTTTGTGTTTAATTTGTGTTAACTTCATTAATATGTGTCTTGGTGTGTTTCTTCTCAGATTGAGTCTGTATGGTACTCTTTGTGCTTCTTGGAGTTGATTGACTATTTCTTTTCCCATGTTGGGGAAATTTTCAACTAGAATCTCTTCAAAAATTTTCTCATAGCCTTTCTTTTTTTCTTCTTCTTCTGGAACCCCTATAATTCTAAGCTTTGTTGATAATTCAATGAGGTCCATTTCTTCTAGTGTGGCATTTAAGGCTTGTGTTTCTTTATTAATTTTCTGTTTGGATGATCTGTCCATTGGTGTGAGAGGAGTGTCAAAGTCTCCTACTATGATTGTGTTGCTCTCAATGTCTTCTTTTATGTCTGAAAGTGTTTGTCTTATGTATTGGGGTGCTTCTGCATTGGGAGCATAGTCATTTATGATTGTTATGTCTTCTTCTTGGATGGACCCCTTAATCATTATGTGGTGTCCTGTCTTGTCTCTTCTAATCTTCTTTATTTTGAGGTCTATATTGTCTGATATGAGGATTGCTACTCCAGCTTTCTTTTGATTTCCATTTGCATGGAATATCTTTTTCCAGCCTCTCACTTTCCGTCTGTGAGTGTCTCTAGGTCTGAAATGAGTTTCCTGGAGGCAGCATATGTATGGGTCGTGTTTTTGGATCCATTCAGCCACTCTGTGTCTTTTGGTTGGGGCATTTAGTCCATTCACATTCAAAGTAATTATTGATACAAATGATCCTATTGTCATCTTCTTAGATGTTAGATGGGTTTGTTTTGTTGATCTTCTCCTTTTATAATTGTTTTCTATATGAGTCCCTTTAACACTTGTTGTAAGGGTGGTTTGGTGTGACTAAATTCTTTTAATTTTTGCTTATCTGTAAAGCTTTTGATTTCTCCATCCATTTTGAATGAGATCCTTGCAGGGTAGAGGATTCTTGGTTGCAGATTATTCTCTTTCAGCCGTTTAAATGTGTCCTGCCATTCCCTTCTGGCCTGCAGAGTTTCTGTTGAAAGATCAGCTGTTAAACGGATGGGCTTTCCCTTGTATGTCACTAGTTGCTTTTCCCTTGCTGCTTTTCGAATTCTATCTTTGTGTTTAATTTGTGTTAACTTCATTAATATGTGTCTTGGTGTGTTTCTTCTCAGATTGAGTCTGTATGGTACTCTTTGTGCTTCTTGGAGTTGATTGACTATTTCTTTTCCCATGTTGGGGAAATTTTCAACTAGAATCTCTTCAAAAATTTTCTCATAGCCTTTCTTTTTTTCTTCTTCTTCTGGAACCCCTATAATTCGAATATTGGTGCGTTTGATATTATCCCAGAGGTCTCTGAGGCTGTCCTCTGCTCTTTTCATTCTTTGAGCTAGAGTCTGTTTTTCAGCAGTTACCTCCACCATTTTATCTTCCAGCTCACTTATCCGGTCTTCTGTCTCAGATAATCTGCTCTTGATTCCTTCTACAGTGTTTTTCAGTTCAGCAATTGAGTTGTTTGTCTCTGTTACTTTTTTGGTAACTTCTTGTATTTCTTTATTCAGTGTGTTAGTTGTATCTTGCAATTTCTCTGAAATTCTGTTTTCAGTGTCTTTGATCATCTTTACTATCATTCTTCTGAAATCACTTTCAGAAAGTTTGTCCAAATTCTCTTCATTAATTTGATCTTGTGTGTTTGTGGATTGTTCCTTCACTTGTGTCGTATTTCTCTGATGTTTCATTGTTATTATTATTTTTTTAAAATTGACTCTGTTTGGGATTTCCTTTTCCCAGACTTTGAGTTACGTCTGTTGGTGTTTGTTGTTTGGATGGGGCTTCTTATTCTGGGTGATGCTGGTGATTGGGTGATGTCAGGACTTGCATACAAGTGATTACCTTTGTTGGCATTCTCACTTGTATACTGCTCTTTAGTGTTAGGCGTTCTCTAGTATTGTAGAGTTTTGGAGTCAGTGCTCCCTCCTTAAAACCCTGGGGCTTGTTGCCTGACCAGGGAATGAAGATTTCATGGCTGGTTTGTTATGGCATTAAATGATATTAAAACATATATATGCAAATGAGAAACAGAAGGTATACCTTTGACAAATGGCAATTTAAAAATTATGCAAGTACTATGTAGTGTATTGAATTATACACATAAACATATACAGCTATAACATAACCCAAGCATTCCAACCAAAAATACAGTACAATACATTAGCATGGCAAATAGAGAAATCCAAAAATGATATCCACCAGTTAATAAGCAAACTAAGTAGAGCACCAATTGGAGAATAATGCTAGAGCAGGATCCCCATTGGGGATAAGGCAATGAGGACAGAACAGACTACGAAATATGATGGGGAAAGGGAAAAAGAGAAAGGGAGGATAGAAGAGAAATATAGAATAATATTGCAAAGTTAAATATAGGGAGATAAAGATTTGTATGTATTAGAATTTAGTGCTATAGGAAAGGAGCTTCAGAGAAAGCAAAGAATTATAGAGGAAGTAGTAGTACAAATGAAAAATTATTAAAAATTAAAAGATCTAATTTTATAGAAAAATATAGAAAAACAAAGCAAAAATAATAAAAACAAACAAAACCCCCACAGAACCTTAAAAGGCCAATGGGGAACCAGAAGTTTATACCAAAATAAAATGTGTGGTTTAAAAGGAAAAAGAAGAAAAAATTATGTAACCTTGAATATATTCAGTCTTACTTATAAGATTAGTAGCTTCAATGGAACTCAGTGAAGGAAATGAACACACCCACTCTCTCTCTCTCTCTCTCTCACACACACACCCCCAAAAAAAGAAAAAGAAAAAAAAGTGGTGTGTGCACTGAGTGGGTTTGGAAAAAAGAGAAAAAAAAATGAAACAAAGTAATACAATGCACAAAATGAAAATTTGAAGTCCAGCAGTAACTCCAGCTTCAGACAAAACGTGAAAATAGTGTTTATGTTCTTCTGTCTCTTGCTGACTATTCAGGAATTATCAGTCTTTTTCTTGCCTCTGGCAGTGGTTGGATCTGAAGACCTCTTTGACTGCTTGTTTATTTCAATTTATTCCAGAATTAAAAGGCCCGCCCAGGCTGGCCCTGGGAGTTTCTTAATCCAAATCCCTTTTCTTGCTGGGTAGAGCTAAATTCCCTCCCTGTAGCTTGACCAGCAGCCCTGCAGTTTGACCAGCAGCCAAACTACAGTAGGGAAGATGGCGTCTGTCTCACAGAGGATTTATTCCCACACGCTCTATGGGAAGCACTTCTGCAGTGGCCCCGACCCTGCTGCAGGCCACTGTCGACCACCACCGCGGAGACATCAGGTTACTCAGAGGTGAATCTGGCTCAGTCTCATGCAGGATTGCTACTCTGTCTCCAGAGATTTCCAGTCTCCTCGGCGACTCTGTGCAACCAAAATACAGTACAATACATTAGCATGGCAAATAGAGAAATCCAAAAATGATATCCACCAGTTAATAAGCAAACTAAGTAGAGCACCAATTGGAGAATAATGCTAGAGCAGGATCCCCATTGGGGATAAGGCAATGAGGACAGAACAGACTACGAAATATGATGGGGAAAGGGAAAAAGAGAAAGGGAGGATAGAAGAGAAATATAGAATAATATTGCAAAGTTAAATATAGGGAGATAAAGATTTGTATGTATTAGAATTTAGTGCTATAGGAAAGGAGCTTCAGAGAAAGCAAAGAATTATAGAGGAAGTAGTAGTACAAATGAAAAATTATTAAAAATTAAAAGATCTAATTTTATAGAAAAATATAGAAAAACAAAGCAAAAATAATAAAAACAAACAAAACCCCCACAGAACCTTAAAAGGCCAATGGGGAACCAGAAGTTTATACCAAAATAAAATGTGTGGTTTAAAAGGAAAAAGAAGAAAAAATTATGTAACCTTGAATATATTCAGTCTTACTTATAAGATTAGTAGCTTCAATGGAACTCAGTGAAGGAAATGAACACACCCACTCTCTCTCTCTCTCTCTCTCACACACACACCCCCAAAAAAAGAAAAAGAAAAAAAAGTGGTGTGTGCACTGAGTGGGTTTGGAAAAAAGAGAAAAAAAAATGAAACAAAGTAATACAATGCACAAAATGAAAATTTGAAGTCCAGCAGTAACTCCAGCTTCAGACAAAACGTGAAAATAGTGTTTATGTTCTTCTGTCTCTTGCTGACTATTCAGGAATTATCAGTCTTTTTCTTGCCTCTGGCAGTGGTTGGATCTGAAGACCTCTTTGACTGCTTGTTTATTTCAATTTATTCCAGAATTAAAAGGCCCGCCCAGGCTGGCCCTGGGAGTTTCTTAATCCAAATCCCTTTTCTTGCTGGGTAGAGCTAAATTCCCTCCCTGTAGCTTGACCAGCAGCCCTGCAGTTTGACCAGCAGCCAAACTACAGTAGGGAAGATGGCGTCTGTCTCACAGAGGATTTATTCCCACACGCTCTATGGGAAGCACTTCTGCAGTGGCCCCGACCCTGCTGCAGGCCACTGTCGACCCCCACCACCGCGGGAGACATCAGGTTACTCAGAGGTGAATCTGGCTCAGTCTCATGCAGGATTGCTATTCCTCTCTCCCGGATCACAGTGCGCAGAGACTTTCCAGTCCTCCTCGGCGACTCTGTGATCGGGTTAATGGTAACCTTCTCCAAAGGGAACTGAGTGCCATCCTTCCAACACCTGCTCAAGGGCACTTCTAGCTCAAGGGGGCACCTGGACCCTCCAAAGCAGGTCTGGCTCAGTCCCTTGTGGGTGTTAGTGCTCCTCTCCTGGGCTTTGATCTGCAACAGGCTTTGCGCCTTTGGCCAGCCCTTCCTCTCTGGCGGGTATGAGGTTTGACTTTTAAAAGTGCGATTGTGCCCCTCGTACCATCTAGATGCGGCTTCTCCTTTGTTCTTTGATGTGGGGTATCCTCTCTGTGATCAGATTAAACCTCCTTTTGTCGATGGTTCCCCAGGAACTCGTCGCAATTCAGGCGATTTTGCAAGAGAGATGAGTGCACGTCCTTCTACGCCACATTCTTAGCTCCACCCCCGCCCTTTTTACCTTTGGATGTATTTCGCGTTATGCCGTTGCATACCATTTCCTCTTCAGTGAGGGGCAGTGTAGGCCCAAAAAGCCTATTCCAAGGCAGTCTTCAGGGCATGGAATATGAAAGACAGGTTATATTGAGAAAATTTTAGCGAGTAAATGTAGCTCAAAGAAGGGCACTTCATGTAA
This sequence comes from Tragulus kanchil, assembly GCA_022376925.1. Lineage (NCBI taxonomy): Eukaryota > Metazoa > Chordata > Mammalia > Artiodactyla > Tragulidae > Tragulus > Tragulus kanchil. The sequence continues at coordinate 71,789,338 of JAIOJX010000029.1, read as the reverse complement.
AACTAACTTTCTGTATTCACCCCATAGAGTCCTCGTGGTCTCCACCTCTGCCATGTGTAAACAAGAATGAGCTATTTCCAGAAAACTCAACTAAACTTTTGAGCATGTGCTCACCTGAATTAAACACTGTATCTCAGACTGCAGCCTGCTATCAAGAAGCTGGGAAGAATTCATGTTCATTGCCCTTTTTGCGTTTGGATGTAATTCACGTGGTGGCATTATATACCACTTTCCCTTCAGGGAGTCGCACTGTAGGCCCGAAAAGCCTCTTCCGAGGCATTCTTCAGGGCATGGAATATGGAAGACAAGGCACATTGAGAAGTTTTTGGAGTGTCAATGTTGCCCAAAGAAGGGCTTTTCCTGTAAAACGTACTTTCTATATTCGCCCGATAGAGCCATCCTGGACTCCACCTCCGTATTGTGTAAGCAAGAATGAGCTCTTGCCAGAAAACTCAACTCAGTTTTTCAGCATTTGCTCACCTGAATTAGCTGCTGTTTCTCACTCTGTATCCAGCTATAAATAAGCTGGGAGAAATTCATGGTCATTGCCCTTTTTGACTTTGGATGTATTTTGAGTTATGGTGTTACCTACTGCATTCTCTTCACAGAATCGCACTGTAGGCTCGAAAAGCCTCTTCCGAGTCATACTTCAGGGCATGGAACATGTAAAGCAAGGCACACTGAGAAAGTTATGGAGTGTAAATGTAGCCCGAAGGAGGGCTTTTCATGTAAAACTTACTTTCTGTATTCGCCCCATAGAGACCTCTTGGATTCCACCTCTGCCATATGTAAAGGAGAAGGAGCTCTTTCCAGAAAACTCAACTTAGATTTTCAGCATGTGCTCACCTGAATTAGCTGCTGTATCTCAGACTGTAGCCTGCTATCAAGAAGCTGGGAAGAATTCATGCTCGTTGCCCTTCTTGACTTTGGAAGTATTTCACGTTATGTCATTACATACCACTTTCTCTTCAGGGAGTCGCAGTGTAGGCCCGAAAAGACTCTTCTGAGGCATTCTTCAGAGCATGGAATATGTACGAGAAGAGCACACTGAGAACGTTTTAGAGTGTAAATGGTGCACAAGAAGGGTTTTTCCTGTAAAACTAACTTTCTGTATTCGCCACTTAGAGCCCTTTGAACTCCACCTCAGCCATGTGTAAGCAAGAATGAGCTCTTTCCAGAAAACTCAACTATCTTTTCAGCACACTCTCACCTGAATTAGTTGCTCTATCTCAGACTGTAGCCTGCTATCAACAATCTGGGAAGAATTCATGCTCATTCCCCTTTTTGACTTTGGATGTATCTCGCATTATGTCATATTACATACCACTTTCTCTTCAGGGAGTCGCAGTGTAGGCCCGAAAAGACTCTTCTGAGGCATTCTTCAGAGCATGGAATATGTACGAGAAGAGCACACTGAGAACGTTTTAGAGTGTAAATGGTGCACAAGAAGGGTTTTTCCTGTAAAACTAACTTTCTGTATTCGCCACTTAGAGCCCTTTGAACTCCACCTCAGCCATGTGTAAGCAAGATTGAGCTCTTGCCAGAAAACTCCACTAAGCTTTTCAGCATATGCTCACCTGAATTAGCGGCTGAATCTCAGACTGTAGCCTGCTATTAAGCACTGGGACGAATTCATGTTGTTTGCCCTATTTGACTGTGGATGTTTTCCGCGTGGTGGCGTTTCATACCACTTTCTCTTCAGGGAGTCGCACTGTAGGCCCGAAAAGCCTCTTCCGAGGCATTCTTCAGGGCATGGAATATGTAAGATAAGTCACGTTGCGAAAGTTTTGGATTATAAATGTTTCCCAAAGCAGGGCTTTTCCTATAAAACTAACTTTCTGTATTTGCCCCATACAGCCCTCATGATTCCACCTCATCCATTTGTAAGGAAGAATGAGCTCTTGCCAGAAAACTCAACTAAGATTTTCAGTGTAACATCCCCTGAATTAGCCACTGTATCTCAGATTGTAGCCTGCTATCAAGACGCTGGGAAGAATTCCGGTTCATTGCCTTCCTTGACTTTGGTAGTATTTCGCGTTATGACGGTACACGCCACTTTCTCTTTAGGGAGTCGCAGTGTAGGCCCAAAAATCATCTTCTGAGGCATTCCTAAGGGCATGGAATATGTAAGACCAGGCACATTGAGAAAGTTTTGGGGGGTAAATGTTGCCCAGAGAAGGGCTTTTCATGTAAAACTTACTTTCTTATACTCCCCTTAGAGCCTGCTTTATTTCCATCTTAGCCATGTGTAAGGAAGAATGAGCTCTTGCCAGAAAACTCAACTAAGATTTTCAGTGTAACATCCCCTGAATTAGCCACTGTATCTCAGATTGTAGCCTGCTATCAAGACGCTGGGAAGAATTCCGGTTCATTGCCTTCCTTGACTTTGGTAGTATTTCGCGTTATGACGGTACACGCCACTTTCTCTTTAGGGAGTCGCAGTGTGGGCCCCAAAAAATCATCTTCTGAGGCATTCCTAAGGGGATGGAATATGTAAGACCAGGCACATTGAGAAAGTTTTGGGGGGTAAATGTTGCCCAGAGAAGGGCTTTTCATGTAAAACTTACTTTCTTATACTCCCCTTAGAGCCTGCTTTATTTCCATCTTAGCCATGTGTAAGGAGGAATGAGCTCTTGCTAGAAAACTCAACTAAGCTTTTCAGCGTATGCTCACCTGAATTAGCTGCTATATCTCAGACTGCAGCCTGTTATCAAGAAGCTGGGATGAGTTCATGGTCATTGTCCTTTTTGACTTTGGATGTATTTCATGTTATAGCAATACATACCAAATTCTTTTCAGGGAGTCACAGTGTAGGCCCAAAAAGCCTCTTCCGAGGCATACTTCAGGGCATGGAATATGTAAGACAAGGCACCCTGAGAAAGTTTTGGAGTGTAAATGTTGCCCAAAGAAGGGCTTTTCCTGTAAAACTAACTGTCTGTATTCGCCCCTTAGAGCCCTTTAAACTCCACCTCAGCCATGAGTAAGCAAGATTGAGCTCCAGCAGACAACTCAACCAATATTTTCAGTGTATGCTCACCTGAATTAGCTGCTGAATCTCACTCTGTATCTAGCTATCAAGAAGCTGGGAAGAATTAATGTTCATTGCCGTTTTTGTATTTGGATGTATTTCGTGTTATGCCATTGCATACCATTTTCTCTTCCTTGAGACGCAGTGTAGGGTGGCAAAGCCTCTTCCAAGGCACTCTTCAGGGAATGGAATATGTAAGACAAGTTATATTGAGAAAGTTTTAGCGTGTAAATGTAGCTAAAAGAAGAACATTTCATGTAAAACTTACATTCTGTATTCGCCCCATAGAGTCCTCTTGGATTCCACCTCTACCATGTGTAAACGAGAATGGGCTCTTTCCAGAAAACTCAACTAAACTTTTCAGTGTGTACTCACCTGAATTAGCTGCTGTATCTCAGACTCTAGCCTGCTATCAAGATGCTAGGGATAATTTCTGTTCATTGCCCTTTTTGACTTTGGATGTATCTCGCGTTATGGCTTACATACCACTTCGTCTTCAGGGAGTCACAGTGTAGGCCTGAAAAGCCTATTCCCAGGGATACGTCAGGGCATGGACTATGCAAGACAATGCGAATTGCGAAAGTTTTACAGTGTAAATGTTGACCAAAGAAGGGCTGTTACTGTAAAAATACCTTTCTGTATTTGCCCTATAGAGCCCTCTTGGAATCCACCTAGGCATGTGCAAGCAAGAATGAGCTCTTGCCAGAAAACTCAACAAGCTCTTCAGTGTAGTTCACCTGAATTAACTGCTGTATCTCACACTGTAGACTGCTATCAAGAAGCTGGGAAGAATTCCGGTTCATTGCCCTTTTTGACTTTGGAAGTAAACCGCGTTATGGCTTTACATACCATATTCTCTTCAGGGAGTCGCTCTATAGGCCCGAAAAGCCTCTTCTGAGTCACGCTTCAGGTCATGGAATATGTAAGTCAAGGCGCATTGAGAAAATTTTGGAGATTTAATGTTACCCAAAGAAGGGCTTCTCCTGTAAATCTTGCTTGCTGTATTCGCCCTATAGAGACCTCTTCGATGCCACCTCTACCATGTGTAAATGAGAATGAACTCTTGCCAGAAAACTCAACTAAGCTTTTTAGCATGTGTTCACCTGAATTAACTGCTGTATCTCACACTGTAGACTGCTATCAAGAAGCTGGGAAGAATTCCGGTTCATTGCCCTTTTTGACTTTGGAAGTAAACCGCGTTATGGCTTTACATACCATATTCTCTTCAGGGAGTCGCTCTATAGGCCCGAAAAGCCTCTTCTGAGTCACGCTTCAGGTCATGGAATATGTAAGTCAAGGCGCATTGAGAAAATTTTGGAGATTTAATGTTACCCAAAGAAGGGCTTCTCCTGTAAATCTTGCTTGCTGTATTCGCCCTATAGAGACCTCTTCGATGCCACCTCTACCATGTGTAAATGAGAATGAGCTCTTTCCAGAAAACTCAACTAAGCTTTTTAGCATGTGCTCACCTGAATTAGCAGCTGCAACTCAGACTGTAGCCTGCAATCATGAAGCTGGGCAGAATTCATGCTCATTGCCCTTTTTGACTTAGAGTGTATCTCACGTTATGTCATTACATACCACTTGCTCTTGAGCTTGTCGCAGTGTAGGCCCTAAAAGCCTCTTCTGAGGCATTCTTCAGGGCATGGAATATCAAAGACAAGGCACACTGAGAAAGTTTTAGAGTGTAAATGTTGCCCAAAGAAGTGCTTTTCCTGTAAAACGTGCTTTCTGTATTCACCCGATAGAGCCATCCAGGACTCCACCTAAGCAATGTGTAAGCAAGAATGAGTTCTTGCCAGAAACTCAATGACGCTTTTCAGTGTATGCTCACCTGAATCAGCTGCTGTATGTCAGAGTGTAGCCTGCTATCATGAAGCTGAAAAGAATTCATGTTCATTGCCCTTTTTTGACATTGGATGCAATTCACGTGGTGGCGTTATATATCACTTTCCCTTCAGGGAGTCGCACTGTAGGCCCAAAAAGTCTCTTCTGAGGCATTCTTCAAGGCATGGAATATAGAAAAGAAGGCACATTGAGAAAGTTTTAGCTGTAAATGTTGCCCAAAGAAGGGCTTTTCTTGTAAAAACATGTTAAAACTAACTTTCTGTATTTGCCCGTTAGAGCCCTCTTTTATTCCACCTCAGCCATTTGTAAGCAAGAATGAGCTCTTGCCAGAAAACTCAACAAGCTCTTCAGTGTAGTTCACCTGAATTAACTGCTGTATCTCACACTGTAGACTGCTATCAAGAAGCTGGGAGGAATTCCGGTTCATTACCCTCTTTGACTTGGATGCAATTCACGTGGTGGCGTTATATATCACTTTCCCTTCAGGGAGTCGCACTGTAGGCCCAAAAAGTCTCTTCTGAGGCATTCTTCAAGGCATGGAATATAGAAAAGAAGGCACATTGAGAAAGTTTTAGCTGTAAATGTTGCCCAAAGAAGGGCTTTTCTTGTAAAAACATGTTAAAACTAACTTTCTGTATTTGCCCGTTAGAGCCCTCTTTTATTCCACCTCAGCCATTTGTAAGCAAGAATGAGCTCTTGCCAGAAAACTCAACAAGCTCTTCAGTGTAGTTCACCTGAATTAACTGCTGTATCTCACACTGTAGACTGCTATCAAGAAGCTGGGAGGAATTCCGGTTCATTACCCTCTTTGACGTTGGAAGTATTTCGCGTTATGTCGTTACAAACCACTTTCTCTTCAGGGAGTCGCAGTGTAGGCCCGAAAAGCCACTTCCGAGACTTTCTTCAAGATTTGGTATATGTAAGAGAAGACACACTGAGAAAGTTTTAGAGTGTAAATGTTGCAAAAAGAATGGCTTTTACTGTAAATCTTACCTACAGTATTCGCCCATAGAGCCCTCTTGGAATCCACTTCTGCCATGTGTAAGCAACAATAAGGTCTTCCAGAAAACTCAAATAAGCTTTTCAACATATGCTCACTTGAATTAGCTGCCTTATCTCAGAATGTAGCATGCTATCAAGAAGCCAGGAAGAATGCATGTTAATTGTCCTTTTTGACTTTGGATGTATTTCACATTATGGCGATACATACCACTTTCTTTTCAGTGAGTCAAAGTGTAGGCCCGAAAAGACTCTTTTAAGGCATTCTTCAGGGCATGGACTATGCAAGACAAGGCACATTGAGAAAGTTTTAGCTGTAAATGTTGCCCAAAGAAGGGCTTTCCTGTAAAAATACCTTTCTGTATTTGCCCGATAGAGCCCTCTTGGAATCCACCTAGGCATGTGTAAGCAAGAATGAGCTCTTGCCAGAAAACTCAACAAGCTCTTCAGCGTAGTTCACCTGAATTAGCTTCTGTATCTCACACTGTAGACTGCTATTAAGAAGCTGGGAAGAATTCCGGTTCATTGCCCTTTTTGACTTTGGAAGTAAATCGCGTTATGGCTTTACATACCAATTTCTCTTCAGGGAATTGCTCCGGAGGCCCGTAGAGCCTCTTCTGAGTCATACTTCAGGGCATATAATATGTAAGTCAAGGCGCATTGAGAAAATTTTTAGAGTGTAAATGTTGTCCAAGAAAGGCTTTTCCTGTAAAACTTACTTTATGTATTCGCCCTATAGAGACCTCTTGGATGCCACCTCTGCCATGTGGAAATGAGAATGAGCTCTTCCAGAAAACTCAACTAAGCTTTTCAGCATGTGCTCACCTGAATTAGCTGCTGTATCTCAGACTGTAGCCTGCTATCAAGAAGCTGGGAAGAATTCATGCTCATTGCCCTTTTTGACATTGCATGTATTTTGCGTGGTAGCAGTATATATCACTTTCTCTTCAGGGAGTCACAGTGTAGGCCCAAAAAGCCTCTTCCAAGGCATTCTTCAGGGCATGTACTAAGCAAGACAAGGCAGATTGATAAAGTTTTAGGCTGTAAGTGGTTCCCCAAGTAGGGCTTTCCTGTAAAAATACCTTTCTGTATTTGCCCGATAGAGCCCTCTTGGAATCCACCTAGGCATGTGTAAGCAAGAATGAGCTCTTGCCAGAAAACTCAACAAGCTCTTCAGCGTAGTTCACCTGAATTAGCTTCTGTATCTCACACTGTAGACTGCTATTAAGAAGCTGGGAAGAATTCCGGTTCATTGCCCTTTTTGACTTTGGAAGTAAATCGCGTTATGGCTTTACATACCAATTTCTCTTCAGGGAATTGCTCCGGAGGCCCGTAGAGCCTCTTCTGAGTCATACTTCAGGGCATATAATATGTAAGTCAAGGCGCATTGAGAAAATTTTTAGAGTGTAAATGTTGTCCAAGAAAGGCTTTTCCTGTAAAACTTACTTTATGTATTCGCCCTATAGAGACCTCTTGGATGCCACCTCTGCCATGTGGAAATGAGAATGAGCTCTTCCAGAAAACTCAACTAAGCTTTTCAGCATGTGCTCACCTGAATTAGCTGCTGTATCTCAGACTGTAGCCTGCTATCAAGAAGCTGGGAAGAATTCATGCTCATTGCCCTTTTTGACATTGCATGTATTTTGCGTGGTAGCAGTATATATCACTTTCTCTTCAGGGAGTCCCAGTGTAGGCCCAAAAGGCCTCTTCCAAGGCATTCTTCAGAACATCGAATACGTAAGACAAGGCACATTGAGAAAGTTTTGGAGTGAAATGTTGTGCAAAGAAGGGCTTTTCCTGTAAAACTTACTTTCTGTATTCGCCCCATAGAGACCTGTTGGATTTCTCCTCTGCCATGTGTAAACAAGCATGAGCTCTTGCCAGAAAACTCACCTAAGATTTTCAACGTTTGCTCACCTGAATCAGCTGCTGTATCTCAGACTGTACATTGCTATCAAGAAGCTTGGAAGACTTCATGCTCATTGCCCTTTTTGACTATGCAAGAATTTCGCGTGGTTGTAATATATACAACTTTCTCTTCAGGGAGTCGCAGTGTAGGCCCGAAAAGCCTCTTCCGAGATTTTCTTCAAGGCTTGGTGTATGTAAGACAAGACACACTGAGAGAGTTATAGAGTGTAAATTTTGCACAAACTAGGGCTTTTCCTGTAAAACTTACTTTCTGTATTCGCCCCATAGAGACCTGTTGGATTTCTCCTCTGCCATGTGTAAACAAGCATGAGCTCTTGCCAGAAAACTCACCTAAGATTTTCAACGTTTGCTCACCTGAATCAGCTGCTGTATCTCAGACTGTACATTGCTATCAAGAAGCTTGGAAGACTTCATGCTCATTGCCCTTTTTGACTATGCAAGAATTTCGCGTGGTTGTAATATATACAACTTTCTCTTCAGGGAGTCGCAGTGTAGGCCCGAAAAGCCTCTTCCGAGATTTTCTTCAAGGCTTGGTGTATGTAAGACAAGACACACTGAGAGAGTTATAGAGTGTAAATTTTGCACAAACTAGGGCTTTTACTGTTAATCTTGCCTGCTGCATTCGCCCCATAGACCCCTAATGGATTCCACCTCTTCCATTTGTAAACGAGAATGAGCTCTTGCCAGAACACTCAGCTAAGCTTTTCAGCATGTGCTCACCTGAATTAGCTGCTATATCTCACACTGTATCCAGAAAAAAAGAGTCTGGGAGAAATCCATGGTCATTGCCCTTTTTGACTTTGGATGTATTTCGAGTTATGGCATTACATACCACTTTCTTTTCAGGGAGTTGCAATTTTGCCGGAAAAGCCTCTTCCAAGTCATACTTCAGGGCATGGAATATGTAAGTCAAGGCGCATTGAGAAAATTTTTAGAGTGTAAATGTTGTCCAAGAAGGGCTTTTCCTGTAAAACTTACTTTCTGTATTCGCCCTATAGAGACTTCTTGGATTCCACCTCTACAATATATAAACAAGAATGAGCTCTTTCCAAAAAACTCAATTAAGATTTTCAGCATGTGCTCACCTGAAAGAGCTACTGTATCTCAGACTGTAACCTGCTATCAAGAAGCTGGGTAGAATTCATGCTCATTGCCCTTTTCGACTTTGCATGTATTTCGCCTGGTTGTGGTATAGACGACGTTCTCTTCAGGGAGTCAGAGTGTACGCCGAAAGGCCTCTTTCGTTACATTCTTCAAAGCATGGAATATGTAAGACAAGGCACATTGAGAAAGTTTTGGAGTGTAAATGTTGGCCAAAGAAGGGCCTTTCCTGTAAAAGGTGCTTTCTGTATTCTCCTGATAGAACCATCTGGACTCCACCTCAGCAATATGTAAGCAAGAATGAGCTCTTGCCAGAAAACTCACCTAAGTTTTTCAGAGTATGCTCACCTGAATTAGCTGCTGTATCTCACACTGTAGCCAGAAATAAAGAATCTGGGAGAAATTCAGGGTCATTGCCCTTTTTGACTTTGGATGTATTTTGAGTTACGGCGGTACATACCAATTTGTCTTCAGGGAGTCACAGTGTAGGTCCGAAAAGGCTCTTCCGATGCATTCTACAAAGCATGGAATATGTAACCCAGGCACATTGAGAATATTTTGGAGTGTAAATGTTGCCCAGAGAAGAGCTTTTCCTGTAAATCTTTCCTGCTGTATTCGTCCCATAGAGACCTCTTGGATTCCACGTCGGCCATGTGTAAACAAGAATGAGCTCTTTCGAGAAAACTCAACAAAGCTTTTCAGCATGTGCTCACCTGAGCTAGCTGCTGTATCTCAGACTGTAGCCTGCTATCAAGAAGCTGGGAAGAATTCATGCTCATTGCCCTTTTTGTCTTTGCATGTATTTCGCGTGGTTGCAGTATATACCACTTTCTCTTCAGGGAGTCGCAGTGTAGGCAAGAAGTGACTCTTCCGAGACTTTCTTCAAGGCTTGGTGTATGTAAGACAAGACACACTGAGAAAGTTTAAGAGTGTAAATGTTGCACAAAGAAGGGCTTTTACTGTAAATCTGGATTCCAACTCTGCCATGTGTAAACGAATACGAGCTCTTTTCAGAAAACTCAACAAAGCTTTTCAGCATGTGCTCACCTGAGCTAGCTGCTGTATCTCAGACTGTAGCCTGCTATCAAGAAGCTGGGAAGAATTCATGCTCATTGCCCTTTTTGTCTTTGCATGTATTTCGCGTGGTTGCAGTATATACCACTTTCTCTTCAGGGAGTCGCAGTGTAGGCAAGAAGTGACTCTTCCGAGACTTTCTTCAAGGCTTGGTGTATGTAAGACAAGACACACTGAGAAAGTTTAAGAGTGTAAATGTTGCACAAAGAAGGGCTTTTACTGTAAATCTGGATTCCAACTCTGCCATGTGTAAACGAATACGAGCTCTTTTCAGAAAACTCAACTAAGCTTTACAGCATGTGCTCACCTGATTTAGGTGCAGTATCTCAGACTGTAGCCTGCTATAAAGAAGCTGGGAAGAATTCATGCTCATTGCCCTTTTTGCTTTGCATGTATTTCTCTTGGTTGCAATATACCACTTTCTTGTCATGGTGTCGCAGTGTAGGCCCGATAGGCATCTTCCGAGGCATTCTTCAGAGTATGGCAATGTAAGACATGGCACATTGAGAAAGTTCTGGAGTGTAAATGTTGCCCAAAGAGGGGCTTTTCGTGTAAAACGTGCTTTCTGTAATAGCCCGATAGACCCATCCTGGACTCCACCTCAGCAATGTGTAAGCAAGAATGAGCTCTTGCCAGAAAACTCAACTAAGCATTTCAGCATATGCTCACCTGAATTAGCTGCTGTATCTCACACTGTAACCAGAAATAAAGGATCTGGGATAAATTCATGTTCATTGCCCTTTTTGACTTTGGATGTATTTTGAGTTATGGCGTTACATACCACTTTCTCTTCAGGGAGTCGCAGTGAAGGCCCGAAAAGGTTCTTCCGAGACATTCTTCAAGGCTTGGCGTATGTCAGACACGACACACTGATAAAGTTTTAGAGTGTAAATGTTGCACAAAGGAGCGCTTTTCCTGTATATTTTGCCTGCTTATTCGTCCAATAGAACCCTCTTGGATTCCACCACTGTCATGTGCAAACGAGAATGAGCTATTTCCAAAAAACTCAACTAAGCTTTTCAGCATTTGCTCACCTGAATTAGCTGCTGTATCTCAGACTCTAGCCTCCTATCAAGAAGCTGGGAAGAATTCAGGTTCATTGCCCTTTTTGACTTTGCATGAATTTCGCTTGGTTGAAGTATGTACCACTTTCTCTTCAGGGATTTGCAGGGTAGGCACGAAAGGCCTCTTCCAAGGCATTCTTCAGAACATGGAATATGTAAGGCAAGACACACTGAGAATGGTTTGGAGTGTAAATGTTGCCAAAGAAGGGCTTTTACTGTAAATCTTGCCTGCTTATTCGTCCAATAGAACCCTCTTGGATTCCACCACTGTCATGTGCAAACGAGAATGAGCTATTTCCAAAAAACTCAACTAAGCTTTTCAGCATTTGCTCACCTGAATTAGCTGCTGTATCTCAGACTCTAGCCTCCTATCAAGAAGCTGGGAAGAATTCAGGTTCATTGCCCTTTTTGACTTTGCATGAATTTCGCTTGGTTGAAGTATGTACCACTTTCTCTTCAGGGATTTGCAGGGTAGGCACGAAAGGCCTCTTCCAAGGCATTCTTCAGAACATGGAATATGTAAGGCAAGACACACTGAGAATGGTTTGGAGTGTAAATGTTGCCAAAGAAGGGCTTTTACTGTAAATCTTGCCTGCTGTATTCGCCCCATAGAGCCCTCTTGGATTCCACCTCTGCCATGTGTATACGAGAATGAGCTCTTTCTGGAAAACTCAAGTAACATTTTCAGCATGTGTTCACCTGAATTAGCTGCTGTATTTCAGACTGCAACCTGCTATCAAGAAGCTGGAAGAATTCATGCTCATTGCCCTTTTGACTTTGAATGTATTTTGTGTGGTTGCAGTATATACCACTTTCTCTTCAGGGACTTGCAGTGTAGGCCCGAAAGGCCTCTTCCGAGGCATACTTCAGAGCATGGAATATGTAAGACAAGGCACATTGAGAAAGTTTTGGAGTGTAAATGTTGCACAAAGATGGGCTGTTCCTGTAAAACGTGCTCTCTATTAGCCCGATAGGGGCCTCCTGGACTCCACCTCAGCAATGTGTAAGCAGGAATGAGCTCTTACTGGAAAACTCAAATAAAGTTGTCAGCGTATGCTCACCTGAATTACCTGCTGTGTCTCACACTGTTTCCAGAAATAAAGAATCTGGGAGAACTTCATGGTCATTGCCCTTTTTATCTTTTCATGAATTTCGTGTGGTTGCAGTATATACCACTTTCTCTTCAGGGGGTCGCATGTAGTCCCGAAAAGCCTCCTCTGAGTCTTGCTTCAGGGCATGCAATATGTAATTCAAAGCGTATTGAGAAAATTTTGGAGTGTAATTGTTGCCCAAAGAAGGGCTTTTCCTGTAAATCATGCTTTCTGTACTCGCCCGAAAGAGACCTCTTGGATTCCCCTTTGCCATATGTAAACGAAAAAAGAGCTCTTTCCAGAAAACTCAACGAAGCTTTTCAGCGTATGCTCACCTGAATTAGCTGCTCTATCTCACACTGTATCCACAAATAAAGAATATGGAAGAAATTCATGGTCATTGCCCTATTTGACTTTGGATGATTTTCGTGTTATTGCTTTACATACCACTTTCTCTTCAGGGATTCGCAGTGTAGGCCGGAAAAGCCTCTTCTGAGACTTTCTTCAAGGCTTGGTTTATGTAAGACAGGGCACACTGAGAAAGTATTAGAGTGTAAATGTGGCCCAAAGAAGCGCTTTTCCTGTGAAATGTGCTTTTTGTAATCGCCCGAAAGAGCCATCCTGGACTCCACCTCAGCAATGTGTAAGCAAGAATGAGCTCTTGGCAGAAAACTCAACTAAGCTTTTCAGCATGTGCTCACCTGAATTAGCTGCTGTATCTCACACTGTATCCAGAAAGAAATAAACTGGGAGAAAATCATGGTCATTGTGCTTTTTGACTTTGGATGTATTTCGAGTTGTTGTGTTGCTTACCACTTTCTCTTCAGGGATTCGCAGTGTAGGCCGGAAAAGCCTCTTCTGAGACTTTCTTCAAGGCTTGGTTTATGTAAGACAGGGCACACTGAGAAAGTATTAGAGTGTAAATGTGGCCCAAAGAAGCGCTTTTCCTGTGAAATGTGCTTTTTGTAATCGCCCGAAAGAGCCATCCTGGACTCCACCTCAGCAATGTGTAAGCAAGAATGAGCTCTTGGCAGAAAACTCAACTAAGCTTTTCAGCATGTGCTCACCTGAATTAGCTGCTGTATCTCACACTGTATCCAGAAAGAAATAAACTGGGAGAAAATCATGGTCATTGTGCTTTTTGACTTTGGATGTATTTCGAGTTGTTGTGTTGCTTACCAGTTTCTCTTCAGGGAGTCGCAGTGTAGACCCGAAAAGCCTCTTCTGAGTCATACTTCAGGGAATGGACTATGTAAGTCAAGCCACATTGAAAAATCTTTGGTGTGCAAATGCTGCCCAAGTAGGGCCTTTCCTGTAAAACTTAATTTCTGTATTCACCCCATAGAGAACTCTTGGATTCCACCTCAGCCATGTGTAAATGAGAGTGAGCTCTTTCCAGAAGCTCAACTAAGCTTTTCAGCATGTGCTCACCTGAATTAGCAGCTGTATCTCAGACTGTAGCCTGCTATAAAGAAGCTGGGAAGAATTCATGCTCATTACCATTTTTAACTTTGCTTGTATATCCCTTGGTTGCAGTATACAGCTCTCCCTCTAGGGAGTCGCACTGTAGGCTCGAAAGGACTCTTCTGAGGCAATGTTCAGAGCATGGAATATGTAATACAAAGCACAATGAGAAAGATTTGGAGTGTAAATGATGCCCAAAGAACGGCTTTTCCTGTAAAACGTACTTCTGGTATTCCCTGAGAGAGCCTTCCTAGACTCTATCTCAGCAATGGTTAAGCAAGAATGAGCTCTTGCCAGAAAACTCAACTAAGCTTTTCAGCGTACGCTTACTTGAATTAGCTGCTGTATCTCACACTCTATCCAGAAATAATGAATCTGGGAGAAATTCATGGTCATTGCCCTTTTTGACTTTGGATGCATTCGAGATATCGCGAGACATACCACTTTCCCTTCATGGAGTCGCATTGTAGGCCCGAAAAGCCTCTACCTCTACTCTAAAATGTGCTTTCTGTATTCGCCCCATAGAGCCATCTTGGACTCCACCTCTGCCATGTGTAAGCGAGAATGAGCTCTTGCCAGAAAACTCAACTAAGCTTTTCAGCGTACGCTTACTTGAATTAGCTGCTGTATCTCACACTCTATCCAGAAATAATGAATCTGGGAGAAATTCATGGTCATTGCCCTTTTTGACTTTGGATGCATTCGAGATATCGCGAGACATACCACTTTCCCTTCATGGAGTCGCATTGTAGGCCCGAAAAGCCTCTACCTCTACTCTAAAATGTGCTTTCTGTATTCGCCCCATAGAGCCATCTTGGACTCCACCTCAGCAATGCGTTAGCAAGAAAGAGCACTTGCCAGAAAACTCAAGTAAGCTTTTCAGCGTATGCTCACCTGAATTATCTGCTATATCTCACACTGTATCCAGAAATAAAGAATCCCTGAGAAATTCATTGTCATTGTGCTTTTTGACTTTAAATGTATTTCGAATTATGGAGTTGCATACCACTTTCTCTTCAGGGAGTCGCAGTGTAGGCCCGAAAAGCCTCTTCCGAGACTTTCTTCAACTTGGTGTATGTAGACAAGTCACACTGCGAAAGTTTTAGAATGTAAATGTTGCACAAAGGAGGGCTTTTCCTGTAAAATGTGCTTTCTGTATTCGCCCCATAGAGCCCTCTTGGATTCCACCTCTGCCATGTGTAAACGAGAATGAGCTCTTTCCAGTAAACTCAATTAAGCTTTTCAGCATGTGCTCACTTGAATTAGCTGCTGCATCTCAGACTGTGGCCAGCCTTCTAGAAGCTGGGAAGAAATCATGTTCATTGCCCTTTTTGACTATGAATGTATTTTGCGTGGTTGCAGTATATATCACTTTCTCTTCAGGGGGTCACAGTGTAGGGCTGAAAGGCCTTTTCTGAGGCATTCTTCGGATCATGGAATATGTAAGACAAGGCACATTAAGAAAGTGTTGGAGTGTAAATGTTGCCCAAAGAAGGGCTTTTCATGTAAAATGTCCTTTCTGTAACCGCCCGATAGAGCCATCCTGGACTCCACCACAGTAATGTGTAAGCAAGAATGAGCTCTTTCCAGAAAATTCAACAAAGTTTTTCAGCATGTGCTCACCTGAATTAGCTGCTGTATCTAAGACTGTAGAGAGCCATCTAGAAGCTGGGAAGAATTTATCCTCACTGCCCTTTTTGACTTTGCATGTATTTCATGTGGTTGCAGTATATACCACTTTATCCTCAGGGAGTTGCCGTGTAGGCCCAAAAGTCCTCTTCTGAGGCATTCTTCAGAGCATGGAATATGTAAGACAAGGCACATTGAGAAAGTTTTGGAGTGTAAATGTTGCCCAAAGAAGCGCTTTTCCTGTAAACCTTACTTCATGTTTTCGCCACATACAGCCCTTTGAATCTCACCACAGTAATGTGTAAGCAAGAATGAGCTCTTTCCAGAAAATTCAACAAAGTTTTTCAGCATGTGCTCACCTGAATTAGCTGCTGTATCTAAGACTGTAGAGAGCCATCTAGAAGCTGGGAAGAATTTATCCTCACTGCCCTTTTTGACTTTGCATGTATTTCATGTGGTTGCAGTATATACCACTTTATCCTCAGGGAGTTGCCGTGTAGGCCCAAAAGTCCTCTTCTGAGGCATTCTTCAGAGCATGGAATATGTAAGACAAGGCACATTGAGAAAGTTTTGGAGTGTAAATGTTGCCCAAAGAAGCGCTTTTCCTGTAAACCTTACTTCATGTTTTCGCCACATACAGCCCTTTGAATCTCACCTCTGCCATGTGTAAACGAGAATGAACTCTTTCCAGAAAACTCAACTAAGTTTTTCAGCATGTGCTCACCTGAACGAGCTGCTGTATCTCAGACTGTATGTAGCCTACTATCACGAAGCTGGGAAGAAGTCATGCTCATTGCCCTTTTTGACTTTGCATGTATTTGCATGGTTTCAGTATATACTGCTTTCTCTTCAGGGAGTCACAGTGTAGGGCCGAAAGGCCTCCCCGAGATATTTTTCAGAGCATGGAATATGTTAGACAAGAGACATTGAAAAAGTTATTTGAGTGTAAATGTTGCCCAAAGAAGTGCCTTTCCTATAAAATGTGCTTTCTCTAATCGCCCGATAGAGCCATCCTGGACTCCACCTCAGCAATGTGTAAGCAACAATGAGCTCTTGCCAGAAAGCTTAACCTAGTTTTTCAGCATATGCTCACATGAATTAGCTGCTGTATCTCACACTGTATCCAGAAATAAAGAATCTGGGAGAAACTCATGGTCATTGCCCTTCTTGACCCTGCATGTATTTCGAGTTATGGCATTACATACCACTTTCTCTTCAGGGAGTCGCAGTGTAGGCCCAAAAATCCTCTTCCGAGACTTTCTTCAAGGCTTGGTGTATGTAAGACAAGACACGCTGAGAAATTTTTAGAGTGTAAATGTTGCACAAAGAAGGTTTTTCCTGTAAATATTGCCTGCTGTGTTTGCCCCATAGAGCTCTCTTGGATTCCACCTTTGCCATGTGTGCGAGAATGAGCTCTTTCCAGAACACTCAACAAAGATTTTCATCATGTGCTCACCTGAATTAGCTGCTGTATCTCAGACTGTAGCGTGCCATCTAGAAGCTGGGAAGAATTCATGCTCATTGCCCTTTTTGACTTTGCATGTATTTCGCGTGTTTGCAGTATATACCACTTTCTCTTCAGGGAGTCGCAGTGTAGGGCTGAAAGGCCTCTTCCGAGACTATCTTCAAGGCTTGGTGTATGTAAGACAAGACACGCTGAGAAATTTTTAGAGTGTAAATGTTGCACAAAGAAGGTTTTTCCTGTAAATATTGCCTGCTGTGTTTGCCCCATAGAGCTCTCTTGGATTCCACCTTTGCCATGTGTAAGCGAGAATGAGCTCTTTCCAGAACACTCAACTAAGATTTTCATCATGTGCTCACCTGAATTAGCTGCTGTATCTCAGACTGTAGCGTGCCATCTAGAAGCTGGGAAGAATTCATGCTCATTGCCCTTTTTGACTTTGCATGTATTTCGCGTGTTTGCAGTATATACCACTTTCTCTTCAGGGAGTCGCAGTGTAGGGCTGAAAGGCCTCTTCCGAGGCATTCTTCGAGGCTTGGTGTATGTAAGACAAGACACGCTGAGAAATTTTTAAGGTCTAAATGTTGTCCAAAGAAGGGCTTTTCTTGAAAACTTACTTTCTGTATTCGCCTCATAGAGCCCTCTTGGAATCCATCTCTGTCAAGTGTGAGGAAGAATCAGCTCGTGCCAGAAATCTCAACTAAGATTTTCAGTGTATTCTCAGCTGAATTAGTTGTTGTATCTCAGACTGTAGCCTGCTATCAAGAACCTGGGGAGGATTCTTGTTCATTGCCCTTTTTGATTTTCGAGGTATTTTGAGTTATGTCGTTACATACCACTTTCTCATCAGGAAGTCGCAGTGTAGACCCGAAAGGATTCTTCCAAAGCATTCTTCAGAGCATGGAATATTAAGACAAGACACACTGACAAAGTTTTAGAGTGCAAATGTTGCAAAAAGAAAGGCTTTTACTGTAAATCTTGCCTGCTGTATTCGCCCCATAGAGCCCTCTTCTATTCCTCCTCTGCCATGTGTAAACGAGAATGAGCTCTTTCCAGAAAACTCAGCTAAAGTTTTCAGCATGTGGTCGCCTGAATTAGCTTCTGTATCTCCCAATGTATCCAGAAAAATGAATCCGGGGAAATTCATGCTCATTGCCCTTTTTGACTTCGTATGTATTTCGAGTTATGGCGTTACATACCACTTTCTCTTCAGGGAGTCGCAGTGCAGGAGGGAAAAGCCTCTTTTGAGTCATACTTCTGGACATGGAATATGTAAGTCTAGGCGCATTGAGAAAATTTTGGAGCGTAAATGTTGCCCAAAGAAGGGCTTTTCCTGTAAAACTTACTTTCTGTATTCACCCCATAGAGACCTCTTGGATTCCACCTCTGCCATATGGAAACGAGAATGAGCTCTAGCTTCTTCATAGCAGGCTACAGTCTGAGATACAGCAGCTAATTAAGGTGTGCATATGCTGAAAAGCTTCGTTGAGTTTTCTGGCAAGGGCTCATTCTTGCTCACACATGGCTGAGGTGGAGTCCAGGATGGCTCTAAGGGGGGAATACAGCAGGCAAGGTTTTACAGGAAAAGACCTTTTTTTGGCAACATTTACACTCTAAAACTTTCTCAATATGCCTTGCCTTTCATATGCCATGCCTTGAAGAATGCCTCAGAAGAGGCTTTTTGGACCTACAGTGCTACTCCCTGAAGAAAAATTGATATGTATCGCCATCACATGAGAGTCATTCAAAGTCAAAAAGGGCAATGAACATGATTTCTTCCCAGCTACTTTATAGCTATATACAGTGTGAGATACATCAGCTAATTCAGGTGAGTCCATGCTGAAAAGCTTCGTTGAGTTTTCTGGCAAGGGCTCATTCTTGCTCACACATGGCTGAGGTGGAGTCCAGGATGGCTCTAAGGGGGGAATACAGCAGGCAAGGTTTTACAGGAAAAGACCTTTTTTTGGCAACATTTACACTCTAAAACTTTCTCAATATGCCTTGCCTTTCATATGCCATGCCTTGAAGAATGCCTCAGAAGAGGCTTTTTGGACCTACAGTGCTACTCCCTGCAGAAAAATTGATATGTATCGCCATCACATGAGAGTCATTCAAAGTCAAAAAGGGCAATGAACATGATTTCTTCCCAGCTACTTTATAGCTATATACAGTGTGAGATACATCAGCTAATTCAGGTGAGTCCATGCTGAAAAGCTTAGTTGAGTTTTCTGGCAAGAGCTCATTCTCGTTTAAAAATGGAATAGGTGGAATCCAGGAGCGGTCTATTGTGGGAATACAGAAGGTACGTTTTACAGGAAAAGTCCTTCTTTGGGCAACATTTGCACTCTAAAGGTTTCTCAGTGCTTCCTGTGTTACACATACCAAGGCTTGAAGAAAATCTCAGAAAAGGCTTTTTGGGCCTACAGTGCGACTCCCTGAGAGAAAGTTGTTTGTAACGCCATAACGCGAAATACTTCCAAAGACAAAAATGGCAATGAACCTGAATTCTTACCAGCTTCTTGATAGCAGGCTACAGTCTGAGATACAGCAGCTAAATCAGGTGAGCATATGCTGCAAACTTAGTTGAGATTTCTGGCAAGAGCTCATTCTGGCGTATACATGGCTGCTGTGGAGTACAGGATGGCTCTATTTAGCGAACACAGGCAGTAATTTTTTCAGGAAAAGTCCTTCTCTGGGCCACACTTACACTCCAAAACTTTCTCACTTTCCTTTTCTTACATATTCGATGCCCTGAAGTATGACTCGGAAGAGGCTTTTCAGGCCTACAGTGTGACTCCCTGAAGAGAAAGTAGTATGCAACGCCATAACGCGAAATACTTCCAACATCAAAAAGGGCAATGAACTGGAACTCTTGCCAGCTTCTTGATAGCAGGCTGCAGTCTTTGATACAGCAGCTAATTCAGGTGAGCATATGCTGAAAAGCTTAGTTGAGTTTTCTGGCAAGAGCTCTTTCTTACTTACAAATAGCTGAGGTGGAATCCAAGAGGGGTCTAAGGGGTGAATACAGAAAGTAAGTTTTACAGGAAAAGCCCACCTTAGGGCAACATTTACACTACAAAACTTTCTCAATGTGCATTGTCTTAAGTTTTCCATGCAGTGAAGTATGCCTTGGACGAGGTTTTTCGGGCCTACAGTGAAACTCCCTGAAGAGAAAGTTTTATGCAATGGCAGAATGATAAATACATCCAAAGTGAAAAAGGGGAATGAACATGAGTTCTTCCCAGCTCCTTGATAGCAGTCTACAGTCATAGAAACAACGGCTAATTCAGGTGAGGATACGCTGAAAAGCTTAGGTGAGTTTTCTAGCAAAAGCTCATTCTTGCTTACACAAGTATGAGGTGGAATCCTTGATGGCTCTCTGGGGCCAATACAGCAGACAAGATTCACAGGCAAAGCCCTTCTTTGGGCAAAATTTACATTCTAAACCTTTATCAGTGGGTCTTGTCTTACATATGCCAAGCCCTGAATAAAGTATCAGAAGAGGCTTTTCGGGCCTTCAGTGCAACTCCCTCTAGAGAAAGTGGTATGTATTGCCACAACATGAAATACATCCAAAGTCAAAAAGGGCGATGAACATGAATTCTTCCCAGCTTTTTGATAGCAGAAAACAGTCTGAGATACAGCAGCTAATTCAGGTGAGCATACGCTGAAAAGCTTAGTTGAATTTTCTGGCAAATGCTCAATCTTGCTTACACATGTGTGAGGTGAAGTCCATGATGTGTCTATGGGGCGTATACAGCAGGCAAGATTTACAGGCAAAGCACTTCTTTGGGCAACATTTACACTCCAAAACTTTCTCAATGTGCCTTATCTTAACATTTTTCATGCCCTGAAGAATGCCTCGGAAGAGGCTTTTCGGGCCTTCAGTGTGACTCCCTGAAGAGAAAGTGGAATGCAATGGCAGAACAATAAACACATCCAAAGTCAGAAATGGAAATGATTATGAATTCTTCCCAGCTTCTTGATAGAAGGCAACAGTCAGAGAAATAGTGGCTAATTCAGGTGAGCATACGCTTAAGAGCTTAGTTGAGTTTTTTGGCAAAAGCTCATTCTTGCTTACACATGAGTGAGGTGGAGTCCATGATGGCGCTATGGGGCAAATACAGCAGGCCGAATTTACAGGAAACCCTTCTTTGGGCAACATTTACACTCTAAACATTTATCAGTGTGTCTTGTATTACATATATCAAGCCCTGAACAAAGTCTCGGAAGAGGCTTTTCGGGCCTATTGTGTGACTCCCTGAAGAGAATGTGGTATGTATTGCCACATTGCAAATTGCATGCAAAGTCAAAAAGGGCAATGAACATGAATTCTTCCCATTTCTTGATAGAAGGCAACAGTCAGAGAAATAGTGGCTAATTCAGGTGAGCATACGCTTAAGAGCTTAGTTGAGTTTTTTGGCAAAAGCTCATTCTTGCTTACACATGAGTGAGGTGGAGTCCATGATGGCGCTATGGGGCAAATACAGCAGGCCGAATTTACAGGAAACCCTTCTTTGGGCAACATTTACACTCTAAACATTTATCAGTGTGTCTTGTATTACATATATCAAGCCCTGAACAAAGTCTCGGAAGAGGCTTTTCGGGCCTATTGTGTGACTCCCTGAAGAGAATGTGGTATGTATTGCCACATTGCAAATTGCATGCAAAGTCAAAAAGGGCAATGAACATGAATTCTTCCCATTTCCTGATAGCTGGCTAGTCTGAGATACAGCAGCTAAATCAGGTGAGTGTATGCTGTAAACTTAGTTGAGTTTTCTGCCAAGAGCTCATTCTTGCTTACACATGGCTGACATGGAATGCCAAATTGCTCTATCGGGCGAATACAGGCAGTAAGTTTTACAGGAAAAGCCTTTCTTTGGGCCACACTTACACTCCAAATCTTTCTCAATTTCCCTGTCTTACATATTTCATGCCCTTAAGAATGTCTTGATGAGGCTTGATGAGGTTTTTCGGGCTTAAAGTGCGACTCCCTGAAGAGAAAGTGTTATATATCGCCACCACGTGAAATTCAACCAAAGTCCAAAAGAGCAATGAACTTGAATTCATCCCAGGTTCTTGCTAGCAGGCTACAGTCTGAGATATAGCAGCTAATCAAGGTGAGCATATGGTGAAAAGCTTCGTTGAGTTTTCTGGCATGAGCTCCTTCCTGCGTACACATGGCTTAGGTGGAATCCAAGAGGGCTCTCTGGGGCGAATACAGAAAGTAAGTTTTACAGGAAAAGCCCTTCTTTGGGCAACATTTTCACTCCAAAATTTTCTCAATGTCATTCTCTTACAATAATGAATAATGTCTTGGATTAGGCTTTTCGGGCCTACACTGTGAATCCCAGAAGAGAAAGTGGTATGAATCGCCACCACGCGAGTTAGATCCAAAGTCAAAAAAAAGCAATGAACGTTAATTCTTCCCAGCTTCTTGATAGCACACTACAGTCTCAGATACAGCAGCTAATTCAGGTGAGCCTATTCTGAAAAGCTTCTTTGAGTTTTCTGGCAAGTCCTCATTATTGCATACACATGGCTGAGGTGGAGTCCAAATGGCTCTATGGGGCGAAAACAGCAGGCAAGATTTACAGGAAGTTACCTTCTTTGGGCAACATTACACTCTAAAGCTTTCTCAATGTGCCTTGACTTACATATTCCATGCCCTGAAGCAAGTATCGGAAGAGGCTCTTCAGGTCTACAGTACGTTTCCCTGAAGAGAAAGTGGTATGCATTGCCACAACGTGAAATTCATGCAAAGCCACAAAGAGCAATGAACCTGAATTCTTCCCGCTTCTTGATAGCAGGCTACAGTCTGAGACACAGCAGCTTGTTCAGGTGAGAACACGCTGAAAAGCTTAGGTGAGTTATCTGGCAAGAGTTCATTCTTGTTTACATACAGCAGAGGTGAAATGCAAGAGGTGTCTATGGGGTGAATACAGAAAGTACGTTTTGCACAAAAGGCCCTCTATGGGCAACATTAGCACTCTAAAAGTTTCTCAGTGTGTCTTGTCTTACATATACCAAGGCCTGAAGCAAATCTCAGAAGAAGCTTTTCGGGCCTACACTGTGAATCCCAGAAGAGAAAGTGGTATGAATCGCCACCACGCGAGTTAGATCCAAAGTCAAAAAAAAGCAATGAACGTTAATTCTTCCCAGCTTCTTGATAGCACACTACAGTCTCAGATACAGCAGCTAATTCAGGTGAGCCTATTCTGAAAAGCTTCTTTGAGTTTTCTGGCAAGTCCTCATTATTGCATACACATGGCTGAGGTGGAGTCCAAATGGCTCTATGGGGCGAAAACAGCAGGCAAGATTTACAGGAAGTTACCTTCTTTGGGCAACATTACACTCTAAAGCTTTCTCAATGTGCCTTGACTTACATATTCCATGCCCTGAAGCAAGTATCGGAAGAGGCTCTTCAGGTCTACAGTACGTTTCCCTGAAGAGAAAGTGGTATGCATTGCCACAACGTGAAATTCATGCAAAGCCACAAAGAGCAATGAACCTGAATTCTTCCCGCTTCTTGATAGCAGGCTACAGTCTGAGACACAGCAGCTTGTTCAGGTGAGAACACGCTGAAAAGCTTAGGTGAGTTATCTGGCAAGAGTTCATTCTTGTTTACATACAGCAGAGGTGAAATGCAAGAGGTGTCTATGGGGTGAATACAGAAAGTACGTTTTGCACAAAAGGCCCTCTATGGGCAACATTAGCACTCTAAAAGTTTCTCAGTGTGTCTTGTCTTACATATACCAAGGCCTGAAGCAAATCTCAGAAGAAGCTTTTCGGGCCTACAGTGCGGCTCCCTGAAGAGAAAGTGGTGTGTATTGCCACCCCGCAAAATTCCTGCAGAGTCATATATGCCAATGAACATGAATTCTTCCAAGCTCCTGATAGCACGCTATAGTCTGAGATAAAGCAGTTAATTCAGGTGAGAATACACTGAAAAGTTTAGTTGAGTTTTCTGGCAAGTACTCATTCTTGCTTACTCATGGCTGAGGTTGAGTCCATGAGGGCACTATGGGGCAAATACAGCAGGCAAGATTTATAGGAAAAGCCCTCCTTTGGGAAACATTTGCATTCGAAGACTTTTTCAATGTGCATTGTCTTACATACACCATGAGCTGAAGAATGCCTGCGAAGAGGCTTTTTTGGGTGTACAGTGCGACTCACTGTAGAAAAAGTGGTATGTAACGCCATAACCTGAAATACATCCTAAGTCATAACAGACAATGAACATGAATTCTTCCCAGCTTCCTGATAGCAGGCTACAGTCGGAGATACAGCAGCTAATTCAGGTGAGCATATGCTGAAAAGCTTAGTTGAGTTTCCTGGAAAGAGCTGATTCTTGCTTACACATGGCTGTGGTGGAGTCCAAAGGGTTCTATGGAGCGAATACATCAGGCAAGATTTACAAGAAATTACCTTCTTTGGGCAACATTTACACTCTAAAACTTTCTCAATGCGCCCTCAATTACAGATTCCATGCCATGAAGTATTCCTCGCAAGAGGATTTTCGGGCCTACACTACGACTCCCAGAGAGAAAGTGGTAGATATCGCCACCATGTCAAATACATCCAACGTCAAAAAGGGCAATGAACATGAATTCTTCCCAGCTTCCTGATAGCAGGCTACAGTCGGAGATACAGCAGCTAATTCAGGTGAGCATATGCTGAAAAGCTTAGTTGAGTTTCCTGGAAAGAGCTGATTCTTGCTTACACATGGCTGTGGTGGAGTCCAAAGGGTTCTATGGAGCGAATACATCAGGCAAGATTTACAAGAAATTACCTTCTTTGGGCAACATTTACACTCTAAAACTTTCTCAATGCGCCCTCAATTACAGATTCCATGCCATGAAGTATTCCTCGCAAGAGGATTTTCGGGCCTACACTACGACTCCCAGAGAGAAAGTGGTAGATATCGCCACCATGTCAAATACATCTAACGTCCAAAAGGGCAATGAACATGAATTCATCCCATCTTCTTGATAGCAGGCTACAATCTGAGATACAGCAGCTAATTCAGGTGAGCACACGCTGAAAAGCTTAGTTGAGTTTTCTGGCAAGAGCTCATTCTCGTTTACATATGGCAGAGGTGGAATCCAAGAGGTGTCTATGGGACGAATACAGTAAGTACGTTTTACAGGAAGAGCCCTTCTTTGGGCAATATTTACACACTCAAACTTTCTCATTGTGTCTTGTCTTACATATACCAAGCCTGAAGAAAGTCTCGGAAGAGGCTTTTCGGGCCTGCAGTTCGTCTCCCTGAAGAGAAAGTGGTAGCTATTGCCAGCACACGAAGGAATTCTTCCAAGCTTCTTGAGAGCACACTATAGTCTGAGATAAAGCAGCTAATTCAGTTGAGCATACGTTGAAAAGCTTATTTCAGTTTTCTATTAAGACTTCATTCATGTTAAACATGGCTGATGTGGATTCCGAGAGGGTTATATGGGACGAATACAGCAGGCAAGAATTACAGTAAAAGCCCTCTTTGGGCAGCATTTACACTCCAAAACTTTCTCAATGTGTCTTGACTTATGTATTCCATGCCCTGAAGAATGCATCAGAAGAGGCTTTTCGGACCTACACTGCGACTCCCTGAAGAGAAAGTGGTATATATCGCCACCAGGTAAAATACATCCAACGTCCAAAAGGGCAATGAACATGAATTCTTCCCAGCTTCTTGATATCTGACTACAGTCTGAGATACAGCAGTTAATTCAGGTGAGTATACGCTGAAAAGCTTAGTTGAGTTTGCTGTCAAGAGCTCATTCTTCTTTACACATGGCTGAGGTGGAGTCCAAAGGGCTCTATGGGGCGAATACAGCAGGCAAGATTTACAGGAAATTACCTTCTTTCGGGAACATTTACACTCTAAAACTTTCTCAGTGTGTCTTGTCTTACATATACCAAGCCTTGAAGAAAGTCTCACTAGAGGCTTTTCGGACCTACACTGCGACTCCCAGAAGAGAAAGTGATATGTAATGCCACCAAGGGAATTAGATCCTAAATCAAAAATGGCAATGAACATGAATTCTTCCCAGCTTCTTGATATCTGACTACAGTCTGAGATACAGCAGTTAATTCAGGTGAGTATACGCTGAAAAGCTTAGTTGAGTTTGCTGTCAAGAGCTCATTCTTCTTTACACATGGCTGAGGTGGAGTCCAAAGGGCTCTATGGGGCGAATACAGCAGGCAAGATTTACAGGAAATTACCTTCTTTCGGGAACATTTACACTCTAAAACTTTCTCAGTGTGTCTTGTCTTACATATACCAAGCCTTGAAGAAAGTCTCACTAGAGGCTTTTCGGACCTACACTGCGACTCCCAGAAGAGAAAGTGATATGTAATGCCACCAAGGGAATTAGATCCTAAATCAAAAATGGCAATGAACATGAATTCTTCCCAGCTTCTTGATAGCAGGCTACAGTCTGAGATACAGCAGCTAATTCAGGTGGGCATATGCTGAAAATCTTCGTTGAGTTTTCTGGCAAGAGCTCATTCTTGCTTACACATGGCTGAGGTGGAATCTAAGAGGACACTATGGGGCGAATAAGAATGTAAATTTTATAGGGAAAGCCCTTCTTTGGGCAACATTTACACTCGAAAACTTTCACAATGCGCCTTGCCTTACATATTCCATGACCTAAAGAAAGTCTCGGAAGAGACTTTTTGGCCTACAGTGCGACTGTCTGAAGAGAAAATGGTATATATTAATACCACGTGAAATACATGCAAAGTCAAAAAGGGCAATGAACCTGAATTCTTCCAAGCTCTTTGATAGCACACTACAGTCTGAGATAAAGCAGCTAATTCAGGTGAGCATATGTTGAAAAGCTTATTTGAGTTTTCTGGCAAGTTCTCATTGCTTACACAAGGCTGAGGTCGACTGCAAGAGGGCTCCATGGGGCGAATACAGCAGGCAAGATTTACAATTGATTACCTTCTTTGGGCAACTATTACACTCTAAAACTTTCTCAATGCGCCTTGACTGACAGATTCCATGCCCTGAAGTATGCCTCGCAAGAGGCTTTTCTGGCCTACACTGCAACTCTGTGAAGAGAAAGTGCTGTGTATCGCCATGACGTGAAATACATCCAAAGTCAAAAAGGTAATGAACCTGAATTCTTCCCAGCTTCTTGATAGCACACTACAGTCTGAGATAAAGCAGCTAATTCAGGTGAGCATATGTTGAAAAGCTTATTTGAGTTTTCTGGCAAGTTCTCATTGCTTACACAAGGCTGAGGTCGACTGCAAGAGGGCTCCATGGGGCGAATACAGCAGGCAAGATTTACAATTGATTACCTTCTTTGGGCAACTATTACACTCTAAAACTTTCTCAATGCGCCTTGACTGACAGATTCCATGCCCTGAAGTATGCCTCGCAAGAGGCTTTTCTGGCCTACACTGCAACTCTGTGAAGAGAAAGTGCTGTGTATCGCCATGACGTGAAATACATCCAAAGTCAAAAAAGGTAATGAACCTGAATTCTTCCCAGCTTCTTGATAGGAGGCTACAGTCTGAGATACAGCAGCTAATTCAGGTGAGCATAGGCTGAAAAGTTTAGTTGAGTTTTCTGGAAAGTGCTCATTCTTGCTTACACACGGCTGAGTTGGAATCCAAGAGGGTTCTATGGAGCCAGTACAGAAATTACGTTTTACAGGAAAAGCTCTTCGTTGGGATCATTTACACTCCAAAACTTTCTCAGTGTGCCTTGACTTACATATTCCTTCCCCTTAAGAATGCCTCAGAAGAGACTTTACGAGCTTACACTGCGACTCCCTGAAGAGAAATTGGTATGTATAGCCAGAACGTGAAATACATCCAAAGTCAAAAGGGGCAATGAACATAAATTCTTCCCAGTTTCTTGATACCAGGCAACAGTCTGAGATACACACATTAATTCTGGTGAGCATATGCTGAAAGGCATAGTCGATTTTTCTTGGAAGAGCTTATTCGTGCTTACACATGTCTGAGCTGGAGTCCAAAGGGCTCTATGGGGTGAATACAGCAGGAAAGATTTACATGAAATTACCTTCTTTGGGCAACATTTACACTCTAAAACTTTCTAAATCCGCCTTGACTTACATATTCCATGCACTGAAGTGTGCTACGCAAGAGGCTTTTCGGGCCTACACTGCGACTCCCAGAAGAGAAAGTGGCATATAACACCACCACGCTAATTACATCCAATTTTAAAAAGGACAATGCACATGAATTCATCCCAGTTTCTTGATAGCAGGCTACATTCTGAGATACAGCAACTAATTCAGATGAGCACACGCTGAATATCTTAGTTGAGTTTTTTGGCAAGAGCTCATTCTTGCTTACAGATGAGTGAGGTGGAGTCCATGATGGATCTATGGGACGAATACAGCAGGCAAGATTTACAGGCAAAGCCGTTCTTTGGGAAACATTTACAGTCTAAACTTTTATCAGTGTGTCTCATCTTACATATACCAAAACCTGAAGAAAGTCTCAGAAGAGGCTTTTCAGGCCTGCAGTGCGTCTCCCTGAAGAGACAGTGGTAGCTATTTCCCCCACCCGAAAGAATTTTTCCAAGCTTCTTTATAGCATGCTATAGTCTCAGATAAATCAGCTAATTCAGGAGAGCATACTTTGTAAAGCTTAGTTGAGTTTTCTGGGAAGAGCTCATTCTTGCTTACAAATGGTTGAAGTGGAATCCAAGAGGGCTCAAAGGGGGAAATACAGAAAGTTCGTTTTACAGGAAAAGACCTTCTTTGACAACATTTACACTCTAAAATTTTCTCAGTATGTCTTGTCTTACATATTCCATGCCCCGAATAATGCCTTGGAAGAGGCTTTTCGGCCCTACACTGTACTCCCTGAAGAAAAGGTTGTACGTTTCGCCATAACGCGAAACACATCCAAAGACAAAAAGGGCAATGAACATGAATTCTTCCCAACTTATTGAAAGCAGGCAACAGTCTGAGATACAGAAGTCAATTCAGGTGAGCACACACTGAAAATCTTATCTGAGTTTTCTGGAAAGAGCTCAATCTCATTTACATATGGCAGAGGTGGAATCCAAGAGGTGTCTTTGGGGCGAATACATAAAGTATGCTTTACAGGAAGAGCCCTTCTTTGGGCAACATTTACACTATCTAACTTTCTCATTGTGTCTTGTCTTACATATACCAAGCCTGAAGAAAGTCTCGGAAGAGGGTTTTCAGGCTTGCAGTGCGTCTCCCTGAAGAGAAAGTGGTAGCTATTGCCACCACACGAAAGAATTATTCCAAGCCTCTTGATAGCACGCTGTAGTCTGAGATAAAACAGCTAATTCAGGTGAGCATACATTGAAATGGTTATTTGAACTTTCTAGTAAGACCTCATTTGTGTTAAACATGGCTGACGTGGATTCCGAGAGGGTTATATGGGACAAATACAGCAGGCAAGATTTACAGGAAAAGCCCTTCTTTGGGCAACATTTACACTATCTAACTTTCTCATTGTGTCTTGTCTTACATATACCAAGCCTGAAGAAAGTCTCGGAAGAGGGTTTTCAGGCTTGCAGTGCGTCTCCCTGAAGAGAAAGTGGTAGCTATTGCCACCACACGAAAGAATTATTCCAAGCCTCTTGATAGCACGCTGTAGTCTGAGATAAAACAGCTAATTCAGGTGAGCATACATTGAAATGGTTATTTGAACTTTCTAGTAAGACCTCATTTGTGTTAAACATGGCTGACGTGGATTCCGAGAGGGTTATATGGGACAAATACAGCAGGCAAGATTTACAGGAAAAGCCCTTCTTTGGGCAAAATTTACACTCCTAAGCTTTCTCAATGTGCCTTGACTTACATATTCCATGTCCTGAAGAATGCCTCGGAAGAGGCTTTTCGGGCCTACACTGCGATTCCCTGAAGAGAAAATGGTATGTAAAGCCATAACGTGAAATACGTCCAAAGTCAAAAAGGACAATGAACCGGAATTCTTCCCAGCATCTTGATAGCAGGCTACAGTCTGAGATACAGCAGTTAATGCAGGTGAGCATACACTGAAAATCTTTTTTGAGTTTTCTGGCAACAGCTCCTTCTTCTTATAAATGGCGGAGGTGGAAATAAAGAGGGCTCTAAGTGGGGAATACAGAAAGAAAATTTTACAGAAAAAGACCCTCTTTGGGCAACATTCACACACTGAAACGTTCTCAATGTGCCTTGCCTTATGTATGACATACCCTGAAGTATGACTCGGAAGAGGCTTTTCCAGCCTAGAGTGAAACTCCCTGAAGAGAAAGTGGTAGGTAACATCATAACGCGAAATTCTTCCCAAGTCAAAAAGGGCAATGAACGGGAATTCTACACAGCATCTTGATAGCAGGCTACAGTCTGACATACACTAGCTAATTCAGGTGAGCATACACTGAAAAGCTTAGTTGAGTTTTCTGGCAAGAGCTCATTTTTGCTTACAAATGGCTGAGGTGGAATCAAAGATGGCTCTAAGGGGTGAATAAGAACATAAGTTTTACATGAAGAGCCCTTCTTTGGGCAACATTTACACTATAAAACTTTCTCAATGTGCCTTATCTTCCTTATTCCATGCCCTGAAGTATGACTCGGAAGAGGCTTTTCGGGCAACAGTGCGACTCCCTGAAGATAAAGTGGTGTAGTGCCACCACACGAAATACATCCAACGTCAAAAAGGGCAATGACCATGAATTTCTCCCGCATCTTGATAGCAGGCTACAGTCTGACATACACTAGCTAATTCAGGTGAGCATACACTGAAAAGCTTAGTTGAGTTTTCTGGCAAGAGCTCATTTTTGCTTACAAATGGCTGAGGTGGAATCAAAGATGGCTCTAAGGGGTGAATAAGAACATAAGTTTTACATGAAGAGCCCTTCTTTGGGCAACATTTACACTATAAAACTTTCTCAATGTGCCTTATCTTCCTTATTCCATGCCCTGAAGTATGACTCGGAAGAGGCTTTTCGGGCAACAGTGCGACTCCCTGAAGATAAAGTGGTGTAGTGCCACCACACGAAATACATCCAACGTCAAAAAGGGCAATGACCATGAATTTCTCCCGCTTCTTTATAGCTGGATACATTGTGAGACACAAGAGCTAATTCAGGTGAGCATATGCTGAAAAGCTTAGTTGAGTTTTCTGGCAAGAGCTCCATCTTGCTTACACAAGGCTGAGGTGGAGTTCAAAGGGCTCTATGGGTTGAATACAGCAGGCAAGATTTACAGGAAAATTCCATCTTTGTACAACATTTACACTCTAAATCTTTCTCAATGTGCCTTGTCTTATGTACACCAAGCCTTGAAGAAAATCTCGGAAGAGGCTTTTCGGACCTACACTGAGTCTCCTTTAAGAGAAAGTGGTATGTAATGACATAACGCGAAAAACTTCCAAACTCAGAAAGGGCAATGAAGCGGAATTCTTCCCAGCTTCTTGATAGCAGACTAAAGTCTGAGATACAGCAGCTAATTCTGGTGAGCAAACACAGAAAATATTAGGTGAGTTTTCTGGCAAGACCACTTTCTTGCATTCACATGGCTGAGGTGGAGTTCCGGATGGCCCTTTGTAGTGAATACAGACAGTAAGTTACACAGGAAAAGCCCTCAATGCGCAGCAATTATGCTCTAAAACTTTCTCAATGTCCTTGTCTTACATATTCCGTGCCCTCAAGAATGCCTCAGAAGAGGCTTTTCGGGCCTACAGTGCGACTCCCTGAAGAGAAAGTGGTATGTATTGCCACCACACGAAATACATGCAAAGTCAAAAATTGCTATGCACTGGGATTCTTCCCTGCTTCTAAAAAGCAGACTACAGTCTGAGATACAGCAGCTAATTCTGGTGAGCTTACGCTGAATAACCCAGTTGAGTTTTCTGGCAAGACCTCTTTCTTGCTTACACATGGCTGTGGTAGATTCCAAGAGGGCTCTATGGGGCAACTACAGCAGGCAAGATTTACAGTAAATGCTCTTCTTTGGGAAACATTTACACACTAAAACTTTCTCAATGTGCTTTGTTTACATATTCCATGTCGTGAAGAATGCCGCAGAAGAGGCTTTTCGGGCCTACAGTGCGACTCTCTGAAGAGAAAGTGGTATGTATTGCCACCACACGAAATACATGCAAAGTCAAAAATTGCTATGCACTGGGATTCTTCCCTGCTTCTAAAAAGCAGACTACAGTCTGAGATACAGCAGCTAATTCTGGTGAGCTTACGCTGAATAACCCAGTTGAGTTTTCTGGCAAGACCTCTTTCTTGCTTACACATGGCTGTGGTAGATTCCAAGAGGGCTCTATGGGGCAACTACAGCAGGCAAGATTTACAGTAAATGCTCTTCTTTGGGAAACATTTACACACTAAAACTTTCTCAATGTGCCTTGTCTTACATATTCCATGCCCTGAAGAATGCCTTGGAAGACGATTTTCGGGCCTACACTGCGACTCCCAGAAGAGAAAGTGATATGTATTGCCACCACACGAAATACATGCAAAGTCAAAAAGGGCAATGAACCGGAATTCTCCCGGCTTCTTAATAGCAGGCTGCAGTCTGAGATACAGCAGCTAATTCAGGAGAGAATACTCTAAAAAGCCTAGTTGAGTTTTGTGGCAAGAGCTCAGTCTAGCTTACAAATGGCTGAGGTGGAATCAAAGAGGGCTCTAAGGGGTGAATAAGAAGGTAAGATTTACATGAAAAGTCCTTCGTTGGGCATCATTACACTCTAAAACTTTCTCAATGTGCCTTATCTTTCATGTTCCATGCACTGAATTATGACTCGGAAGAGACTTTTCAGGCCAACAGTGCAACTCCCTGAAGCTAAAGTGGTATGTAACGCCACCATGTGAAATACATCTAAAGTAAAAAGGGCAATGACCATGAATTTCTCCCAGCTTCTTTATAGCTGGATACAGTGTGAGATACAGAAACCAATTTAGGTGAGCTTATGCTGAAAAGCTTAGTTGAGTTTTCTGGAAAGAGCTCATGCTTGCTTACACATTGCTGAGGTGGTGTCCAGGAAGGCTATATCAGGTGAATACAGAAAGTACGTTTTACAGGAAAAGCACTTCTTTGGGCAACATTTACACTCCAAACCTTTCTCAATGCGCCTTGTCTTCCATATTCCATGCCCTGAAGTATGACTCGGAAGAGGCTTTTTGGGCCTAAACCGCGACTCTCTGAAGAGAAAGTGGTATGTAACGACATATCTCGTATTACATCCAAAGTCAGTAAGGGCTATGACCATTAATTTCTCCCAGCTTCTTTATAGCTGGATACAGTGTGAGATACAGAAACCAATTTAGGTGAGCTTATGCTGAAAAGCTTAGTTGAGTTTTCTGGAAAGAGCTCATGCTTGCTTACACATTGCTGAGGTGGTGTCCAGGAAGGCTATATCAGGTGAATACAGAAAGTACGTTTTACAGGAAAAGCACTTCTTTGGGCAACATTTACACTCCAAACCTTTCTCAATGCGCCTTGTCTTCCATATTCCATGCCCTGAAGTATGACTCGGAAGAGGCTTTTTGGGCCTAAACCGCGACTCTCTGAAGAGAAAGTGGTATGTAACGACATATCTCGTATTACATCCAAAGTCAGTAAGGGCTATGACCATAAATTTCTCCCAGCTACTTTATAGCTGGATACAGTGTGAGAAACAGCAGCTAATTCACATCAGCATACGCTGAAAAGCTTAGTTGCGTTTTCTGGCAAAAGCTCATTTATGCTTACAAATGGTGGAGGTGGAAATAAAGAGGGCTCTACGGGGCGAATAAGAAAGTAAGTTTTACAAGAAAAGCCCTTCTTTGGGCAACATTTACACGCTCAAACTTTCTCAATGTAACTTCATTTACATATTGCCTTCCCTGAGGAATGCCTCGGAAGAGGCTTTTCGGGCCTACAGTGCGACTCCCTGAAAAGAAAGTGGTATGTATCGCCATAATGAGAAATACATCCAAAGACAAAAAGGACAATAATCATATCTTCTTCCCAGCTTCTTGATAGCAGGCTAACGTCTGAGATACAGCAGCTAATTCAGGTGAGGACACGCTGAAAAGCTTAGTTGAGTTTTCTGGAAGGAGCTCATTCTTGCTTACACATGGCTGAGGTGAATTCCAAGAGGGCTCTATGGGGTGAATATCGCAGTGAAGATTTACAGTAAAAGCCCTTCATTTTGCAACATTTACACTCTAAAACTTTCTCAGTGTGTCTTGTCTTACATATACCAAGCCTTGAAGAAAGTCGCGGAAGAGGTTTTTCAGGCCTACACTGCGACTCCCTTAAGAGAAAGTGGTTCGTAACGACATAATGTGAAATACTTCCAAAGTCAAAATGGGCAATGAACATGAATTCTTCCCAGCTTCTTGATAGCTGACTAACGTCTGAGATACAGCAGCTAATTCTGGTGAGCACACGCTGAAAAGCTTAGTCGAGGTTTATGGCAAGAGCTCATTGTTGTTTACACATGGAAGAGGTGAAATACAAGAGGGTCTATGGGGTGAATACAGAAAGTACATTTGACAGGATAAGCCTTTCTTTGTGACTCCCTGAAGAGAAAGTGGTATGTATCGCCACCACGCGAAATACATTCAAAGTCAAAAAGGACAATTAACATGTATTCTTCCCAGTTTCTAAACAGCACGCTTCAGTCTCAGATACAGCAGCTAATTCTGGTGAGCACACGCTGAAAAGCTTAGTCGAGGTTTATGGCAAGAGCTCATTGTTGTTTACACATGGAAGAGGTGAAATACAAGAGGGTCTATGGGGTGAATACAGAAAGTACATTTGACAGGATAAGCCTTTCTTTGTGACTCCCTGAAGAGAAAGTGGTATGTATCGCCACCACGCGAAATACATTCAAAGTCAAAAAGGACAATTAACATGTATTCTTCCCAGTTTCTAAACAGCACGCTTCAGTCTGAGATAAAGCAGCTAATTCAGGTGCGCATACGCTGAAAACTTAGGTGAGTTTTCTGGCAAAAGCTCATTCTTGCATACACATGGCTGAGTGGATTCCAAAAGGGCTATATAGGACGAATACAGCAGGCCAGATTTACAGGAAAAGCCCTTCTTTGGGTAAAATTTACACTAGAAAACTTTCTAAATGTGCCTTATCTTACATATTCCATCCTCTGAAGAATGCCTCGGAACAGGATTTTCGGGCCTACATTGCGACTACCTGAAGATAAAGTGATATGTAATGCCATAACTCGAAATACATCCAAGTCAAACAGGGCAATGAACATGAATTCTTACCAGCATCTTGATAGCAGGCTACAGTCTGAGATACAGCAGTTAATTCAGGTGAGCATACGCTGAAAAGCTTACTTGCATTTTCTGGCAACAGCTCATTCTTGCTTACAAATGGCAGAGGTGGAAATAAAGAGGGCTCTCAGGGGCAAATACAAAAAGAAAAGTTTACATGAAAAGCCCTTCTATGGGCAACTTTCACACAGTAAAACGTTCTCAATGTGCCTTGTCTTACGTATTACATGCCCTGAAGAATGCCTCGGAAGGGGCTTTTCAAGCCTACATTACGACTCCCTGAAGAGAAGTGGTACATAGTGCCATAATGCGAAATACTTGCAAAGTCAAAAAGTGCAATCAAACGGAATTCTTCCCAGCATCTTGATAGAGGGCTACAGTGTGAGAGACCGCAGCTAATTCAGGTGAGCACATGCTGAAAATCTTAGTTGTGTTTTCTGGCAAGAGCTCATTCTGCTTACACTTGCCTGCGGTGGAATAAAGAGGGCTCTAATGGGCTGATACAGAAAGTAAGTTTTACAGGAAATGCCCTTCTTTGGACAACATTTACACTCAAAAACTTTCTCAATGTGCCTTGTCTTCCACACTCCATGCTCTGAAAAAAGCCTCCGAAGGGGCTTTTCAGGCCTACAAAGCAACTCCTTGAAGAGAAAGTGGTATGTAACAACATAACACGAAATACTACCAAAGTCAAAAAGGGCAATGAACCGGAACTTTTCCCAGCTTCTTGATATCAGGCTACAGTCTGAGATACAGCAGCTAATTCAGGTGAGCATACGCTGAAAAGCTTACTTCCGTTTTCTGGCAACAACTCATTCTTGCTGACAAATGGCGGAGCTGGAAATAAACAGGTCTCTAAGGGGCGAAAAGAAAGTAAATTTTGCATGAAAAGCTGTTCATGGGCAACATTTATACTTCAAAACTTTCTCAATGCGCCTTGACTTACATATTCCATGCCCTGAAGAATGCCTCAAAAGAGGCTTTTCAGGCCTCCACTGCGACTCCCTGAAGGGAAAGTGTTATATAACGCCACCTCGCGAAATACATCCAACATCAAAAAGGGCAATGAACATGAAATCTCCCCAGCTTATTGATATCAGGCTACAGTCTGAGATACAGCAGCTAATTCAGGTGAGCATACGCTGAAAAGCTTACTTCCGTTTTCTGGCAACAACTCATTCTTGCTGACAAATGGCGGAGCTGGAAATAAACAGGTCTCTAAGGGGCGAAAAAGAAAGTAAATTTTGCATGAAAAGCTGTTCATAGGGCAACATTTACACACTAAAACTTTCTCAATGCGCCTTGACTTACATATTCCATGCCCTGAAGAATGCCTCAAAAGAGGCTTTTCAGGCCTCCACTGCGACTCCCTGAAGGGAAAGTGTTATATAACGCCACCTCGCGAAATACATCCAACATCAAAAAAGGGAAATGAACATAAATTCTTCCCAGCTTCTTGATAGCATGCTACAGTCTGAGATACAGCAGCTAATTCAGGTGAACACACACTGAAAAACTTAGTTGAGTTTCCTGGCAAGAACTCATCTTGCTTACACATGGTGGAGATTGATTCCAAGAGGGCTCTATGGGGCGAATACAGAAGGCAAGATACAGGAATACCCTTCTTTGGGTAAAATTTACACTATAAAACTTTCTCAATGTGCCTTGTCGTACATATTCCATGCCCTGAGGAATGCCTCGGAAAAGGCTTCTCGGGCCTACAATGCAACTCCCTGAAGAGAAAGTGGTATGTAACGCCATAACATGAAATACTTCCAAAGTCAAAAAGGACAAAGAACCAGAATTCTTCCCACCTTCTTGATAGCAGGCTACAGTCTGTGATACAGCAGCTAATTCAGGTGAGCATACGCTGAAAATCTTAGTTGCATTTTTTGGCAAAAGCTCATTCTTGATTACAAATGGCGGAGGTGGAAATAAAGAGGTCTCTAAGGGGCGAATAGGAAAGTAAGTTTTACATGAAAAGCCCTTCTGTGGACAACATTTACACGCAAAAGCTTTCTCAATGTGCCATGGCTAGCATATACCATGCCATGAAGAATGCCTCAGAAGAGACTTTTCAGGCCTACACTGTGACTCCCTGAAGAGAAAGTGGTATGCAAAGGCATAACGCGAAATTAATCCAAAGTGAAAATGGGAAATGAACATGAATTCTTCCCAGATTCTTCGTAGCAGGCTACAGTCTGAGATACAGCAGCTAATTCAGGTAAGCACAAGCTGAAAAGCTTAGTTGAATTTTCTGGGAAGTGCTCAATCTTGCTTACACATGGCTGAGGTGGACTTCAAAGGGCTCTAATGGACTGATACAGAAAGTAAGTTTTACAGGAAATGCACTTCTTTGGACAACATTTACACTCCAAAACTTTCTCAATGCGCCTTGTCTTATATATACCATGCACTGAAGTATGACTCGGAAGAGGTTTTTCGGGCCTACACAGCGACTCCCTAAAGAGAAACTGGTATATAATGCCATAACTCGATATACATCCAAATTCACAAAGGTCAATGAACATGAATTTATCCCAGCTTCTTTATTGCTGGATACAGTGTGATTACAGCAGCTAATTCAGGAGAGTAAACGCTGAAAAGTTTATTTGAGATTTTTGGCAAGAGCTCATTTTTGCTTACACATTGCTGAGGTGGATTCTAGGATGGCTCTTTCGGGCGAAACAGAAAGTACTTTTTACAGGAAAATCCCTTCTTTGGGCAACATTTACTCCCCATACTTTCTCAATGCGCCTTGTCTTATATATACCATGCACTGAAGTATGACTCGGAAGAGGTTTTTCGGGCCTACACAGCGACTCCCTAAAGAGAAACTGGTATATAATGCCATAACTCGATATACATCCAAATTCACAAAGGTCAATGAACATGAATTTATCCCAGCTTCTTTATTGCTGGATACAGTGTGATTACAGCAGCTAATTCAGGAGAGTAAACGCTGAAAAGTTTATTTGAGATTTTTGGCAAGAGCTCATTTTTGCTTACACATTGCTGAGGTGGATTCTAGGATGGCTCTTTCGGGCGAAACAGAAAGTACTTTTTACAGGAAAATCCCTTCTTTGGGCAACATTTACTCCCCATACCTTTCTCAATGTGCCTTGTGTTACATATTCCATGCCCTGAAGGTTGCCTCGGAAGAGGCTTTTCGTGCCTACAGTGCGACTCCCTGAAGAGAAAGTGCTATGTATTGCCACTACGCAAAATACATGAGAAGTCAAAAAGGCCTAGGAACTGGAATTCTTCCCAGCATCTTGATAGCAGGCTACAGTTTGAGATATAGCAGCTAATTCAGGTGAGCATACGCTGAAAATCATATTTGAGTTTTCTGACAACAGTTCATTCTTGCTTACACATGGCATAGTTGCTATCCAAGAGGGCTATATGTTTCATATGTAGAAAGTAAGTTTTACATGAATTGTCTTTCTTTGGGCAACATTTACACTCTAAAACTTTCTCAGTGTGCCTTGTCTTATGTATTCCATGCTCTGAACAATGCCTCAGACGTGTCTTTTCCGGTCTACAGTGTGACTCCCTGAAGAGAAAGTGGTATGTAACGCTATAACTCGAAACATCCAAAGTTAAAAATGGCAATGACCATGAATTTCACCGAGATTCTTTATTTCTGAATACAGTGTGAGATACATCACCTGATTTAGGTGAGCATACGCTGAAAAACTTAGTTGAGTTTTCTGGCAAGAGCTCATTCTTGTTTACACATGGCTGAGGTGGAATCCAGGATGGCTCTATCGGGCAAATACTGCAGGCGAGGTTTAGTGGTAAAGCCCTTCTTTGGGTAGCATTTGCACTCTAAAACTTCCTCAATGTGCCCTGTCTTACATATACCATGCCCTGAAGAATGCCTTTGAAGAGGCTTTTCGGTTCGACAGTTCGACTCCCTGAAGAGAAAGTGGTATGCATCGCCACCATGCGAATTACTTCCCAAGTCAAAAAGGGCCATGCACCTGAATTCTTCACAGCATCTTGATAGCAGGCTACAAGCTGAGACAGGAGCTAATTTTAGGTGAGCATACGCTGAAAAACTTAGTCGAGTTTTCCTGTAGGAGCTCATTCTTGTTTACACATGGCTGATGTGGAATCCAACAGGGCTCTATGGGCAAATACTGCAGGCGAGGTTTAGTGGAAAGCCCTTCTTTGGGTAGCATTTGCACTCTAAAATTTTCTCAATGTGCCCTGTCTTACATATACCATGCCCTGAAGAATGCCTTTGAAGAGGCTTTTCGGTTCGACAGTTCGACTCCCTGAAGAGAAAGTGGTATGCATCGCCACCATGCGAATTACTTCCCAAGTCAAAAAGGGCCATGCACCTGAATTCTTCACAGCATCTTGATAGCAGGCTACAAGCTGAGACAGGAGCTTTTTGAGGTAAACATATGCTGAAAAGCTTAGTTCAGTTTCCTGGCAAGAGCTCTGCTTACACATGGCTGAGGTGGAGTTCAAAGGGCTCTATGGGGCGAATACAGCAGGCAAAATTTACAGGAGAATTCCTTCTTTGAGCAACATTTACACTCTAATACTTTCTTAATGTACTTGTCTTACATATTCCATGCCCAGAAGAATGCTTCGGAAGAGGCTTTTCGGGCCTGCACCGCGATGCCCTGAAAAGAACGTGGTATGTATTGACATAATGTGAAATACAACCAAAGTCAAAAAGGACAATTAACATGTATTCTTCCCATCTTCTTGAGAGGACACTACAGTCTGAGATAAAGCAGCAAACTAAGTTGAGCATACACTGAAATGCTTAGTTGCATTTTCTGGTAACAGCTTATTCTTGCTTACAAATGGCAGAGGTGGAAATAAAAAGGCTCTAAGGAGCGAATAAGAACGTAAGTTATACATGAAAAGCCCTTTTTGGGCAATATTTACACTCTAAAACTTTCTCAATGTGCCTTGTCTTCTAAATTCCATGCCTTGAAGAGTGCCTCGGAAGACGCTTTTCAGGCCAAAAGTGCATCTCCCTGGACAGAAAGTGGTAACGACTCCAGGCGAAATACGTCCAAAGTCAAATAGGGCAATTAACCTGAATTCTTCCCAGCATCTTGATAGCAGGCTACATTCTGAGATACAACAGCTAATTCAGGTGAGCATACGCTGTAAACTTTAGTTGTGTTTTCTGGCAAGAGCTCATTCTTGCTTACACATGGCTTAGGTTTAATCCAAGTGGGCTCTATGGGGCGAATGCAGCAGGCGAGATTTACTGGAAAAGCCCTTCTTTGGGTAACATTTACAAGCTAAAAATTTCTCAATTTACCTTGTCTAACATATTTCATGCCCTGAAGTTTGCCTCAGAAGAGGTCTTTCGGGCCTACAGTACGACTACCCGAGGAGAAAGTGGTATGTATCGGACCAAGAAATCCAAAGTCAAAAAGGGCAATGAACCTATATTCTTCTAAGCATCTTGATAGCAGGGTACATTCTGAGATACAGCAGCGAATTCAGGTGAGCATACGCTGAAAAGCTTAGTGACGTTCTCAGGAAGAGCTCATTCTTGCTTCCAAATGATGGAGGTGGAAATAAAGGGCTCTAATGGGCGTATAAAAAAGTATGTTTTACATGAAAAGCCCTTCGTTGGGAAACATTTACACTCTAAAACTTTCTCTCTGTGCCTTGTCTTACGTATACCATGCCCTGAAGAATGCATCGGAAGAGTCTTTTACGGCCTACACTGTGACTCCCTGAAGAGAAAGTGGTATGTAACACCATAAGGTGAAATACTACCAAAAACAAAAAGGGCAATGAAACTGAATTCTTCCCAGATTCTTGATAGCAGGCTACATTCTGAGATACAACAGCTAATTCAGGTGAGCATACGCTGTAAACTTTAGTTGTGTTTTCTGGCAAGAGCTCATTCTTGCTTACACATGGCTTAGGTTTAATCCAAGTGGGCTCTATGGGGCGAATGCAGCAGGCGAGATTTACTGGAAAAGCCCTTCTTTGGGTAACATTTACAAGCAAAAAATTTCTCAATGTTACCTTGTCTAACATATTTCATGCCCTGAAGTTTGCCTCAGAAGAGGTCTTTTCGGGCCTACAGTACGACTCCCTGAGGAGAAAGTGGTATGTATCGGACCAAGAAATCCAAAGTCAAAAAGGGCAATGAACCTATATTCTTCTAAGCATCTTGATAGCAGGGTACATTCTGAGATACAGCAGCGAATTCAGGTGAGCATACGCTGAAAAGCTTAGTGACGTTCTCAGGAAGAGCTCATTCTTGCTTCCAAATGATGGAGGTGGAAATAAAGGGCTCTAATGGGCGTATAAAAAAGTATGTTTTACATGAAAAGCCCTTCGTTGGGAAACATTTACACTCTAAAACTTTCTCTCTGTGCCTTGTCTTACGTATACCATGCCCTGAAGAATGCATCGGAAGAGTCTTTTACGGCCTACACTGTGACTCCCTGAAGAGAAAGTGGTATGTAACACCATAAGGTGAAATACTACCAAAAACAAAAAGGGCAATGAAACTGAATTCTTCCCAGATTCTTGATAGCAGGCTACAATCTGACATACAGCAGCTAACTCAGGTGAGCACACGCTGAAAAACTTAGTTGAGTTTTCTGGCAAAATCTCATTCTTGCTTACACATGACTGAGGTGGAGTCCATGATAGCTCTATGAAGTGAATACACCAGGAAAGATTTACAGACAAAGCCCTGTTTGGGCAACATTTACACTCTAAAACTATCTCAACATTCCTTGCCTTCCATATTCCATGCCCTGAAAAATGCCTCGGAAGGGGCTTTTTGGGCCTACACTGCGACTTCCTGCAGATAAAGTGGTATGTAACGCAACCACGCGAAATACATCCAAAGTCAAAAGGGGCAATGAGCATGAATTCTTCCCAGCTCTTTGAAAGCAGGCTAGAGTCTGAGATACAGAAGCTAATTCAGGTGAGCATATGCTGAAAAGCTTAGTTGAGTTTCTAGCAGGAGCTCATTGTTGCTATACACATGCCTGAGGTAGAATACAAGAGGTCTCATTGGGGTGAATATAGAAATAAGTTTTACAGGAAAAGCCCTTCTTTGGGCAACATTTACACTCCAAAACTTTCGCAATGTGCCTTGTCTTACATATTCCATGCCCTGAAGAATGCCTCGGAAGAGACATCTCGGGCCTACAGTGTGACTCCCTGAAGTGAAAGTGGTATATAACACCATAACGTGAAATACTTTCAAAGTCAAAAAGGGCAATGAACCTATATTCTTCCAAGCATGTTGATAGCAGGGTACACTCTGAGATACAGCAGCTAATTCAGGTGAGCATACGCTGAAAAGCTTAGTTGAGTTTTCTAGCAAGAGCTCAACCTTGCTTACACATGGCTGAGGTAGATTTTAAAGGGCTCTAAGGGGCGAATAAAGAAATTTAGTTTTACAGGAAAAGCCCTTCTTTGGGCAACATTTACACTCTAAGATATTCTCAATGTGACTTGTCTTGCATATTCAGTGCCCTAAAGAATGCCTCGGAAGAGACATCTCGGGCCTACAGTGTGACTCCCTGAAGTGAAAGTGGTATATAACACCATAACGTGAAATACTTTCAAAGTCAAAAAGGGCAATGAACCTATATTCTTCCAAGCATGTTGATAGCAGGGTACACTCTGAGATACAGCAGCTAATTCAGGTGAGCATACGCTGAAAAGCTTAGTTGAGTTTTCTAGCAAGAGCTCAACCTTGCTTACACATGGCTGAGGTAGATTTTAAAGGGCTCTAAGGGGCGAATAAAGAAATTTAGTTTTACAGGAAAAGCCCTTCTTTGGGCAACATTTACACTCTAAGATATTCTCAATGTGACTTGTCTTGCATATTCAGTGCCCTAAAGAATGCCTTGGAAGAGGCTTTTCAGGCCTACTCTGCGACTCCCTATAAAGAAAGTAGTATGTATCGGCAAAACGTGAAATACATGCAAAGTCAAAAATTGCAATGCACCGGAAGTCTTCCCAGCTTCTTGATAGCAGACTACAGTCTGAGATAGAGCAGCTAATTCTTGTGAGCTTACACTGAAAAAACCAGTTGAGTTTTCTGGCAAGACCTCATACTTGCTTACACAT
The DNA here is from genome assembly GCA_022376925.1 of Tragulus kanchil. NCBI lineage: Eukaryota > Metazoa > Chordata > Mammalia > Artiodactyla > Tragulidae > Tragulus > Tragulus kanchil. Next base: position 71,746,319 of record JAIOJX010000029.1, on the reverse strand, counting down.
GGCTGAGGTGGATTCCAAGAGGGCTCTATGGGGTGAATACAGCAGGCAGGATTTACAGTAACAGCCCTTCTTTGGGTAATATTTACACTCTAAAACCTTCCCAAAGTGACTAGTCTTACGTATTCCATGGCCTGAAGAATGCCTCAGAAGAGGCTTATCGGGTTTAGAGTGTGACTCCCTGACGAGAAAGTGGTATGTAATGGCATAACACGAGATACATCCCAAGTCAAAAAGGGTATTGAATATGAATTCTTCCCAGTTTCTTGATAGCAAGCTACAGTCTGAGATACAGCAGCTAATTCAGATGAAATTACGCTGAAAAGCTAAGTTGAGTTTTTGGGCAAGAGCTCACCCTTCCTCACACTTGATTGAGGTGGATTCCAAGAAGGCTCTATGAGGTGAATACAGAAAGAAAGTTTTACAGGAAAAACCATTCTTTGGGGAGCATTTACACTCCAAAACTTTCTCAATGCGCCTTGTCTTATATATTCCATGACCTGATGTAAGCCTCGGAAGAGGTTTTTCGGGCCTACCCTGCAACTCCCTGAAGAGAAAGTGGTATGTAACGCCATAACGCGAGATACATCCAAAGTAAAAAAGGGCAATGAACATGAATCCTTCCAAGCTTCTTGATAGCAGGTTACAGTCTGAGATACAGCAACTAATTCAGGTGAGTAAACAGTGAAAATTTTAGTTATGTTTTCTGGGAAGAGCTCATTCTTCCTCACACATGACTGAGGTGGATTCCACCATGGCTCTATAGGGCGAATAGGGAAAGTAAGTTTTACAGGAAATGCCCTTCTTTGGCCAATATTTACACTCCAAAACTTTCTCAATGTGCCTTGGCCTACATATTCCATGCCCTGAAGTAAGACTCGGAAGAGACTTTTCGGGCTTACACTGCGACTCCCTGAAGAGAAAATGGTATGTAACGACATCAAGCGAGATACATTCAAAGTCAAAAAGGGCAATGAACATGAATCCTTCTCAGCTTCTTGATAGAAGGCTACAGTCTGAGATACAGTAGCTAATTCAGGTGTGCATATGCTGAAAAGCATAGTTGAGTTTTCTGGGAAGAGCTCATTCTTCCTCACACATGTCTGAGGTGAATTCCAGCATGGCTCTATAGGGCAAATACAGAAAGTAGGTTTAAGAGGATAAGCCCTACTTTGGGAAACCTTTACACTCCAAAACTTTCTCAATGTGCCTTGTCTTACATAGTTCATGCCCTGAAGTAGGCCTCGGGAGAGGCTTTTCGGGCCTACACTACCACTCCGTGAAGAGAAAATGGTATGTAATGCCATAACGCGAGAAACATCCTTAGTCAAAAAGGGCCGTGAACATGAGTTCTTCCCAGCTCCTTGATAGCAGGCTACAGTCTGAGATAGAGCAGCGAATTCAGGTGAGCATATGCTGAAAAGCTTAGTTGCATTTTCTGGCATGAGCTCAACCTTGCTTACACATGGCTAAGGTGGAGTTTAAAGGGCTCTAAGGGGCGAATAAAATAGTTCGTTTTAAAGGAAAAGACCTTCTTTGGGCAACGCATACACTCTAAGACTTTCTGAACGTGCCTTGTCTTTCTTATTCAGTGCCCCAAAGTATGACGTGGAAGAGGCTTTTTGGGCCTACACTGCGACTCTCTGAAAAGAAAGTGGTATGTATCGGCATAACGTGAAATACATGCAAAGTCAAAAATTGCAATGCACCGGAATTCTTCCCAGCTTCTTGATAGCAGACTAGAGTCTGAGATACAGCAGCTAATTCTGGTGAGCTTACGCTGAAAAACCCAGTTGAGTTTTCTGGCAAGACCTCATTCTTGCTTACACATGGAAGAGGTGGAATCCAGGAGGTCTCTATGGGCCAAATGCATAAAGTAAGTTTCACCGGAAAAGCCCTTGTTTGGGCAACATTTACACTCCAAAATTTTCTCAATGTGCCTTGACTTACATATTCTATGCCGTGAAGTATGACTCGGAAGAGGCTTTTCAGGCTTTCACTGTGACTCCCTGAAGAGAAAGTGGTATGTAACGGCATAACTCGAAAACCATCCAAAGACAAAAAGGGGCATGACCATGAATTCCTCCCAGATACTTTATTTCTGGATACATTCTGAGATACAGAGCTAATTCAGGTGAGCATACACTGAAAAGCTTAGCTGAGTTTTCTGGCAAGAGCTCAGTCTTGCTTAAACATTGCTAAGGCGGAGTCCAGGATGGCTCTATAGGGCGAATCCAGAAAGCACGTTTTACAGGAAAATCACTTCTTTGGGCAACATATACACTCCAAAATCTTATCATTGTGCCTTGTCTTACATATTCCATGATCTGAAGAATGACTCTGAAGAGGCTGTTCGGGCCTACACTGTGACTCCCTGAAGAGAAAGTGGTATGTAACGGCATAACTCGAAAACCATCCAAAGACAAAAAGGGGCATGACCATGAATTCCTCCCAGATACTTTATTTCTGGATACATTCTGAGATACAGGAGCTAATTCAGGTGAGCATACACTGAAAAGTTTAGCTGAGTTTTCTGGCAAGAGCTCAATCTTGCTTAAACATTGCTAAGGCGGAGTCCAGGATGGCTCTATAGGGCGAATCCAGAAAGCACGTTTTACAGGAAAATCACTTCTTTGGGCAACATATACACTCCAAAATCTTATCATTGTGCCTTGTCTTACATATTCCATGATCTGAAGAATGACTCTGAAGAGGCTGTTCGGGCCTACACTGCGACTCCCTGAAGAGAAAGTGGTATATACTGCAACCACGCGAAATACATGCAAAGTCAAAATGGGCAATGAGTATGAATTCATCCCAGGTTCTTGATAGCAGGCTAGAGTCTGAGATACAGCAGCTAATTCAGGTGAGCACATGCTGAAAAGCTTAGTTGAGTTTTCTGGAAAGATATCATTCTCGTTTACACATGGCAGAGGTGGAATCCAAGAGGTCTCTATTGGGCGAATACATAGAGTAAGTTTTACAGCGAAAGCGTTACTTTGAGCAACATTTACACCCTAAAACATTCTCAATGCGCCTTGGGTTACATACACCCAACTTTGAAGAAAGTTTCGGAAGAGGCTTTTCCGGCCTACACTGCGACTCCCTAAAGAGAAAGTGATATGTAACGCCATAACGCGAAATACACCTAAAGTCAAAAAGTGTAATGAGTATGTATTTCTTCCAGATTCTTTACTTCTGGATACAGTGTGAGATACAACAGCTAATTCAGGTGAGCATATGCTGAAAAGCTTAGTTGAGTTTTCTGGCAAGAGCCCATTCTTGCTTACACATTGCTGAGATGGAGTCCAGGGTGGCTCTATCGGGCCAATACAGAAAGAATGTTTTACATGAAAATCCTTCTTTGGGCAACATTTGCACTCCAAAACTTTCTCAATGTGCCTTGTTTTACACATTCCATGCTCTGAAGAATGCCTCGGAAGAGGCCTTTCGGGCCTAACTGCGACTCCCTGAAGAGAAAGTGGTATATACTGCAACCACGCAAAATACATGCAAAGTCAAAAAGGGCAATGAGCATGACTTCTTCCAGCTTCTTGATAGCTGTTTACAGTGTGAGATACAACAGCTAATTCAGGTGAGCATATGCTGAAAAGCTTAGTTGAGTTTTCTGGCAAGAGCCATTCTTGCTTACACATTGCTGAGATGGAGTCCAGGGTGGCTCTATCGGGCCAATACAGAAAGAATGTTTTACATGAAAATCCTTCTTTGGGCAACATTTGCACTCCAAAACTTTCTCAATGTGCCTTGTTTTACACATTCCATGCTCTGAAGAATGCCTCGGAAGAGGCCTTTCGGGCCTAACTGCGACTCCCTGAAGAGAAAGTGGTATATACTGCAACCACGCAAAATACATGCAAAGTCAAAAAGGGCAATGAGCATGACTTCTTCCTTGCTTCTTGATAGCTGTTTACAGTCTGAGATACACCCGCTAATTCAGGTGAGCATACGCTGAAAAGCTTAGTTGAGTTTTCTGACAAGAGCTCATTCTTGCTTACACATGAGGTGGAATACAAGAGGGCACTATGGTGCAAATAAGAAAGTAAACTTTATCAGAATAGCCCTTCTTCGGGCAATATTTGCACTCTAAACCGTTCACAATGTGCCTTGTCTTACATATTACACGCCCTGAAAAAGCATTGGAAGAGGCTTTTCAATCCTACAGTGCGACACCCTGAAGAGAAAGTGGTATATATCACCACCGCTTGAAATACATCCAAGGTCAGAAAAGGCAATGAACCTGAATTCTTCCCAGCTTCTTGATAGCAGACTACAGTCTGAGATACAGCAGCTATTTCAGGTGAGCAAACGCTGAAAATATTGGTTGAGTTTTCTGGCATGAGCTCTTTCCTGCGTACACATGGCTGAGGTGGAATCCAAGAGGGCTCTCTGGGGCGAATACAGAAAGCAACTTTTACAGGAAAAGCCCTTCTTTGGGCAACATTTACACTATAAATTTTTCTCGATGCGCCTTGACTTACATATTCCATGCCCTGAAGTATGACTCGGAAGAGGCTTTTTGGCCCTACACTGCGACACCCTGAAGAGAAAGTGGAATGTAACACCATAACTCGAAATACATCGAAAGTCAAAAAGGGCAATGACCATGAATTTCACCCAGATTCTTTATATCTGGATACAATGCGAGATACAGCAGCTAATTCTGCTGAGCCTACGCTGAAAAACTTAATTGAGTTTTCTGGCAAGAGCTCATTCTTGCTTACACATTGCTGAGGTGCAGTCCAGGATGGCTCTATCAGCTCAATACAGAAAGAATGTTTTACAGGAACAGCTCTTCGTTGGGCAACATTTACAGTATAAAACTTTCTCAATGTGCCATCACTTACATATCCCATGCCCTGAAATATTGTGATGAAAAGGCTTTTCGGGCCTACACTGTGACTCCCAGAAGAGAAAGTCGTATGTATCGCCATAACGTGAAATACATCCAACGTCAAAAAGGGCAATGAAGCTGCAGTATTCCCAACTTCTTAATAGCAAGCTACAGTCTGAGATACAGCAGCTAATTCAGTTGAGCATATGCTGAGAAGCTTCGTTGTGTTTTCTGGCAAGAGCTTGTTGTTGCTTACACATGGCTGAGGTGGAATCCAGGATGGCTCTATCAGCTCAATACAGAAAGAATGTTTTACAGGAACAGCTCTTCTTGGGCAACATTTACAGTATAAAACTTTCTCAATGTGCCTCACTTACATACCCCATGCCCTGAAATATTGTGATGAAAAGGCTTTTCGGCCTACACTGTGACTCCCAGAAGAGAAAGTGTATGTATCGCCATAACGTGAAATACATCCAAGTCAAAAGGGCAATGAAGCTGAATTCCCAACTTCTTAATAGCAAGCTACAGTCTGAGATACAGCAGCTAATTCAGTTGAGCATATGCTGAGAAGCTTCGTTGTGTTTTCTGGCAAGAGCTTGTTGTTGCTTACACATGGCTGAGGTGGAATCCAAGAGGGAACAATGGGGGGAATAAGAAAGTAAGTTTTACAGGAAAAGCCCCTCTTCGGGCAACGTTTACATGGTAAAGCTTTCTCAATGTGCCTTGTCTTACATATTCGATGCCCTGAAATAAGCCTCGGAAGGGGCTTTTTGGGCCTACACTTCGACTACCAGAAGAGAAAGCGGTATGTAACGCCATAATACGAAATACAACCAAAGTCAAAAAGGGCACTGAACATGAATTCATCCCAGCTTCTTGAGAGCAGGCTACAGTCTGAGATACAGAAGCTAATTCAGGTGAGCACATGCTGAAAACCTTAGCTTAGTGTTCTGAAAAGAGCTCATCCTCGTTTACACATGGCAGAGGTGGAATCCAAGAGGGCTCTATGTGGCGAATATTATGTGGCAGGCAAGATTTCAAGTAAAAGCCCTTCTTTGTGCATCGTTTACACTCTAAAACTTTCTCTGTGTTTCTTGTCTTACATCAAGCCTTGAAGAAAGTCTCGGAAGAGGGTTTGTGGGCCTACCCTGCGACTCCCTGAAGAGAAAGTGGCACGTAATGACATAACTTGAAATACCTCCAAAGTCAAAAGGAGCAATGACCATGAATTTCTCCCAGATTCTTTATTTCTGGATACAGTGTGAGATACAGCAGCTAATTCAGGTGAGCATACGCTGAAAAGCTTAGTTGAGTTTTCTGGCAAGAGCTCATTCTTGCTTACACATTGCTGAGGTGGAGTCCAGGATGGCTCTATCGGGCGAATACAGAAAGCACGCTTTAAAGGAAAAGCCCTTCTTTGGGCACCGTTTACATTCCAAACCTTTCTCAATGTGCCTTGTCCTACATATTCCAAGCCCTGAAGAATGCCTCGGAAGAGGCCTCTAGGCCCTACACAGCGACTCCTTGAAGAGAAAGTGGTATATACTGCAAACACGTAAAATACATGCAAAGTCAAAAAGGGCAATGAGCATGACTTCTTCCCAGCTTCTTGATAGCAGGCTACAGTCTGAGATAAGCGCTAATTCAGATGAGCATACATTAAAAAACTTAGTTGAGTTTTCTGGAAAACTCAGCAACTTGCTGGGTGGAATCCAAGAGGGCTTGGGCGAATACAGAAAGTAATTTTTACAGGAAGCCCTTTTGGGCCATTTACACTCCAAAACTTTCTCAATGGCCTTGTCTTACATATTCCATGCCCTGAAGTATGATTTGGGAAGAGGCTTTTCGGCCTACATGCGACTCCCTGAAGAGAAGGGGTGTAACGCCAAAAACGAAATACATCCAAAGTCAAAAAGGGCAATAAACATGAATTTTTCCGGGTCTTTTTTTTGGATACAGTTGAGATAAAGCAGCTAATTCAGGTGAGCACATGCTGAAAAGCTTATTTGAGTTTTCTGGAAAGAGATCATTCTCGTTTACACACGGCACAGGTGTTACCCAAGAGGTCTCTATGGGGTGAATACATAAGTTAGTTTTACAGGAACCCCTTTTATTGGGCAACAATTACACTCCAAAACTTTCTCAATGCGCCTTATCTTACATAATGCATGCCCTCAAGTATGAAGCGGAAGAGGCTTTTCTGGCCTACACTGCAACGCCCTGAAGAGAATGTGGGATGTAACGCCATAGCACGAGAAACATCCAAAGTCAAAAAGGGCAATGAAGCATGAATTTCTTCCAGCTTCTTTATAGCAGGATACAGTCTGAGATAAAGCAGCTAATTCAGGTGAGCACATGCTGAAAAGCTTATTTGAGTTTTCTGGAAAGAGATCATTCTCGTTTACACACGGCACAGGTGTTATCAAGAGGTCTCTATGGGGTGAATACATATAGTTAGTTTTACAGGAAGCCCTTCTTTGGGCCACATTTACACTCCAAAACTTTCTCAATGTGCCTTGTCTTACATATTCCAAGCCCTGAAGGATGCCATGGAAGAGGCGTTTCATGCCTACAGTCCGACTCCCTGAAGAGAATGTGGTATATATCTCTATAACGCGTAATACATCCAAAGTCAAAAAGGGCAATGAGAATGAATTCTGCCTAGCTTCGTGATTGAAGTCTACAGTCTGAGATACAGCAGCTAATTCAGCTGAGAATACGCTGAAGAGCTTACTTGCGTTTTCTTGCAAGAGCTCATTCTTGCTTACACATGCCTGAGCAGGAGTCCTTGATGGCTCCATGGGGCAAATACAGCAAGGCAAGTTTACAGGAAACCCTTCATTGGGCAACATTTACACTCCAATACTTTCTCAATGTGCCTTGTCTAAAGTATTCAATGCCTGAAGATTGCATCAGAAGAGGCTTTTCGGTCCTACAGTGCAACATCGTGAAGAGAAAGTGGTATATATTGCCACCACGTGAAATACATCCAAACTCAAAAAGGCAATGAACATGAATTCTTCCCAGCTTCTTGATACTATGCTACAGTATGACATGCAGCAGCAAGTTAGGCTGAGAATACACTGAGAATTTGAGTTTTCTGGCCAGAGCTGATTCCTTCTCACACTTGACTCTGGTGGATTCCAAGAGTCTCTATTGGGCGAATACAGAAAGTAAGTTTTACAGGAAAAACCCTTCTTTGGGCAACATTGACACACAAGATCTTTCTCAATGGACTTTCTCTTCCATATTGCGTGCCCTAAAGCATGCCATTGAAGAGGCTTTTCGGGCCTATATTGCGACTCCTTGAAGAGAAACTGGTATATACTGCAACCACGTAAAATACATCCGAAGTCAAAATGGGCAATGAGCATATATTCTTCCCAGCTTCTTGGTAGCAGGCTACAGTCTGAAATACAGCGGCTAAATCAAGTGAGCATATGCTGAAAAGCTTTGTTGAGTTTTATTAAAGAGCTCATTCTCATTTACACACGGCAGAGGTGGAATCCAAGAGGTCTCTATTGGGCGAATACATAGAGTAAGTTTTACAGCGAAAGCGTTACTTTGAGCAACATTTACACCCTAAAACATTCTCAATGCGCCTTGTTACATACACCCAACTTTGAAGAAAGTATCGGAAGAGGCTTTTCGGCCTACACTGCACTCCTGAAAGAGAAAGTGGTATGTAGCCATAACGAAATACATCCAAAGTCAAAAAGGGCAATGAGAATGAATTCTGCCTAGCTTCGTGATTGAAGTCTACAGTCTGAGATACAGCAGCTAATTCAGCTGAGAATACGCTGAAGAGCTTACTTGCGTTTTCTTGCAAGAGCTCATTCTTGCTTACACATGGCAGAAGTAGAGTCCAGGATGCCTCTATGGTGCGAATACAGAAAGTCAGGTTTACTGGAAAAGCCCTTCTATGGGCAAAATTTACACTGCAAAACTTTCTCATTGTGCCTTGTCTTAATATTCCAAGCCGTGAAGAATGCCTTGGAAGAGGCTTTTCGGGCTTACACTGCGACTGCCTGAGGAGAATGTGGTATATACTGCAACCACGTGAAATACATGCAAAGTCAAAATGGGCAATGAGTATGAATTCTTCTCAGGTTCTTGATAGCAGCCTACAGTCTGAGATACAGCAGCTAATTCAGGTGAGCACATGCTGAAAAGCTTAGTTGAGTTTTCTGGAAAGATATCATTCTCGTTTACACATGGCAGAGGTGGAATCCAAGAGGTCTCTATTGGGCGAATACATAGAGTAAGTTTTACAGCGAAAGCGTTACTTTGAGCAACATTTACACCCTAAAACATTCTCAATGCGCCTTGGGTTACATACACCCAACTTTGAAGAAAGTTTCGGAAGAGGCTTTTCCGGCCTACACTGCACTCCCTAAAGAGAAAGTGGTATGTAGCCATAACGCAAATACATCCAAAGTCAAAAAGTGTAATGAGTATGTATTTCTTCCAGATTCTTTACTTCTGGATACAGTGTGAGATACAGCAGGTAATTCTGCTGAGCATATGCTGAAAAGCTTAGTTGAGTTTCCTGGCAAGAGCACATTCTCACTTACACATGGCTGAGGTGGAGTCCAGGATGGCTCTATGGTGCGAATACAGAAAGCAGTTATAGGAAAACCCTTTTTGAACAACATTTACACTCCAAAACTTTCTCAATATGCTTTGTCTTACATTTCCATGCTCTGAAAATGCCTCGGAAGAGGCCTTTCGGCTTACACTGCGGCTCCCTCAAGAGAAAGTGGTATATATCTCCACCATGAGAAATACATGAAAAGTCAAAAAGCGCAATGTGCATGAATTCTTCCCAGCTTCTTGATAGCAGGCTACACTCTGAGATACAACAGCTAATTCAGGTAAGCCCTTGCAGAAAACTTGAGTTGAGTTTTCTGGCCAGAGCTCATTCTTTCTTACACATGGCATAGGTGGAATTCAAGAGGTCCCTATTGGGCGAATACAGAAAGTAAGTTTTACAGGAAAAGCCTTCTTTGGGCAACATTTATACACTAAAGTTTCTCAATGTGACTTGACTTACATACTGCATGCCGTGAAGTATGCCTCGAAAGAGGCTTTTCGGCCCTACACTGCGACTGCCTAAAGAGAATGTGGTAAGTAACGCCATAACTCGAAATACATCCAAAGTCAAAAGGGCAATGAACCATGAATTTCCCCAGATTGTTTGTTTCTGGATACAGTGTGAGATACAGCAGCTAATTCAGGTGAGCCTACGCTGAAAAGCTTAGTTGAGTTTTCTGGCAAGAGCTCATTCTTGCGTACACATTGCTGATATGGAGTCCAGGGTGGCTCTATGGGCCAATACAGAAAGAATGTTTTACAGGAACAGCTCCTCTTGGGCAACATTTACAGTATAAAACTTTCTCAATGTGCCATCACTTACATATCCCATGCCCTGAAATATTGTGATGAAAAGGCTTTTCGGGCCTACACTGTGACTCCCTGAAGAGAAAGTGGTATGTATCGCCATAACGCGAAATACATCCAACGTCAAAAAGGGCAATGAACTGAATTCTTCCATGCTTCTTGATAGCAGGCTACAGTCTGAGATGCAGCAACTAATTCAGGTGAGAACACGCTGAAAATATAGTTGAGCTTTCTTGCAAGTGCTCGTTCTTGCTTACACGTGGCTTAGGTGGAATCCAAGGGGGACAATGGGGAATAAGAAAGTAAGTTTTACAGGAAAAGCCCCTCTTCGGGCAACGTTTACATGGTAAAGCTTTCTCAATGTGCCTTGTCTTACATATTCCATACCCTGAAGTATGCCCCGAAAGAGGCTTTTCGGACCTACAATGTGACTCCCAGAAGAGAAAGTGGTATGTAACGCCAGAACACGAGACACATCCCAAGTCAAAAATGGCAATGAACATGAATTCATCCCAGCTTTGTGATAGTAGGCTACAGTCTGATACACAGCAGCTAATTCAGGTGAGCATAAGCTGAAAATCTAAGTTGAGTTTTCTGACAATAGCTCATCCTTCCTCACACTTGACTGAGGTGGATTGCAAGAAGGCTCTATGGGGCGAATAGAGTAGGCAACATTTACAGAAAAAGCCATTATTTTGGCAACATTTACACTCTAAAACTTTCTCAATGTGCCTTGACTTACATATTGCACGCCCTGAAGAATGCCTCGGAAGAGGCTTTCGGGGCCTACACTACGACACCCTGAAGAGAAAGTGGTATGTATCGCCATAACACGAAATACATCCAAAGTCACAAAGGGCAATGAACACGAAATCTCCCAATTCTTTATTTCTGGCTACAGTCTGAGATACAGCAGCTAATTCGGGTTGAGCATACGCTGAAAAGCTTAGTTGAGTTTTCTGGCAAGAGCTCATTCTTGCTTACACATTGCTGAGGGGGAAAGTCCAAGAGGCTCTAATGGGGAATACAGAAAGTAAGTTTTACAGGAAAACCCCTTCTTTGGGCAACATTTACACTCCAAACCTTTCTCAATGTGCCATGTCTTCAGATTCCATGCCCTGAAGAATGCCTCGGAAGAGGCTTTTGGGCCTACACGCGACTCCTGAAGAGAAAGTGGTATGTACTGCCAAACGTAGAAATACAACCAAAGTCAAAAGGGCAATGAACATGAATTCATCCCAGCTTCTTGAGAGCAGGCTACAGTCTGAGATACAGAGCTAATTCAGGTGAGCAATGCTGAAAACTTAGTTAGTTTTCTGAAGAGCTCATCCTCGTTTACACATGGCGAGGTGGAATCCAAGAGGGCTCTATGGGCGAATACAGAAAGGCAAGATTTCAGGAAAAGCCCTTCTTTGGGCAACATTTACACTCAAAACTTTCTCTGTGCCTTGTCTTACATCAGCCTGAAGAAGTCTCGAAGAGGTTTGGGCCTACCCTGCGACTCCCTGAAGAGAAAGTGGCACGTAATGACATAACTTGAAATACCTCCAAAGTCAAAAGGAGCAATGACCATGAATTTCTCCCAGATTCTTTATTTCTGGATACAGTGTGAGATACAGCAGCTAATTCAGGTGAGCATATGCTGAAAAGCTTAGGTGAGTATTCCGGCAAGAGCTCCATCTTGCTTACACATTGCTGAGGTGGAGTCCAGGATGGCACAATCGGGTGACTCTAGAAAGTACGTTTCACAGGAAAAGCCCTTCTTTGGGCAGCATTTACACTTCAAAACTTTCTAATTGTGCCTTTCCTACATATTCCAAGCCCTGAAGAATGCCTCGGAAGAGGCCTCTAGGCCCTACACAGCGACTCCTTGAAGAGAAAGTGGTATATACTGCAAACACGTAAAATACATGCAAAGTCAAAAAGGGCAATGAGCATGACTTCTTCCCAGCTTCTTGATAGCAGGCTACAGTCTGAGATACAGCCGCTAATTCAGGTGAGCATACGCTGAAAAGCTTAGTTGCGTTTTCTGGAAAGAGGTCTTTCTTGTTTACACATGGCTGCGGTGAAATACAAGAAGGCTCTTTGGGGCGAATACAGAAAGTAAGTTTTACAGGAAAAGCCCTCCTTTGGGCAACATATACAGTCTAAAACTGTCTCTACCTGCCTTGTCTAACATATTCCTTGCGGTGAAGAATGCCTCGGAAGGGGCTTTTCGGGCCTATACTGCGGCTCCCTGAAGAGAAAATGGTATTTAACTCCATAACGCAAAATACTACCAAATTAAAAAAGGACAATGAACATGAATTCTTCCAAGCTAATTCATAGCAGGCTACTGTCTGAGATAAAACAGCTAATACAGGTGAGCATACGCTGAAAAGCTTAGTTGCGTTTTCTGGAAAGAGGTCTTTCTTGTTTACACATGGCTGCGGTGAAATACAAGAAGGCTCTTTGGGGCGAATACAGAAAGTAAGTTTTACAGGAAAAGCCCTCCTTTGGGCAACATATACAGTCTAAAACTGTCTCTACCTGCCTTGTCTAACATATTCCTTGCGGTGAAGAATGCCTCGGAAGGGGCTTTTCGGGCCTATACTGCGGCTCCCTGAAGAGAAAATGGTATTTAACTCCATAACGCAAAATACTACCAAATTAAAAAAGGACAATGAACATGAATTCTTCCAAGCTAATTCATAGCAGGCTACTGTCTGAGATAAAACAGCTAATACAGGTGAGCATACGCTGAAAAACTTAGTTGCGTTCTCTGGCAAGAGCTCATTCCTGCTTACAAATGGCGGAGGTGGAAATAAACAGGGCTCTGAGGGGCGAATAAGAAAGTAAGGTTTAAATGAAAAGCCCTTCTTTGGGCAATATTTACACGCTAAAACTTTCTCAATTTAACTTGTCTTACATAATCCATGCCCGGAAGAATATCCCAGAAGAGACTTTTCTGGCCTACATTGCGACTCCCAGAAGAGAAAGTGGCCTGTATCGCCATAACGCTAAATACATACAAAGTCAAAAAGGGCAATGAACATGAATTCTTCCCAGCTTCTTGATAGCAAGGTACAGACTGAGATATAGCAGCTAATTCAGGTGAGCATACGCTAAAAATTTTATTTGAGTTTTCTGGCATGACCTCATTCTTACATACACATGGTTGTCCGCAGTTCAGCATGGGCCTATGGGGCGAATACATCAGGCAAGATTTACAGGAAAAACCCTTCTTTGGGCAACATTTACCCTCTAAAACTTTCACAGTTTGCCTTGTCTCACATATTACATGCCCTTAAGAATGCCTTGGAAGAGGATTTTCGGGCCTACACTGCGACTCCCTGAAGAGAAAGTGATATTTAACACCATAATGCAAAATACTTCCAAAGTCAAAAAGAGTAATGAGCCGTAATTCTTCCGACCTTCTTGATAGCAAGCTACAGCCTGAGATAGAGAAGTTAATTCAGGTCAGCATATGCAGAAAAATTTTGATGAGATCTCTGGCAAGAGCTCATTCTTGCTTACAAATGGCAGAGGTGCAATGCACAACAGCTTTATGGGGCGAATACAGAAAGTGCATTGTACTGTCAAAGAACTTCTTTGGGCAACATTTACACCCCAACACTATCTCAATGTGCCCTGTCTGACGCATTTCATGGCCTGAAGAATGCCTCGGGAGAGGCTTTTCGGGCCTCCCTGCGACTCCCTGAAGAGAAAGTGTTATGTATCACCATAATGCGAAATACATAAAAAGTAAAAATAGACAATGATCATGAATTCCTCCCAGCTTCTTGATAGCAGGCTACATTCTGAGATACAGCAGCTAATTCAGGTGAGCACATGCTGAAAAGCTTAGTTGAGTTTTCTGGCAAGAGGTCAGTCCTATTTACACTTGCCTGCGGTAGAATCCAAGAGGGCTCTATGGCTGAACACAGCAGGCTAGATTTACAGGAAAAGCCCTTCATTGGGAACCTGTACACTCCAAAACTTTCTCACGGTGCCTGGTCTTACGTGTTTAATGCCCTGAAGAATGCATCAGAAGAGGCTTTTCAGGCATACACTGCGACTCCCTGAAAAGAAAGTGGTATATATCGCCACCACGTAATAAACATCCAAGGTCAAAACTGGCAATAAACATGAATTCCTCCCAGCTTCTTGATAGCAGGCTACATTCTGAGATACAGCAGCTAATTCAGGTGAGCACATGCTGAAAAGCTTAGTTGAGTTTTCTGGCAAGAGGTCAGTCCTATTTACACTTGCCTGCGGTAGAATCCAAGAGGGCTCTATGCGCTGAACACAGCAGGCTAGATTTACAGGCAAGCCCTTCATTGGGAACCTGTACACTCCAAAACTTTCTCACGGTGCCTGGTCTTACGTGTTTAATGCCCTGAAGAATGCATCAGAAGAGGCTTTTCAGGCATACACTGCGACTCCCTGAAAAGAAAGTGGTATATATCGCCACCACGTAATAAACATCCAAGGTCAAAACTGGCAATAAACATGAATTCTTCCCAGCTTCTTGATAGCAGGCAACAGTCTGAGATACAGCAGCTAATTCAGCATTTGCTGAAAAGCTTAGTTGAGTTTTCTGGCAATAGCTAATTTTTGCGTACTCATGCCTGCGGTGTAGTCCAAAGGGATCTATGGGGCGAATATAGCAGGCAAGATTTACAAAAAAATTCCTTCTTTGGGCAACATTTACCCTCTAAAACTTTCTCAATGTGCCTTGTCATAAATATTCTATGTCCTGAAGGAAGCCTCGGAAGAGGCTTTTCGGACCTACACTGCGACTCCCTGAAGAGAAAGCAGTATGTATTGCCATAACGCGTAATACATCCAAAGTCAAAAAGGACGATGAACATGTATTCTTCCCAGCTTCTTGATAGCAGGCTACAGTCTGACATACAGCAGCTAATTCAGGTGAGTATACGCTGAAAAGATTCTTTTATTTTTCTGGCAAGAGCTCATTCTTGCTTACACATTGCTGAGGTAGAATTTAATTTGGCTCTAAGGAGCGAATAAGAAAGTAAGTTTTACATGAAAAGCCCTTCTTTGGGCAACATTTACACGCCAAAACTTTCCCAGTTTTCCTTGTCTTATATATTCCATACCCTGAAGAATGCCTCGGAAGAGGCTTTAGGCCTACAGTGCACTTGCTGAAGAGAAAGTGGTATGCAACGCCATAGGGCGAAATACATCCACAGTATAAAGTGCCATGGATATGAATTCTTCCCAGCTTCTTTTAGCAGGCTACAGTCTGACATACAGCAGCTAATTCAGGTGAGTATACGCTGAAAAGATTCTTTTATTTTTCTGGCAAGAGCTCATTCTTGCTTACACATTGCTGAGGTAGAATTTAATTTGGCTCTAAGGAGCGAATAAGAAAGTAAGTTTTACATGAAAAGCCCTTCTTTGGGCAACATTTACACGCTAAAACTTTCCCAGTTTTCCTTGTCTTATATATTCCATACCCTGAAGAATGCCTCGGAAGAGGCTTTTAGGGCCTACAGTGCACTTGCTGAAGAGAAAGTGGTATGCAACGCCATAGGGCGAAATACATCCACAGTATAAAGTGCCATGGATATGAATTCTTCCCAGCTTCTTTTAGCTGGATACAGTGTGAGATACAGCAGCTAATTCAGGTGAGCATATGCAGAAAAGCTTAGTTGAGTTTTCTGGGATGAACTCATTCTTGCTTACAGATGGCTGAGGTGCCGTCCATGATGGCTCTATGGGGCGAATACAGCAGGCAAGATTTACAGGAAAAGCCCTTCCTTGGATTCCATTTACACTCTTTATCTTTCTCACTGTTTTTTGTCCTACATATACCAAGCCCTGAAGAAAATCTCGGAGGAGGCTCTACAGGCCTACAGGGCGACTCCCTGAAGAGAAAATTATATGTATGCCACCACGTGAAATACATGCAAAGTCAAAAATGGCAATGAAAATGAATTCTACCCAGGTTCTTGATAACTTGATACAGTCTGAAATAGAGCAGCTAATTCAGGCAAGCATACATTGAAAAACTTAGCTGAGTTTCCTGGGAAGAGCTCATACTTGCTTACCCATGGCTGAGGTGGAGTGCCAGATACATCTTTGGGGTGAATACAGACAGTAAGTTTCACAGGAAAAGACCTTCTCTGGGCCACATTTACCCTCCAAAACTTTCTCAAAGTCCTTGTCTTATATATTTCATGCCCTGAAGAATGTCTCAGAAGAGGCTTTTTGGGCCTAGAGAGCAACTCCCTGAAGAGAAACTGGTATGTATCGCCACCACATGAAATAAATCCAAAGTCAAAAAGGGCAACGAACAGGAATTCTTTCCAGCTCTTTGATAGCAGGCTACAGTCTGAGATACAGCAGGTAATTTAGGTGAGCATACGCTGAAAAGCTTGGTTGTGTTTTCTGGCGAGAGCTCATTCTTACTTACAAATGGATGTGGTGGAATCCAAGAGGGCTCCATGGGGTGAACACAGAAAGTACATTTTACAGGCAAAGCCATTCTTTGGGCAACATTTACACTTTAAAATTTTCTCAATGTGACTTGTGTTACATATTCCATGCACTGAAGAATGCCTCGGAGGGGGCTTTTTGGGCCTACAGTGTCACTCCCTGAATTGAAGTGGTATGCAACGGCATAAAGCAAAATACATCCAAAGTCAAAAAGGGCAATGAAAATAAATTCTTCCCAGTTTCTTGATAGCAGGCTACAGTCTGAGATACAGCAGGTAATTTAGGTGAGCATACGCTGAAAAGCTTGGTTGTGTTTTCTGGCGAGAGCTCATTCTTACTTACAAATGGATGTGGTGGAATCCAAGAGGGCTCCATGGGGTGAACACAGAAAGTACATTTTACAGGCAAAGCCATTCTTTGGGCAACATTTACACTTTAAAATTTTCTCAATGTGACTTGTGTTACATATTCCATGCACTGAAGAATGCCTCGGAGGGGGCTTTTTGGGCCTACAGTGTCACTCCCTGAATTGAAGTGGTATGCAACGGCATAAAGCAAAATACATCCAAAGTCAAAAAGGGCAATGAAAATAAATTCTTCCCAGTTTCTTGATAGCAGGCTACAGTCTGAGATACAGCAGCTAATTCAGGTGAGGGTACGCTGAAAAGCTTAGTTGAGTTTTATGGCAAGAGCTCATTTGTGCTTACACACGGCTGCGGTGGAATCCAAGAGGCCTCTACTGAGTGAACACAAAAATTTCCTTTTACAGGAAAGGCCCTTCATTGGGGAACATTTACACCCCGAAACTTAATCAATGTGCCTT
Organism: Tragulus kanchil; assembly: GCA_022376925.1. Classification (NCBI taxonomy): domain Eukaryota; kingdom Metazoa; phylum Chordata; class Mammalia; order Artiodactyla; family Tragulidae; genus Tragulus; species Tragulus kanchil. Next base: position 71,728,800 of record JAIOJX010000029.1, on the reverse strand, counting down.
GACTTACATATTCCTTGCCCTGATGAATGTCTCGGAAGAGGCTTTTTGGGCCTACACTGAGACTCCCTGAAGAGAAAGTGGTAAGTATCATCACAACGCGATCTTCATCCAAAGTCAAAAGGGGCAATGAACATGAATTCTTCCGAGCTTCTTGATAGCAGGCTACAGTCTGAGATACAGAAGCTAATTCAGATGAGCATACATGGAAAAGCTTAGTTGAGTTTTCTGGCAAGAGCTCATTCTTGCTTACAAATGGTTAAGGTGGGATCCAAGAGGGGTCTAAGGAGCGAATACAGAAAGTAAGTTTTAAATGAAAAGCCCTTCTTTGGGCAACATTTACACTCCAAATCTTTCTCAGTTTGAATTGTATTACTTATTCCATGCCCCAAAGAATGACGTGGAGGAAGATTTTCATGCCTACCCTACGACTCCCAGAAGAGAAAGTGGTATGTATTGCCATAACGCGATATACCTCCAAAGTCAAAAAGGGCAATGAACATGAATTCTTCTCAGCTTCTTGATAGCAGGCTACAGTCTGAGATACAGCAGCTAATTCAGATGAGCATACACTGAAAAGCTTAGGTGAGTTTTCTGGCAAGAGCTCATTCTTGCTTACAAATGGCTGAGGCGGAGTCCAAAGAGCTCTATGGGGCATATACATAGGCAAGATTTACAGGAAATTACCTTCTTTGGGTAACATTTACACTCCCAAATTTCTCAATGTGGCTTGCTTATGTATTCCATGCCCTGAAGAATGCCTCTGAAGAGGCTTTTTGGGCCTACCCTACGACTCCCAGAAGAGAAAGTGGTATGTATTGCCATAACGCGATATACCTCCAAAGTCAAAAAGGGCAATGAACATGAATTCTTCTCAGCTTCTTGATAGCAGGCTACAGTCTGAGATACAGCAGCTAATTCAGATGAGCATACACTGAAAAGCTTAGGTGAGTTTTCTGGCAAGAGCTCATTCTTGCTTACAAATGGCTGAGGCGGAGTCCAAAGAGCTCTATGGGGCATATACATAGGCAAGATTTACAGGAAATTACCTTCTTTGGGTAACATTTACACTCCAAAATTTCTCAATGTGCCTTGCTTATGTATTCCATGCCCTGAAGAATGCCTCTGAAGAGGCTTTTTGGGCCTACACTGCCACTCCCTGAAGAGAAAGTGGTATGTATAGCCATAACGTGAAATACAACCAAAGTCAAAAAGGGCAATGAACATGAATTCTTCCCAGCTTCTTGATAGCAGGCTACAGTCTGAGATACAGCAGCTAATTCAGGTGAGCTTACGCTGAAAAGCTTAGGTGAGTTTTCTGGCAAGAGCTCTTTTTTGCTTACAAATGGCTGAGGGGGAGTCCAAAGGTCTCTATGGAGCGAATACAGCCATCAAGATTTATAGGAAATTACCTTCTTTGGGCAACATTTACACTATAAACCTTTCTCAATGTGCCTTGTCTTACGTATTCCACACCCTGAGGTATGCCTCACAAGAGGCTTTTCGGGCCTAACTGCGACTCCCAGAAGAGATAGTGGTATGTAACGCCACCACGAGAAATACAGGCAAAGTCAAAAAGGATATGAACCTGAATTCTTCCCAGCTTCTTGATAGCTGGCTACAGTCTGAGATACAGCATCTAGTTCCAGTGAGCGTAAGCTGAAACGCTTAGTTTTTTTGGGCAATAGCTCATTCTTGCTTACACATGGCTGAGGCGGATTCCAAGAGGGCTCTATGGGACGAATACATAAAGTGCGTTTTACAGGAAAAGCCCTTCTTTGGGCAACATTTAACTCCAAAGCTTTCTCAATGTGCCTTGTTTTAACATATTCCATGCTCCCAGAGGAGAAATTACTATCTACTGCCATAGCACAAATTTTATCAACGTCAAAAAGGGCAATGAACATGAATTCTTCCCAGCTTCTCTATAGCTCGATACAGTGTGAGATACAGCAGCTAATTCAGGTGAGCATATGCTGAAAACCTTAGTTGAGTTTTCTGGAAAAAACTCATTCTTGCTTACACATGACTGAGGTGGAATCCAAGAGGGCTCTATGGGGTGAATATTTCAGGCTAGATTTACAGGAAAAGCACTTCTTTGGGCAACATTTACACTACAAAACTTTCTCAATGTGCCTTGTATTACATATTTCATGCCCTGAAGAATGCCTCGGAAGAGGCTTAAAGTGCCTACAGTTGACTCCCTGAAGAGAAAGTGGTATATATCAGTACCACGCGAGATTCATCCAAAGTCAGAAATGGCAATGATCATGAATTCTTTCCACCTTCTTGATAGCATGCTACAATCTGAGATACAGCAGCTAATTCAGGTGAGCATATGCTGAAAACCTTAGTTGGGTTTCCTGGCAAGAGCTCATTCTTGCTTACACATGGCTGAGGTGAAATCCAAGAGGGCTCTATGGGGTGAATATTTCAGGCTAGATTTACAGGAAAAGCACTTCTTTGGGCAACATTTACACTACAAAACTTTCTCAATGTGCCTTGTATTACATATTTCATGCCCTGAAGAATGCCTCGGAAGAGGCTTAAAGTGCCTACAGTTGACTCCCTGAAGAGAAAGTGGTATATATCAGTACCACGCGAGATTCATCCAAAGTCAAAAAGGGCAATGAACCTGAGTTCTTCCCAGCTCCTTGATAGCAGGATACAGTCTCAAATACAGCAGCTAATTCAGGTGAGCCTATGCTGAATAGCTTCTTCCCATTTCCTTATAGCAGGCTACTGTCTGAGATACAGCAGCTAATTCAGGGGAGCATACGCTGAAAAGCTTAGTTTATTTTTCTGGCAAGAGTTCATTCTTGTTAACACATGGCTGAGGTGGAATAAAGGATGGCACTATCGGGCAAATTGAGCTGGCAAGATTTACAGGAAAAGCCATTTTTGGGCAAAATTTGCACTCTAAAACTTTCTCAATTTGCCTTGTCTTACATATTCCATGCCCTGAAGAATGTCTCCGAAGAGGCTTTTTGGGCCTACATTGCAACACCCTGAAGAGACAATTGATAGGTAATGCAATAAAGCGAAATGCATCTTCAGTCAAAAAGGGCAATGAACCTGAATACTTCCCCATCCTATTGATAGCAGGCTACAGTCTGAGATACTGCACCTAATTCAGGTGAGCATACCTTGAAAAGCTCATTTGACTTTCCTGGGAAGAGATGATTCTTGCTTACACATGGTTGTGGTGGAAAACAGAATGGCACTGTGAATACAGAAAGCAATCTTTACAGCGAAAGCCCTTTATTGGGCAACATTTACACACCAAAACTTTCAACATTTGCCTTGTCTTACATATTCCATGCCCTGAAGAATGTCTCCGAAGAGGCTTTTTGGGCCTACATTGCAACACCCTGAAGAGACAATTGATAGGTAATGCAATAAAGCGAAATGCATCTTCAGTCAAAAAGGGCAATGAACCTGAATACTTCCCCATCCTATTGATAGCAGGCTACAGTCTGAGATACTGCACCTAATTCAGGTGAGCATACCTTGAAAAGCTCATTTGACTTTCCTGGGAAGAGATGATTCTTGCTTACACATGGTTGTGGTGGAAAACAGAATGGCACTGTGAATACAGAAAGCAATCTTTACAGCGAAAGCCCTTTATTGGGCAACATTTACACACCAAAACTTTCAACATATGCCTTGTCTTACATATTCCATGTCCTGAAGAATACCTCGGATATGGTTTTTGGGACTACATTGTGACTCCCTGAAGAGAATGTGGTATTTATCGCCGCCATGCTAAATATATCCAAAGTCAAAAAGGGCCATGACAATGAATTCCTCCCAGCTTCTTGACAGCAGGCTGCAGTCTGAGATATAGCAGCTAATTCAGGTGAGCACACACTTAAAAGCTCTGTTGAGTTTCCTGGCAAGAACTCATTCTTGCTTACACATGGCTGAGGTGGAGTCGAGAATGACTCTATGGTTTGAATAGAGAAAGCAAGCTTTACAGGAAAACCCCTTCTTTGGGCAAGATTTACACTCCAAAATCTTCTCAGCATGCCTTGTCTTACGTATTCCATTGAAGCATGCCTCCGAAGGGGCTTTTCTGGCCTACAGTGCCATCCCTGTTGAGAATGTTGTATGTAACGCCATAAAGCGAAATACATCCAAAGTCTAAAAGAGCAATGAATCTGAATTCTTCTGAGATTCTTGATAACAGGCTACAGTCCGAGATACAGCAGCTAATACAGGTGAACGTCCACTGAAAAGCTTTGTTGAGTTTTCTGGCAAAAGCTCATTCTTGCATACACATGAGTGAGGTGGAGTCCTTGAAGACTCTATGGGGCTAATACAGCAGGCAAGATTTACAGGGAAAGCCCTTCTTTGGGCAACATTTACACTCCAAAACGTTCTCAATGTGCTTTGTCTTACATACTTTCCCTGGCTTGAAGAATGCCTCGGAAGAGAATTTTCTGACCTAGAGTACGAATCTCTGAAGAGAAAGTGGTATGTATCGCCACCATGCAAAATACATCCAAGTCAAAAGAGCAATGAATCTGAATTCTTCTGAGATTCTTGATAACAGGCTACAGTCCGAGATACAGCAGCTAATACAGGTGAACGTCCACTGAAAAGCTTTGTTGAGTTTTCTGGCAAAAGCTCATTCTTGCATACACATGAGTGAGGTGGAGTCCTTGAAGACTCTATGGGGCTAATACAGCAGGCAAGATTTACAGGGAAAGCCCTTCTTTGGGCAACATTTACACTCCAAAACGTTCTCAATGTGCTTTGTCTTACATACTCCATGGCTTGAAGAATGCCTCGGAAGAGAATTTTCTGACCTAGAGTACGAATCTCTGAAGAGAAAGTGGTATGTATCGCCACCATGCAAAATACATCCAAGTCAAAAAGGGCAATGAATATGAAATCTTCCCAGCTTTTTGATAGCAGGCTACAGTCTGAGATAGAGAAGCGAATTCAGGTGAACGTGCGCTGAAAGGCTCAATAGAGTTTCCTGGCTAGAGCTCATTCTTGCTTACACATGGCTGAGGTGGAATCTTAGTGGGCTCTATGGGGCAAATACAGAAAGTAAGTTTTACAGGAAAAGCCCTTCTTCTGGGCCACATTTACACTTCAAAACTTTCTCAATGTCCTTGTCTTACATATTACATGCCCTGAAGAATGTCTTGGATGAGGTTTTTCGGGTCTACAGTGGGACTCCCTGAAGAGAAAGTGGTATATACTGCAACCATGCGAAATACATGCAAAGTCAAAAAGGGCAATGAGCATGAATTCTTCCAAGCTTCTTGATAACAGGCTACAGTCTGAGATACAGCAGCTAATTCAGGTAAGCATACACTGAAAATCTTAGTTGAGTTTTCTTGCAAAACCTCTGACTTGCTTACACATGAGTGAGGTGGATTCCATGATGGCTCTATGGGGCAAATATAGCAGGCAAGATTTACAGAAAAACTCCTCTTTGGGCAACATTTACATTGAAAATTTTCTCAATGTGTCTTTTCTTACATATTCCAAGCCCTAAAGAATGCCTCAGAAGAGGATTTTCGAGCCTACCGTGTGACTCCCTGAAGAGAAAGTGTTGTATATCGCCACCACGTGAAATACTTCCAAGGTCCAAAAGGGCAATGACCCTGAATTCTTCCCAGCTTCTGGATAGCAGGCTACAGTCTGAGATACATCAGCTAATTCAGGTGAGCATATGCTGAAAATATTCGTTGAGTTTTCTGGCAAGAGCTTAGTCTTGCTATGCACATGCCTGAGGTGGGATCCAATAGGGCTCTATGGGGCAAATAGAGAAAGTAAGCTTTACAGGAAAAATCCTTCTTTGGGCAACATTTGCACTCCAAAACTTTCTCAATGAGCCTTGAGGCTTTTCCATGCCCTGAAGAATGCATCAGAAGAGGCTTTTCGGGTCGCTATTGAGACTCTCTAAAGAGAAAGTGTTATGTAACATCATAACGCGAAATACATCCAAAGTCAAAAAGGGCAATGAACATTAATTCTTCCCAGCTTCTTGATAACAGGCTACAGTCTGAGATACAGCAGCTAATTCAGGTAAGCATACACTGAAAATCTTAGTTGAGTTTTCTTGCAAAACCTCTGACTTGCTTACACATGAGTGAGGTGGATTCCATGATGGCTCTATGGGGCAAATATAGCAGGCAAGATTTACAGACAAAACTCCTCTTTAGGCAACATTTACATTGAAAAATTTTCTCAATGTGTCTTTTCTTACATATTCAATGCCCTGAAGAATTCATCGGAAGAGGCTTTTCGGGCCTACAGTGCGACTCCCTGAAGAGAAAGTGTTGTATATCGCCACCACGTGAAATACTTCCAAGGTCCAAAAGGGCAATGACCCTGAATTCTTCCCAGCTTCTGGATAGCAGGCTACAGTCTGAGATACATCAGCTAATTCAGGTGAGCATATGCTGAAAATATTCGTTGAGTTTTCTGGCAAGAGCTTAGTCTTGCTATGCACATGCCTGAGGTGGGATCCAATAGGGCTCTATGGGGCAAATAGAGAAAGTAAGCTTTACAGGAAAAATCCTTCTTTGGGCAACATTTGCACTCCAAAACTTTCTCAATGAGCCTTGAGGCTTTTCCATGCCCTGAAGAATGCATCAGAAGAGGCTTTTCGGGTCGCTATTGAGACTCTCTAAAGAGAAAGTGTTATGTAACATCATAACGCGAAATACATCCAAAGTCAAAAAGGGCAATGAACACGAATTCCTTCCAGTTTCTTGATAGCTGGATACAGTGTGAGAAACAATAGCTATTTGAGGTGAGTATATGCTAAAAAGATTTGTTGAGCTTTCTGGCAAGAGATCATTCTTGTTTACAAATATCAGAGGTGGAATCCAAGTTGATTCTAAGGCGCGAAAACAGAAAGTGAGTTTTACAGGAAAAGCCCTTCTTTGGGCTATATTTACACTCTAAAACTTCCTCAGTGTGTCTTGTCTTACATATTCCATGCCCTCATGAATACCTCGGAAGAGGCTTTTCCGGCCTACAGTGTGACTCCCTGAAGAGAAAGTGTTATGTAACGCCATAACGCGAAATACATCCAAAGTCAAAAAGGGCAATGAACATGAATTCTTCCCAGGGTCTTGATAGCAGGTTACAGTCTGAGATATAGCAGCTAATTCAGGTGATCATACACTAGGAATCTTTGCTGAGTTTTCTTGCAAGTGCTCATTCTTGCTTACACGTGGCTGAAGAGGATCCTAAGAGGGCTCTATGGGTCGAATAGAGAAAGTAAGTTTTACAAGAAAATCCCTTCTTTGGGCAACATTTATACTCAAAAACTTTCTCAATGTGCCTTGTCTTACATGTTCCGTACCCTGAAGAATGCCTTGGAATAGGTTTTTTGGGCCTATACTGAAACGCCCTGAAGAGAAAATGGTATGTTTCCCCATTACGTGAAATATATCCACAGTCAAAAAGGGCAATGAACGTGATTTCTTCCCAGCTTCTTCTTAGCAGGCTACACTCTGAGATACAGCAGCTAATTTAGGTAAGCTAATGCTGAAAAGCTTATTTGAGGTATCTTGCAAGAGCTCATTCTTGCTTGCACATGGCTGAGGTGGAATCCAAGAGGGCTCTATGGGGTGAATGCAGAAAGTAAGTTTTATAGGAAAACCCATGCTTTGTGGAACATTTACACTTCTAAAGTTCCTCAATATGCCTTGTCTTACATATTGCATGCCCTGAAGAATGCCTCGGATGAGGCTTTTCGCCTACAGTGTGTCTTCCTGAAGGAAAGTTGTATGTATCGCTGCCACGTGAAATATATCCACAGTCAAAAAGGGCAATGAACGTGATTTCTTCCCAGCTTCTTCTTAGCAGGCTACACTCTGAGATACAGCAGCTAATTTAGGTAAGCTAATGCTGAAAAGCTTATTTGAGGTATCTTGCAAGAGCTCATTCTTGCTTGCACATGGCTGAGGTGGAATCCAAGAGGGCTCTATGGGGTGAATGCAGAAAGTAAGTTTTATAGGAAAACCCATGCTTTGTGGAACATTTACACTTCTAAAGTTCCTCAATATGCCTTGTCTTACATATTGCATGCCCTGAAGAATGCCTCGGATGAGGCTTTTCGCGCCTACAGTGTGTCTTCCTGAAGGGAAAGTTGTATGTATCGCTGCCACGCAAAATACATCCAAAGACAAAAAGGGCAATGAACATGAATTCTTCCCAGCTTCTTGATAGCAGGCTACAGTCTGAGATACAGCAGCTAATTCGAGAGAGCATACGCTGAAAATCTTTGAGTTTTCTGGCAATAGCTCGTTCTTTATACATGGCTGTGGTTTAGTCCAGGATTGCTCTTTGGATGAATACACCAGGCAAGGATTACTGGAAAACTCTTCTTTGGGCAATATTTACATTCCAAAACTTTCCCAGTGTGCCTTACCTTACATATTCCATGCCATGAAGAATGCCTCAGACGAGGCATTTTGGGCCTAGACTGCAACTTTCTGAAGAAAAAATGGTATGTTTCCTCCTCATGCGACATACATCCACAGTCAAAATTGCAATGAACATGAATCGTTCCCAGCTTCTTGAGAGAGACTTCAGTCTGAGATACAGCAGCTAATTCAGGTAAGCGTTTGCTGAAAAACATATTTGAGTTTTCTGGCAAGAGCTCATTCTTTCTTACACATGGCTGAGCTGGAGTCCAGGATTTCTTTATGGGGCGAATACAGCAGGCAAGGTTTACAGGAAAAGCCCTTCTTTGGGCCACATTTACACTCCAAAACTTTCTCAATGGGTCTTGTCTTACATATTCCATGCTCTGAAGAATGCCTCCGAAGAGGCTTTTTGGGCCTACAGTGCGACTCTCCGAAGAGAAAGTTGTATGTATCGCTGCCACACGAAATACATCCAAAATCAAAAAGGGCAGTGAACATGAATTCTTCCCAGCTTCTTGATAGCTGGCTACAGTCTGAGATACAGCAGCTAATTCAGGTAAGTGGATGCTGAAATGCTCAGCTGAGTTTTCTGGCATGAGCTCATTCTTTCTTGCATATGGCTGAGAAGGAGTCCAGCATTGACCTATGTGGCGTATACAGCAGGCAAGATTTACAGGGAAAGCCCTTCTTTGGGCCACATTAACACTCCAAAACTTTCTCAATGGGTCTTGTCTTACATATTCCATGCTCTGAAGAATGCCTCCGAAGAGGCTTTTTGGGCCTACAGTGCGACTCTCCGAAGAGAAAGTTGTATGTATCGCTGCCACACGAAATACATCCAAAATCAAAAAGGGCAGTGAACATGAATTCTTCCCAGCTTCTTGATAGCTGGCTACAGTCTGAGATACAGCAGCTAATTCAGGTAAGTGGATGCTGAAATGCTCAGCTGAGTTTTCTGGCATGAGCTCATTCTTTCTTGCATATGGCTGAGAAGGAGTCCAGCATTGACCTATGTGGCGTATACAGCAGGCAAGATTTACAGGGAAAGCCCTTCTTTGGGCAACATTTACACTCCAAAGCTTTCTCAATGTGCCTTGTCTTACATATTCCATGCCCTGAGGAATGCCTCCGAAGAGGCTTTTTGGTGCTTACAATGCAACACACTGAGTAGAAAATGGTATGTATCACCACCACACGATTTACATCCAAAGACAAAAAAGGCAATGAATATGAATTCTTCCCAGCTTCTTGTTAGTAGGCTACAGCCTGAGGTATTGTAGATAATTCAGCTGTGCATATGCTGAAAACCTTAGGTGAGTTTTCTGGCAAGAGCTCATTCTTGCCTACACATGACTGAGGTGGAGTCCAGGATGGCTCTATGGGGCGAATAACGAAAGTATGTTTTACAGTAATAGCCCTTCTTTGGGAAGCTTTTACACTCTAAAAATTTCTGAATGTGCCATGTCTTACATATTCCATGCCTTGAAGAATGCCTCGGAAGAGGCTTATTTGGCCTGAAGTGCGACTCTCTGAAGAGAAAGTTGTATGTATCGCCACCACATGAAATACATCCAAACTCAAAAAGACCAGTGAACATGAATTCTTCCCTACTTCTTGATAGCAGGCTACATTCTGAGATACAGTAGCTAATTCAGGTAAGCGTATGCCGAAAAACCTAGTTGAGTTTTCTGCCAGGAGCTCATTCTTGCTTACACATGGCTGAGGTAGATTCCAGCCATGCTCTACGGGGCAAATACAGCAAAGAAGGTTTACAGGAAAAGCCCTACTTTGGGCAATATTTACACTCCAAAACTTTCTCAAAGTGCCTTGTCTTACATATTGAATGGCCTGAAGAATGCCTCGGAAGAGGTTTTTTGGGTCTACACTACAACTCCCTGAAAAGAAAGTGGTGTGTATTGCCATAACGCGAAATATATCCAAAGTCAAAAAGGACAATGTACATATACACTTCTGAGGTTCTTGATAGCAGGCTACATTCTGAGATACAGTAGCTAATTCAGGTAAGCGTATGCCGAAAAACCTAGTTGAGTTTTCTGCCAGGAGCTCATTCTTGCTTACACATGGCTGAGGTAGATTCCAGCCATGCTCTACGGGGCAAATACAGCAAAGAAGGTTTACAGGAAAAGCCCTACTTTGGGCAATATTTACACTCCAAAACTTTCTCAAAGTGCCTTGTCTTACATATTGAATGGCCTGAAGAATGCCTCGGAAGAGGTTTTTTGGGTCTACACTACAACTCCCTGAAAAGAAAGTGGTGTGTATTGCCATAACGCGAAATATATCCAAAGTCAAAAAGGACAATGTACATATACACTTCTCAGGTTCTTGATAGCAGGCTACAGTCTGAGATACAGCAGAGAATTCAGGTGAGCATATGCTGAAAAGCTTATTTGAGTTTTCTGGCAAGAGTTCATTCTTTCTTACACATGGCTGAGCTGGAGTCCCGTATAGCTCTATGAGGAGAATACAGAAAGTAAGGTTTACAGGAAAAGCCCTTCTTTGGGCAACACTGACACTCCAAAACTCTCTTAATGGGCCTTGTCTTACATATTCCATGCACTGTAGAATGCCTTGGAAGAGGCTTTTGGGGCCTACAGTGCGACTCCCTGAAGAGAACGTTGTATGTATCGCCACCGCTCGAAATATATTCAAAACATAAAAGGTCAGTGAACATGATTTCCTCCCAGCTTCTTATTCAGACTACAGTCTGAGATACAGCAGCTAATTCAGGTAAGCGTAGCGTATGCTGAAAAGCTTAGCTGAGTTTCCTGGCAAGAGCTCAGTCTTGCTTACATATAGCTGTGATGGAATCCAAGAGGGTTCTAAGGGGGGAATACAGAAATTAAGTTTTACAGGAAAAGCCCTTCTTTGGCCAACATTTACACTCCAAAACGTTCTCAATGTGCCTTGTTTTACATATTCCATGCCCTGCAGAATGTCTCGGAAAAGGCTTTTTGGGCCTACAGTGTGACTCCCTGAAGAGAAAGTGGTATATATCGCCGTAACACGAAATATATCCATAGTCCAAAAGGGCAATGAACATGAATTCTTCCCAGCTTCTTGATAGCAGGTTACAGTCTGAGATACAGCAGCTAATTCAGGTAAGTGTATGCTGAAAAGCTTAGCTGAGTTTTCTGGCTAGAGCTCATTCTTTCCTACACATGGATGAGGCCAAGTCCAGGATTGCTCTATGGGACGAATAGACCAGGCAAGGATTACAGGAAAATCCCTTCTTTGGGCAAGATTTAAATTCCAAAACTTTCTCAATGTGCCTTCTCTTACATATTGCACTTCCTAAAAAATAACTCAAAAGAGGTTTTTCGGGTCTACACTGCGAGTCCCTGAAGAGAAAGTGGTATGTATCAACATAACGTGAAATATATGCAAAGTCAAAAAGGGCAATGAACATGTGTACTTCCCAGCTTCTTGATAGCAGGTTACAGTCTGAGATACAGCAGCTAATTCAGGTAAGTGTATGCTGAAAAGCTTAGCTGAGTTTTCTGGCTAGAGCTCATTCTTTCCTACACATGGATGAGGCCAAGTCCAGGATTGCTCTATGGGACGAATAGACCAGGCAAGGATTACAGGAAAATCCCTTCTTTGGGCAAGATTTAAATTCCAAAACTTTCTCAATGTGCCTTCTCTTACATATTGCACTTCCTAAAAAATAACTCAAAAGAGGTTTTTCGGGTCTACACTGCGAGTCCCTGAAGAGAAAGTGGTATGTATCAACATAACGTGAAATATATGCAAAGTCAAAAAGGGCAATGAACATGTGTACTTCCAAGCTTCTTGATAGCAGGCTACAGTCTGAGATACAGCAGAGAATTCAGGTGAGCATACACTGAAAAGCTTCGTTGAGTTTTCTGGAAAGAGCTCGTTCTTGCTTACAAATGGCTGAGCTAGTGTCCAGGATAGCTCTATGAGATTAATACAGAAAGTAAGTTTTAGAGGAAAAGCCCTTCTTTGGGCAACATTTACAGTCCAAAACATTCTCAATGAGCCTTGTCTTACATATTCCATGCCCTGAAGAATGCCTCGGAAGAGGCTTTTGGGGCCTACAGTGCGACTGCCTGAAAAGAAAGTGCTATGTATCGCCATAACGTGAAATATATTCAAAGTCCAAAAGGGCAATGAACATGACTTATTTCCAGCCTCTAGATAGCAGGCTACATTCTGAGATACAGCAACTAATTCAAGTGAGCAAATGCTGAAAATCATAGTTGAGTTTACTGACAAGAGCTCAGTCTTGCTTACACATGGCATAGGTGGAGTCAAGGATAGCTCTATTGAGCGAATACAGAAAGTACGTTTCACAGGAAAAGCCCTTTTTTTTTTTTAGATTTAATTTTTATTGACATATAGTTGACATACAATACAGCATAATGATTTGGCTTATGTACACCATGAAATGATTACCACAGAAAGTTTAATGAATGTTCCCTATCTCCTATAAACACAATAGAAGAAATAGCACATTTTTTGTACATGAGATGAGAACACTTAGGATTTAATCCCTTAATGACATTTATGTATAACACACAGTGGTGTTAATTATATTTATCAGGTCGAGGCATCCCTAGTACTTCCTTATCTTTTAACTGAAGGTTAGTGGTCACTTTTTTTAAAAAAAAACCTTTATTTTACTTTTAACTTTTACAGAGTTTTGTTGTTCACAGACATGCATGTTCTCAGATTAGTCATATGTATATCCCCCCCTTCCCTCTCCTCCCGACCATCACACAGCACCCCTGAAGGATCCCCTTTTCTCACAGAGCAATGACTAGAGCTATTTTCTTCACTTATGATAGTACAGGCCTTCATGCTACTTCCTTTACGCCTCTCACCCTCTGTTCCTTCCCCACAAGGTCCATATGTCCACTGTCCATGTCTGTCTTTCTGTCGCTTCACTGCATGTGCCATCATCACAATCCTACTAGATTTCATATATATGTGTTAATATACTGTATTTGTCCTTCTCTTTCTGACTGACTTCACTTTTTTTTTTAAACCTTTATTTTACTTTTAACTTTTACAGAGTTTTGTTGTTCACAGACATGCATGTTCTCAGATTAGTCATATGTATATCCCCCCCTTCCCTCCCCTCCCGACCATCACACAGCACCCCTGAAGGATCCCCTTTTCTCACAGAGCAATGACTAGAGCTATTTTCTTCACTTATGATAGTACAGGCCTTCATGCTACTTCCTTTACGCCTCTCACCCTCTGTTCCTTCCCCACAAGGTCCATATGTCCACTGTCCATGTCTGTCTTTCTGTCGCTTCACTGCATGTGCCATCATCACAATCCTACTAGATTTCATATATATGTGTTAATATACTGTATTTGTCCTTCTCTTTCTGACTGACTTCACTTTTTTTTTTAAACCTTTATTTTACTTTTAACTTTTACAGAGTTTTGTTGTTCACAGACATGCATGTTCTCAGATTAGTCACATGTATATCCCCCCCTTCCCTCCCCTCCCGACCATCACACAGCACCCCTGAATGATCCCCTTTTTTCACAGAGCAATGACTAGAGCTATTTTCTTCACTTATGATAGTACAGGCCTTCATGCTACTTCCTTTACGCTTCTCACCCACTGTTCCTTCCCCACAATGTCCATATGTCCACTGTCCATGTCTGTCTTTCTGTCGCTTCACTGCATGTGCCATCATCACCATCCTACTAGATTCCATATATATGTGTTAATATACTGTATTTGTCCTTCTCTTTTTGACTGACTTCACTTTTTATGATACGTTCTAGATCCAGCCACCTCATTAGGGTTGATTCTTCTGCATTTCTCTTTACAGCTGTGTAGTATTCCATTGTATATATGTATCAGAGCTTTTGGATCCATTCATTCTTCGATGGGCATCTAGGTTCCTTCCGTGTTCTAGCTATTGTATAGAGAGCTGCAATGAACATTGGGGTACAGGTGCTTCTTTCAGTTTTGATTTCGTCAGGGTATAAGTCTAAGAGTGGGATTGCTGGGGCATATGGTGCTTCTATTTTTAGTTTTTAAAAAAATCTCCAGACTGTCTTCCATAGAGGCTGTATCAATTTACACTCCCACCAGCAATGCAGGAGTGTTCCCTTTACTCCGCAGCCTCTCCAGCATTTATTGTCTGTCGATTTGTGGATGATGGCCATTCTGACGGGTGTGAGGTGATATCTCATTGTAGTTTTGATTTGCATTTCTCTAATTATTAGTGAAGTTGAGCATCGTTACATGTGTTTTTGGGCCATCTGTATGTCATCATTGGAGAGGTGTCTGTTTAGGTCCTTCTCCCATTTTTTGATTGGGTTGTTCATTTTTCCTGTGCTGAGTTGTCTGAGTTGCTTGTAGATTTTGGAGATTAATTCTTTGTCTGTTGTTTCATTTACTATGATTTTCTCCCACTCTCTGGGCTGTCTGTTCAGCTTTTTTGTAATTTCTTTAGTTGTACAAAAGCCTTTAAGTTTCATGAGGTCCCATGTGTTCACTTTTCTTTTCAGTTCCACTATTCTAGTAGGTGGGTCAGAGAAGATCTTGCTTTGATTGATGTCCTTGAGGGTTTTGCCTATATTCTCCTCTAAGAGTTTGATGGTTTCTGGCCTTACATTTAAGTCTTTAATCCATTTTGAGTTGATCTTTGTGTATGGTGTCAGGGTATGTTCCAACTTCATTTTCTTGCATGTAGCTGTCCAATTTTCCCAGCACCATTTGTTGAAGAGGCTGTCTTTGTCCCATTTTATAGTTTCGCCTCCTTTGTCAAAAATGAGGTACCCATAGGTGCGTGGCTTTATCTCTGGGTTCTCGATCTTGTTCCATTGGTCGATATTTCTGTTTTTGTGCCAGTACCATACTGTCTTGATGACTGTTGCTTTGTAGTAGAGTCTGAAGTTGGGGAGGCTGATCCCCCCAGCTCCATTCTTCTTCCTGAGGATTGCAGGAAAAGCCCTTCTTTGGGCAACATTTACACTCCAAAACTTGCTCAATTCGCCTTGTCTTACATATTCCATGCCCTGAGGATAGCCTTAGATGAGGCTTTTCGGGCTTACAGTGTGACTCCCTGAAAAGGAAATCGTGTGTAACGCCATAACGCGAAATACATCCAAAGTCAAAACGGGCAATGAACCTGAATTGTTCCCAGCTTCTTGATAGCAGGCTACAGTCTGATATACAGCAGAGAATTCAGGTGAGCATACACTGAAAATCCATTTCAGTTTTCTTGCAAGAGCTCATTCTTGCTTACACATGGCTGAGGTGAATTCCAAGAGGGCTCTATGGGGCGAATACAGCAGGCAAGATCTACAGGAAAAGAACTTCTTTGGAGAACATTTACACTCGAAAAATTTCTTAAGGTACCCTCTCTTACGTATACCAAACCCTGAAGAGAGTCTCAGAAGAGGTTTTTCGGACCTACAGTGCTACTCCCTGAAGAAAAAGTGGTATATATCACCACCACGCGAAAACATCCAAAGTCAAAAGAGACAATTGGCATGAAAACTTCCTATTTCTTGATAGCAGGCTACAGTCTGAGATACAGCAGTGAATTCAGGTGAGCACATGCTGAAAACCTCAGTTGAGTTTTCTGGCAAGAGCTAATTCTTCCTTAGACATGGCAGAGGTGGATTCTAGGATGGCTCTAAGGGGCGAATACAGCAGGCAAGATTTACAGGAAAAGTCCTTCTTTGGGGAACAGTTACACTCCAAAACTTTCTCAATTGCCTTGTCTTACATATTCCATGCCCGGAAGAATGCCTCGGAAGACGCCAGTTGAGCATACACTGTGACTTGCTGAAGAGAAAGGGCTATGTAACACCATCACGTGAAATAAATCCAAAGTCAAAAATGGTAATGAACCGTAATTCTTCCCAGCTTCTTGATAGAGGGCTACAGTCTGAGGTACAGCAGTTAACCCAAGTGAGCATATGCTGAGAAGCTCGGTTGAGTTGTCTGGCAAGAGCTCATTCTTGCTTACACATAGCTGAGGTGGAATCCAAGAGGGCTCTATGGGGCTTTTACAGCAGGCAAGATCTACAGGAAAAGAACTTCTTTGGAGAACATTTACACTCGAAAAATTTCTTAAGGTACCCTCTCTTACGTATACCAAACCCTGAAGAGAGTCTCAGAAGAGGTTTTTCGGACCTACAGTGCTACTCCCTGAAGAAAAAGTGGTATATATCACCACCACGCGAAAACATCCAAAGTCAAAAGAGACAATTGGCATGAAAACTTCCTATTTCTTGATAGCAGGCTACAGTCTGAGATACAGCAGTGAATTCAGGTGAGCACATGCTGAAAACCTCAGTTGAGTTTTCTGGCAAGAGCTAATTCTTCCTTAGACATGGCAGAGGTGGATTCTAGGATGGCTCTAAGGGCGAATACAGCAGGCAAGATTTACAGGAAAAGTCCTTCTTTGGGGAACAGTTACACTCCAAAACTTTCTCAATTGCCTTGTCTTACATATTCCATGCCCGGAAGAATGCCTCGGAAGACGCCAGTTGAGCATACACTGTGACTTGCTGAAGAGAAAGGGCTATGTAACACCATCACGTGAAATAAATCCAAAGTCAAAAATGGTAATGAACCGTAATTCTTCCCAGCTTCTTGATAGAGGGCTACAGTCTGAGGTACAGCAGTTAACCCAAGTGAGCATATGCTGAGAAGCTCGGTTGAGTTGTCTGGCAAGAGCTCATTCTTGCTTACACATAGCTGAGGTGGAATCCAAGAGGGCTCTATGGGGCTTTTACAGCAGGCAAGATTTACAGGAAAAGCCCTTCTTTGGTCAACATTTACACTCTAAAATTTTTTCAATGTGCCTTGTTTTACATATTACATGCCCTGAAGGATACCACACAAGAGGCTTCTCGGGCCTACAGTGCGACTCCCTGAAGACAAAGTTGTATGTTTCCTCATCATGCTAAATACATCCACAGTCAAAAAGGGCAATGAACCTGAATTCTATGCAGCGTCTTGATAGCAGGCTACAGTCTGAGTTACTGCAGTTAATTCAGGTGCGCATACACTGAAAAGCCTAGTTGAGTTTTGTGGGAAGAGCTCATACTTGCTTACACATGGCTGAGTTTGAATCCAAAGGTCTGTATGGGGTGAATACAGAAAGTAAGTTTTACAGGAAAAGCCCTCCTTGGGCAACATTTACACTGCAAAACTCTCTCAATGTGCATTGTCTTACATATTCCATGCCCTGAAGAATGCCTCGGAAGAGGCTTTTCGGGCCTACACTGTGACTCCCTAAGAGGAAGTGGTATGTTTCCCCATCACGCGAAATACATCCACAGTCGATAAGGGCACGGAACATGAATTCTTCCCAGCTTCTTGATAGCACGCTACAGTCTGAGCTGCAGCAGATAATTTAGGTGAGCATACGCTGAAAATCTGAGTTGAGTTTTCTGGCAAAAGTTCATCTTGCTTACACATGGCTTAGGTGGAATCTAGGATGACTCTATGGGGCGAATAGAGCAGGCAAGATTTACAGGAAAAGCCCTTCTTTGGGCAACATTTGTACTCTAAAACTTTCTCAATGTGCCTTGTCTTACATATTCCATGTTCTCAATAATCCCTCGGTAGAGAATTTTCAGATGTACTCTCGGACTACCTGAAGAGAATGTGGTATGTTTCCCCATCACGCGAAATACATCAAAAGAAAAAAAAAGGCAATGAGCCGGAATTCTTGCTAGTTTCTTGATAGAAGTGTGCAGTCTGAGATACAGCATCTAATTCAGTTGTGCATATGCTGAAGAGCTTTGCTGAGTTTTCTGGCAAGAGCTCATTCTTGCTTACACATGGCTGAGGTGGAATCAAGGATAACTCAATGGGGCGCATACAACAGGCAAGATTTACAGGAAAAGCCCTTCTTTGGGCAACATTTACATTGCAAAACTTTCTCAATGTGCCTTGTCTTACATATTCCATGATCTGAAGAATGCCTCAGAAGACGCTTTTCGGGCCTACACTGTGACTCGCTGAAGAGAAAGTGGTATATAATGCCAAAACGTGAAATACATCCAAAGTAAAAAAGGCAATGAGCCGGAATTCTTGCTAGTTTCTTGATAGAAGTGTGCAGTCTGAGATACAGCATCTAATTCAGTTGTGCATATGCTGAAGAGCTTTGCTGAGTTTTCTGGCAAGAGCTCATTCTTGCTTACACATGGCTGAGGTGGAATCAAGGATAACTCAATGGGGCGCATACAACAGGCAAGATTTACAGGAAAAGCCCTTCTTTGGGCAACATTTACATTGCAAAACTTTCTCAATGTGCCTTGTCTTACATATTCCATGATCTGAAGAATGCCTCAGAAGACGCTTTTCGGGCCTACACTGTGACTCGCTGAAGAGAAAGTGGTATATAATGCCAAAACGTGAAATACATCCAAAGTAAAAAAGGGCAATGAACATGAATCCTTCCCAGCTTCTTGATAGCAGGCTACAGTCTGAGATACAGCAGCTAATCCAGGTGAGCGTATGCTGAAAGGATTTGTTGAGTTTTCTGGCAAGAGCTCATTCTTGCTTACACATAGCTGAGGTGGAATCCAAGAGGGCTCTAAGGGGTTTTACAGTAGGCAAGATTTACAGGAAAAGTCCTTATTCGGGCAACATTTACACTTCAAAAGTTTCTCAATGTGACTTGTCTTACATATTCCATGCCCTGAAGAATGCCACAGAAGAGGCTTCTCGGGCCTACAGTGCAACTCCCTGAAGACAAATTTGTATGTTTCCTCATCACGTGAAATACATCCACAGTCAAAAAGGGCAATGAACCTGAATTCTTCGCAACTTCTTGATAGCAGGCTACAGTCTGAGTTACTGCAGTTAATTCAGGTGCGCATACGCTGAAAAGCCTAGTTGAATTTTGTGGGAAGAGCTCATTCTTGCTCACACATGGCTGAGGTAGAATCCAAAGGGCTCTATGGGGTGAATACAGAAAGTAAGTTTTACAGGAAAAGCCCTTCTTGGGCAACATTTACACTTCAAAAGTTTCTCAATGTGACTTGTCTTACATATTCCATGCCCTGAAGAATGCCACAGAAGAGGCTTCTCGGGCCTACAGTGCAACTCCCTGAAGACAAATTTGTATGTTTCCTCATCACGTGAAATACATCCACAGTCAAAAAGGGCAATGAACCTGAATTCTTCGCAACTTCTTGATAGCAGGCTACAGTCTGAGTTACTGCAGTTAATTCAGGTGCGCATACGCTGAAAAGCCTAGTTGAATTTTGTGGGAAGAGCTCATTCTTGCTCACACATGGCTGAGGTAGAATCCAAAGGGCTCTATGGGGTGAATACAGAAAGTAAGTTTTACAGGAAAAGCCCTCCTTGGGCAACATTTACCCTGCAAAACTCTCTCAATGTGCCTTGTTTTACATATTCCATACCCTGAAGAATGCCTCGGAAGAGGCTTTTCGGGCCTACACTGTGACTCCCAGAAGAGAAATTGGTTTGTATCGCCACCACGTGATATACATCCAAATTCAAAAAGGGCAATGAACATGACTTCATTTCCTTATGGCAAAGAAGGGCTTTTCCTGTAAAACTTACTTTCTGTATTTTCCCCATGGAGCCATCATGGAATCCACCTCAGCCATGCATAAGCAATAAGGAGCTCTTGCCAGATAAGTCAAAGAAGCTTTTCAGCCTTATGCTCACCTGAATTAGGTGCTGTATCTCAGACTGTAGCCTGCTATCAAGAACCTGGGAAGAATTCATGTTCATTGCCCTTTTTGACTGTGGATGCATTTCCCGTTATGGGGAAACATACCACTTTCTCTTCAGAGATTGCACTGTAAGCCCCGAAATGTGTCTTTGGAGGCATTCTTCAGGGCATGGAATATGTAAGACAAGGCACATTGAGAATGTCTTAGAGGGTAAATGTTGCCCAAATAAGGGCTTTTCCTGTAAAATTTACTTTCTGTATTCACCCGATACAGCCATCTTGAACTCCACCTCAGTAAATTGTAAGCAGGAATGAGCCTTTTCCAGAAAACTCAACTAAGCTTTTCAGTGTATGCTCACCTAGTTAGCTGCTGTGTCTCATACCATATCCAGCTATCAAGAAGCTGGGAGGAATTCATGTTCATTTCCCTTTTTGACTTTCGATGTATTTCGCGTTATGGCAATACGTACCACTTTCTCTTCAGGGATTCGCAGTGTACGGCCAAAAATCTTCTTCCGAGACATTCCTCAGGTCATGGAATATGTAAGGGAAGGCACATTGAGAAAGTTTTGGAGTGTAAATGTTGCCCAAAGAAGGGCTTTTCCTGTAAAACTTGCCTGCTGTATTCGCCCCATAGAACCCACTTGGATTCCACCTGAGCCTTTTGCAAGCAAGAATGAACTCTTGCAAGATAACTCAACTAAGCCTTCCAGCGTACGCTCACCTGAATTAGCTGCTGTATCTCAGACTGTAGCTTTCTATCAAGATGCTGGGAACAATTCATATTCGTTGACCTTTTTGACTCTGGTTGTTTTTCATGTGGTGGTGATACATACCACTTTCTCTTTAGGGAGTTGCACTGTAGGCCCGTAAAGCCTCATCCGAGACATTCTTCAGGGCATGAAATATGTAAGGTAAGAACATATAGGAAGTTTTGCAGTGTGAATATGGCCTAGAAGAGGGTTTTTCCTGTAAAGATTACTTTCTGTATTCGCCCCATAGAACCCACTTGGATTCCACCTGAGCCTTTTGCAAGCAAGAATGAACTCTTGCAAGATAACTCAACTAAGCCTTCCAGCGTACGCTCACCTGAATTAGCTGCTGTATCTCAGACTGTAGCTTTCTATCAAGATGCTGGGAACAATTCATATTCGTTGACCTTTTTGACTCTGGTTGTTTTTCATGTGGTGGTGATACATACCACTTTCTTTTTAGGGAGTTGCACTGTAGGCCCGTAAAGCCTCATCCGAGACATTCTTCAGGGCATGAAATATGTAAGGTAAGAACATATAGGAAGTTTTGCAGTGTGAATATGGCCTAGAAGAGGGTTTTTCCTGTAAAGATTACTTTCTGATTCGCCCCATAGTGCCCTCTTGGATTCCACCTCAGTCATGTGTAAGCTAGATTGAGCTCTTGCAAGAAAACTCAAGTAAGATTTTCAATGTATGCTCACCTGAATTAGCTGCTATATCTCAAGACTGTAGCCTGCTATCAAGAAGTTAAGAAGAATACACGCTCATTCCCCATTTTGACTTTAGATGTATTTCACGTTATGGCATCACACAACTTTTTCTCTTCCAGGAGTCGCAGTGTGGACCCAAAAAGCCTCTTCCGCGGCATTCTTCAGGCCATGGAATATGTCAGAAAAGGCACATTGAGAAATTTTAGAGCTGTAAATGTTGCACAAAGTTGCCTACTATATTCGCCCGATACAGCAATCTTGGACTCCACCTCAGCAATATGTAAGCAAGAATGAGCTCTTGCCAGAATACTCAACTAAGCTTTTCAGCGTATGCTCACATGAATTAGCTGCTGTATCTCAGACAGTAGCCTGCTATCAAGAAGCTGGGAAGAATTCAGGTTCACTGCCCTTTTTGACGTTGGATTTGGATCCCGTTATGGCGATGCATACCACTTTCTCTTCAGGGAGTGGCAGTGTAGGCCCGACAAGCGTCTTCCAAGGCATTCTTCGTGGCATGAAGTATGTAAGGCAAGGCCAATTCAGAAATTTTTATAGTGTAAATGTTGCCCGAAGAAGGGCTTTTCCTGTAAAACTTACTATTTTATTCGTCCCATAGTGACCTCTTAGATTCCACCTCAGCCGTGTGTGAGCAAGAATGTGCTCTTGCCAGAAAACTCAATGAAACTTTTCAACGTATGCTCACCTGATGCAGCTGCTGTATCTGACTGTAGCCTGCTCGAAAGAAGCTGGGAAGAATTCATGTTCATTGCTTTTTTTGACCTTGGGTGTATTTCACATGGTGGCGAATATACCATTTTCTCTTCAGGGAGTTGCACTGTAGTCCCAAAAAGCCTCTTCCGATGCATTCTTCAGGGCATTGAATATGTAAGACAATGCACATTTAGAAAGTTTTGGAGTTTAAATGTAGTGCAAAGAAGGGCTTTTCCTTTAA
Organism: Tragulus kanchil; assembly: GCA_022376925.1. Taxonomy (NCBI): domain Eukaryota; kingdom Metazoa; phylum Chordata; class Mammalia; order Artiodactyla; family Tragulidae; genus Tragulus; species Tragulus kanchil. Next base: position 71,706,303 of record JAIOJX010000029.1, on the reverse strand, counting down.
ATGTTGTCTGCTGTCTTCCCCACTCCTTAGAGCCATCATGGACTCCACCTCACTGATGTGTAAGCAAAAAAGAGCTTTTGCCGGAAAACTCAACTAAGCTTTTCAACGTATGCTCACCTGTATTAGCTGCTGTATCTCTGACTGTAGCCTGCTATCAAGAAGCTGGGATGAATTCATGTTCTTTGCCCATTTTGACTTTGGATGTAGTTCGTGTTATGGCGTTTCATACCACTTTCTCATAAGGGACTCGCATTGTAGGCCCGAAATGCCTCTTCCGAGGCATTCTTCAGGGCATGGAATACGTAAAACAAGGCTCATTGAAACAGTTTTGGAGTGTAAATATTGACAAAGAAGGGCTTTTCCTGTAAAACTTACTTTGTGTATCACCCCATAGTGCCCTCTTGGAACCACGTCAGCCATGTAAAAGCAAGAATAAGCTCTAGCTAGAAAACTCAACGAATATTTTCAAGGTATGCTCACCTGTATTAGCTGCTGTATCTCTGACTGTAGCCTGCTATCAAGAAGCTGGGATGAATTCATGTTCTTTGCCCATTTTGACTTTGGATGTAGTTCGTGTTATGGCGTTTCATACCACTTTCTCATAAGGGACTCGCATTAGGTTCGAAATGCCTCTTCCGAGGCATTCTTCAGGGCATGGAATACGTAAAACAAGGCTCATTGAAACAGTTTTGGAGTGTAAATATTGACAAAGAAGGGCTTTTCCTGTAAAACTTACTTTGTGTATCACCCCATAGTGCCCTCTTGGAACCACGTCAGCCATGTAAAAGCAAGAATAAGCTCTAGCTAGAAAACTCAACGAATATTTTCAAGGTATGCTCACCTGAATTAGCTGCTGTCTCTCAGACTGTAGCCTGCTATCAAGAAGCTGGGAAGAATTCCGGTTCATTGCCATTTTTGACTTTGGATGTATTCCGCGTTAGGGTGATACATACCACTTTCTATTCAGGAAGTTGCACTGTAGGCCTGAAAAGCCTCTTCCGAGGCATTCTTCAGGGCATGGAATATGTAAAACAAGCAACATTGAGAAAGTCTTAGAGTGTAAATTTTGCCCATCAAGGGCTTTTCCTCTGAATCTTGCCTTCTATTTGCCCCATATTGCCCTCTAGGAATCCAAATAAGCCATGTAGAAGCAAGAATGATTTCTGCCAGAAACCTGTACTAAGATATTCAGCATATGATTACCTGATTTAGCTGCTCTATCTCAGACTACACCCTGCTATCAAGAAGCTGGGAAGAATTCATGTTCATTGCCCTTTTTGACTTCAGATATTTTTCGAGTTATGGCAATAAATACCACTTTCTATTCAGGAAGTCGCACTGTAAGCCTAAAAAGCCTATTCCGATGCATTTTTCAGGGCATTGAATATGTAAGACAAGGCACATTGAGAAAGATTTGGAGTGTATATGTTGACCAAAGAAGGGTTTTACCTGTAGAACTTACTCTCTGTATTCACCCCATACTGCCTCCTGGGACTACACATCAGCAAGGTGTAAACAAAAATAAGCTCTTGCCAGAAAACTCAATGAAACTTTTCAACGTATGCTCATCTGAATTAGTAGCTGTATCTCAGACCATAGCCTGCTATCAAGAAGGTGCGAAGAATTCATGTTCATTGCCCGTTTTGACTTTTGAATTATTTCGCGTTATGGCATTACACACCATTTCCACTTCAGGGAGTCATACTGTAGGCCCAAAAAACCTCTTCCGAGGCATTGTTTAGGGAAGCAACATGTAAGACAAGGCACATTGAGAAAGTTTTCGAGTGTTAATGTTGCCCAAAAAAGGGGTTTTCCTGTAAATTTTACCTGCTGTATGCCCCATAGAGCCATTGTGGAAACCAAGTCAATCATGTATAAGCAAGAATAAGCTCTTGCCAGAAAACTCAATGAAACTTTTCAACGTATGCTCATCTGAATTAGTAGCTGTATCTCAGACCATAGCCTGCTATCAAGAAGGTGCGAAGAATTCATGTTCATTGCCCGTTTTGACTTTTGAATTATTTCGCGTTATGGCATTACACACCATTTCCACTTCAGGGAGTCATACTGTAGGCCCAAAAAACCTCTTCCGAGGCATTGTTTAGGGAAGCAACATGTAAGACAAGGCACATTGAGAAAGTTTTCGAGTGTTAATGTTGCCCAAAAAAGGGGTTTTCCTGTAAATTTTACCTGCTGTATGCCCCATAGAGCCATTGTGGAAACCAAGTCAATCATGTATAAGCAAGAATGAGCTCTTGCCAGAAAACTCAACGAATCTTTTCAGCATATGCTCACCTGAATTGGTTGCTATATCTCAGACTGTAGTCTGCTATCAAGAAGCTGGGAAGAATTCAGGTTCCTTGCCCTTTTTGACCTGGATGCATTTTGCGTGGTGGCGATATATGCCATATGTTCAGGAAAGAGTCGCACTGTAGGCCCAAATAGCCTCTTCAGAGGCATTCCTCAGGGCATGGAATATGTAAGACAAGGCACATTAAAAAAGTTTTGGAGTGTAAATGTTGCCCAAAAAATGGCTTTTCTTGTAAATCTTTCCTGCTCGATTCGCCCCATAGAGCCATCTTGGAATCCAGCTCAGCCATGTGTAAGCGATAATGAGCTCTTGCCAGAAAACTCAACTAAGATTTTCAGTGTATGCTCACCTGATTAGATGCTGTATCTCAGACTGTAGCCTGCTATCAAAAAGCTGGGAAGAATTCTGGTTCATTGTCCTTTTTGACTTTGGAAGTATTTCGTGTTATGGCGTTATATACCACTTTCTCTTCAGGGAGTCGCACTGTAGGCACGAAAAGCCTCTTCCAAGGCATTCTTCAGGGCATGGATATGTAAGACAAGCACATTGAGAGAGGTTTGAAGTGTAAATATTGCCCAAAGAAGGGCTTTTCCTGTATATCTTGCTTGCACTATTCGCCCTATAGAGCCATCTTGCAACTCACCTCAGCCATGTGTAAGCTGGGAAGAATTCATGTTCATTGCCCTTTTTGACCATGGATGTTTTTCTTGTGGTATTGATATATACCACATTCTCTTCAGAGAGTCGGACTGTAGGCATGAAAAACCTCTTCAGAGACATTCTTCAGGCCATGGATATGGAAAACAAGGCAAACTGAGAAAGTTTGGAGTGTAAATTTTGCCCAAACAAGGGCTTTTCCTTTGAATCTTGCCTACTCTATTCGTCCATAGAGCCATCTTGGAATCCACCTCAGCCATGTGTAAGCAAGTATGAGCTCTTGCCAGAAAACTCAACTAAGATTTTCAGTGTATGCTCACCTGATTAGATGCTGTATCCCAGACTGTAGCCTGTTATCAAAAAGCTCGGAAAAATTCACGTTCATTGTTCTTTTTGACTTATGGTGTATCTCGTGTTATGGCATTACATAACACTTTCTCTTCAGGGAGTCGCACTGTAGGCCAGAAAAGCCTCTTCCAAGGCATTCTTCAGGGCATGGATATGTAAGACAAGCACATTGAGAGAGGTTTGAAGTGTAAATATTGCCCAAAGAAGGGCTTTTCCTGTATATCTTGCTTGCACTATTCGCCCTATAGAGCCATCTTGCAACTCACCTCAGCCATGTGTAAGCTGGGAAGAATTCATGTTCATTGCCCTTTTTGACCATGGATGTTTTTCTTGTGGTATTGATATATACCACATTCTCTTCAGGGAGTCGCACTGTAGGCCCGAAAAACCTCTTCTGAGGCATTCTTCAGGGCGTGGAATACGTAAGACAAGGCACATTGAGAAAGTTTTAGAGTGTAAACATTTCCCAAAGAAGGGCTTTTCCTGTAAAATTTACTTTCTTATTCGCCCCATAGTGCCCTCTTGGATTCCATAACAGCCATTTGTATCAAGGTTGAGCTCTTGCCAGAAAACTCAACGAATCTTTTCAGTGTATGCTCACCTGAATTAGCTGCTGTATCTCACACTGTAACCAGGTATCAAGAAGCTGGGAAGAATACATGTTCATTGCTCTTTTTGACCTTGGTTGTATTTTGCGTGGTAGCAATATATACCACTTTCTGTTCAGACAGTCGGACTTTAGGCCTGAAAAGCCATTCCGATGCATTTTTCAGTTCATTGAATACGTAATACAAGGCATATTGAGAAAGATTTGGAGTGTAAATATTGCCCAAAGAAGGGCTTTTCCTGTGAAACCTTGCATGCTGTATCCGCCCCTTAGAGCCATTCTGGACTCCACCTCAGCCATGTGTAAGCAAGAATGAGCTCCTGCCAGAAAGCTCAACTAAGATTTTCAGCGTATGCTCACCTGATTTAGCTGCTATATCTCAGACTGTAGCCTGCTATAAAGAATCTTGGATGAATTCAGGTTAATTGCCCTTCTTGGCTTTGGATGTATTTTGCATGGTGTCGATACATACCACTTTCTCCACAGGGAGTTGTACTGTATATCCAAAAAGCCTCTTCTGAGGCATTCTTCAGGGCATGGAATATGGAAGACTAGGCACATTGAGAAAGTTTTGGAGTGCAAATGTAGCCTAAAGAAGGCTTTTCCTGTGGAACTTACTTTCTGTATTCGCCCCATACTGCCATCATTGACTCCACATCAGCATGTGTAAGCAAGAATGAGCTCTCGCCAGGAAATTCAACTAAGATATTCAGCATATGCTCACCTGATTTAGCTGCTATATCTCAGACTCTAGCCTGCTTTCAAGAATCTGGGAAGAATTAAATTTCATTGCCCTTCTTGGCTTTGGATGTATTTTGCATGGTGTCGATACATACCACTTTCTCCACAGGGAGTTGTACTGTATATCCAAAAAGCCTCTTCTGAGGCATTCTTCAGGGCATGGAATATGGAAGACTAGGCACATTGAGAAAGTTTTGGAGTGCAAATGTAGCCTAAAGAAGGCTTTTCCTGTGGAACTTACTTTCTGTATTCGCCCCATACTGCCATCATTGACTCCACATCAGCATGTGTAAGCAAAATGAGTTCTTGCCAGAAAACTCAACTAAGCTTTTCAGCGTATGCTCACCTGAATTAGTTGCTGTATCTCGGACTATAGCCTGCTATCAAGAAGGTGGGACGAATTCATGTTCATTGCCTGTTTGTACTTTGGATGTATTTCACGTTATGGCGTTACACACCATTTCCTTTTCAGGGTGTCATACTGTAGGCCTGAAAAGCCTCTTCTGAGGCATTCTTCAAGGCATGGAATATGTAAGACAAGGCACTTTGAGAAAGTTTTGGAGTGTAAATGTTGCCCACAGAATGGCTTTTTCTTTAAATCTTGCCTACTGTATTCACCCCATAGAGTCATTGTGGAAAACAACTCAGCCATGAGTAAGCAAGAATGTGCTCTTGCCAGAAAAATCAACTAAGATTTTCAGCGTATGCTCCCCTGAATTAGATGCTGTATCTGAGACTGCAGCCTGGTATTAAGAAGCTTGGAAGAATTCAATGTTCATTGCCCATTTTGACTTTGGATGTATTTCGCGTTATGGCGTTTCATACCACTTTCTCATCAGGGAGTCGCATCTTAGGCATGAAAAACCTCTTCTGGGGCATTCGTCAGGGCATGGAATAGGTAGGACAAGGCACATGGAGAAAGTATTGGACCAAAGAAGGGCTTTTTCTGTAAAACTTACTATCTTATTCGCCCCATACTGCCCTCTGAGATCCACCTCAGCCATGTGTTAGGAAGAATGAGCTCTTGTCAGAAAACTCAACAAATCTTTTCAGCGTATGCTAACCTGAATTAGCTGCTGTATCTCGGACTGTAGCCTACTATCAAGAAGCTGGGAAGAATTCAGTTTCCTTTACCTTTTTGACCTTGGATGTATTTTGCGTGGTGGCGATATATACCATATGCTCATCAGGTAGTCGCACTGTAGGCCCGAAAAGCCTTTTCCGAGGCATTCTTCAGGGCATGGAATATGTAAGAGAAGGCACATTGAGAAAGTTTTGAAGTGTAAATGTTGCTCCAAAAATGGCTTTTCTTGTAAATCTTGCCTGCTGTATTCGCCTCATAGAGCCATCAGGAATCCAACTCAGCCATGTGTAATCGAGAATGAGCTCTTGTCAGAAAACTCAACTAAGATATTCAGCATATACTCAACTGAATTAGCTGCTGTATCTCACACTGTAGCCAGGTATCAAGAAGCTGAGAAGATTTCACGTCCATTGTTGTTTTGACAATGGGTGTTTTTCTTATGGTGTTGATATATACCACTTTCTCATCACGGAGTCATAGTGTAGGCCCGAAAAGCCTCTTCCGAGGAATTCTTCAGGGCATGGAATATGTAAGAGAAGGCACATTGAGAAAGTTTTGAAGTGTAAATGTTGCTCCAAAAATGGCTTTTCTTGTAAATCTTGCCTGCTGTATTCGCCTCATAGAGCCATCAGGAATCCAACTCAGCCATGTGTAATCGAGAATGAGCTCTTGTCAGAAAACTCAACTAAGATATTCAGCATATACTCAACTGAATTAGCTGCTGTATCTCACACTGTAGCCAGGTATCAAGAAGCTGAGAAGATTTCACGTACATTGTTGTTTTTGACAATGGGTGTTTTTCTTATGGTGTTGATATATACCACTTTCTCTTCTGGGAGTCGCACTGTAGGCACGAAAAGCCTCTTCTGAGCCATTCCTCAGGGCATGGAATATGTAAGACAAGGGACATTGCGAAAGTTTTGGACTGTAAATGTTACCCAAAAAAGGGCTTTTCCTGTAAAACATACTTTCTTTATTCACCCCGTAGAGCCATCCTGGACTCCACCTCAGCAATGTGTAAGAAAGACTGAGCTCTTGGCAAACAACTCAACTAAACTTTTCAGCGTATGGTCATCTGAATTAGCCGCTGTATCTCAGACTGTAGCCTCCCATCAAGAAGCTGGGAAGAATACAAGTTCATTGTCTTTTAGACTTTGGATGTATTTTGCGTTATGGCGATACATACCACTTTCTCTTCAGGGAGTCGCACTTTAAGCCCGAAAGTCCCCTTCCGCAGCAATCATCAGGGCATCGAATATGTAAGACAAGGCACATCGAGAAAAATTTGTAGTGTAAATGTTGCCTAAAGAAGAGCTATTCCTCTAAAATGTACTTTCTTTATTCGCCCAACTGTGCCATCCTGGAAAACACCTCAAAAATATGCATGAAAGACTGAACTCTTGCTAGAACACTCAACTGAGCTTTTCATCATATGATCACCTGAATTAGATGCTGTATCTCAGACTGCAGCCTCCCATCATGAAGCTGGGAAGAATTAATGTTCATTGCCCTTTTTGACTTTGGTAGTATTTCTCATGGTGGCGATATATACCACTTTCTCTTCAGGGAGTTGCACTGTAGGCCTGAAAAACCTCTTCCGAGGCATTCTTCATGGCATGGAATGTGTAGTCAAGGCACATTCAGAAAGTTTTGGAGTGTAAATGTTGCCCAAAGAAGGGCTTTTCTTATAAATCTTGCCTACTCTATTCTCCCCGTAGAGCTAACTTGCAATCCACCTCAGCCATGTGTAAGCAAGTATGACCTCTGCCCGAAAACTTAATGATGCTTTTCAGCATAAGCTCACCTGAAATAGCTGCTATATCTCAGACTGTAGCCTGCTATTAAGAAACTGTTTAGAATTCATTTCATTGTCCTTTTTGACTTTGAATGTATTTCGCTCTAAGGTGTTATATACCATTTTATTTTCAGGGAGTCAGACTGCAGACCCGAAAAGCCTCTTCCAAGGCATTTTTCAGGGCATAGAATATGTAAGTCAAGGCACATTCAGAAAGTTTTGGAGTGTAAATGTTGCCCAAAGAAGGGCTTTTCTTATAAATCTTGCCTACTCTATTCTCCCCGTAGAGCTAACTTGCAATCCACCTCAGCCATGTGTAAGCAAGTATGACCTCTGCCCGAAAACTTAATGATGCTTTTCAGCATAAGCTCACCTGAAATAGCTGCTATATCTCAGACTGTAGCCTGCTATTAAGAAACTGTTTAGAATTCATTTCATTGTCCTTTTTGACTTTGAATGTATTTCGCTCTAAGGTGTTATATACCATTTTATTTTCAGGGAGTCAGACTGCAGACCCGAAAAGCCTCTTCCAAGGCATTTTTCAGGGCATAGAATATGTAAGACAAGGCACATTGAGAAAGTTTTGGAGTGTAAATGTGGCCGAAAGAAGGGCTTTTCCTGTAAATCTTGCCAGCTGTATTCACCCCATAGAGCCAACCTGGAATCCAAATCAGCCATTTGTAAACACGAACGAGCTCATGTCATAAAACTCAACTAAGTATTCAGCGTATGCTCACCTGATTTAGCTGCAGCATCTCAGACTGTAGCCTGCTATCAAGAAACTGGGAAGAATTCATGCTCATTGCCCTTTTTGACTTTGGATGTATTTCGTGATATGCCGTTTCATACCACTTTCTCTTCAGGTAGTCACAGTTTAGGTTCTAAAAACCTCTTCTGAAGCACTCTTCAGTGAATGGAATATGAAACAAAAGGCACAATGAGAATGTTTTAGACTGTAAATGTTGCCAAAGAAGGGTTTTAGATGCAAATCTGACTATCTGATTCGCCCCATATTGCCCTCTTGGAATCCACCTCAGCCATGAGTAAGCAAGAACGAGCTTTGCCAGAAAACTCAACTAAGATTATCAGCCTATGCTCACCTGAATTAACTGCTGTAACTCAGAATGTAGCCTGCTATCAAGAAGCTGGTGAGATTTCATGTTCATTGCCCTTTTTGACTTAGGATGTATTTCACGTTATGGCGATACATACCACGTTCTCTTCAGGGAGTCGCACTATAAGCCCGAAAGGCGTCTTCCAGGGCAACGTTCAGGGCATCGAATATGTAAGACAAGGCACATTGAGAAAGATTTGTAGTGTAAATGTTACCCAAAGAAGGGCTTTTCCTGTAAATCTTGGCTGCTGTATTGGCCCCATAGAGACATATTGGTATCCAACACAGCCATGTGTGAGTAAGAATGAGCTCTTGCCAGAAAACTCAACTAAGATTATCAGCCTATGCTCACCTGAATTAACTGCTGTAACTCAGAATGTAGCCTGCTATCAAGAAGCTGGTGAGATTTCATGTTCATTGCCCTTTTTGACTTAGGATGTATTTCACGTTATGGCGATACATACCACGTTCTCTTCAGGGAGTCGCACTATAAGCCCGAAAGGCGTCTTACAGGGCAACGTTCAGGGCATCGAATATGTAAGACAAGGCACATTGAGAAAGATTTGTAGTGTAAATGTTGCCCAAAGAAGGGCTTTTCCTGTAAATCTTGGCTGCTGTATTGGCCCCATAGAGACATATTGGTATCCAACACAGCCATGTGTGAGTAAGAATGATCTCTTGACAGAAAACTCAACGAAGCTTTTCAGGGTATGATTACCTGAATTAGCAGCTGTATCTCAGACTGAAGCCTGCTATCAAAAAGTTAGGTAGAATTCAGGTTCAATGCCCTTTTTGACTTCGGATGTATTTCACGTGGTGGCGATACATACATTTTCTCTTCAGGGAGTCACACTGTAGCCCTGAAAATCCTCTTCCGAGGCATACTTTAGGGCATGGAATATGTAAGACTAGGCACATTGAGACAGTTTTGGACTGTAAAAGTTGACCAAAGAAGGGCTTTTCCTGTAAATCTTACTTTCTGTATTCGCCCGATGGAGCGATCGTGGACTCCTCCCCAGCAATATGTAAGCAAGAATGAGCTCTTGCCAGAAAACTCAACTAAGCTTTTCAGCATAGGCTCACCTGAATTAGCTTCTGTATCTGACACTTTAGCCAGGTATCAAGAAGCTGGGAAGAATTTAGGTTCATTGCCCTTTTTGACTTTGGATGTATTTTGCCTGATGGCGATACCTACCATGTTGTCTTCAGTGAGTCGCAGCGTAGGCCCGAAAAGCCTCCTCTGAAGCATTCTTCAAGTCATGGAATATGTAAGACAAGGCACATTGAGGAAGCTTTGGAGTGTAAATGTTGCCCAAAGAAGGACTTTTCTGGTAAATCTTGCCTGCTGTATTCGCCCCATAGAGCCATCTTGCAATCCACCTCAGCCATGTGTTATCAAGAATGAGCTCTTGCCAGAAAACTCAAGTAAGCTTTTCAGTGTATGCTCACCTTAATAGGCTGCTGTATGTCAGACTGTAGCCTGCTGTCAAGAAGCAGGGAAGAATTCATGTTCATTGCCCATTTTGGCTTTGGATGTATTTAACGTTAAGACGATATATACCAATTTCTCTTCATGGAGTCAAACTGTAGGCCCGAAAAACCTCCTCCGAGGCATTCTTCAGGGCATGAGATATTCAAAACAATGTACTTTGAGAAAGTTTTGTAGTGTAAATGTTGCCCAAAGAAGGGCTTTTCCTTTAAATCTTGCCTGCTGTATTCGCCCCATAGAGCGATCCTTTACTCCACCTCAGCCATGTGTAAGCTAGAATGAGTGCCTGCACGAAAACTCAGCTAAGCTTTTCCGCGTATGGTCTCCTGAATTAGCTGCTGTATCTCAGACTGTAGCCTGCTATAAAGAACCTGGGACCGATTCAGGTTCATTGCCCTTTTTGACTTTGAATGTATTTCCCGTTATGGAACTATATACCACTTTCTTGTCAGGGAGTCGCATTTTAAGCCCGAAAAGCCTCTTCCGGGGCAATCTTCAGGGCATCGAATATGTAAGAAAGGCACATTGCAGAAGTTTTGGAGTGTAAAAGTTGCCCAAAGACGGGCTTTTTCTGTAAAACGTGCTTTCTTTATTCACCTGATTGTGTCATCGTGGACTCGACCTCTGCAATGTATAAGGATGAATGAGTTCTTCCCAGAAAACTCAACTAAACTTTCAGCGTATGGTCTCCTGAATTAGCTGCTGTATCTCAGACTGTAGCCTGCTATAAAGAACCTGGGACCGATTCAGGTTCATTGCCCTTTTTGACTTTGAATGTATTTCCCGTTATGGAACTATATACCACTTTCTTGTCAGGGAGTCGCATTTTAAGCCCGAAAAGCCTCTTCCAGGGAAATCTTCAGGGCATCGAATATGTAAGACAGGCACATTGCAGAAGTTTTGGAGTGTAAATGTTGCCCAAAGACGGGCTTTTCCTGTAAAACGTGCTTTCTTTATTCACCTGATTGTGTCATCGTGGACTCGACCTCTGCAATGTATAAGGATGAATGAGCTCTTGCCAGAAAACTTAACTAAGATTTTCGGCATATGCTCACCTGATTTGGCTTCTGTATCTCAGATTGTAGCCTGCTCTCAAGAAGCTTCAATGAATTCAACTTCATGTCTCTTTGTGGTATTAGATGTACTTCGCATGGTGATACATACCACTTTCTATTCAGTGAATCGCAATGTAGGCCCGAAAATCCTCCTCTGAGGCATTCTTCAGGGCATGGAATATGTAAGACAAGGCACATTGAGAAAGTTTTGAAGTGTAAATGTTGCTGAAAAAAGGATTTTTCCTGTATATCTCTCCTGCTGTATTTGCACAACAGAGCCATCTTGGAATTCACCTCAGCCATGTGTAAGCAAGTATGATTTCTGCCAGAAAACTTAACTAAGCTTTTCAGCATATACTCACCTGAATTAGCTGCTGTATCTCAGGCTGTAGCCTGCTATCAAGAAGCTGGGAAGAATTCAGGTTCATTGCCCTTTTTGACTTTGGATGTATTTCCTGTATCGCCTAATGGTGATACCTACCACGTTGTCTTCAGAGAGTCGTTGTGTAGGCCTGAAAAGCCTCCTGTGAGGCATACTACAAGACATGGAATATGTAAGACAAGGCACATTGAGAAAGTATTAGAGTGTAAATGTTCCTCAAAGAAGGGCTTTTCCTTTACATCTTTCCTGCTGTATTCGCCCCATAGAGCGATCCTGGACTCCCACTCAGTCATGTGGTAGCAAGTATGATTTCTGCCAGAAAACTTAACTAAGCTTTTCAGCATATACTCACCTGAATTAGCTGCTGTATCTCAGGCTGTAGCCTGCTATCAAGAAGCTGGGAAGAATTCAGGTTCATTGCCCTTTTTGACTTTGGATGTATTTCCTGTATCGCCTAATGGTGATACCTACCACGTTGTCTTCAGAGAGTCGTTGTGTAGGCCTGAAAAGCCTCCTGTGAGGCATACTACAAGACATGGAATATGTAAGACAAGGCACATTGAGAAAGTATTAGAGTGTAAATGTTCCTCAAAGAAGGGCTTTTCCTTTACATCTTTCCTGCTGTATTCGCCCCATAGAGCGATCCTGGACTCCCACTCAGTCATGTGGTAGAAAGAATGAGCTCTGCCAGAAAACTCAACTAAGCTTTTCAGCATATGCTCACCTGAATTAGTTGCTGTATCTCACTCTGTAGCCTGCTATCAAGAATCTGGGAAAAATTCAAGTTCATTTTCCTTTTGCCTTCGGATGTATGTCGTATTATGGCGATACATAACACTTTCTTTTCAGGGAGTCGCAGTGTAGGCCCAACAAACCTCCTCCGAGTAATTGTGCAGGCCATGGAATAAGTAAGACAAGACACACAGAGAAAGTTTTAAAGTGTAAATGTTGCTCAATGAACGGCTTTCATGTAAATCTTGCCAGCTTTATTCACCCCTGAGCCGTCTTGGAATACACCTCAGTCATGAGTAAGCAAGAATGAGCTTTTGCCAGAAAACTCAGCTAATCTTCTCAGCGTATGCTTACCTGAATTAGCTGCTGTATCACAGATTCTAAGCTGATATCAAGAAGCTGGGAATAATTCATGTTCATTGCTGTGTTTGACTTTGGATGTATTTTGCGTTATGGCGATACATACCACTTTCTCTTTAGGGAGTCGCACTGTAGGGCCGAAAAGCCTCTTTCCTGGCATTTTTATGGGCATGGAATATGTAGGACAAGGCACATTGAGAACGTCTTAGAGTGTAAATGTTGCCCAAAGAAGGGCTTTTCCTGAAAATCTTGCCTGCTGTATTCGCCCCATAGAGCCGTCTTGGAATCCAACTCAACCATGTTAAGCAAGAATTAGGTCTTGCCAGAAAACTTAATTAAGATATTCAGTGTAAGCTCACCTGAATTAGCTGTTGTATCTCAGACTGTAGCCTGCTGTCAAGAAGCTGGGGAGAATTCATGTTCATTGCCCTTTTTGACTTTGGATGTATTTTGTGTTATGGCCATACATACCACTTTCGCTTCAGGGAGTCTCATTGTCGACCCGAAAAGCCTCTTACGAGGCATTCTTCAGGGCATGGAATATGTAAGAGAAGGAACATTAAGACAGTTTTGGAGTCTAAGAAGGGCTTTTCCTGAAAATCTTGCCTGCTGTATTCGCCCCATAGAGCCGTCTTGGAATCCAACTCAACCATGTTAAGCAAGAATTAGGTCTTGCCAGAAAACTTAATTAAGATATTCAGTGTAAGCTCACCTGAATTAGCTGTTGTATCTCAGACTGTAGCCTGCTGTCAAGAAGCTGGGGAGAATTCATGTTCATTGCCCTTTTTGACTTTGGATGTATTTTGTGTTATGGCCATACATACCACTTTCGCTTCAGGGAGTCTCATTGTCGACCCGAAAAGCCTCTTACGAGGCATTCTTCAGGGCATGGAATATGTAAGAGAAGGAACATTAAGACAGTTTTGGAGTCTAAGAAGCGCTTTTCCTTTAAATCTTGCCTTCTGTATTAGCCCCATAGAGTCATCTTGGAATACACTTCAACAATGTGTAAGCAAGAATGAGCTCTTACCAGAAAACACAACTAAGCTTTTAAGCGTATTCTCACCTGTATTAGCTGCTGTATCTCAGACTGTAGCCTGCTATCAAGAAGCAGGGAGGAATTCACGTTCATTGCCATTTTTGACTTTGGATGTATTTCACGTTATTGCGATACGTACCAATTTTTCTTCAGGGAGTCGCACTGTAGGCACGAAAAACCTCACCTGAAGCATTCGTCAGGTCATGGAATATGTAGGACTAGGCACATTGAGATAGTTTTCGAGTGTAACTGTTGCCCACAGAAGGTCTTTTCCTGTAAAACATACTTTCTTTATTCACCCGACTGTGTCATCCTGGATTACACCTCAGATATATGTAAGAAAGACTGAGCTGTTGTCAGAAAACTCAATTAAGCTTTTCCACATACGCCCTCCTGAATTAGTTCCTGTATCAAATACTGTAGCCTGCTATCAAGAAGCTGGGAAGAATTCAGGTTAATTGCCCTTTTAGTCTTTGGATGTTTTTCGCGTGGTTACGATATATACCACTTTCTCTTCAAGGAGTCGCATTGTGGCACAAAAAGCCTCTTCTGAGGCATTCTTCAGGGCATGAAATTTGTAAGACAAGGCACATTGAGAAAGTTTCGGAGTGTAAACGCTGCCCAAAGAATGGCATTTCATGTATTTCTTGCCGAATCTATTTGGCTCATACAGCTATCTTGCAATCCACCTCAGCCATGTGTAAGCAAGTATGAGCTCTTGCCAGAAAACTCAACTAAGCTTTTCAGCGTATGCTCACCTGAATTAGTTGCTGTCTCTCAGACTGTAGCCTGCTATCAAGAAGCTGGGAAGGATTCATGTTCATTGCCCCTTGTGACTTTGGATGTATTTCGAGTTATGGCGTTACACACCATTTTCTCTTCAGGGAGTCACACAAGGCACACTGAGAAAGTTTTGGAGTGCAAATGTTGCCCAAAGAAGGGCTTTTCCTGTAAAAAATACTTTCTGTATTCGCCTCATAGAGCCCTCTTGGAATCCACCTCAGCCATGAGTAAGCAAATATGAGCTCTGCCAGAAAACTCAACTAAGCTTTTCAGCGTATGCTCACCTGAATTAGTTGCTGTCTCTCAGACTGTAGCCTGCTATCAAGAAGCTGGGAAGGATTCATGTTCATTGCCCCTTGTGACTTTGGATGTATTTCGAGTTATGGCGTTACACACCATTTTCTCTTCAGGGAGTCACACAAGGCACACTGAGAAAGTTTTGGAGTGCAAATGTTGCCCAAAGAAGGGCTTTTCCTGTAAAAAATACTTTCTGTATTCGCCTCATAGAGCCCTCTTGGAATCCACCTCAGCCATGAGTAAGCAAATATGAGCTCTGCCAGAAAACTTAACGAAGCTTTTCAGTGTATGCTCACCGGAAATAGCTGCTGTATGTCAGACTACCCTATTATTAAGAAACTGGGAAGAATTCAGCTTCATTGTCCTTTTTGACTTTGGATGCATTTCGCTGTAAGGCGTTACATACCATTTTCTTTGGTTGGAGTCGCACTGTAGGCCCGAAAAGACTCTACACATGCATTCTTCAGGGCATGGAATATGTAAGGCAAGGCACATTGAGAAAGTTTTGGAGTGTAAATGTTGCCCAACGAAGGGCTTTTCCTGTAAATCTTGCCTGCAGTATTCGCCCCATAGAGCCATCTTGCAATCCACCTCAGACATGGGCATGCAAGAAAGAGCTCTTGCCAGAAAACACAATGAAACTTTTCAGCATATGCTCACCTGAATTAGCTGCTGTATGTCAGACTGTTGCCAGCTATCAAGAAGCTAGGAAGAATTCAGATTCATTTCCCTTTTTGACTTCCTTTGTATTTCGCGTTATGGCAATGCATACCACTTTCTCTTCAGGGAGTTGCACTTTAAGCCCGAAATGACTCTTTCGGGGCTATCGGCAGAGCATCGAATATGTAAGACAAGGCACATTGAGAAAAATTTGGAGTGTAAATGTTGCCCAAAGAAGGTCTATTGCTGTAAAACGTACTTTATTCGCCCGAGGATGCCATCCTGGACTCCACCTCAAAAATAGGTAAGAAAGGAGCCGCCGGAACCCGCCCGCCGCGAGGAGCCGCCGGAACCCGCCCGCCGCGAGGAGCCGCCGGAACCCGCCCGCCGCGAGGAGCCGCCGGAACCCGCCCGCCGCGAGGAGCCGCCGGAACCCGCCCGCCGCGAGGAGCCGCGGACGCCGCGAGGAGCCGCGGACGCCGCGAGGAGCCGCGGACGCCGCGAGGAGCCGCGAGGCGGGTAAGTTCAGCCACTCCAAATGGAGGGCTTGCTGAACGGAGAGAGGAAGTCATCCACGGGTTGCTGACCAGGGACCGGGCACGAGTTGGATGGGAAAGCTCGCGTCCGCCTTTGGTACTTAGACACATAACCGGCAGTGGTGGAGGAGCCTGCGCTCCCCTAGAGCTGCAGCAGCAGCGGAGGAAGCCGGGGAAAGAGCAGGGATTGGAGACTACAGGCGGACGCGCGTTCGAGCCGGGGCACCCCCCTCCAACACGGGACTGCGCGCGCCGCGGCCTCCGCCCAACTGACTGGGATCAGCCCACCGTCCCGGCCAGCACCCAGTATGGCAGCAAAGCCCTCATTTTGCTGAACACAAAAACAGAAACCACAGCAACCTGCACTGTAAGGGAAAGACCACGCCATCAAGACACCACCATCAAGAGCAGATTGGTTTCCAACAGGCAGATATGAAGATAAAAACCAAGGACAGTATTTAACTTTTTTTTTTCTCGTTTTTCATTTTTTTCTGCTTGTTTGTGGTGGACTATTTTGCTTATTCAATTGATTGGTTTGGGGTATATTAGTTTCTTTGTTTATTGGGGGTTTTTATGTTTGTTTGAGTGACTGTTGCCAGCTATCAAGAAGCTAGGAAGAATTCAGATTCATTTCCCTTTTGACTTCCTTTGTATTTCGCGTTATGGCAATGCATACCACTTTCTCTTCAGGAGTTGCACTTTAAGCCCGAAATGACTCTTCGGGGCTATCGGCAGAGCATCGAATATGTAAGACAAGGCACATTGAGAAAAATTTGGAGTGTAAATGTTGCCCAAAGAAGGTCTATTGCTGTAAAACGTACTTTATTCGCCCGAGGATGCCATCCTGGACTCCCCCTCAAAAATAGGTAAGAAAGGAGCCGCGGAACCCGCCCCCCGCGAGAGCCGCGGAACCCGCCCGCCGCGAGGAGCCGCGAGGAGCCGCCGGAACCCGCCCGCCGCGAGGAGCCGCCGGAACCCGCGAGGAGCCGCGGACGCCGCGAGGAGCCGCGGACGCCGCGAGGAGCCGCGGACGCCGCGAGGAGCCGCGAGGCGGGTAAGTTCAGCCACTCCAACTGGAGGGCTTGCTGAACGGAGAGAGGAAGTCATCCACGGGTTGCTGACCAGGGACCGGGCACGAGTTGGATGGGAAAGCTCGCGTCCGCCTTTGGTACTTAGACACATAACCGGCAGTGGTGGAGGAGCCTGCGCTCCCCTAGAGCTGCAGCAGCAGCGGAGGAAGCCGGGGAAAGAGCAGGGATTGGAGACTACAGGCGGACGCGCGTTCGAGCCGGGGCACCCCCCTCCAACACGGGACTGCGCGCGCCGCGGCCTCCGCCCAACTGACTGGGATCAGCCCACCGTCCCGGCCAGCACCCAGTATGGCAGCAAAGCCCTCATTTTGCTGAACACAAAAACAGAAACCACAGCAACCTGCACTGTAAGGGAAAGACCACGCCATCAAGACACCACCATCAAGAGCAGATTGGTTTCCAACAGGCAGATATGAAGATAAAAACCAAGGACAGTATTTAACTTTTTTTTTTTTCTTTTTTCATTTTTTTCTGCTTGTTTGTGGTGGACTATTTTGCTTATTCAATTGATTGGTTTGGGGTATATTAGTTTCTTTGTTTATTGGGGGTTTTTTATGTTTGTTTGTTTGTTTGTTTTGTAGTTTTCATTTGTTTTATTTATTCTATGTGTTTTTTCTTTGTTTTTCGGTCTCATTAATTTTCTTTTTTTTTGCTCTTTTTAATTTTTAACCTTCTTTTGACTTTTATTATATTTTTTTAACTTTATTTTAATTCTTGAAAACCTCTAATTCTCTTTTCTCTTTCCTCTTTCCCACTGCTTTCTTTCTCTATGTTCTAAATGTAAAACATCTTCCTAGCTATCAATATCCTCTAGATAAATTATTTCCTATCTTTCTGTCTGCACTATTCACTTCCAAATGCACTAAACAGTACACACACTAATCTTTGCTACCTAATCCTATAAAATACTTCCAAGACAAATCTTTTCCTTTTTATTACATATAGACTCTCCTCCTTGTCACCATGAGCACATGTCCTAATTGAAAATTGCTTTCATTGTAATTATCCAAGCCAGGACCTTGTGCTAGATCTATTATTCAGGCACTATTTTAATTAATTCAAAGCTTAACGGGCAAGTATCATCTGTGATTGCATGAGTTGCTAGGAAGATTTCCTGCGCCTTATCTCTGTAAAACTGGTCAGTTGTGGGGATTGCTGTGTATGTATGTGTATCTTATGATTATGTTAGAAAACATCTGCATGCTTTTATGACTGTCACCCATCAGGGATGCACCTCTTGTTCCTCAGATGCTAGTGTGTGAACTGGTATCACAGAACACCATAGCAAACCAGACATAGAGCCTACACTCCCTGACCAATCATCAAACCAAGGATCCTCGAAGCGGAAGCCCGGATTCCAAGACCCCACACTGATTATCAAAGAACATACAACACTACAGATTATTCACCTGTAAACAAGGTCTATCACCACCCAAGACACAAGCCACTGAACCCTTCTACAAGGACAAAAACCCAAAGGAAGGGAGAATTCAACCAAGAAGCCTGGTGGGAATAAGAACTCCATACACACAGACACACACAAAGAAACAAAAATTAACCTAATAATGAAACGTCAGAGAAACACTGTACAAATGAAGGACCAAGCTAGAGAAACACCACTTCAAATGACAGAGGAGGAGATAGACAAGCTATCTGAAAGAGAATTCAGAAAAGCTATACTAATGAGGATGCAAAACACCGAAAACAGAATATTAGAGGAAATTAGTGCATTGAGAAAAGACACGCAGGAAATGAAAAATAAGCAAATAGAGGCCACCAACTCAATTGCTGAACTCAAAAATACTATAGAAGGTCTCAACAGTAGAGTATCAGAGGCTGAAGAACGGATAAGTGAGCTGGAAGACAGAATGGTGGAAATAAGTGCTGAAGAACAGAACAAAGCCCAAAGAATTAAAAGAACTGAGAATAGCAGCAGAGACCTATGGGACAATATTAAACGCACCAACATTAGAATTATAGGAGTTCCAGAAGAAGAAGAGGGGAAGAAAGGCTATGAAAAAATTCTTGAAGAGGTTATAGTTGAAAACTTCCCCAGCATGGGAAAGGAAATAGTCAACCAAGTCCAAGAAGCACAAAGAGTTCCATACAGGAGAAACCCCAGAAGAAACACACCAAGGCACATACTAATCAAACTAACGCAGACTAAATATAAAGACAGATTACTAAAAGCAGCTAGGAGCAAACAACAAATAACATATAAAGGAAACCCCATACGTCTAACTGCGGATCGTTCCACAGAAACCCTGCAGGCCAGAAGAGAATGGCAAGACACATTTAAATGGCTAAAAGAGAATAACCTCCAACCAAGAATTCTCTACCCAGCAAGAATCTCATTCAGAATTGATGGTGAAGTCAAAAGCTTCACCGACAAGCAAAAACTAAAAGAATTCTGTACCACAAAACCAGCCCTACAACAAGTGTTAAAGGGCCTGATATAGCCAATAAATACAAGAGTAGGAGAAGCCTTACAAATCAAACCCAAATTTCTAAGAAGATGACAATAGGAACATTCATATCAATAATTACTTTGAATGTAAATGGACTAAATGCTCCAACCAAATGACACAGGCTGGCTGAATGGATCCAGAAGCAAGACCCATATATATGCTGTTTACAAGAGACCCACTTCAGACCTAGAGACACTCATAGACTGAAAGTGAAAGGCTGGAAAAAGATATTCCATGCAAATGGAAATCAAAAGAAAGCTGGAGTAGCAATCCTTATATCAGACAAAATAGACTTTATAGTAAAGAAGATTCTAAGAGACAAGGCAGGTCACTACATCATGATTACGGGATCTATCCAAGAGGAAGACATAACAGTCGTGAATATCTACGCACCCAACACAGGGGCACCTCAATACATAAGACAGGTACTTTCAGACATAAAAGAAGAAATCAACAATAACACAATAATAGTAGGAGACTTTAACACTCCTCTCACACCAATGGACAGATCAACAAAACAGAAAATTAATAAAGAAACACAAGCCTTAAATGCCACACTGGAAAAGATGGACCTCATCGATATCTTTAGGACGTTCCATCCAAAAGCAGAAGAATACACTTTCTTCTCAAGCGCTCACGGAACATTCTCCAGGATAGACCACATCTTGGGCCACAAATCTAACCTCAGTCAGTTCAAGAAAACCGAAATTATATCAACCATCTTCTCGGACCACAATGCAATGAGACTGGAGATCAACTACCAGAAAAAAAACCCTAAAAACAGAAACACATGGAGATTAAACAATACATACCTAAAAAACCAACTGATCATTGAGGAAATCAAAGGAGAAATTAAACAATTCCTAGAAGACAATGACAATGAACACACGACAGTGCAAAACCTATGGGATACAGCAAAAGCAGTTCTAAGAGGGAAATTTATAGCAATACAATCCCACCTCAAGAAACTAGGAAAATATGAAGCAGATGACCTAACCCTCCGCTTAAAACAGTTGGAGAAAGAAGAACAAAAACATCCCAGAGCCAGCAGAAGAAGAGAAATCATAAAGATCAGAGCAGAAATAAATGAGAAAGAAACAAAAGAAACAATAGTAAAGATAAATAAAACAAAAAGCTGGTTCTTTGAAAAGGTAAACAAAATTGACAAGCCACTGGCCAGACTCATTAAGAAAAAGAGAGAGAAGAACCAGATCAACAAACTCAAAAACGAAAAAGGAGAGATTACAACAGATAATGCAGAAATCCAAAGGATTCCAAGGGACTATTATGAGCAACTGTATGGCAACAAACTGGACAACTTGGAAGAAATGGACAGTTTCTTGGACAGGATTAATCTCCCAAGACTGAGCCAGGAAGAAACAGAAACTTTGAACAACCCAATCACAAGCTCAGAAATCAACTTTGTGATTAAAAATCTACCCAAAAATAAAAGCCCAGGACCAGATGGCTTCACAGCCGAATTCTACCAAACATTTAAAGAAGAGCTAATGCCTGTCCTTCTAAAACTCTTTCAAAAAATTGCACAGGAAGGAAAACTCCCAAACACATTCTACGAGGCCACCATCACCCTGATACCCAAACCAGGCAAAGACAACACAAAAAAGGAAAACTATAGGCCAATTTCACTGATGAACTTAAATGCCAAGATCCTCAACAAAATCCTAGCAAACAGAATTCAACGACATGTCAAAAAACTCATACATCACGATCAAGTTGGGTTCATCCCAGGCATGCAAGGCTTCTTCAACATCCGCAAATCAATCAACGTGATACACCATATCAACAAGTTGAAAGACAAAAATCACATGATCATCTCAATAGATGCAGAAAAAGCCTTCGACAAAGTACAACA
This sequence comes from Tragulus kanchil, assembly GCA_022376925.1. Taxonomy (NCBI): domain Eukaryota; kingdom Metazoa; phylum Chordata; class Mammalia; order Artiodactyla; family Tragulidae; genus Tragulus; species Tragulus kanchil. The sequence goes on along the minus strand of JAIOJX010000029.1, from coordinate 71,684,881 downwards.
TCCATTTATGATCAAAACTCTTCAGAAAATGGGCATAGAAGGAACCTATCTCAACATAATAAAAGCCATCTATGAGAAGCCTACAGCGAACATTATTGTTAATGGTGAAAAACTGAAAGCATTCCCTCTAAGATCAGGAACAAGACAGGGGTGCCCACTTTCACCACTGCTATTCAACATAGTCCTGGAAGTCCTAGCAACAGCAATAAGAGAAGAGAAAGAAATCAAAGGAATCCAGATTGGAAAGGAAGAAGGAAAGAAGAACAAAAACATCCCAGAGCCAGCAGAAGAAGAGAAATCATAAAGATCAGAGCAGAAATAAATGAGAAAGAAACAAAAGAAACAATAGTAAAGATAAATAAAACAAAAAGCTGGTTCTTTGAAAAGGTAAACAAAATTGACAAGCCACTGGCCAGACTCATTAAGAAAAAGAGAGAGAAGAACCAGATCAACAAACTCAAAAACGAAAAAGGAGAGATTACAACAGATAATGCAGAAATCCAAAGGATTCCAAGGGACTATTATGAGCAACTGTATGGCAACAAACTGGACAACTTGGAAGAAATGGACAGTTTCTTGGACAGGATTAATCTCCCAAGACTGAGCCAGGAAGAAACAGAAACTTTGAACAACCCAATCACAAGCTCAGAAATCAACTTTGTGATTAAAAATCTACCCAAAAATAAAAGCCCAGGACCAGATGGCTTCACAGCCGAATTCTACCAAACATTTAAAGAAGAGCTAATGCCTGTCCTTCTAAAACTCTTTCAAAAAATTGCACAGGAAGGAAAACTCCCAAACACATTCTACGAGGCCACCATCACCCTGATACCCAAACCAGGCAAAGACAACACAAAAAAGGAAAACTATAGGCCAATTTCACTGATGAACTTAAATGCCAAGATCCTCAACAAAATCCTAGCAAACAGAATTCAACGACATGTCAAAAAACTCATACATCACGATCAAGTTGGGTTCATCCCAGGCATGCAAGGCTTCTTCAACATCCGCAAATCAATCAACGTGATACACCATATCAACAAGTTGAAAGACAAAAATCACATGATCATCTCAATAGATGCAGAAAAAGCCTTCGACAAAGTACAACATCCATTTATGATCAAAACTCTTCAGAAAATGGGCATAGAAGGAACCTATCTCAACATAATAAAAGCCACCTATGAGAAGCCTACAGCGAACATTATTGTTAATGGTGAAAAACTGAAAGCATTCCCTCTAAGATCAGGAACAAGACAGGGCTGCCCACTTTCACCACTGCTATTCAACATAGTCCTGGAAGTCCTAGCAACAGCAATAAGAGAAGAGAAAGAAATCAAAGGAATCCAGATTGGAAAGGAAGAAGTCAAGCTCTCTTTTTGCAGACGACATGATATTATACATAGAAAATCCCAAAGACACGGTTACAAAGCTACTAGAGCTAATCAATGAATTCAGCAAAGTTGCAGGATATAAAGTCAACACACAGAAGTCACTGGCATTCCTATACACAAACAATGAAAAATCAGAAAATGAAATCAAAGAGGCAATCCCCTTCACCATTGCAAGCAAAAGAATCAAATATCTAGGAATAAACCTACCCAAAGAAACAAAAGAATTGTACACAGAAAATTACAAGACACTCATGAGAGACATTAAAGAAGACCTAAACAGATGGAGAGATATTCCATGTTCCTGGATTGGAAGAATCAATATTGTGAAAATGACCATACTTCCAAATATCATCTACAGATTCAATGCAATACCTATTCAACTACCACTGACATTTTTCACAGAACTAGACCAAATAATAACACAGTTCATATGGAAACACAGAAGACCTCAAATAGCCAAAGCAATCCTGAGGAAGAAAAATGGAGTTGGAGGGATCAGCCTCCCTAACTTCAGACTCTACTACAAAGCAACAGTTATCAAGACAGTATGGTACTGGCACAAAAACAGAACTATAGATCAATGGAACAAGATTGAGAACCCAGAGATCAACCCACGCACCTATGGGTACCTTATTTTTGATAAAGGAGGAGAAACTATAAAATGGGACAAAGACAGCCTCTTTAACAAGTGGTGCTGGGAGAATTGGACAGCTACATGCAACAAAATGAAATTCGAACATTCCCTGACGCCATACACTAAGATCAACTCAAAATGGATTAAAGACCTCAATATAAGACCAGAAACCATCAAACTCTTAGAGGAGAATATAGGCAAAACCCTCAAGGACATCAATCAAAGCAAGATCTTCTTTGACCCACCAACTAAAATAGCAGAACTAAAAAGAAAAATGAACATATGGGACCTTATGAAACTTAAAAGCTTTTGTACAGCAAAAGAAATTACAAAAAAGTTCAACAGACACCCCACAGAGTGGGAGAAAATCATAGCAAATGAAACAACAGACAAAGAATTAATCTCCAAAATCTACAAGCAACTCACACAACTCAGCACAGGGAAAATGAGCAGCCCAATCAAAAAATGGGAAAAAGATCTAAAGAGACGCCTCTCCAAAGAGGACATACAAATGGTCCAAAAGCACATGAAACGATGCTCAACCTCGCTTATTATTAGAGAAATGCAAATTAAAACCACAATGAGATACCACCTCACACCTGTCAGAATGGCCATCATCAACAAATCGACAGACAACAAATGCTGGAGAGGGTGTGGAGAAAAGGGAACCCCCTTGCATTGCTGGTGGGAATGTAAATTAATACAACCTCTATGGAAGACAATATGGAGATTCCTTAAAAAACTAAAAATAGAAGCACCCTATGACCCAGCAATCCCACTATTAGGCCTATATCCTGATGAAATCAAAACTGAAAGAGGCACCTGTACCCCAATGTTCATTGCAGCTCTCTATACAATAGCCAGAACATGGAAACAACCTAGATGTCCATCGACAAACGAATGAATCCAGAAGCTCTGGTACATATATACAATGGAATACTACTCAGCTGTTAAAAGAAATGCAGAAGACTCAGTCCTAATGAGGTGGCTGGCTCTAGAACCTATCATAAAAAGTGAAGTAAGTCAAAAAGAGAAAGACAAGTATAGTATACTAACTCATATATATGGGATCTAGTAAGATGGTCATGATAACACACACAGTGAACTCATGAAAAAACAGAGAATAGACATAAAGACATTGTGGAGACCGAACAATGGGAGGGAGTAACATGGGAACCTATACTGTCATGTGTAGAAAAGATAGCTATTGTCATTGTGCTAGGGGAATAGGAGTACCTACAACCACTTGGATCAATGGTCTGGAGGGATGGGGGAACCTGGGTGGGGGGAGGGTCAAGGGATATGCATCTGATTGATCTGGGAACATACATGTACAAAAATAAATAAATAATTAAATAAATAAATATATAGAAAAAAAATAGGTAAGAAAGACCCACCAACTAAAATAGCAGAACTGAAAAGAAAAATGAACATATGGGACCTTATGAAACTTAAAAGCTTTTGTACAGCAAAAGAAATTACAAAAAAGTTCAACAGACACCCCACAGAGTGGGAGAAAATCATAGCAAATGAAACAACAGACAAAGAATTAATCTCCAAAATCTACAAGCAACTCACACAACTCAGCACAGGGAAAATGAGCAGCCCAATCAAAAAATGGGAAAAAGATCTAAAGAGACGCCTCTCCAAAGAGGACATACAAATGGTCCAAAAGCACATGAAACGATGCTCAACCTCGCTTATTATTAGAGAAATGCAAATTAAAACCACAATGAGATACCACCTCACACCTGTCAGAATGGCCATCATCAACAAATCGACAGACAACAAATGCTGGAGAGGGTGTGGAAAAAAGGGAACCCTCTTGCATTGCTGGTGGGAATGTAAATTAATACAACCTCTATGGAAGACAATATGGAGATTCCTTAAAAAACAAAAAATAGAAGCACCCTATGACCCAGCAATCCCACTATTAGGCCTATATCCTGATGAAATCAAAACTGAAAGAGGCACCTGTACCCCAATGTTCATTGCAGCTCTCTATACAATAGCCAGAACATGGAAACAACCTAGATGTCCATCGACAAACGAATGAATCCAGAAGCTCTGGTACATATATACAATGGAATACTACTCAGCTGTTAAAAGAAATGCAGAAGACTCAGTCCTAATGAGGTGGCTGGCTCTAGAACCTATCATAAAAAGTGAAGTAAGTCAAAAAGAGAAAGACAAGTATAGTATACTAACTCATATATATGGGATCTAGTAAGATGGTCATGATAACACACACAGTGAACTCATGAAAAACAGAGAATAGACATAAAGACATTGTGGAGACCGAACAATGGGAGGGAGTAACATGGGAACCTATACTGTCATGTGTAGAAAAGATAGCTATTGTCATTGTGCTAGGGGAATAGGAGTACCTACAACCACTTGGATCAATGGTCTGGAGGGATGGGGGGGGAACCTGGGTGGGGGGAGGGTCAAGGGATATGCATCTGATTGATCTGGGAACATACATGTACAAAAATAAATAAATAATTAAATAAATAAATATATAGAAAAAAAATAGGTAAGAAAGACTCATCTCTTGCCAGAATACTCAACTAAGCTTTTCAGCATGTGCTTACCTGAAATAGATGCTGTATCTCAGACTGCAGCCTGCTATCAAGAAGCTTGAAGAAATCAGTTTCATTGCCCTTTTTGACTTTGGATTTATTTCGCGTGGTGGCGATATATACAACTTTCTCTTCAGGGAGTCGCACTGTAGGTCGAAAAGCCTCTTCTGAGGTATTTTCATGCAATGGAATACGTAAGACATGGCACACTGAGAAAGTTTTGGAGTGTAAATGTTGCCCAACGAAGGGCTTTTCATGCAAATATGCCTGCTGTATTCGCCCCATAGAACCATCTTGGATTCCACCTAAGCAATGTGTAAGCAAAAATGAGCTCTTGCCAGAAAACTCAACTAAGATTTTCAGTGTATGCTCACCTGAATTAGCTGCTGTATCTCAGATTGTAGCCGGCTATCAAGAAGCTGGGAAGAATTCATGTTCATTGCCCTTTTTGACTTTGGATGCATTTCACGCTATGGCGATACAGACCACTTTCTCTTCAGGGAGTCGCAGTGTTGACCCGAAAAACCTTTTCCGAGGCATTCTTCAGGGAAAGGAATATGTAGGACTAGCCACATTGAGATAGTTTTGGAGTGTAAATGTTGCCTAAAGAAGGGCATTTCCTGTAAAACATACTTTCTTTATTCTCCTGACTGTGCCATCAGAGACTCCACCTAAGAAATGTGTAAGCAAAAATGAGCTCTTGCCAGAAAACTCAACTAAGATTTTCAGTGTATGCTCACCTGAATTAGCTGCTGTATCTCAGATTGTAGCCGGCTATCAAGAAGCTGGGAAGAATTCATGTTCATTGCCCTTTTTGACTTTGGATGCATTTCACGCTATGGCGATACAGACCACTTTCTCTTCAGGGAGTCGCAGTGTTGCCCCGAAAAACCTTTTCCGAGGCATTCTTCAGGGAAAGGAATATGTAGGACTAGCCACATTGAGATAGTTTTGGAGTGTAAATGTTGCCTAAAGAAGGGCATTTCCTGTAAAACATACTTTCTTTATTCTCCTGACTGTGCCATCAGAGACTCCACCTAAGAAATGTGTAAGAAAGACTGAGTTCTTGGCAGAAAACTCAACTAAGATTTTCAGAGTATGCTCTCCTGGATTAGCTGCTGTTTCTCAGACTGTAGCCTGTTATCAAGAAGCTGGGAAGAATTCATGTCCAAAGCCCTTTTTAACATTGGAAGTATTTCGCGTTATGGCGATATATACCATTTTCTCTTCAGGGAGTCACACGTTAAGCCAGAAAGGTGTCTTCCGGGGCAATCTAGGGCATCGAATATGTAAGACAAGGCATATTGAGAAAGATTTGTAGTGTAAATGTTGCTCAAAGAAGGGCTTTTCCTGTAAATATTTCCTGCTGTTTTGGCCCCATAGAGACATATTGGTATCCAACACAGCCATTTGTGAGTAAGAATAATCTCTTGCAAGAAAACTCAACAAAGCTTTTCAGTGTATGATCACCTGAATTAACAGCTGTATCTCAGACTGAAGCCTGCTATCAAAAAGTCAGGAAGAATTCAGGTTAATTTCCCTTTTTGATTTCGGATGTATTTTGGGTGGTGACGATACATCCCATTTTCTCTTCAGGGAGTCACACTGTAGGCCCGAAAATCCTCTTTCGAGGCACACTTCAGGGCATGGAATAAGGAAGACAAGGTGCATTGAGAAAGTTTTGGAGTGTAAATGTTGTACAAAGAAGGGCTTCTCCTGTAAAACTTACTCTCTGTATTTGCCTGATGGAGCAATCAAGGACTCCTCCTCAGCAATGTGTAAGCAAGAATGAGCTTTTGCCTGAAAATTCAACTATGCTTTTCAGTGTATGCTCACCTGAATTACCTACTTTATCTCACACTGTAGCCTGGTATCAAGAAGCTGGGAAGAATTCACATTCAATGCCCTTTTTGACTCTCGATATATTTCGCGTTATTGTGATATATATATCACTTTCTCTTCAGGGAGTCGCACTGTCGACCTGAAAAGCCTCTTCCGAGGCATTCTTCAGGGTATGGAATATGTAAGAGAAGGAACTTTGAGACAGTTTTGGAGTTTAATGTTGCCCAAAGAAGGGCTTTTCCGGTAAAACGTGCTTTCTGTAATCGACCCACAGAGCCATCCTGGCCACCACCTCAGCAAAGTGTAAGCAAGAATGGACTTTTGCCTGAAAATTCAACTATGCTTTTCAGTGTATGCTCACCTGAATTACCTACTTTATCTCACACTGTAGCCTGGTATCAAGAAGCTGGGAAGAATTCACATTCAATGCCCTTTTTGACTCTCGATATATTTCGCGTTATTGTGATATATATATCACTTTCTCTTCAGGGAGTCGCACTGTCGACCTGAAAAGCCTCTTCCGAGGCATTCTTCAGGGTATGGAATATGTAAGAGAAGGAACTTTGAGACAGTTTTGGAGTTTAATGTTGCCCAAAGAAGGGCTTTTCCGGTAAAACGTGCTTTCTGTAATCGACCCACAGAGCCATCCTGGCCACCACCTCAGCAAAGTGTAAGCAAGAATGGACTCTTGACAGAAAACTCACCTAAACTTTTCAGCATATGCTCACCTGAATTAGCTGCTGTATCTCAGACTGTAGCCTGCATCAAGAAGCTGGGAAGAATTCAGCTTCTTTGCCCTTATTGACCTTGGATGTATTTTGCGTGGTGCGATATATACCACATTCTCTTCTGTGAGTCGCAGTGTAGGCTCCAAAAGACTCCTCTGAGGCATTCTTCAAGGCATGGAATATGTAAGACAAGGCACATTGAGATGTTTTGGAGTATAAACGTTGCCTAAATAAGGGCTTTTCCTTTATATCTTGCATGCTGTATTTGCCCCATAGAGCGATCCTGGACTCCACTTCAGCCATGTGTAAGCAAGAATGAAGTCTTGCCAGAAAATTCAGCGAATCTTTTTAGCATATGCTCACCTGATTTAACTGCTGTATCTCAAACTGTAGCCTGCTATTGAGAAGCTGGGAAGAATTCATGTTCATTGCCCTTTTTGACTTGGGATGTATTTTGCGTTATGACATTACATACCACTTTCTCGTCAGGGAATTGCATTTTAAACCCAAAAATCATCTTCCGGGGTAATCTTCAGGGCATCAAATATGTAAGAAATGCACATTGTGAAAGTTTTGGAGTGTTAATGATGCCCAAAGAGGGGCTTTTCCTGTAAAATGTATTTTCTTTATTCACCCGATTGTGCATCCTGGACTCGACCTCAGCAATGTGTAAGCAAGAATGAGCTCTTGCCAGAAAACTTAACTAAGATTTTCAGCATATGCTCACTTGATTTAACTGCTGTATCTCAAACTGTAGCCTGCTATTGAGAAGCTGGGAAGAATTCATGTTCATTGCCCTTTTTGACTTGGGATGTATTTTGCGTTATGACATTACATACCACTTTCTCGTCAGGGAATTGCATTTTAAACCCAAAAATCATCTTCCGGGGTAATCTTCAGGGCATCAAATATGTAAGAAATGCACATTGTGAAAGTTTTGGAGTGTTAATGATGCCCAAAGAGGGGCTTTTCCTGTAAAATGTATTTTCTTTATTCACCCGATTGTGCATCCTGGACTCGACCTCAGCAATGTGTAAGCAAGAATGAGCTCTTGCCAGAAAACTTAACTAAGATTTTCAGCATATGCTCACTTGATTTAGCTGCTGTATCCCAGACTGTAGCCTGATATCAATTAGCTGGGAAGAATTCAGTTCATTGCTCATTGTGACTTTCGATGTATTTCGCATGGTGGCGATACATACCACTTTCTCTTCAGGGAATCACACTGTAGGCCAGAAAAGCCTCTTCCGAGACATTCTTCAGGGCATGGAATATGTAAGACAAGGCACATTGAGAAAATTTTGAAGTGTATATGTTGCCGAAAAAAGGATTTTTCCTTTATATCTTTCCTGCTGTATTCGCCCTATAGAGCCATCTTGAAATGCACCTCAGCCATGAGTAAGCAAGAATGAGCTCTTGCCAGAAAACTCAAGCAAGATTTACAGCGTATGCTCACCTGAATACGCTAATGTATCTCAGAATGTAGCCTACTCTCAAGAAGCTGGGAAGAAATTACGTACATTGCCCTTTTTGCCTTTGGAAATATTTCGCGTTATGGCATTACATACAACTATCTGTTCAGATAGTCATACTGCAGGCACCAAAAGCCTCTTCCGAGGCATTCCTCAGGGCATGGAATATGTAAGAGAAGAAACATTGAGACACTTTTGGAGTTTAATTTTGCCCAAAGAAGGGCTTATCCTT